>OX451735.1:1453995971-1454595971 GCA_948472305.1 Vicia faba
TATATATATATAATATATATATATATATATATATATATATATATATATATATATATATATATATATATATATATATATATATATATATGTGTGTATATATATATATATACTCTTATTTTATTAGATATTTTAGAATAAAATATAAAATATTACATTTTTACTTTTATTATTATTTATAATTAAAAATAATTTTTTCTAAATATATATTTATTTTTTTTACACATACTATTTTATTTTTATTGTATATAAATAAAATAACTAATATATTTACTTTCTTAAAGAAAATTAGGGTTTTACCCTTAATCTAATAAAATTAATCTTTTATTTATTTCTTTATTTTTTACATTAAATATTTTTACATACTTGGAAAATAAACATAAACTTTTTTGCATAATTCATATTATTTGATATATTTATCTATTTTTGTTTACTTAAATATTGTCCATTTATTATTTATGCATTTGAATTCAATTTGGATGTAATAGTAAATTAGGGTTTATATTTCTTGTCAAATACACCCCCATTCAAAGATTGTACCCTCATCCCCATAATCATGTTGTAATAGCTTAGACTTTTAATTCTCGCACTTTATGCTTTCAATTATGCCATGATAGAAAGACTAGGGTTTGTATGCAAAAATCAAAATCAACAAGTAGCTTGACCTAATCAAAGACAAAAATGCATGAAAATCAAACACAATGCACACATGCACCCCTAGGGTTACAATCCACTTGTTGCCTTAAAAATGGGCCATGTTATGCATGTTGGGTACTTTGGCAAAACAAAAACAAAACAAAAGATCATAGTCCCTCGATGACGCTATCTTGGTTGCCTAAACAAAAATGATCAAGTCCCTCAAAAATGTGCCAAAAATACCTAACACAATTGCTATCATGGTCTATACGATGACACGCGCCTGTCCCGTTTAACATCCTAACACAAGGTTGTTCACCAAATGCAATGGTGAAACAACACTGTCAAAAGGGTTAAAAACACATAGGAAAGATCTTTGAGTAAAATAGGGTAGATAACTCTTAGTTACTTGATCAAAAGCTTGCAAAACATCCTTGCTATTTTTCAAACACACTTCACAACACAATTTCAAAATATTTCCCAAATCAAACTTTCAAACATTGAAACCCTTTTCAAAAGACAAAAACATCTTTGTATACATTCAAACAAGAATCATTACAAAGGTTGCCACAACGATGGCCTCTTTTCAAAACATCTTTCAAAACCACACACAAAGCACCATTTCAAACAATTGAAAAGCAAAATCAAGTGATCTAAACAAGTAACTAAGAGCCCATGGATAACCATGGATGAAAAGGGTGCTTGCACCTTCCCTTTTCATAATCTTCTCCCCAGTGAAGTCGCCATCTCAAAGGTCTTTCCTATGCTTTTTGACCTTTCCTTAGGATAAAATAAAAAGTCGGTGGTGACTCTTGCTAAACCGGAAACATTTACGAACACAAAACGCAAAATCTCAAGTCAGTTCTCCGACCGTATCACAGAACTGGCGACTCTGCTGGGGACTATTTGAAAAGTGGAGTAACCTTAGGGTTTAGATCACCTTTGCATGCTTATCTTATTTTCTTTGATTGCTTTACATTTGGATCTATTGTTTGGGCTTGAAATCCTCTACCCGGATTTGGGAAACATTCATAGGTAAATAGCAATACGTTGTGGAAACTGTGCGGGGTATACCGACATGGTTGAAGCAATAGCTATATTAGTGAGACATATTTGTGGGTACCGGTAGCCTTTGGTCAATCAAAGAGAATACGGGGCCGCTGAGTGATGTCATGAAGCACTAATGAACTCTTAGAAACTTACTTGACCATCTTGGCCTTTTTAGGGGTAGTGAGATAACCGGCTTTGGTGCAGTCCGAAGTTGGTAGATACTCGATACTACACTCATTGAGGATTGTTTTCTTGGAATATTTCGGTCTCCAGTTAAGTGGCTAAACTGAAACAATGAACACCGAAAATAATCCAGTGATATTGAGCTCCTTAGAACCCGGTTACTATTTATAGGACAGGTTGAGCCAACTAACTTCAAGAGGGTACTTACCTATGAAACCTCATGCAAGTCTGAAACTAGGATCTTGTGTTATTTGCTTGTACATGTGCTTGTGCATACATCATGAACATCATAAAGCATCATATGCATCCACTAACCATTTCAAGGGTTTGGATCTTCATCTTTGTTCTTGTTTTGTAGGTCATGGAATCTCTTCGCAGGAAAACAATACAAGTCAACCTTGTGAGAATCCCTCCTCAACTCAAGGAGCTTACTTCCAAGATTCCAGAGAATTCTCTCTTTAGTGAAAGACATGGTAGACTTCTCAACTTAGTTAACTCTAACATTTAAGAAGACATGGTGAAAGTTCTCTTCCAGTTCTTTGACCCCCTACACCATTGCTTCACATTTCCTGATTACCAACTAGTACCTACTTTGGAGGAATTTTCTCAATTCCTGAGGATTCCTATTCTTCATCAACTACCCTACAACGGTACGGAAAAAGAACCAAAGCCTGAAGATGTTGCTCAAGCATTACACTTGCAACCATCTGATATCAAAGGACATTGGGAAACCAGAAGTGGTGTCAAGGGTTTCTTGGCAAAGTTTATGTTTGAGAAGGCACAAGACTGCTGGAATTCTCTAGATCTACAAGCTTTTGAGGAGATTGTAGCACTTCTCATCTATGGGTTGGTCTTGTTCCCAAACCCTGATCAGCTTATAGATGTGAATGCTGTCAAGATTTTCATATCGCGGAATCCTATGCCTACATTGCTTGGGGATATCCTACACTCATTTTACACACGAACAATGAGGAAAAGAGGTGTTCTCATATGCTGTACTCCTCTTCTAGCAAGGTGGTTTATTTCTCACCTTCCCCAATCAGTTTTGAAGAATGAGCAGGGTTTAAGGTGGTCACAATGGTTGATGACCCTAACACATTCTGATGTTCATTGGTGTTCTCGGTCCAGAGAAAATGTCATCATCATTGATCGTTGTGGGGAATTCCTTAATGTCCTATTACTTGGCATTAGGGGAGGCATTACCTACAACCCCTACTTAGCTTTGAGATAATTTGCATATGCCCTGAGGGATGGCCCTCATGATATGCTGATTCCTGACTTAGTTTTTGACTTCGACAACGATGCTCAAGGACTTCGACAAAGGTTCATCCGAGCATGGAGGATGCCCAACAAAGTGGATAGTAAGACACTGGGACACAAGAATTCCATCCCCCTTGAGCCTTATCTCAAGTGGGTACGAACCCGCGCCCAGAGTCTTATGATGCCTTACCCTCACATTCTCCCCGTGATCAAAGAGTCTGTTATGGAAGGAGAGGTTCCATACACCCTACTACATCCAGACATGCCAACATCATTGGAAGAATTGCAAAAGAGTTGGATACAGCTCAAGGAAGAACGGAACACTTTTGAAGCCAGCTTCTATGCCAGTGAGAAGAAAGTTTTGGAACTTACCCGCCGAATTCACGAAGAGGAGACTCTCAACACTTACATCGCACCAAAGAGGATGTGCAACGTCTTTTTACATTAAGAAGCTTTGTAATATTTTTCCCATGGGGCATTTATGTACTAACAAAATTCTTCTTAATATGACGTGTGTTCGTTTTGTTTGCAACAAATTTGAATTTCTGAATCCTTGAATGCATTACATGAATAACATATCATTCATCATATGCATAAACAGGTCTTCACACCAAGTTTCCTTATCTTTCTGTTGTTTATTTCGGCAAGATGGATATAGAGCAGACGGTTAAAGATCTGCAAGCACAGAATTCGCAATTCTAACAACTCCTCATGACCTTAGCAAAGGGTCAAGAGGATCTTAAAGCACTGTTGGAGAAAGAGAAATATAAATAGAAAAAGAAGAAAAGGACTGGTATGGCCACTATGGGTAGAAGGATTGAGTGCCAGGCTAGAAAGGTCCTCGAGTTCCCCTCGACGTCTGATGAAGGGGTTAGTAAAGGTAAAGGAGTTGCAATGCCCTCCGAGTCTGAAGTTGAAGAGGAAGAGGAAGAAGACGAGGAGGATTACTCTGAGCAGCAATATCCTCCTGCGAATGATAAGTATAAGAATCTAGAGGATCGGCTGGCCGCCATGGAAGTACAAAGGGTTCCCGGGTTAGATTTCGAAGAACTAGGGTTGGTTGCTGGGATTGTCATTCCTCCCAAGTTCAAAGTACCTATATTTGCTAAATATGACGGTTTGTCCTGTCCGAAGATGCATCTGCAGTCCTACGTCAGAAAGATCCAACCTCACTCTTCTGATAAGGATCTATGGGTCTACTTTTTCAAGATAGCTTGTCGGGTACGCAATTGGACTGGTTCTATCAACTTGAGAGATCTGATGTTCATAATAGGGAGGACTTAGTTGCTGCTTTCTACCGACAATACCAATACAATGCAGATTTAGCTCCTACTCGTACTCAACTACAGAGTATGGGTATGGCCTCTAATGAAGGGTTTAAGGAGTATGCCAAGAAGTGGCGAGATTTGGCTGGAAGGGTGCAGCCACCGTTGTCAGATAGAGAGCTGGTTGACATGTTTCTGGGGACCCTGTCAGGTCCATTCTTTAATCACTTAATCGGGAGCTTATCTGCAGGGTTCATGGAATTAATACTGACAGGTGAAAGGGTCAAAGCTGGCATTAAGAGTGGTAAAATCCAGAAGGATGCAACTGCTTCCACTGCTGTCAAGAAGACCTTCCCAGCTAAGAAAGAAGCCTCTGCTGTTTATTCCTAGAGAAATCAAGGAAGAATGGAGCGCCGACCAACGGTGGGGGCTGTGATTATTCAGAACTCTTCAACCGATCAACCTCGAAGCAGTCAACCTAGGGCTAACCAGAATAGGGTGGAAAGGCCACAATGGCAATTCACTCGGATCAATATGACACCGGCTCAGGTCCTCCCTCATCTATTAAAGTTAAACCTTACCAACTTGAAAGAAGCGCCGAAAAACCCAAATACCTCTTCTCCCTATTATCATTCAAATGCAAAATGTGCATATCATTCGGAAAGTGTGGGGCATGACACCAACAACTGTTGGGCCCTTAAAAACAAGATCCAAGATTTGATAGATGCCAAGGAGGTAGAGTTTGATGCTCCCGAAAAACCTAATGTGATATCCGCTCCTATGCCAAAACATGGTCATAATGTCCATGCCATTGTAGAAGATCTTCATGTTACTATCGTTGATGACTTAATGACTCCATTGCCAATGATCAAGACGAATCTGTTGAAAGCCGGGATTTTCTCGGGCTGTGAAAAAGATTGTTGCTATTGTTCAACCTTGCAATCCGACCGTTCACTATTGAAATCAGGCATCCAACGCGTGATGGATACTCAAGAAATACTCTTTCAGAAAACTTCTGTTGATATTATTACTCATGTTACCCCTGTTACTCCTGTTACTCCAATCAATGACATTGCTATAATCACCATTTCCGACAATCTTTCCAAGACCTACAAAAGGCCTGTTAAGATTACGCCTGATCCTAAGTTTGTACCACTGAAGATTTCCATGCCAGGGCCTATCCCATATAAGTCCAACAAGACGATACCATGGAATTATGGAGGAGAGATCTTCTACCATGGTGTCAAGCAGATCGAATCAGTCTAAGAAAATTCCGATGAAGAAACTCTTGATGTGGGAAATATTGCAGGGACTAGTAAGATAACTCGTAGCGGAAGAATCTTCTCTCCGGATATTTCTCCTCCACGGGCAGTCTTCGGACCCTCGAGTGTTTCTGTGCCTGTCAAGATATATGTGCGAAGTCTAGTGATTGAATAAATTGTTACTCCCGAAGTTGAACCCTCTGCTGTTATTGCTGATAAAGGTAAGGGAATCGAAGAAGTGCCCGTCAGGACGAGGGCTCAAGCTTTGGTTATCCCCGAGACCACCCAAAAGGAAATGGAGGAAATATTAAAGATAATTAAGAAGAGTGACTATGATGTCGTAGAGCAGCTGGGGAAAACCCCTTCAAAAATCTCTATGCTGGCTCTATTGCTCTGCTCCGAGGCTCATACTAAAGCCTTGATCAAATTCCTGAAGACGGCGCATGTGCCTCAAGAAACTTCTGCAGATCAGTTTCAAGAGTGTGTAGCCAGCCTTACAGCCGACAATGGTCTGGGCTTTTCTGATGCCGATCTAACGTCCAAGGGAATAAAGCATAATGATGTGCCGCATGTTTCGGTAGAGTGCAGAGGAACCACACTTGCTCATGTTCTGGTTGATACCAGCTCATCCTTAAATGTCCTACCAAAGAAAGCACTGGACAGGCTAGACTGTGAAGGTTTGACTTTAAAACCCAGTAATATCATTGTTAAAGCCTTCGACGGTTCTAAGCGGATGGTTCACGGAGAAGTGGACATACCAATCAAAGTGGGTACAGAAATTTTCAACTCTACATTTTATGTGATGGACATCCGTCCTTCATATTCATGCTTGTTGGGAAGGCCATGGATCCATAACGCTGGGGCAGTCACTTCTTCTCTACACCAGATGCTCAAATACCCGGTCCAGGGTAAGATCATAACAGTTCATGGTGAGGAGGAATATATGATAAGCCACCTTAACTCTTTCCGCTACGTGGAGTTAGATGGTGAGCTCATAGAAACACCTTTCCAACACTTTGAAGAGGTTTCTCCTGAGGTTGCGGTAACCAAGACAATGACTGATGTGCCTGTCATTACCAAGCATGTGTTCTGGATGTCATCCCTTAAAGATGTAGAGGCTGTAATCAAGAGGGAGGAAGTACAATATGGGGTCAGCTGCCAGATTTTCCTCACAAGACAGACAAGTTCGGATTGGGTTTCACTGCTGCTAGCCAGAAAGATGTACATCGCTCCCGGGCTGAAGGACCACCCTTAAAGATCACTCACCATGGAGTTCATGCTTTAGAAGATGATGATGAAGAGGGCAACTTTGAAGATTGGATCTTTCCAACCATTGAAGGGGGGCTAAACAACTGGGAGGCGAAAGACTTTGTTCCCATTACTTTCATCAATCAGTAATTTATCTTTTAAATATTTCCTGTGCTGGTCTATAATAACTTTTAAACAATTCGTACACTCTTTTTCCTTGTGCCTTACCCGGGGCATATAGGTCCATTTGTAAGGGCTTTGATTCTTCATTTTCATATGCCATTTTTAATGAATCATAGACGTTTTTCATCTATAAACTTTTGTGTTTCATTTTCTTTCCTTTTACATTTTATTTTGTTTAAGGATGGCTATCCCTTACACACACCCACACTCACAAAATGCAGGTACCCATCCACTCCGGATTCCATGGGTGACTATTATGCTTTGGCTTTCAGTGACTCTGGAGATTTGGTCAATCATGTCGAGTACGAAGGTGATGAAGACTGTGAAGTGCCTGGAGAGTTAGCTAGACTTTTGCAACAAGAAGAAAGGGCTATTCTGCCCCATGAAGAGTTGTTAGAGACTATCAATCTGGGAACAGAGGAAGACAGAAAAGAGGTTAAAGTGGGTGCCAACCTGGAGCCAAATGTCAAGGAGCACTTAGTTCAGCTGTTGAATGAGTTTGTTGAGATCTTCGCCTGGTCCTATGAAGATATGCCGGGACTAGATACAGATATTTTGGTTCACCGTCTCCCTACAAGAGAAGACTGTCCACCAATCAAACAGAAAGTCCGCCGAATGAGGCCCGACATGTCCGAAAAGATGAAAGCTGAGGTAATGAAGCAGTTCAATGCTTGTTTTATGGCTGTTACTTCCTATCCATAATGGGTTGCTAACATTGTGCCCGTGCCTAAGAAGGACGGCAAAGTCAGAATGTGTGTGGACTACAGAGACCTAAACAGGGCTAGCCCTAAAGATGATTTTCCACTACCACACATTGACATCTTGGTTGACAACACAGCTCAACACAAGGTATTTTCCTTCATGGATGGATTCTCGGGATACAACCAGATCAAAATGGCCCCCGAAGACATGGAGAAGACTACTTTTGTTACGCAATGGGGTTCCTTCTGCTATAAAGTGATGCCATTCGGACTGAAGAATGTTGGGGCAACCTATCAGCGAGCCATGGTAGCTTTGTTTCATGACATGATACATCATGAGATTGAAGTCTACGTAGACGACATGATAGCCCGTTCACAGACAGAAGAAGAACACCTCGACCATCTGCAAAAGATGTTTGTTAGATTGAAGGAATATAAGCTCAGACTGAATCCTAGCAAGTGCACTTTCGGAGTCAGGTCCGGTAAACTCTTGGGATTCATCGTCAGCAACAAAGGCATTGAAGTTAATCCTGCCAAAGTCAAGACCATACGAGAAATTCCTGCCCCCCGCACTGAGAAGGAGGTTAGAGGTTTCTTGGGACACTTAAACTATATCGCAAGGTTCATCTCTCACCTAACATCTACCTGTGAGCCAATCTTCAAGATGTTGAAGAAAGATCAGGTGGTTGAATGGAATGATGATTGTCAGGTTGCTTTCGATAAAATTAAGGAGTATTTGCTGGAACCTCCTATCTTGATGCCACTCATCGAAGGAAGGCCATTAATCATGTATCTGACTGTTTTGGATAACTCAATGGGGTGCGTACTGGGCCAACATGACGAGTCTGGCCGAAAAGAGCATGCCATTTATTACCTTAGCAAAAAGTTTACCGATTGTGAGACTCGCTACTCACTGCTCGAGAAAACTTGTTGCGCTTTGGTATGGGCTGCTCACCGGCTAAGGCAGTATATGTTGACACATACCACTTTGCTGATTTCCAAAATGGATCCGATCAAGTACATCTTCGAGAAGCCTGCTTTATCCGGAAGAATCGCTAGATGGCAGATGATCCTGACTGAGTATGATATCCAATACACAACCCAAAATGCTATAAAGGGGAGTGTACTAGCTGACCATCTAGCTCATCAAGCCGTCGAAGATTATCAATCTATGAGATTCGACTTCCCTGACGAGGACATTATGACATTGGACAACATTGAAGGTAACGGACCGTATGACGGACCTGAACAAGGATCCCGATGGACCCTGTACTTTTATGGTGCTTCAAATGCACTTGGCAACGGTATCGGCGTGGTACTTATCTCTCCAGAAGGTTTCCATGCACCTTTCACCGCTAGACTCTGTTTTAGGTGCACCAACAACATGGTCGAATATGAAGCTTGTATCTTTGGTCTCAAGGCTGCTATTGACTTGGGAATCAAATCTTTGGTTGTATTCGGGGACTCAGCTTTGGTTATCAGTCAAATCAAAGGAGAGTGGGATACTAAACATCCTAATCTTATCCCATACAAAGAACATGTCCTGACATTGTTACCTCGTTTCGAGCAGATCAGCTTCGAACAATTTTCGCGAGAAGAAAATCAGCTAGTTGATGCTCTAGCTACAATGTCTTCCATGTTTAAACTCAGCTGGGATAATGAGGCTCCCCAAATCACCATCGAGCGAATGGACGAACCTGCACACTGTCATGAGATTAATACCGAAGAAGTAGTGGAACAACCTTGGTTTCATGAAATCAAAAGGTATCTCAAGACTCGAGAATACCCTGAAGGAGCTTCAGTCAACGACAAAAAGTTCTTAAGGAGATTTGCTGCCAAGTTCTTCCTAAGTAATGGTATCCTATATAAGCGCAGCCATGATTGTGTTCTACTTCGTTATGTGGACAAAGTTGAAGTTGAGTTGATCATGACTGAAATACATAGTGGCACCTTTGGCACCCACTTAAGCGGACATAGGATGGCTAAGAAGATTCTAAGGGCAGGCTACTACTGGTCTACCATGGAAGCTGATTGTCATCAATATTCCCGTACTTGTCACAAATGCCAAGTCTATGCTAACAAGGTACATATTCCTCCAGTTCCTCTCAATGTCTTAACAGCTCCTTGGCCATTCGCTATGTGGGGTATCGACATGATTGGAGAGATCAAGCCTACGGCATCCAATGGACATCGCTTCATCCTGGTGGCTATTGATTACTTTACCAAGTGGGTCGAAGCAACTTCCTTCGCCTCCGTTACAAAGAATGTGGTTGCCCGCTTCATCAAGAAGAACCTCATATGCCGGTATGGTATCCTTGACAGGATCATCACGGACAACGGTACAAACCTGAATAACATTGTGATCACCGCTCTGTGCGAGCAGTTCAAAATTCAACATCACAATTCATCTCCCTATCGGCCAAAGATGAACGGTGTTGTTGAAGTTGCGAACAAAAATATCAAGAAGATCATTCAAAAGATGACAGTCACATACAAGGACTGGCATGAGATGTTACCGTTTTCTCTGCACGGATATCGTACCACGGCGCGTACTTCAACCAGGGTAACCCCCTTTTCTTTGGTATACGGCATGGAAGTTGTTTTACCTATGGAAGTTCAGATTCCTTCCTTGAGGATTATGAAAGATGTTGGCTTAAGTGAAGACGATTGGATTCAGACCCGGCTTGATCAACTTAATTTGATCGACGAGAAGCGACTTACTGCTGTTTGTCATGGTCAGACGTATCAAAAACGGATGATCAAGGATTTCAACAAGAAAGTTAGACGTCAGGTATATCAAGTCGGAAATCTTGTAATCAAGCGGATCATATTGCCGCAAAGTGATCCCAAGGGAAAGTGGACTCCTACTTACGAAGGACCGTTTGTGATCAAGAACATCTTTTCTGGTGGGACTATGATTCTAACCACCATGGACGACGACGACCTGCCGCACCCTGCGAATGCAGAAATAGTCAAAAGATACTACGCATAAAACGACCCGACAAGTTGAAAACCCGAAAGGGAGACTTGGGCAAAAATGGGCATCCCGGTGAATCAAAAACTCGAAAGGGCGGTTCAGGCAAAAATTAGGGATAAATAAAAAAATATGTACACCCGGCAAGTTGAAAACCCGAAAGGGCGACTTGGGCAAAAAAGGGTTTCCCGGTGGATCGAAAACCTGAAAGGGCGATCCAGGCAAAAGTTAGGGAATTAAAGCGTATGACTATGTCTCGTCGGATCACTTTAAGGACAATCTCTTCACGGACAAGCTCCAAGCTTCTGATCTATCCAATCATCTGCGGACGAAGCAACAAATGGACAAGATACTCAGAGTTGTGAAGGCTATAGCAGAATGGGAACCCCATGGAATTGTTACACATAGCCATCTTTCTTTGTATAAAAAATTTTTCATTTTTTATGACAACATTCTATTATTAGGATGTCTGTCTCCTTTGTACAAAATACTTACACAAAGTTAATACAAAGATACTTCAAAGTGCAGAAATTTGTTTGCCTTTTCTTTCTTTTTACACTTGTGTTTTATTTGAAAACGTCCAATGATTTATTAAAATGAGCATATGCATTTGAATATAATCACTGCTTACAAATAAAACGGAATGAGAAAGGATAATTACTGATAGGTCGAAGGTATAGGAAGACGTCTTTACGCTATTCCGAAGGAAATCCCCTACACTATATCACCCAGATTCTCGACAAAGCTGAAACCTTGAAATAGATATCCCCAGCGGAGTTCTCCTCAAAACAGGAATCCCCAGTAGATTGGCATACAATCCAAACTCTTGATTTCTCCAGCAGGATAAGCATTCTCCTTACAGAGTTATTTCCCAGCAGAACAAAAATTCTTGTTTTCTTTTCTTCAGTGGAAGCCTCCCAGGTTTCAATTCCCCAGTAGAGATCGTCAGAATTTTCCTCATCCGCCAGGAAAGTCATGAAGAATTCTCTATTCCCCACAGAAGTTGTCAAGGCTTTTGTTAATCCCCACAAGTCCCCAAGGATTTTCAATCCCCAACAGTGGTACAAGGATTTCTCATTCTCAACAATCAAAGATTTTGAATCTCCAACCACAGTCAAGGATTTGTTTTCCCCGGCAGCAGTCAAAGATTTCATTATCTCCGGTTATCAAGGATTTATTCTCCTCACAAGACGGCTAATCAGCTTACATGCGCATACATTACATTCATATATATCATAAACATTAATAAAGCACATTTTATTGCATCATACATATCATGTAACATAACTTTGTGTTTTAGCTAACATTTTATCCTTTTAAGGATAAGATTAAAAGCTTCCTTTAACAAATATTCAAAGATTTCAGATACAGTACGGATACGCTCCAAGGCATGGAAGTCATTATGTTACTCAATCGGATCTCTTATTCAGATACAGACTAGATACGCTCCAGACACAGAATTCATTCTACTTCTCATTCCGATTCAACTATCAACTTCAGGATCAGATACACTCCAGACACAGAAGTCATTCTATCACTTGTTCAGATCCCAGTTATAGTATGGATACACTCCATACACGGAAGTCATTATGCTACTCATACAGATCTCAACTTCAGATACAGTCCAGATACGCTCCATACATGGTTGCCATTCTGTCACTCATTCAAACCTATTCCCCAGCCCAGAGAAATTCCAGACACGGATGTCTTTCTGTCGCTCATTTAGATTTCAGATCTCGGATACAATACATATACACTCCAGACACGGCAGTCATTCTGATATTCATTCAAGAGCTAAATACAGTTACAACATGGATATGCTCCAGACACGGATACCATTCTGACATTCATTCTCCTGATTCTCAACAGAAAAATCTTTGATGGCATCTTTAAGCCCATCTCCATCAAGATTCTACCATCTCCAAATGGCATCTTTAAGCCCATTCCCTCAGCTACATTTCGACGAGTGAAAATTTACGGGCACTCTAGTGTCCAAACCTCTTTTACCTTCGAGTCACGAAAGGCAAACTTGCCAATCTAACTCTTCAGGTTCAAGAAGATTGAACAGGGGCAACTGTTGTACCCCAAAATTTGACCTCTCATTTTATCAACATTTATCATCACAAGGTTCTTTGAACTCAAGACCAAGCTAGGGTTGCTCTGTGTAGCGGTGAAAATCGGAGATCGAGCTATTAATTAACTCGACTCGCAAAAGCAAGAGTCTCCACCGCGCTTTATTATTTCCAAGGGAAAAGAGCGAAATAAAACCCTAAAACATGCAATGTAAAATAATACTTAAAAGTAATGAAAATACAATGTGTTTTTGAAAGAGATCGAGAGTTAGGGGGTTGGTTATACAATGGGAAGGTATTAGCACCCAATGCATCTGCGGTACTCTGCAGGAACCTTTTGGAATATCTGTTTTTGGTTAAAATTGTTTGTTATATACAAGGGTGTATTTATCTACAACTATGTTTGCTTAAGGGGAAAGAAATGAGTTTTTATTATTGCGTTCATGAGGGTTTCGCGACCCTTTGCCTACGTATCCAATGAAGGAATCAAAACACCATAGTTCCTCTAGAAAAAGTTGATTTGCTTGTGTTTTTTAGTGGGCGACATTAACGCACGCATTCTAGCAATAGGCATGGTCGGTATCGCGGTGGAACGGAGATAACATGCCCTTGGGGGGAGTTTTGATTTGTTGAGTGTTTTGCGGGTTTTAAGATATATTCAAGTAAGGATTAAAGAGTGTTTTTGGATTTTTTTGGTTTTTTTACTTGTTGATTTTATCTTGCCATACACGCCTAATTACTAGCATTTGTACAAAGTAAATAAAATGCAGAAAGATAAAATCCTACGCTATTACAACCGTATCGAAAGGCATAAAAAAATATGAAGGAAAAAATAAGATAAAAGTAAGAAAAATGAGTGTCTTTCGCCCCAGGCAGTAGCACCCTTCGACTTGCATTTTGTTGGCCTCCTTCGATTGGGGCTGGCAACAGCAAAGTCACGTCTTTCGATTAGGCTTTGGCACCAGTCAGGTCATGTACTTCGATTGGAGGCTGGCACCAGCATGGGAGTGCCTTTCGTCTGAGCCTGGACTTAGTGCAAGTGTGCCTCTGGCTGGGTCTTTCTGCCTTGTTGCCTTCTTGGATTGGGCCAGTGAAATTAGTGTGAGCGTGTCTCTGGCTGGGCCTGGAAGTCATTGTGGAAACCAAAGGCTTCGTTTCATACTCCTGGTTGTCTATTTCTTTCGTTCGACCTGGAGAAAGAGGATAGAAGCCAGAAGCTTCGTTTCCTATTTCCTGTTTCCTGTTTCTTTCATTTAAAGCATTAAATGGCAACATGGCCTGAGGCCATGCTAGTATTTGTTTGGTAAACAGTTTAACAGTTCAAGAAAGTTCAGGTAAACAGAAAGCAAAAAAAGCGAAAGGGTTAGCTCTGAAAAATAACATATTAAAAGGGTGGAAACGAAAGGAACAATGGTATGTACATGTTTGAAACGAACGAAAAGATTATTTACATGTTATGTCATGAAACGAAAAGTTCAAAGGTAAGAATAACTTACCTTGCTTCAGGCCTTGAATGGATGTGGGATTCGAACTTGAACTGCTACCTGGACGTTTCTGGAATTCGAAGAATAGTCGCAGGGGGTTTGCTTTTGGTTCGAAGGGTTGTCACAGAAGGTTGTCTTTGAGTTTGAACAAACTTCTATGTGTGGGGTGTTCTTCAGAATCGAAAGAGATGAGTGTTTGGGATTCTGGGTTTTGATTTCTCAAGTGTTGATGAACTTGAGAGTTTTGTTGTGTTTGAGAAAATTTGGGGGATTCGTTCCTCTGGTCCAAAGATCCTCTTAAACATGTTTTGGAGCCTCTTATTTATAGGCAAAGTTGGCTGAAGCTTTTGGAGGGAAAACAAAATAATTTGAACAATTTGGGTAAACTGCTCTTTGCAGCCTTCGAGGGACAGTGCTTGTATGCTATTTTGGTGCAAGAATGGGGCAGTGTTTCAGGACTGCTATGCAGCAGTTTTGGCCAGTGTACCATGTCTGAACTTGGCAGCAAGCATCTTTGAATATTTCATCCTTTCATTTTGACCCTCCTTCGACCAGATTCTCCTTCCAAACATATTGTTTGACTTTCCTCCAACAAGTGTCCTTCGAACGAATCATCTTTGTGTATCATTTGAAGGGGCCAAATGTGTGCTTCGAATGGACTAGTAAGGCGTACCCTTCGACAGGGACTCATATGTATGCCCCTCAAGTCCACCACTATATGTCTTTTGAGGGGGCCATCAACCATGTGCTGAAGTTTGTCAAGGATGGAAATGCAGCATACTAAAGAGAAATGTTGTCCAGTCGAAGCTAGTACAAACATAGTCGAAGCCTGCATGGAGGAGGTCTAAACTTTGTGACTCCAAGCAAGCACACAAAAAGGTCAATGCTCAAACAAAGACTTGCACGAAGGGAGCCACATGCCCAAATGAATCTTGGATCGAAACAAATATATTTCCCAATTGAAAGCCCGTGTTCAAAGGAAGCAATGTTGCCCAATCGAAGCATGTGGATCGAAACAAACATATTGCCCAATCGAAAGCCCGTGTTCGAAGGAAGAAATGTTGCCCAATCGAAGCATGTGGATCGAAACAAACATATTGCCCAATCGAAAACCCGTGTTCGAAGGAAGCAATGTTGCCCAATCGAAGCATGTTTGCAGGCAGTAAACTTGTCCAGTCGAAGCAGGCTTGCAGGCAGTAAACTTGTCCAGTCGAATCAGGCTTGCAGGAAGTAAACTTGTCCAATCGAAAGGCTGAATCGAAGGAGGTTTCAAATCCAAACGAAGGATGTACCTAAACTTGCATTCGAAGGAGACTAAGAGTCAATCGAAGAGTGTTGAATCGAAGGAGACTTGTCAGCACATGAAATCAAAGAAACAAAAAACACACATTTCGTGCTTGATTAGAAGTTAGTGATACATAGGCTAAGAATGTTCAAAACACTTGACAATTTCTGCATAATCAATGCTCGAAGGTGAGAGGTTAAAACCGACTGTATTTAAAGACCTTGACTTTTGTATAAAAATGCAAAAATAAAAATGGGATCTTAGGTCAAAAATTGGGGTATGACAGCTTCCCCTATTTAAGTTTCTTCTATCTGGAGATATGAAGATTGGGATCTTCATTTCGACGAGATTGAAGGGACTTAAATATAGAATACACAATTTTTGGCCTTAAGATATCGCAATTATGTTTATGATATGATATGAATGTAATATTTTGAATTTTAATGAGGAAAGATGCCGCATGAGATAAACTATGCTGGAGAAACCAAGCACATTATACAGTAATCCCACAGGGGAAGAGGTTATAACTCTACTGGGGAAACAGAGCCATAGGCTTCAAATGAGAGACTTATATTAGAGAATAACTTTGAGGGAAGAAATGCATGATTTACATAAGTGTTGAGACTGGAAAAGAAATGATTGACATCAGCACTAAGGCTGGCAGATGATGATTGACATCAGCACTGAGATTGGCAAATGATTGGCATCAGTACTGAGACTGGAAAATGATTGGCATCAGTACTGAGACAGGAAAATGAACATTTCTGACTTCTGAATTTTACCAAGAATGGTAACACATTTCTTCTTTAACCAAGATATCGCTTGAAAAGGATAAAATACAAATTTCCCCATGGAACTTTTCCGAAGAGGTGTTGTTTGCATTATTGTTGGGGATACACAAGCTGCTCAAATAAAGAGGCCACCACTTGCTTCCTTTCAAAGGTGTCAATAACATACAAGTTGCTCATGAAGAGACTACCGCTTGCTGTTTTTCAAGAGAACAATAACACACAAGTTGCTCATGAAGAGACCGCCGCTTGCTGTTTTTTCAAAGGTAACAATAACATACAAGTTGCTCATGAAGAGACCGCCGCTTGCTGTTTTTTTTTCAAAGGTAACAATAACATACAAGTTGCTCATGAAGAGACCGCCGCTTGTTGTTTTCAAAGGTGACAATAACATACAAGTTGCTCATGAAGAGATCGCCGCTTGCTGTTTTTCAAGAGAACAATAACACGCAAGTTGCTCATGAAGAGACCGCCGCTTGCTGTTTTCTCAAAGGTATCAATAACATACAAGTTGCTCATGAAGAGACCGCCGCTTGCTGTTTTTCAAGAGAACAATAACACACAAGTTTCTCATGAAGAGACCGCCGCTTGTTGTTTTTCAAGAGAACAATAACACACAAGTTGCTCATGAAGAGACCGTCGCTTGCTGTTTTTTCAAAGGTATCAATAACATACAAGTTGCTCATGAAGAGACCGCCGCTTGCTGTTTTTCGAAGGTATCAATAACACACAAGTTGCTCATGAAGAGACTGCCGCTTGTTGTTTTTCAAGAGAACAATAACACACAAGTTGCTCAAGAAGAGACCGCCGCTTTCTGTTTTGTTGAGATTCCAAAAGAGTGTTGCAACAACACTGCCTAGAAACAAAGTTCATCTTCAATGGGAAACCATGAATAGATTCTTCCTGAGAAGACCAAGTATTTAAATTGCAAAATAAATGCACTCTCCATCTAGGTTTCACAACCTAGAGATATCCACAGGGTATCGTTCACAAGAGACAAAGCTCAATCCAGGAATAAACTGGAGAGAAAACAGTCAAACAAGACTCCACCCAATGAGGAAACAACTCAAATGGGGATTTATCCTATCCAGAGATGGAAAAGGAAAGCTAAAGCAAGATTCTTCCACGAGAGTTAACTCAGTGGGGAATTAGAAAGGAGGCACACTTTCTGCTTAAGTTGACACTCTATTTGGAAAGATTAAATATGCTCTTTGAATAGACATAACCAAGGTATACGAACTCAATGACATTAACAAATACAAATGCGCGTGCATGATGTAAGTGTGAATGAATAAATGAATGTCATGTATATGATTGACAAAAAAGATAGAAAAGATAAACTGGAGATGATAAGACATCATAGTACAACTCGATACTTGGCTAATCTCAACAGGATGGGAACATTACTGGAGATAGATCAAAAGTCATCATTGGAGTAAGGTCCTTTTACAAGGATTAAATCTCTTTGGAGAGGAAAGTATTTTTGGTATAAAACCCAAAGTCCAATCTTCTATCGTCAATAATCCATTGAAAGGATAACAACACGAACAATGCTTCAGTTGGAAAAAGTCTTGCTTAGCTGGAGATACTGGGAACACCGCCCTTTGATAATGTGTACAAAACGTATCACATATCTTAACAAATCTGGATTGCCCCTGGGACTAATTTTGGATGCCCCAACTTTATTGCTGATAAGTTGCGTGATGCACGATGATTCTTGCGAATAACTTCACTTCTAAAATGCCCCAAGCTATATGGTTGATGAGAAGAAATCATCTCAAGAGGATTTTACAAAAGACCTGGCATCCACCATGCTCTAGTGTCTTCAAACTCTTAGAGAGATTCATCAAATCTCAACGTGATTGCCCCGGATTGATTGTAGTTGGCACAACAAAGTCTTCAAATTTTGCCCAAAAGAGTAAAGAAGTTGGGAAAGAATTAACTGGGAGAAGCAACATGTCCGTGCTTAAGTTCTTCAGGTGACATGCCCCTGGATATGATTTTTTCTTGAAATGATTCGCCAATTACTCAATCATAGTTTCAGGCCTTAAAAGAATAAACTCATCACTAGTGCTTATACGTGAGCTTCCTTGATATCAAACAAATGTTTTGCAGTTAGAAAAAGTTTATTATGAGAATGAAAATTCTAATGCAACAGTTATGTAAGTCTTGAAGTTTTTGAAAAGATATCGCACAAATTTCCCGAGTTAGAGCACCATTTATTTTTGTATAGCAAAATCATATGATACCAACGTAACTATTTAGAAAACATTCATGGGAGTCAGGAACACCATCTCATTGAAGTATGCTTTCAAAATAACCTTGCTTCAATTAGGACTTTTGAAGGTTGTAACGTGGCCTGGTTCATGGGTTTTTTAGGCTCAAAATTTATAGGTGCCCACCCATTCTTCGTGATGTTCTCCAACCCTATGTTCAGTTAATTCAACATGAGTGTTCATCTCTCAAAAGGATTTTGTGACGGTTAAGGAAACGACGAGGCTTTCGGAGTAGAAACCACCCTTATGTCTTCGTGTTTATAGTCACCAATTTGTTCTTTGCTGAGGAATTTTCTTTGTATTCCTTTCTTTGCAATTTTTTATTTTCCTTAACTTTTTCCTGGACTAATTATTTTGAATTGATAGTCCAGCGGGATGACCTAATTTTTTCCTAAGCTGCACGTTTTTAAGTTTTCGACTTAGCAGGCTTTTTTCTTTTTTTCTTGATTTTTGATTTTTTGAACAAAGCGTGTGACATTAGCTTGTCTTTACTTGTTGAGAGGATTGTGATTGCCTCGTTTCTTGATGAATGAGGGATAACATTGTGGTTCCACATCTTCTGCTTCATTACATATGAAGGATAGCCATCGCAGTTTCTCTTTAGAAATATCTTCCTTATGAATTTTGAACACTCAATCAAATTAACTGAAAACTACCCTGCCCCAGGTTAAAATTTGAGGGTTTTTTTCGTATACAAAAGAAACTCCTACTTCAAGGCTCGAAAGGGGTTAGCAAGGGATTATCTACCTTATATCTCTGGTGTTTAGGGATTTGAAACAATGCTTGTACATCATCAACAAGATTTTATTCAAAAAGCATACAATCAGAGATTTTGTGTTTTTCAGATCATCATCCTCCGTTCAATCTCTGCCTAGGCAAGAGAATGGGCAACAATTTGGTATCATAGTGAAAAAGCAATTTAAAATTTGAAAACAAATATGAGTGAAACGAATGAATTTCTTCAAGACAAACATACTCATTGTATTAAGATAATCATTCATATGCAAACAAGTTCTTACATGCAAACAATGTTTTGATAAACAAGAAAAATTACAAAAAGCAGAAATAAGTTAATAATCTGGGAAGACTTTCCATCGCTTCCTTCCTCCTAGAAGGATTGACTTGGGAGGCAACCAAAATTTCAACCAAACCAGTTAAGTGCTCCATACTAACTTTCAAATTAGTCAACTCTCTGCGGAGTTCAGAAATCTCTTGCTTGATATTCTCCATTGTTCCCTTAGCGCGAGTGTTGTACTGGTGAGACCAAAGGAAAAATAAGACTTGGAAAAAGACCTTTGAAAGTGAAACCAAAAATGTAGAATGATGCATGATATGCAAAAGAGAGTTTTTATTTGACTTTCAAGGAACTCAAGATATTAAGTTGTAAACATCAAAGTATGAAGATAGAAGATGAATTTTAAATTGGATCAAAGCGTTGATCAAGTTATCATCAAGATCAATCATCCATTTTGGTGGATTAGGGTTTTCACCCTATCAACATCCAAGATCCATTGAGCTTGACGAAACTTGTGATGTTTACAAAGAAAGACCTCCAAATTCCTTGAAAATCAAGTGAAAAGGGTTTCATGGATGCATGAAGGCATGGCTATGCAACAACCACATGCAAGGTCACAAACAAAGTCGAAAGGTTCAAAGTCACGAGCATGGAGTCAAAGGTAAAGACCAGCCCCAAGGTATGTACTAAAGGTTTAATCACACCTGTAAAACAAGGTTCTAAGAGTTCCCAGAGTCTACATTCCTCCTTCGGATATTACCAACGTCCCGATTACTCAGTAATTAGCAATATTCTCAAGAGAAACTCGTCTGAGTGCAGCATCGCGTGACAACTACTTCCGGATTACTCTGTTATAGTCTCCGCACTACACCTAAGAGGCCAAGATGGGTTAAGGGTTCTACGGTTCTCATCTTCTCTGGCTCCCAGGTCAAAAGCAATAATGTCTTCCCGATTACTCGATAAACAAATACTACGTTCAAAGGGGCTTCCACTGAGTAGGGGATTTCATGTCTGCTTCTTCAGGATTACTCCCTCAAAGTTAACATGACTATACCGCCCGTCCTATTCCTAAGTGTAACTTAGTCCGGGTATAGGACTTGTCCTTTGTAAATATTATCAACACCCAAATAATCACAATATATCACATATAATCAAACAAACAAGTAATAATAACAAAAACATATATTACAAATTAGGCTTAACCCACTTAGGGATGGACCAGCAAGAGGTCAATCTGTCCCCAGCAGAGTCGCCAATTCTGTAGTGGTGAAAATCAGAGATCGAGCTATTAATTAACTCGACTCGCAAAAGCAAGAGTCTCCACCGCGCTTTATTATTTCCAAGGGAAAAGAGCGAAATAAAACCCTAAAACATGCAATGTAAAATAATACTTAAAAGTAATGAAAATACAATGCGTTTTTGAAAGAGATCGAGAGTTAGGGGGTTGGTTATACAATGGGAAGGTATTAGCACCCAATGCATCTGCGGTACTCTGCAGGAACCTTTTGGAATATCTGTTTTTGGTTAAAATTGTTTGTTATATACAAGGGTGTATTTATCTACAACTATGTTTGCTTAAGGGGAAAGAAATGAGTTTTTATTATTGCGTTCATGAGGGTTTCGCGACCCTTTGCCTACGTATCCAATGAAGGAATCAAAACACCATAGTTCCTCTAGAAAAAGTTGATTTGCTTGTGTTTTTTAGTGGGCGACATTAACGCACGCATTCTAGCAATAGGCATGGCCGGTATCGCGGTGGAACGGAGATAACATGCCCTTGGGGGGAGTTTTGATTTGTTGAGTGTTTTGCGGGTTTTAAGATATATTCAAGTAAGGATTAAAGAGTGTTTTTGGATTTTTTTGGTTTTTTTACTTGTTGATTTTATCTTGCCATACACGCCTAATTACTAGCATTTGTACAAAGTAAATAAAATGCAGAAAGATAAAATCCTATGCTATTACAACCGTATCGAAAGGCATAAAAAAATATGAAGGAAAAAATAAGATAAAAGTAAGAAAAATGAGTGTCTTTCACCCCAGGCAGTAGCACCCTTCGACTTGCATTTTGTTGGCCTCCTTCGATTGGGGCTGGCAACAGCAAAGTCACGTCTTTCGATTAGGCTTTGGCACCAGTCAGGTCATGTACTTCGATTGGAGGCTGGCACCAGCATGGGAGTGACTTTCGTCTGAGCCTGGACTTAGTGCAAGTGTGCCTCTGGCTGGGCCTTTCTGCCTTGTTGCCTTCTTGGATTGGGCCAGTGAAATTAGTGTGAGCGTGTCTCTGGCTGGGCCTGGAAGTCAGTGTGGAAACCAAAGGCTTCGTTTCATACTCCTGGTTGTCTGTTTCTTTCGTTCGACCTGGAGAAAGAGGATAGAAGCCAGAAGCTTCGTTTCCTATTTCCTGTTTCCTGTTTCTTTCATTTAAAGCATTAAATGGCAACATGGCCTGAGGCCATGCTAGTATTTGTATGGTAAACAGTTTAACAGTTCAAGCAAGTTCAGGTAAACAGAAAGAAAAAAAAACGAAAGGGTTAGCTCTGAAAAATAACATATTAAAAGGGTGGAAATGAAAGGAACAATGGTATGTACATGTTTGAAACGAACGAAAAGATTATTTACATGTTATGACATGAAACGAAAAGTTCAAAGGTAAGAATAACTTACCTTGCTTCAGGCCTTGAATGGATGTGGGATTCGAACTTGAACTGCTACCTGGACGTTTCTGGAATTCGAAGAATAGTCACAGGGGGTTTGCTTTTGGTTCGAAGGGTTGTCACAGAAGGTTGTCTTTGAGTTTGAACAAACTTCTATGTGTGGGGTGTTCTTCAGAATCGAAAGAGATGAGTGTTTGGGATTCTGGGTTTTGATTTCTCAAGTGTTGATGAACTTGAGAGTTTTGTTGTGTTTGAGAAAATTTGGGGGATTCGTTCCTCTGGTCCAAAGATCCTCTTAAACATGTTTTGGAGCCTCTTATTTATAGGCAAAGTTGGCTGAAGCTTTTGGAGGGAAAACAAAATAATTTGAACAATTTGGGTAAACTTCTCTTTGCAGCCTTTGAGGGACAGTGCTTGTATGCTATTTTGGTGCAAGAATGGGGCAGTGTTTCAGGACTGCTATGCAGCAGTTTTGGCCAGTGTACCATGTCTGAACTTGGCAGCAAGCATCTTTGAATATTTCATCCTTTCATTTTGACCCTCCTTCGACCAGATTCTCCTTCCAAACATATTGTTTGACTTTCCTCCAACAAGTGTCCTTCAAACGAATCATCTTTGTGCATCATTTGAAGGGGCCAAATGTGTGCTTCGAATGGACTAGTAAGGCGTACCCTTCGACAGGGACTCATATGTATGCCCCTCAAGTCCACCACTATATGTCTTTTGAGGGGGCCATCAACCATGTGCTGAAGTTTGTCAAGGATGGAAATGCAGCATACTAAAGAGAAATGTTGTCCAGTCGAAGCTAGTACAAACATAGTCGAAGCTGCATGGAGGAGGTCTAAACTTTGTGACTCCAAGCAAGCACACAAAAAGGTCAATGCTCAAACAAAGACTTGCACGAAGGGAGCCACATTCCCAAACGAATCTTGGATCGAAACAAATATATTGCCCAATCGAAAGCCCGTGTTTGAAGGAAGCAATGTTGCCCAATCGAAGCATGTGGATCGAAACAAACATATTGCCCAATCGAAAGCCCGTGTTCGAAGGAAGCAATGTTGCCCAATCGAAGCATGTGGATCGAAACAAACATATTGCCCAATCGAAAGCCCGTGTTCGAAGGAAGCAATGTTGCCCAATCGAAGCATGTTTGCAGGCAGTAAACTTGTCCAGTCGAAGCAGGCTTGCAGGCAGTAAACTTGTCCAGTCGAAGCAGGCTTGCAGGAAGTAAACTTGTCCAATCGAAAGGCGAAATCGAAGGAGGTTTCAAATACAAACAAAGGATGTACCTAAACTTGCATTCGAAGGATAATAAGAGTCAATCGAAGAGTGTTGAATCGAAGGAGACCTGTCAACACATGAAATCAAAGAAACAAAAAACATACATTTCGTGCTTGATTAGAAGTTAGTGATACATAGGCTAGAAATGTTCAAAACACTTGACAATTTCTACATAATCAATGCTCGAAGGTGAGAGGTTAAAACCGACTGTATTTAGTGACCTTGACTTTTGTATAAAAATGCAAAAATAAAAATGGGATCTTAGGTCAAAAATTAGGGTACGACACTTTGCTCGAGACATCTCCTTGCACTGTTGACCTAAATTAGGGTTTGAGTTTGCACAGGGATTTTCTGACTTACAATGCCCAAAATGACTTTCATACTTCATGTTGGACCCATAATTTTGTCCATACCAAGTTTCATGCTTTGAATCAAATTTTTGCCCAGTCAATTGGACAGTTGACCTAGAAATCAGCTATATTGGGGAAAAAGTCAATTGTGGCCAATTTACAGTCAAACCTCATGAATTTTGACCCACATCAACATTATGAACTCATATGAACCATTTGATCAAGTTTGGACCATAATTCCATAAGAAAATTGATCAGATCACCAAAAGGGCAAAATGGTCATTTTTAGGGTTTTGACTATACAAAGGCAATTTCTGATTTTTTACCTAGCCAATGGAAAATTGGGCTCAACCATGGAGTCAAGTACTCAATGACATCATCTTGACCTATTCAACAAGTTCAAAAGATCTCAAATGCATTGGATTGACAGATGAATTTTTCAATCAACTGATCAAAATTTGACTATACACTGAAAAGTCAAACTTTGACTTTTTGGTCAAAATCAAGTGCCAAGGATAATGTTTCATCAAGATGTGTCAAAACATGAAACTTGTTCATCAAGAAACCCAAAATTGCAAATTAGGGTTTAAAATTGAAAAATTTCATAACTTAGAATTTTTCTAAGTTATGAAATTTTCTTAATTTTTCCTAACTTTACCCCACATTTTCACCATGATGAAAATGGATTCAAACAAAACCTCCAACATGAAAGTTGTAGTCCTCTACAAAGTCTACAACTTTTATTCACAAAGTTTTCTCAAAAGAAGCTTGGATCTCAAGTTATGATATTTGGAACAAGGGTCCCTAAAACTTTTAACTTAGTGAAATTTTGCCCTAGTTTAGGCAGGATTTTGACCTATCTTCATGGCCATTTTTCACATAGTTCCACTTGTAATCTCAAATTGAATTTCAAATATGGATTATATATCATGTTGCAAGCTTTCCAAATTGTCCAAGAACTCTCCAAACACATTTGTGGTTAGGGAGAATCGAAGGCTTGAAGTTGGCAAAAACTCACTTTTCATCCATGGCATATTCATGTTCATACAAGTTGCAATTTCAAGTCAGCATGCCTTACACTAGTTTACAGGCCTCTAAACCATTTCACACTCAATAATTTAATGCAAATCCATTGGTCTAAGCTATTGTTTTGGTCATTAGGACATTGTACACAAAATTAAGCCTTAAGTAGAAAAAGGTACATTTCCATTTTTGCTTAAATGTGCTTTATGTCAAACCACAATCCTTGAGCATTGGTCCAAGATCTCTTGCAGCTAATAAATCCACAAATTAGAGGGGCCAAGAGCAGAGGTTACAAGGTGTTGGATAGCCTGTACATGCCTGCTACATATCACTTCCCACTTTTGCTTCATATACAAGAAATATGCAAAACACATAAGAACTTGAACACCAACCAAGATAAACATATACAAACAGTTTCAACATCTTTCTCACACCCCTCTGAGCCAGAAACATGATTGCTTGAGCCTCCAAACATCCCATATCCAAAAATCACATTCCATTGGCAAAACAGGGCAGAACCTGCAACTTGACTTGCATAACTCATTTGGCACGTGCGTTTTGGCCAAAACCTGTTCAAACACCTTCCATTCCATCCATCCAAGCTATCCCAAACCTCAAACACCAACTGTAACTCCATTTACAGAGTTTTCCATTTTCATTTTGAGCTTGTGCAGGTTGAGTTCTATAGGCTAATTCAAGGACATTCAAGGCAAGCAGGCTATTGGAGAAGGTCAAGTGAAGTCCAAGCAAGCTCCCAGACATCTCAAGCCTTGTTGAAAGCTCTACATTGCCCTACACGAACTCAGCTGAAACAGGTTTTTGTCAACTTCCTATCTCTCTATTTAGGAACATCTGGCCTTAGGTTTGTGAATAAAAAATGTAGTATTCATTGCCATGAAGTTGTACATATGCTCATTTTTCATTTATATTAAGCATGCTAAGAAAATTTCATCCATGAACATACTGAAAAAACTAGGTCAGATTTTAGGGCCAGAGAAATTCTCTCTGGTCTTTGAGAGTTAAGACAAGTTGTTTATATGGTTGGAATCGTCTTGAAATTCTCTACAAGTTTGATGTTATGTGTTTTTGCAATAGAGCTCGTATACAGGATCTAGTATATGAACAGTGCGCGCGCGTTTTCAAAGTCTGAAGGTTGAAGATGAAGTTGGTTTGGGTTGGGCTTGGCCTGGCTCACTATTGACACCTCCCTTTTTCCTTTTTGCACCCCCTGGCCCAATTTCTTGTTATTTTATATTTTTGAATTTTTATTTTCATTTCTGATTTCATTTATTTATTCCCAAATATAAAAAATAATAAAAAATATTTTTATAATTTTTTCACATTTATTTTGCATTTTATTTTTATTTTTCTAATATAAAAAGCAATTTAATTACTTTTATCATTTATTCAAAACTTGAAAAATATATATATATTATACTTTTATTTTTTATTCTTTATTTTTATTCATACTGAAAATATTATTCTAAATATATTTTATTTTATCATATTTAATATAATTTATTAGATATTTTAGAATAAAATATAAAATATTACATTTTTACTTTTAATATTATTTATACTTAAAAATACCTTTTTCTAAATATAATTTATTTATTTTTTACACATACTATTTTATTTTTATTGTATATAAATAAAATAACTAATATATTTACTTTCTTAAAGAAAATTAGGGTTTTACCCTTAATCTAATAAAATTAATCTTTTATTTATTTCTTTATTTTTTACATTAAATATTTTTACATACGTGGAAAATAAACATAAACTTTTTTGTATAATTAATATTATTTGATATATTTATCTATTTTTGTTTACTTAAATATTGTCCATTTATTATTTATGCATTTGAATTCAATTTGGATGTAATAGTAAATTAGGGTTTATATTTCTTGTCAAATACACCACCATTTAAAGATTGTACCTACATCCCCATAATCATGTTGTAATAGCTTAGACTTTTAATTCTCGCACTTTATGCTTTCAATTATGCCATGATTGAAAGATTAGGGTTTGTATGCAAAAATCAAAATCAACAAGTAGCTTGACCTAATCAAAGACAAAAAGGCATGAAAATCAAACACAATGCACACATGCACCCCTAGGGTTACAATCCACTTGTTGCCTTAAAAATGGGCCATGTTATGCATGTTGGGTACTTTGGCAAAACAAAATCAAAACAAAAGATCATAGTCCCTCGATGACGCTATCTTGGTTGCCTAAACAAAAATGATCAAGTCCCTCAAAAATGTGCCAAAAATACCTAACACAGTTGATATCATGGTCTATACGATGACCCGCGCCTGTCCCGTTTAACATCCTAACACAAGGTTGTTCACCAAATGCAATGGTGAAACAACGCTGTCTAAAGGGTTAAAGAACATATAGGAAAGATCTTTGAGTAAAATAGGGTAGATAACTCTTAGTTACTTGATCAAAAGCTTGCAAAACATCCTTGCTATTTTTCAAACACACTTCACAACACAATTTCAAAACATTTCCCAAATCAAAATTTCAAACATTGAAACCCTTTTCAAAAGACAAAAACATCTTTGTATACATTCAAACAAGAATCATTACAAAGGTTGCCAAAACGATGGCCTCTTTTCAAAACATCTTTCAAAACCACACACAAAGCACCATTTCAAACAATTGAAAAGCAAAAGCAAGTGATTTAAACAAGTAACTAAGAGCCCATGGATAACCATGGATGAAAAGGGTGCTTGCACCTTCCATTTTCATAATCTACTCCCCGAACCCAAGAAAACATCTCAAAGGTCTTTCCTGTGCTTTTTGACCTTTCCTTAGGATAAAATAAAAAGTCGGTGGCGACTCTTGCTAAACCAGAAACATTTGCGAGCACAAAACGCAAAATCCCAACTCAGTTCTCCCACCGTATCACAATGACCTTAAAGCAAGAGAGGACATGGTAGAGATGGGAATAAGAACTGAATTAGCACCCGTGAAGAAAGGAAGACGAACATATCTACCACCTGCTGCTTATACTCTATCTAGAAAGGAAAAGAAAATATTGTGTAAGTTTCTGAGTGAAGTTAAAGTTCCAGAAGGTTACTCCTCATACATTAGAAGACTCCTTTCCATGAAAGACCTCAAGTTAAAGAGTCTGAAGACACATGATTTCCATGTCATAATGGAACATTTTCTACCAATAGGTATACGTTCTATTTTGCCAGAAAAAGTAAGAAGCGCTATAACTAAATTGTGTTTTTTTTTCAGGTCAATTTGTAGTAAGGTGATCGATCCTGAGATCTTACCAGTATTACAAAAAGAAATCGATATTACTCTGTGTGACCTTGAAATGTATTTTCCTCCATCATTTTTTAACATTATGGTACATCTTGTTGTTCATCTTGAGAAAGAGACACAATTGTGTGGACCAGCTTATATGAGATGGATGTACCCTGTTGAACGTTATATGAAAATATTAAAAGGGTACGTGAAAAACCAAATTCGTCCTAAGGGTTGTATCGTTGAGCGATACGTTGTTGAAGAAGCGGTTGAGTTTTGTACTGATTTTTTGTCCAATGTGCAATCCATTGGACTCCCCAAATCTCATTTTTTCGAAGAAAAAAAAAGAAGGTAAAAAATTAATTGGAAATGAAATTTTTCCATGTTGTTCGTACAGTTGAAGCAAAGTCTGGCCGTAAAAGGAGTATGGCATCCTTCCGGAGAAATCAGTACAGCGCTGATACCATTACCAAGTGCATTGGATGCCCCATCAAAGAACAGGGTCCATCAGGATCCTTGTTCAGGTCCGTCATATGGTCTGATTTCTTCACCGTTGTCTAATGTCATGATGTCTTCGTCGGGAATTCAAACTTCATGGATTGATAATCTTCTACAGCTTGATGAGCAAGATGATCAGCTAGCACACTGCCCTTTATAGCTTTTTGGGTCGTGTACTATATGTCATATTCTGTTAGGATCATCTGCCATCTAGCTATCCTCCCAGACAGAGCAGGCTTCTCGAAGATGTATTTTATCGGATCCATCTTAGATATCAGCAGAGTGGTATGAGTAAACATATATTGTCTTAGCCGGCGAGCAGCCCATACCAGAGCGCAGCAAGTTTTCTCGAGCAGTGAATATCTGGTTTCACAGTCGGTAAACTTTTTGCTCAGGTAATAAATAACGTGCTCTTTTCGGCCAGACTCGTCATGCTGCCCCAATACGCACCCCATTGAGTTCTCTAAAACGGCCAGAGACATGACTAGTGGTCTTCCCTCGACTGGCGGCATCAAGACAGGAGGCTCTTGTAAATACTTTTTGATTTATTCAAAAGCAACCTGACATTCATCATTCCATCTGACTACATGATCTTTCTTCAACAGTTTGAAGATTGATTCACAAGTAGATGTTAGGTGAGAAATGAATCTGGCAATATAGTTCAGGCATCCCAAGAACCCTCTGACTTCCTTCTCAGTGAGAGGAGCAGGAAATTCTTGTATCGCTTTGACTTTGGTAGGATCAACCTTGATGCCTTTGTTGCTGACAATGAAACCTAAGAGTTTACCGGATCAGACTCCGAATGTGCACTTGTTCAGGTTCAACCTTAGTTTGTACTCCTTCAACCTGACAAACAGCTTCTGCAAATGATCAAGGTGTTCCTCTTCAGTTTGTGATTGGGCTATCATGTCATCTACGTAGACCTCTATCTCATGATGTATCATATCATGAAACAAAGCTACCATGGCGCGTTGATAGGTTGCCCCGGCATTCTTCAGTCCGAATGGAATCACTTTGTAGCAGAACGTACCCCATTGTGTGACAAATGTAGTTTTCTCCATGTCTTCAGGTGCCATTTTGATCTGGTTATAGCCTGAGAATCCGTCCATGAAAGAAAATACTTTGTGCTGGGTTGTATTGTCAACCAGGATGTCGATGTGTGGAAGTGGAAAATCATCTTTAGGGCTGGCCTTGTTTAAATCTCTATAATCCATGCACATTCTTACTTTGCCGTCCTTTTTAGGCACGGGAACAATGTTAGCAACCCATTATGGATAGGAAGCCAGAAATCCAGCATTGAACTGTTTCATAACTTCTGCTTTGATCTTCTCTGACATGTTAGGTCTCATGCGGCGGACTTTCTGCTTCACTGGTGGGCAGTCTTCTCTTATGGGTAGACGATGTACCATGATGTCTGTATCGAGTCCCGGCATATCTTTGTATGACCAGGCAAAGATCTCAACATAATCATGCAACAGCTGAATTAGGCGCTCCTTGACACTCGGCTCTAGATTGGCACCCACTTTGATTTCCTTTTTATCTTCCTCGGTACCCAAATTGATTGTATCCAACAGCTCCTCATGAGGCTGAATAGCTCTCTCCTCTTGTTGTAGTAGTCTGGCCAATTCCCCTGGCACCTCACAATCTTCCTCACCTTCGTATTCGGCTTGGTATATCAGATCTTCAGAGTCACTGAAGGCTATAGCAGTATCGTTACCCATGGGATCCAGAATGGAAGGGTACCTGCATTTGTGAGTGTGGGTGTGTGTAAGGGCATAGCCATCTTAAAACAATAAAATGTAAAAGAAAGACAATGAGCACAAAAGGTTTATATATGAAAAAGCGTCCATGATTCATTGAATGTCATATGAAAATGAAATAAAAACCCTTACAAATGGACCGTTGTGCCTCAGGTAAGACACAAGGTTGAAAAGTGCGAATTGTTCGTGAATTATTACAAGTCCAACAGAAATATAAAAGATAAATTACTGAGATATGAAAGTTATCAGGACAAAGTCTTTGGCTTCCCAGTTGTGAAGTCCTCCGCTGACAGTAGGAAATATCCAATCTTCCAAGCTGCCATCCTCTTCACTATCCTCTACTGCGTTGACCCCTTGATTACTAATCTTCACAGGTGGCCCTCCGGCATGGGCGCGGCGCACAAACTTCTGAGCAGTTGAAGTAAACCCCAAGCCAAACTTGTCTAATTTGTAAGGAATGTCTGGAAGCTGCCCCCAGATGGTGCATCCCCCCTCTTCCACTGCTGCCTTTGCATCCTTTAGAGATGACATCCTAAGTGGAGGTCTTATGATCTTAGGAATCGAGGACACTGCCTTGGTTACCGCCACTTCTTGAGAGACTTCTTCAAAATGTTGGAAAGGGGTTTCAATGAAGTCGCCATATAACTCCATATATCGGAAAGAATTCAGATGACTAATCATGTATTCCTCCTCCTCGTGGACAGTTATGATCTTCCCTTGGACGTGGTACTTCAGCATATGATGCAAAGTGGAGGTGACAGCACCGACATTGTGGATCAAAGGTCGTCCTAACAGACAGGAATAAGAAGGACGGATGTCCATCACATAGAAGGTTGAATTGAAGGTCTGAGTTCCCACCTTTATCGGGATGTCCACCTCCCCATGGATCATCCTCTTAGAGCCATCAAATGCTCTCACAATTATATTACTAGGTTTTAATGTCAGCCCCTCGCAATCCAATCTATCAAAGGCTTTCTTTGGTAAGACGTTCAGAGATGAACCAGTGTCCACCAAGACATGTGCTAGGGTTTTTCCTCTACACTCCACTGATACGTGTAACGCCTCGTTGTGTTTTCTCCCTTTGGGTGTCAAGTCAGTATCAGAGAAACCCAGGCCATTATCAGCTGTCAAACTGGCCACACACTCTTGGAATTGGTCAGCAGACGTCTCTTGCGGCACATAAGTTGTCTTCAGAAATTTTACCAGAGCTTTTGCATGTGCCTCAGAGCACAGCAGCAATGCTAACATAGAGATCTTGGAGGAGGTCTGCCCCAACTGTTCAACCACATCATAATCACTCTTTTTTATTATCCTCAGGATTTCTTCCATCTCCTTCTTGGATGTTTCATGGATAGATTGAGCCTTCGTCTGGACAGGCTCTTCTTGAACATTTTTTCCTTTATTCTCAGCAGTGGAAGTAGGGATATGAATTGTATTGTCTTTGTCGGTAGGTACACTTGCAGGTACAATCACTAGTGCAGATGTAATCTTCGGAACGGCCACAGGTCCAAAGACTTCCTTTGGAGGGGCAATTTCTGGAGAGAAGATTCTACCACTACGGGTAATCTTGCTTGTTCCGACAATGTTACTGATGTTGGAATTATCCTCTTCGGAGCTTTCTTCTTCGGCAGTCATTTCATCCTATTTAATACCATGGTAGTAGATTTCTCCACCATAATTCCATGGTACTGTTTTATCTGACTAGTACGGGACTGGCCTGGGCATTCTAATCTTAAGTGGAGTAGTCACTGGAGCAGATGTAATCCTAATGGGTCTTTTAGGGACCCTAGAATGATTGGCGTAGATGGTTATTATAGAAACTTCTTTAACTGGAACGGGTGAAACAGGAGCTTTCTCAAACAAAATTTCTTAGTTATCAATCAGTTGTTGGATACCTTTTTTCAATAGAGGGCAGTTGTGATCGGTGGATCTGGAACTGACTGTTTAACGCTGGTTCGCGAAATGTCGCGGAAGCAAGAGTCGCCACCGTCTTTTATTTTCTCCAAATGGAAAGGACAAAAGCACAGAAAAATTCCTTAAAGAGATCGCTCTCGGTTCGGGAGGTAGGTTATAGAAAGGGAAGGTGTTAGCACCCTTTCTATCCATGGTTATCCATGGGCTCTTAGATACTTGCTCATTGTGTTTTCAAAAATGATTTGTTTGCTTTTCAACTGTGGGTTTTAAAAAGTTTCTTTGAAAATTTCAGTTCGACTCTTGTATCGGTCCTCAAGAGTGTTTGAAAAATTGCTTTCGAAAGCTTTTTGAAAAGTGTCGGTGTGAAAAGTATTTTTTTGATTTGTTTTGAAATTAGAGCAAGTATCTATGAGAACCTACCTACCCTAAGGAATTCGTCTGTGTAAATGTCCTTTAAAGTAGTGCCATCCCACCATTGAGAGGTAGGTAGCACCACCGTTGGAGGTGTTCGGGTTAATTCGAGGTTCGGGACATGGTGATCACCAGAGCGATGGGAAGACACCTTAGAAGCTACCCTCATGCCAGGTTCCCGGATCATGAGGACTTACTAAGACATCCTCTACTCGACGATCACCTTTCGAGGCAAGGCAACAGTGAGGCGTACCCTAGGGGTGGTGTGTGCGATTCGTGTGTCGTTTTCATTTGCATTTATCTTGTCATGTTATTGGTGTTCTACGCTTGTTTTTATTTAAGGCCATTCATTCTTGCATGCTTTGTTTAACAGTTAAAAGTTGCGAGGAAAAGTAAATCTAAAGCTATTACAAATGGCGCGGGTCCACATCGCCAAAAGTTTCTCGAACCCGATTTGACAGAAAAATAAATAAAGAAAAGCAAATAAAGAATTAAGAAGTGTGGGAAGTAATTTACATGGCTTCGGGAGAGATACATAAATATTTAAACGGAATAAAAAATAATATGCGAATTAATAATTAAATCGAAACGAGGGCGTTGGACCCTTTTGCAAAAATTGAATTAATGACGAAGTTGATTAATTAAAAGAGAAAGAACTTGTTTTTTGGTGTTTTTTAGTATTTGGAATTCAATGAGAAAAAAAATTAATTAAAATTAAAATAAGAGGCAAACCCTAATTCTAGTTATTTTTAATTTATTAAGAAATATTGAAATTTTTAACCTAAATTAAACCTAATTTTTACATGCAAATTTGATTATAAAAATAAATAAAATAAATATTTAATTATTTGAAAGAAAAATAAAAAGGGTGAAAAATTATTAATTAAACCCTAGTTCTACATTTTTTAGGTTTTTATCAAAAGAATTAAAATTAACCTAATTTAAAACTAAATTTAATTACATGCAAATTTATTCATGAAAATATTAAAACAAAAATATTTATTATTTAATTCTTTTTTTTCTGATTTTTTTAGGATGTTTTTGTATTTTGTGAAAATATTTAATTAAATTGGACAAAACAATTATTAAAAGAAATAGAGTTAAATTAAATAAAGAAAAGATATTGCAAACCTAGGGGGTGGTAGTCCCCAAAGTGGAGGTATGATTATGGAAATTCTTGCCCAACAACTTTGGCCTGTTTGACTTTTGCCAGGTAGCATGTTGAAGCATTGACTGGGACTCACCGTGTCTCTCAATTCATAGCCTTTGATCTGATCCTGATGGACGCGTGGATGGCTTGGTGGAGAAGGTGTATGGTGCGTCTGCAGCCTTGAAGCGCATGGGAATTGTTATTGAAAAATAATATGGGAACATAGAAGACTTGGGGCTCGAACCCAGGTCATGTACCTTTCCAACCAACGCGTTTGCCACTGAACCAACACTTGCACGTTTAACATATAATAACAAACAAACATAATAAATAAAAGCAAGAACGTTAGTGGGTTAAAGCGCGCGAATTTCAAATCAACCTATCATGCCTTGCCACGGACTCATCTTCTTCATCATCCCTAAAATATAAAAACATTAGGCAACGGTTTCTTATGTGTTCTCTTAGGCATGCTACTAGAAAATAGCGATTAGGCCTAGGAGGTCCATAAATTACGCGCGAGCATGGTATCTTCTTCGTCCAGCCATGATGATTCTAATGGTGGTGGCCAAGGGTTCCAATTTTTCCTCGTTTCAAAATCCCCAATTTAAAACTCTGCAAACCCTAAAACTCAAACATGGCATAATCGCGTGTAGCACATAAAAAGACAATTAAATGTATTGGTTAGCTTCAAAACTTCATAATGAACATGAATCAAGTATTAAAAATCACAAAGGATGCGTAAATCATGATGCACGATTATGAATTTTTCTTGGTACAGTTTGCATTCGTGTTACCAATTCCTTGAGTTTTGATGGTTGTCTTTGATTGGAATATGTTCAGTAATCTCCAAGGAAGCTATTGGAATAGAAATTCTGCCTTGAATCGCCCTAGAAGAGAGTTTTCAGAATTGACTTTTTTGAGAAAAATTTCAAGTTTGGTTATGGCTTTGTTGAGCTGCTGCGTGTGTATGAACATTAGGGTTTCCTTTAGGCTTATGTACTGAATGGATTAGGTCAAGAAACTTGCTCAAAATCTCTTGCAATCATGGTTTTGAAGATTTGATTTTCAAGCTTTGTTTTTTCAATCTTTTCCATACAATTTTGTATCAATTAGGATCCAATCAAACCAAATCTTCCCATATTTGAATGTGCACGAATTATTGAGACTAAAACATGTACAAAAAGATTTGTTAGGTTAAGTTAAGTATTTTTCACATATTTAATTGATTTAAGTGAATTAATATAAATAAAAATTCAAATAAATAAATAAAAAATGAATAAAAACTTCCCTTTGGGCCAAGTGGTCGTGCATATGTCATGGATGATGAATCATGGAAGAAAAATGGGCCCATTAGCAATTTTAGGTCATTTGAAGTAATGTTGACTTTTCAAAATATCCAAAAATTTCCCAACTTCCACAAGGCATAACTTGCTCAATTTTTAAGCTTTTCTCATGTTCTTGGACATTTTCTAAAGGTCTTTGAGTCCTCTAACCAATGTCTTTGGTCCCATTTCATTTTGATTTACCAATCGCAAGTTATGGCCTTTGACTTAAAGTCCCTTTTTGTTGACTTTTGAAAATGACCTATAATGTTGAAATTGATAACTTTTTGTGAGAGCATTTCTTGGACTTGAAGTATGAAGATGAGTTGTAGGAAATGTCTTTCTCTTCAAAATGAGCTTTGGATGGAATTTTTCTGATAATCCATGTGAAAGTTATGCCCTGGTCAATTTCAGTTGACTTTTTCAGTTGTCCAAATAAGGAAACTTTTGCATCTTGATGATTTTTGAGCCAAACTTTGAGAATCATGATCAAGCATTGATCAAATGATGTTTGTGGCTTCAAAATGATATGTTGATCAAAAATTTGAACTTTTGACTGTCAAATGACCATTTTGCCCCTACAGTTGACTGTAGTGCAATTAGGGTTTTGACTGTGCAATTTTGAGCTGAATGTCTTGAAACTTGGTATGAGGATGCTTGACCATATTTGTAGGCATGTGAGACTTGATTGGACCTTTGGACACTTCATTTTCTTGATCAGAAAAAACCCTAATCTTGACTGTATAGGAGATCTTTGACTGTGCAACCCTTGGGGAATTTTGTGATTTGGCTTGGCAATTTCTTGAAGAATATGGGAGGGCAAATTTTGGGGTACAACAGTTGCCCCTGTTCAATCTTCTTAAACCTGAGGATACAGATTGGCTGACGTGCCTTTCGTAATCCGAGGGTGGAAGATGATTGAACACTAGAGTGCCCAGAAATTTGCGCTCACATAGTAGCAGTGTGGTGGGAATGGGCTTATAGATGCCATTTAGAGGTTGATGAAATAGGATGATGGGCTTATAGATGCAATCTGGATGTTGATCGCGTAAGAGATTTCTTTAGCGAGAACCTGCATACCTGCAAAAGAAACATGAGTACCTGACACGTTGCAGGAGTTGATTTCAGATGCTTGGCATAGATATGTCCAGACTGGTTATGGGAGCTGAATCTGGAGCTTCAAACGGTGATGAATGAACCAGGGATGGTTACTACCTTAGCATGGACAGTAAGAGAACCTTGGGTGATTTTAATTTCAACAACGCTTGCTGAGAAAATCTTGGTGGGAATTACCATCTTCGCAGGATCGGGAAGAGAACCATAGGCAATTATAATCTGAAAGGGAATTACATCTCACACACCGTCGGGGAGAGAACCATAGGAAAAGGAATTATCACCTCACTCACCGTCGGAGAGGGAACCATAGGAAAAGGAATTACCACCTCACTCACCGTCAGAGAGGGAACCATCTGAAAAGGAATTATCACCTCACTCACCGTTGGAGAGGGAACCATCTGAAAAGGAATTATCACCTCACTCACCGTCGGAGAGGGAACCATAGGAGATTATCACCTCACTCACCGTCGGAGAGGGAACCATTTGAAAAGGAATTATCACCTCACTCACCGTCGGAGAGGGAACCATCTGAAAAGGAATTATCACCTCACTCACCGTCGGAGAGGGAACCATCTGAAAAGGAATTATCACCTCACTCACCGTCGGAGAGGGAACCATCTGAAAAGGAATTATCACCTCACTCACCGTCGGAGAGGGAACCATCTGAAAAGGAATTATCACCTCACTCACCGTCGGAGAGGGAACCATTTGAAAAGGAATTATCACCTCACTCACCGTCGGAGAGGGAACCATAGGGAATTATAATCTGAAATAACTTCTACTGAGTCTTTATCAGAAAAATCTGTTGGGAGTCGATTTAGCTGGACTAGAGAAGGCCTTGGACTGGATAAGAAATCTTTGGGGTCGATTAACTGAACCGGTCTAGGTCTTGAAATATGATTGAGAATTTAACTGCATCTTTCCTGAAAGGTAAAGGTCAGTCATATGCAATGCCTGATATGGACCAAGCAATGATGTTCTCAACATGATGTTCTCAACATAAATGAGATTTGTATGATATGATGCGTCTATGCATGCTATAATGATGTATGTGATGTTTTATGAATGTATGTTTTCGTCTGAGGAAAATAAATCCTTGACGGGTGCCGGGAAGTCGCTCCTGGGCTGACGTTGAAGAATAGATTTTTGCTTCCGCTGGGGATGATAGTTGCAAGAATACCGGTAGGAGAAGATGACTCCGTTGCGGAATAAACTTGGAAAATGGAAGATTCTGCGGGGAGAAAAGATACTCTAGCGACCATGCTGGGAAGCAATACTCTGTGGGAAGAGGGATGCCTTGCTGAGTGTTGATAATAATTTGCTGGGGATACCCTTGTTGTTGGAAGTGTTGATAGACTTCGCTGGGGATAAGAAGGCTTCGTCGACGACGCTCTTTCCGTGGCTTTTGGCTGAGGATAACCCAGTTATATCCTGTTAAGGAAATAACTCTTTAAATCAAGCCGGACGACGCGTTCGTGCTCTGCGAGGGATAAGCTTCCAGAATCTACTGGGGATGAGCTTAACTGCTTGGGGGATATGAATTCCAACTTTCTTGGGGAACCAGTTTGGACTTTCCTGGGGAAGTTTTGAACTGCGGGGGAAGTGATTCCTTTGAATGTTGATATGCCGCCGGGGAACAATCTTTAGACCAAGATTGTCGGGGATGCTTGTTAAGAATATGTATGCTGCCGGGGAATGTTGAGATCTGCTGGAGGATACTCAGCTTCCTTAAGGTTTGATAATATAGCTTGGAGAGAGTGTACTGACTGCTGACTTACCCTCTGGGGAATTAAGATGTACTGGTCGTATTCTTTAGCTGAACCTACCTTGGTACCTTGGAGGATAGAACAATTGGATTGTTTAGACAACTCTTTTACTGCCCCTGTTTCTAGTGTCACCTGCAATTAATTCCTTTGTTTCGCATGAAAATATTTATGAGTTAGCAAATTATTGTCAAAGCATATATCACAAATTGAACCTTGGACGTTCTTCGCAAAACAAAACAGAAAAAGAAAAACACTTGGCACGTTTAACTGAAAATATATTTGTGTTGATTTTGAATGGCCTGTAAATAGGCGTTTTGTGTACAAGAGGCTGACGTCCTAGTAAGAGGAACGCCGCCGAGCAAAAGAGTTTATACAAATTTTGTACAAAAGAAAATAAAACAGCTGTGTGAAATATGAATGATCCCACTGGGTTTCAACTCTGTTATTGCCCTTATAACTCCGAGCGTCTCATCACTTGATGACCTTGGTTGAAGGTGAAGCTGACTGATCGATGCCGTCTGAACTTGATATAGATACCGGATTCTGGATGCAAAGTGATCAATGAGACATAGTTTTACGCTTTTATCCCTAATTTTTGCCTGGACCGCCCTTTCGGGTTTTCAGTCCACCGGGATACCCATTTTTGCCCAAGCCGCCTTTTCAGGTTTTCGACTTGCCGGGTGTACAGATTTTTCATTTTCATCCCTTCATTTTGCCCGAACCCTTTTGGTTCGACGGGAAGCCCTAATTTTTGCCTAGACATGTCAGCCTAGCGGGTCTTTTTTCATGCGTAGTATCTTTTTACTATGTCTGCATTGGCGGGGTGAGGAAGGTCGTCACCATCCATGTTGGTCAATATCATTGCTCCTCCTGAGAACACATGCTTAACCACAAATGGCCCCTCGTACGTAGGGGTCCATTTGCCCCTTGGATCACTTTGAGGAAGGATGATTCTCTTGATTACCAGATCCCCAACTTGATATTCTTGTGGTCTGACCTTTTTGTTAAATGCCCTGATCATCCGTTTCTAATACGTCTGACCGTGACAGATAGCAGCAAGTCTCTTTTCATCAATGAGGTTGAGCTGATCAAGTCGTGTCTAGATCCAATCATCTTCGTTCAGATTTGCATCCTTCATTAGCTGGAGAGAGGGTATTTGTACTTCAATCGGTAAGACTGCCTCCATGCCATAAACCAGAGAGAAAGGAGTTGCCCCGGTTGACGTCCTAGCTGAGGTACGGTACCCATGTAGAGCGAACGGTAACATCTCGTGCCAATCTTTGTAAGTCACTGTCATCTTCTGCACGATTTTCTTGATGTTCTTATTTGCTGCTTCTACAGCCCCATTCATCTTCGGTCTGTAAGGAGAAGAATTATGGTGCTGTATCTTGAACTGTTCGCAGAGCTCAGCGATCATCTTGTTGTTCAGATTGGTACCGTTGTCTGTAATAATTCGCTCAGGGACGCCGTACCGACAGATCAGGTTATGCCGAATGAACCGTGCCACAACAGTCTTGGTTACCGTAGCATAGGAAGCTGCCTCAACCCACTTCGTAAAATAATCAATCGCTACCAGGATGAAGCGATGCCCATTAGATGCCGTAGGTTTAATCTCGTCGATCATGTCTATGCCCCACATTGCAAATGGCCAAGGCGTAGTCAAAACATTCAGGGGAACTGGAGGAACATGCACCTTATCTGCGTAAATCTGGTACTTATGGCATGTCCTAGAATGTTGGTAGCAATCAGCTTCCATGGTGGACCAGTAATATCCTGCCCGTAGGATCTTCTTTGCCATTGTGTGTCCACTAGAATGTGTACCAAAGGTCCCTTCATGTAGCTCTTCCACGATCCTTTCTGCTTCAGTCTTATCCACACAACGCAGTAAGGTTGAATCATGGTTTCGCTTGTACAAGATGCCGTTGCTAAGGAAGAACTTGGCTGCGAACCTTCTCAGGAATTTCTTATCATTGATAGAGGCACCTTCAGGGTATTCCTGAGTTTCCAAGTATCTCTTCACCTCATGGTACCAAGGCTTCTCAGTCACCAATTCAGTCTCGAGATCGCAACAGTATGCCGGTTCGTCCAGTTTCCAGATGATGATCCGGGGAGCCTCATTATCCCATTTGACCTTGAACATAGAAGACATTGTAGCTAACGCGTCCGCCAACTGATTTTCTTCTCTCGGAAAGTGTTCAAAGGTTATCTTCGTGAAGTGGGGGATCAGGGTCAACACACATTCTCTGTAAGGAATCAAGTTTGGATGTTTCGTATCCCACTCTCCTTTGATCTGATTGATCACAAGAGCGGAATCTCCGAAGACACTTAGAAATTTGATCCTTAGGTCGATCGCAGCTTGAAGACCCATGATGCACGCCTCATACTCCGCCATGTTGTTGGTACAGTTGAAACACAGCTGGGCAGTGAGTGGAGTATGAGTACCTTGAGGAGATATGATGATGGCGCCAATACCATTACCCAAAGCATTGGAGGCTCCGTCAAAATGCATAGACCATCAGGATCTTGGTTCAGGTCCTTCATCCGGTCCAGGTACTTCACAATCTGTTACTATCATGATGCTTTCATCCGGAAATTCGAAGTTCATGGACTGGTAGTCATCTACAGCTTGATGTGCCAAGTGGTCTGCCAATACACTTCCCTTGATGGCTTTCTGGGTTGTGTACTGAATGTCGTATTCCGTCAAGATCATTTGCCATCTTGCAATTCTCCCAGACAGAGCAGGCTTTTCGAATATGTACTTGATAGGATCCATCTTTGAGATTAACAAGGTAGTGTGAGTCAGCATATACTGTCTCAGCCGGCGAGCAGCCCATACCAAAGCGCAGCAAGTTTTCTCGAGCAGTGAGTATCGGGTCTCACAGTCGGTAAACTTTTTGCTAAGGTAATAAATGGCATGCTCTTTTCGGCCAGACTCGTCATGCTGCCCCAGCACACACCCCATTGAGTTGTCAAGCACTGTCAGATATAGGATCAGAGGTCTCCCTTCAACCGGTGGCATAAGGATAGGTGGTTCTTGGAGATACTCCTTGATCTTGTCAAAAGCAGCCTGACATTCATCGTTCCAACGTACTACCTGATCTTTCTTCAGCAGCTTGAAGATTGGCTCACAGGTAGCAGTTAGGTGTGAGATGAACCGAGCAATGTAATTCAGGCGTCCTAGAAAGCCTCTGACCTCTTTCTCTGTCTTAGGAACTGGCATCTCTTGAATAGCTTTGACCTTAGCAGGATCCACTTGAATACCTTTATCACTGACCACGAAGCCTAGCAACTTTCCAGATCTTACCCCAAAGGTACACTTGTTCGGGTTCAATCTCAGCTTGTACAGTTTCAAACGGTCAAACAACTTCTGCAGATGATTTAGGTGCTCTTCCTCAGTTTGGGACCTCGCGATCATGTCGTCAACATACACTTCTATCTCATGATGGATCATGTCATGAAACAAAGCAACCATGGCACGTTGGTAGGTTGCCCCAGCGTTCTTTAGTCCAAAAGGCATGACCTTGTAACAGAAGGTGCCCCACTGAGTAACAAATGTGGTCTTTTCCATGTCTTCAGGTGCCATCTTGATCTGATTGTAACCTGAAAAGCCATCCATGAAAGAGAACACTTTATGCTGAGCTGTATTATCAACGAGGACATCAATGTGAGGTAAGGGGAAGTCATCCTTGGGGCTGGCCCTGTTCAGATCCCTGTAATCGACACACATTCTGACCTTACCTTCCTTCTTAGGTACTGGCACCACATTAGCAACCCACTGAGGGTAAGAAGTCACTGCAAGAAACCCAGCATCAAACTGTTTCATAACCTCGGCTTTAATCTTCTCAGACATCTTTGGACGCATCCGACGGACCTTTTGCTTAACTGGAGGGTAGTCTTCCTTAGTTGGCAAGTGATGGACCATAATATCGGTATCCAACCCGGGCATGTCTTCGTAGGACCAGGCAAAGATCTCCATATAGTCATGTAACATCTTGGTTAACCGTTGCTTCACGCTGAGCTCTAGGTCGGCACCAATCTTTACCTCTTTCCTGTCTGTCTCTGTACCCAGGTTTATGGTTTCCACTGGCTCTTCATGGGGTTGAATTGCCCTCTCTTCCTGAAGCAACAGTCTTGCAAGCTCGCCAGGCACTTCGCAATCATCTTCACCTTCGTCTTCGGCTAAGTTGATCGGATTTTCGAAGTCATAATTGGCAGTAGCAGAGTTGTTATCAGTGAGATCCAGAGTGGATTGAAACCTGTATGAGTGAGTGTGTGTGTAAATACAGCTGTTTTGAAGTATATGTAAAGGAAAGAAAGACAGAAAAGGAGCATAAAATTTGCAATGCGAAAATACGTCCAAGATTTTCATTCATGATATATGAAATGACAATTTATATGCCCTCACAAATGACACCACGGTGTCTCGGGTAAGACACCGGGCCAAAGAGTTTATTATTGTTTATTACAAAATAGCGAAACAAAGAAATTTATTACTGCGGCACAAAGGTAACAGGAGTATGGTCCTTAGCAATCCAATTGTTCAACCCGCCTTCAGCCGTTGGATAGATCCAGCTGTTGAATTCAGCTTCGTCTACTTCGTTGTCTTCCCCAACAGCATTCACTCCTGGATTTGTAATGATCACATGAGGTCTTCCGGTCTTTGCTTTCCTCATAGCTTTCTGCCCCTCTGTAGTAAAACCCAGCCCAAATTTATCAGTCTTCTGAGTAAAGTCTGGAAGTCTGCCCCAGTTGGCACTTTCACCCTTCTGAACCACAGCCCGGGCGTCGTTTAGGGAAGCCATCTTTAAAGGAACACTTTCTTCCATTGTTGTTTCTGACGCTGCTGTAATTGGAAGCACCTCCTCGAAATGCTGAAAGGGGGTTTCAATAAACTCCCCATCCATCTCAATGTATCTGAAGGAGTTCAGGTGGCTCACCATATATTCCTCCTCTCCCTGCACAGTGACGATCTTCCCTCTGACGGGGTACTTCAGCTTCTGGTGCAAGGTAGAGGTCACTGCCCCAGCCTTATGTATCCAAGGTCGACCCAATAGACAAGAGTAAGATGGACGGATATCCATCACATAAAATGTGGAGTCAAACACCTGAGAGCCCACACGAATCGGAATGTCAACCTCTCCATGAACCATCCTCTTTGAACCATCAAAGGCCCTGACGATGATATTGCTGGGTTTCAATTCCAGGCCTTCACAGTCTAAACGGTCCAAAGCCTTCTTGGGCAGCACATTCAAAGAAGAACCAGTATCCACCAACACATGTGCCAAGGTAGTGCCCCTGCATTCGATAGAGACATGCAGAGCATCATTATGGTCTCTTCCTTTCGCGGTCAAGTCAGCATCTGAGAAACCCAAGCCATTGTCTGCTGTCAGATTTGCTACGCAATCAGTGAACTGGACTGCAGACGTCTCATGTGGCACATGGGCCGTCTTGAGGAAAGAGATTAAGGCCTTAGCATGGGCCTCGGAGCACAGCAATAAAGAGAGCATGGAGATTTTAGAGGGCGTATGCCCCAGCTGTTCTACAACATTGAAGTCACTCTTCTTTATAATTTTTAGAATCTCCTCCATCTCTTGTTGGGAGGCCTCAGCAGTTATAGGTACAGGTGCCTTCATCTGGGCAGGCTCAACTTCAACTCCTTTGCCCCGAGCATTGGATGACTCGGCAGCAGGAGAAACAATTGGATCAGCAGCAGGAACAGGTATACTTGTAGGAGTTATCAGGAGCGGTCTTCGGGCAGCAGGCGGTGCAATGTCAGGCGAGAAGAGTCTGCCACTGCGGGTAACCTTGGTTGGGCCAGTGATGTCACAAATGCTGGCGCCAGCGTTGAACTCTTGTTTAATCCCGTTTACATATACATCTGCCCCATAATGCCAGAGGACAGCTTTATCAGATACATAGGGCAGGGGCCCTGGAACAGTGATAATAACAGGTGCAACGGTCATGATTTGAACGGGCTTCTTCGGGAGAGCCGGGATCGGATTATTGAAGATAGTCACCACAGAAACTTCTTCCACTGGAACCAACCGAACAGCAGACTTCTTAAACAGAATCTCCTTGCTATCCATTAGGCCTTGGATGCCTAACCTCAGCAAGGGACAACCAGAGGGGGACACAGCACAGAACAGGCAACCCTCACTGCAACCCGGAAATAAACCGGCCTGCAGTAGGTTCTTCTTGACAATCTTCAGAGGAGTGGCTAGATCATCCACATGAATAGCATAAACGTCTTCGTCAACAGCATTTACCCCATGTTGAGGCATAGGAGCAGTAACTACATTCGGCCTCTCGGGCGCTTCGAACTGTATCTCCTTCGCGTCGATAAGGTCTTGCACCTTATTCTTTAACGTCCAACAGTCATCGGTAGAGTGCCCCGGGCTATCTGAATGGTAAGCACAACGAGCATTCGGGTTGTACTTAGGAGATGCAGTATTGGGGAACTTCGGAGCCTCCCTGACAGTCACCAAATTGGTGGATAGCAACTGTGGCAGGATCTGCGATAGGGTCATGCTTAACCGGGTAAACTCCCTCCGGGGTCTTTCAGCCCTTTGAGGATTGGTCGGCCGAGGAGCGGCAGCAGGCTTAGAAATCATTACCGCACTGACAGATTGGCGGTGCTCAGGTCTCTCTGATCTCTTGGAACCATACACGGCACTAGACTCCTTCTTGAAGGGTTTCTTCTCAGAACTAGATGATGCACCCTTCGGAATCTTCCCAGACTTCAGCCCAGCCTCAATTCTCTCTCCAGTTAGAATCAAATCAGTGAACCCAGCAGAAGAATTCCCGATCAGATGGTTGAAAAACGGCCCAGATAGGGTCCCCAAGAACATGTCTACCAACTCCCAATCAGTCAATGGTGGCTGCACCCTACCAGCCAGGTCTCTCCACTTCTGAGCGTACTCCTTAAAACCTTCGCTTGCGCCTAACGACATACCCTGGAGCTGGGTACGTGTAGGAGCAAGGTCGGCATTATATTGATACTGCTTATAGAAAGCAGTAGCCAACTCCTCCCAGTTACGAACCTTGGTCCCATCCAGCTGAGAGAACCATTCGAGATGAGTCCCTGAAAGACTCTCCTGGAAGAAATGGATCCACAAATTCTTATCCGCAGAGTACGGTTGAATTTTCCGAACATAGGACCTCAGATGCAGCTTGGGACAAGACGCCCCGTCATACTTAGAGAAGGATGGTGCTTTGAACTTGTGAGGGATGATCACGCCAGTTGACAAACCCAGATCTCCGAAATCCAGCCCAGGTACCTGTTGAACCTCCATAGCTTTCAACCTATCCTCCAGTTGCTTGTATCTGTCTTCTGCAGGAGGGTACTGCTCTTCATCAAAATCAGTCTCGTTGTCGGAGACTACCGGACTAGGAACCCTTGCTTCTGCCTTAGGACTACTCTTGCCAACAGAAGAACCAGCCTCTTCCTGTTGCAGAGTATTGCCAAACCTTCGGCCTGATTTGAACAGAACAGTTCTTCTCTTCTTCTTCTTCTCCTTCTTCAGGAGCATAGCCTTCAGTTCTTCTTGGCCCTGAGCCAAACCCTTGATTAATTCCTGGAATTGTGCATTCTGCACCTGAAGAGCCTTGATTGATGTCTCAGTTGATGCAGAGTCGGGATTCATGATGCTGAAATAAACAGCGAAGAACCGTAAGCAAACCTGAAAAGAGGAAAAACCTGCTATGCACATGATGAATGATATGTGTCTATGCAATGCATTCAAGGGTTCGAAAGTTCAAATTTGTTGTAGACAAAAAGGAACACACGTTATCATTAAAGAAATCATTGTTTAATACATCAAGCCTCATGGGCAAAGTAATACAAAAATCAAATCAATCCCAAAATATGCTGCGCATCCTCTTTGGAGCTATGTAGGTGTTGAGATTCCTCTCCTCATGCAACAGGCGGGTGAGCTCCAAGACCTTCTTTTCACTGGCCTGTAGATTAGTCTCAAGGGAATTCCGTTCTTCCTTAAGCTGGATCCAACTCTTCTGCATCTCTTCCCAGGATGTGGGCATATCAGGGTGCTGAATAGTATGGGACACTTCTCCTTCCAAGACTGGTTCTTTGATTACTGGGAGCATGTGAGGATAAGGCATCACTAACTTCTGAGAGCGGGCGCGTACCCACTTGAGATAAGGTTCCAACGGGATGGAGTTCATGTGCCCCAGTGTCTTGTTGTCTATCCTACTTGGCATCCTCCAGGCTCTGATAAATCTCTGGCGAAGTCCTTGAGTATCGTTGTCGAAGTCAAAAACTATGTCAGGGATTAACATGTCATGAGGACCATCCCTCCGAGCATAACCAAACTGTCTCCAAGCCAGACATGGGCTATAAGTAATACCTCCTCTGATTCCAAGTAAAGGAACATTAGGGTACTCCCCGCAACGATCAATGATAGTGACATCTTCTCTGGACCTAGGGCACCAATGTATATCTGCATGTGTAAGAGTCATCAACCGCTGTGACCATCTCAAACCCCGCTCATTCTTCAGGACTGATTGTGGAAGGTGCGAAATAAACCATCTTCCCAGGAGAGGAGTGCAACACATAAGGACACCTCTTTTTCTCATGGTTCGAGTGTAACATGAGTGAAGGATGTCCCCCAGCAACGTAGGTATAGGATTCCTGGACATAAAGATCTGGACAGCACTGATATCAATAAGCTGATCTGGGTTAGGGAACAACACCAAACCATAAACAAGGAGGGCCACAACTTTTTCAAAAGCTTGCAAGTCGAGGGAGTTCCAACATTCATGGGCCTTTTCAAACAGAAACCTGGCTAAGAACCCTTTGATACCACTTCTAACTTCCCAATGTCCCTTGAGGTCAGATGACTGTAGGTGCAAGGCTTTAGCAATCTCTTCAAGCTTAGGTTCCTTTTCTGTACCGTTGAAGGGTAGCTGATCGAGGATAGGGATCTTCAGGAGCCGGGAGAACTCCTCCAATGTAGGTACCAACTGATAGTCCAAGAAGGTGAAACAGTGATGCAGAGGATCAAAGAACTGGAACAGGACCTTGATCATATCTTCCTCAATGTTGGTATTAACCAAGCTGATGAGACTTCCATGTCTTTCACTGAATGAAGAGTTCTCGGGAATCCTGGATATAAGCTCCTTAAGCTGAGGAGGGATCCTTACAAGACTGACTTGGATTGTCTTTCTACGAACAATTTCCATGTCCTACAAGAACAAAGATGAAAATTCGAACCCCTGAAATGGTTAGTCAATGCATATGATGCTGGATGATGTCATGATGTTATGATTAAACACACCACAGATATTTACAAAGACAAACATGTAAGGCACACAAGGCACACAAGACAAGCCCTTAAGGTTTAAGGCCAGCATGGGGTCTGGGTAGTACCCTCTTGAAGTTGGTGGGTTTAACCTGTCCTAATCGAAGTAACCGGGTTCTAAGGTTCCCAATATCACTGGATTGCTTTCATTGTTCATCGTTTCGATTTAGCCACTGAACTGGCGACCGAAATATTCCAAGAAAACAACCCTCAATTGAGTGTAGTATCGAGTATCAACCAACCTCGGACTGCACCAAAGTCAGTTATCTCACTACCCTAAAGAGGCCAAGATAGTTCAATTAAGGTTCTTAAGGTCTGTTGATGCTTCACGACACCACGCGGAGGCCCCGTACTCTCCTTGACTGAACTCAAGGGTTACCGGTACACACCAAAGTGCCACATCAACGTAGCAGACTGTTTCAACCATGTCGGTATACCCCGCACAGTTCCCTCACAGCCTTGTTGCTACTTTCTAAGAAAGGTATCCCCCAGATCCGGGTTAGGATCTATAGAACTCCCAAGCAACCCACAATTTAAAGCACACAAGGAAAACAATTGAAAACACAGTTATGAACTTAGCCCTAAGGTACACCTCACTTTATAAGATGTCCCCAGCAGAGTCGCCAGTTCTGGTGATCGGTGGATCTGGAAATGACTGTTTAACGCTGGTTCGCGAAATGTCGCGGAAGCAAGAGTCGCCACCGTCTTTTATTTTCTCCAAATGGAAAGGACAAAAGCACAGAAAAATTCCTTAAAGAGATCGCTCTCGGTTCGGGAGGTAGGTTATAGAAAGGGAAGGTGTTAGCACCCTTTCTATCCATGGTTATCCATGGGCTCTTAGATACTTGCTCATTGTGTTTTCAAAAATGATTTGTTTGCTTTTCAACTGTGGGTTTTAAAAAGTTTCTTTGAAAATTTCAGTTCGACTCTTGTATCGGTCCTCAAGAGTGTTTGAAAAATTGCTTTCGAAAGCTTTTTGAAAAGTGTCGGTGTGAAAAGTATTTTTTTGATTTGTTTTGAAATTAGAGCAAGTATCTATGAGAACCTACCTACCCTAAGGAATTCGTCTGGGTAAATGTCCTTTAAAGTAGTGCCATCCCACCATTGAGAGGTAGGTAGCACCACCGTTGGAGGTGTTCGGGTCAATTCGAGGTTCGGGACATGGTGATCACCAGAGCGATGGGAAGACACCTTAGAAGCTACCCTCATGCCAGGTTCCCGGATCATGAGGACTTACTAAGACATCCTCTACTCGACGATCACCTTTCGAGGCAAGGCAACAGTGAGGCGTACCCTAGGGGTGGTGTGTGCGATTCGTGTGTCGTTTTCATTTGCATTTATCTTGTCATGTTATTGGTGTTCTACGCTTGTTTTTATTTAAGGCCATTCATTCTTGCATGCTTTGTTTAACAGTTAAAAGTTGCGAGGAAAAGTAAATCTAAAGCTATTACAAATGGCGCGGGTCCACATCGCCAAAAGTTTCTCGAACCCGATTTGACAGAAAAATAAATAAAGAAAAGCAAATAAAGAATTAAGAAGTGTGGGAAGTAATTTACATGGCTTCGGGAGAGATACATAAATATTTAAACGGAATAAAAAATAATATGCGAATTAATAATTAAATCGAAACGAGGGCGTTGGACCCTTTTGCAAAAATTGAATTAATGACGAAGTTGATTAATTAAAAGAGAAAGAACTTGTTTTTTGGTGTTTTTTAGTATTTGGAATTCAATGAGAAAAAAAATTAATTAAAATTAAAATAAGAGGCAAACCCTAATTCTAGTTATTTTTAATTTATTAAGAAATATTGAAATTTTTAACCTAAATTAAACCTAATTTTTACATGCAAATTTGATTATAAAAATAAATAAAATAAATATTTAATTATTTGAAAGAAAAATAAAAAGGGTGAAAAATTATTAATTAAACCCTAGTTCTACATTTTTTAGGTTTTTATCAAAAGAATTAAAATTAACCTAATTTAAAACTAAATTTAATTACATGCAAATTTATTCATGAAAATATTAAAACAAAAATATTTATTATTTAATTCTTTTTTTTCTGATTTTTTTAGGATGTTTTTGTATTTTGTGAAAATATTTAATTAAATTGGACAAAACAATTATTAAAAGAAATAGAGTTAAATTAAATAAAGAAAAGATATGGCAAACCTAGGGGGTGGTAGTCCCCAAAGTGGAGGTATGATTATGGAAATTCTTGCCCAACAACTTTGGCCTGTTTGACTTTTGCCAGGTAGCATGTTGAAGCATTGACTGGGACTCACCGTGTCTCTCAATTCATAGCCTTTGATCTGATCCTGATGGACGCGTGGATGGCTTGGTGGAGAAGGTGTATGGTGCGTCTGCAGCCTTGAAGCGCATGGGAATTGTTATTGAAAAATAATATGGGAACATAGAAGACTTGGGGCTCGAACCCAGGTCATGTACCTTTCCAACCAACGCGTTTGCCACTGAACCAACACTTGCACGTTTAACATATAATAACAAACAAACATAATAAATAAAAGCAAGAACGTTAGTGGGTTAAAGCGCGCGAATTTCAAATCAACCTATCATGCCTTGCCACGGACTCATCTTCTTCATTATCCCTAAAATATAAAAACATTAGGCAACGGTTTCTTATGTGTTCTCTTAGGCATGCTACTAGAAAATAGCGATTAGGCCTAGGAGGTCCATAAATTAGGCGCGAGCATGGTATCTTCTTCGTCCAGCCATGATGATTCTAATGGTGGTGGCCAAGGGTTCCAATTTTTCCTTGTTTCAAAATCCCCAATTTAAAACTCTGCAAACCCTAAAACTCAAACATGGCATAATCGCGTGTAGCACATAAAAAGACAATTAAATGTATTGGTTAGCTTCAAAACTTCATAATGAACATGAATCAAGTATTAAAAATCACAAAGGATGCGTAAATCATGATGCACGATTATGAATTTTTCTTGGTACAGTTTGCATTCGTGTTACCAATTCCTTGAGTTTTGATGGTTGTCTTTGATTGGAATATGTTCAGTAATCTCCAAGGAAGCTATTGGAATAGAAATTCTGCCTTGAATCGCCCTAGAAGAGAGTTTTCAGAATTGACTTTTTTGAGAAAAATTTCAAGTTTGGTTATGGCTTTGTTGAGCTGCTGCGTGTGTATGAACATTAGGGTTTCCTTTAGGCTTATGTACTGAATGGATTAGGTCAAGAAACTTGCTCAAAATCTCTTGCAATCATGGTTTTGAAGATTTGATTTTCAAGCTTTGTTTTTTCAATCTTTTCCATACAATTTTGTATCAATTAGGATCCAATCAAACCAAATCTTCCCATATTTGAATGTGCACGAATTATTGAGACTAAAACATGTACAAAAAGATTTGTTAGGTTAAGTTAAGTATTTTTCACATATTTAATTGATTTAAGTGAATTAATATAAATAAAAATTCAAATAAATAAATAAAAAATGAATAAAAACTTCCCTTTGGGCCAAGTGGTCGTGCATATGTCATGGATGATGAATCATGGAAGAAAAATGGGCCCATTAGCAATTTTAGGTCATTTGAAGTAATGTTGACTTTTCAAAATATCCAAAAATATCCCAACTTCCACAAGGCATAACTTGCTCAATTTTTAAGCTTTTCTCATGTTCTTGGACATTTTGGAAAGGTCTTTGAGTCCTCTAACCAATGTCTTTGGTCCCATGTCATTTTTATTTACCAATCTCAAGTTATGGCCTTTGACTTAAAGTCCCTTTTTGTTGACTTTTGAAAATGACCTATAATGTTGAAATTGATAACTTTTTGTGAGAGCATTTCTTGGACTTGAAGTATGAAGATGAGTTGTAGGAAATGTCTTTCTATTCAAAATGAGCTTTGGATGGAATTTTTCTGATAATCCATGTGAAAGTTATGCCCTGGTCAATTTCAGTTGACTTTTTTAGCTGTCCAAATAAGGAAACTTTTGCATCTTGATGATTTTTGAGCCAAACTTTGAGAATCATGATCAAGCATTGATCAAATGATGTTTGTGGCTTCAAAATGATATGTTGATCAAAAATTTGAACTTTTGACTGTCAAATGACCATTTTGCCCCTACAGTTGACTGTAGTGCAATTAGGGTTTTGACTGTGCAATTTTGAGCTGAATGTCTTGAAACTTGGTATGAGGATGCTTGACCATATTTGTAGGCATGTGAGACTTGATTGGACCTTTGGACACTTCATTTTCTTGATCAGAAAAAACCCTAATCTTGAATGTATAGGAGATCTTTGATTGTGCAACCCTTGGGGAATTTTGTGATTTGGCTTGGCAATTTCTTGAAGAATATGGGAGGGCAAATTTTGGGGTACAACAGCAGTCAAATGATGAGGATAGGAAAATATGGCAGCCTTTGTCACAACCTGGGAATATACCAGCCTTCAACAAATTCAGCTTGATGGTTGGGAGCAGAGTTAACAGTTCATCCACGGTGGCAACAAATAAATCTTCCTCGACAGCATTGGCATTGTGACCATGCCTCGGCATTGGAGCGGAAATAATATTCAGTTTCTCAGGCGTTTCAAACTCAACTTCCTTTGCGTCTATCAGGTCTTGAATTTTGTTTTTCAGAGCCCAACAGTTGTTGGTGTCGTGCCCTGGACTTTCAGAATGGTATGAGCATCTGGCATTCGGATGGTAGTGAGGAGACGCAGTATTGGGATTTTTAGGGGCCTCTTTTAAAATAGTCAGATTCAACTTCAGAAGATATGGTAGGACCTAGGCTAGAGTCATGTTAATCTTGGTGAATTACCGAACTGGCCTTTCCACCCTTTGCTGGTTATTTCTCGGCTGATTATTTCTTGGCTGGTCTAAAGCAGGCTTTGGAATCATAACGGTCGCCACTGTTGGTCGACGCTCGGCTCTTCCTTGATTTATGTGTGAATAGACAGCAGACACTTCCTTCTTTCCAATGAAGGGTTTTTTACAGCTGTAGATGCAGACGCGTCTTTCTGAATTTTCCCACTTCTTATATCGGCTTCCACCCTCTCGCCAGTTAAAATCAATTCGGTAAAGCCTGCAGAGGAGTTTCCAATCAGATGATTAAAGAAAGGGCCTGATAGAGTTCCCAGGAACATGTCCACTAACTCCCTTTCAGACAAGGGGGGTTGCACCCTTCCGGCTAGATCCCTCCACTTTGGGGCATAGTCTTTGAAGCCCTCATTTGATACCATAGCCATACTCTATAGTTGAGTACGGGTTGGTGCCAAATTAGAGTTGTATTGATACTGTTTATAGAAGGCTGTTGCCAGGTCTTCCCAATTATGGACATCGGCCATTTCCAACTAGTAGAACCAATCGAGCTGCGTTCCTGATAAACTGTCCTAAAAAAAGTGGACCCACAAGTCTTTATCAGCAGAATGCGGCTGAATCTTCCTGACATAAGATCGAAGGTGAATTTTGGGACAAGACACCTGTTGTACCCCAAAATTTTCCCTCTCATTTCATCAGTATTTTCTCACCACAAGACTCTTGGAGCTCAAGATCAAGTTAGGATTTGCCCTGCTCCAGACTTCTCCTTGCACTATTGACCCAATTTAGGGTTTGTGTTTGCACAAAGATGTTTTGACCTAAAATGCCAAAGATGACTTTCATGCTTCATGTTGGACTCACAAGTTTGCCCATACCAAGTTTCAAGCCTTGATTCCAATCTTTGCCCAGTCAATTGGACAGTTGACCTAGAAATCAGCTATATTGGGGAAAAAGTCAACTGTGGTAAATTGATAGTCAAATCTCATGATTTTTAACCCACGTCAACATTATGAACTCATTTGAACCATTTGATCAAGTTTGGATCACAATTCCACAAGAAATTTGATCAGATCACCAAAAGGGCAAAATGGTCATTTTTAGGGTTTTGACTGCACAAAGGCAATTTTTGACTGTTTGACCTAACCAATGGCTAGCCAAAATCACATATGGACTCAAGGACCCCATGGAATTGTCTTGACATGTTCAACAAATTCAAAAGATCCCAAATGCACAAGATTGACAAATGAATTTTCCAGTCAACTGAGCCAAATTTGACTGTATACTGAAAAGTCAAACTTTGACTTTTTGGTCAAAATCAAGTGCCAAGATTAATTTTCCATCAAAACATGTCAAATTATGAAACTTGTTCATCAAGAAATCAAAAACTGAAAATTAGGGTTTAAAATGAAGAATTTTCATAACTTTGAAATTTTCTAAGTTATGAAAATCCCTAATTTTTTCCTAACTTTGTCCCACTTTCTCATCAAGATGCATTTGGATCCAAGGAAACATCAAAACATGAAATTTATAGTCCATTGCAAAATCTACAACTTTGATTCACAAAGTTTCCTCAAAATAAGCTTGTAGCTCAAGTTATGATTTTTGGAACAAGGGTGCAAAACATTCTTAACTTAGAGAAATTTTGACCTATTTTAGGCAGGATTTTTTCCTAACTTCATGGCCACTTTTCACATGCTTCCACTTGGAATATCAATTTGCATTACAAAGATGGATTGTAGTATACATTCCAAGCTTTCCAAAATGTCCAAGAACTCATCAAACAACCTTGTGGTTAGGGAGAATCGAATTTGACAATATGGGCAAAACTCACTTTGTTCATGAGCCATTTCCATGTTCATAACTTGTGCAATTTTTCAAATCAGCATGAGCAAGCTACATTACAGGTCTCTAATCTCATTTACACTCATAAATTTAATGCCAATCCTTTGTGTTTAAGCCTTATCTTGTGTGTTTAAACATTGCATACAAGATTGAGCCATAAATGGAAAACGCAATATATCCATTTTTGAAAAGTTGAACTTTATGTCAAGATTGCAATCTTTGAAGTACAAGGCAAATCCTTTTGGCACAAGTTTAGGGACATAACACACTGATCAAGACAAAAAGATGCAGCATACTTGAGGGGCCTAGAGAAGCTTGAAAACCAACTTGCCATTTCTTGCTTAAGAGAGAAGAAACTTGGCATATTGATATCCAACTCTCATTGCTGCAAGAACTAGCTTAGACAAACTTGTTAGACACATCCCAAACAACATAACTGAGCTAAGGCACGACCAAAACACCTTCCCAACCTCACCATTCATCAAAACACCCTCCTACTGCAAAAAACAGAATCACCTTTGCAGTTGGACTTCCATAACTCAATCCACTCGTGCATTTTTGCTAAAACCAGTTCATACACACTCCATACCACATATACAAGTTATCCTAAGCATTGGACTCGACCTGTAACACCTCTAACCAACTTCACCATTTTCACTTTTTCTGTTTTGCAGGTTGATTGCCATAGCTTGATTCACTTGGTTTCAAAGTAAGCTAAAGGTTGGAATAGCATCCCTGGACTTCAAGCAAGTTGTACCAATCCTCACTTTGCCTTGAAAGTGCCTCCATTTCCAGACACGATCCAAGCTGAACAGGTAAGTTCATGGACTTCTATCTCTCAATCTAGGAGGAGTTAGCTTTAAGTTTATGAATGAAAAATGTTCTACTCATGGCCCTGAAGCTATACATATCCTCACTTTCCATTTATATTGCTTATGCTGAGAGAATTTAAGACCTGAACATTGATAAAAACTTAGGTTAAGAATTAGGGATGGAGAAATTCTCTCTCATTTCTGAGAGTTAGATCAAGTTCTTGGTATGTATGGAATCGTGGCTTGATGCTTGACACTTTTCATGTTATAAGTTTGTGCTAAAAGTCCAGGAATCAGGAGTTGTGTTTGAAGCAAGAAAGGCGCACGTTTTTCAAACGTTTGTCTGGAGGTTGAAGACAACCTTTCTTGGGCTGGGCCTGAGATTTCTTTTCCTTTTTGCACCACTGCATTTCACATGCACCCCCTTGGCCCATTGCATTTTATTTTTATTATTTTTAACTTTTGATTTTTGTTTCTGACTTATTTATTTTTGTCAAAGCATAAAAAATATTAAATTTATTTTTCCACATTTTTTTTGCATTTTATTTGATATTTATTTGGTTTCATTTAGTTTTGTACATAAATAAACATAAAAATACTTTTATTTAAAAAAACTAAAAATAATACAAACACATTTTATTTCTGATTTTTATTTTATGTTATCCCTTGAAAACATTTTTATAAAAAATATACTTTTTTTTGTAAATATTAAATATATTATTTTTTACATATTTAATATATTTAACATATAATATAAATATGCACATATTTATTAGGATATTTAGAATAAAAATACAAAAAATTAATACATTTTATTTTTATTAATATTTAACTTAAAAAAATCACTTTTTTACAATATACTTCCTTTTTATCTATTTTTTGTACATAATTAATAAATATTACATATATTATATAATAAATACCTTTTACTTATAAAATTAGGGTTTTGCCCTAAATAGATAAAAATACCAAAAAATTAATTCATTTTATTTTTGTTTATTTGACACATGAAAAATACCTTTTTTTACATACATATGAAAATCATTTTTGCATCTTGCATATTTATTTTATTTTATTTTATTATTGTGCAATTAAATACCTTGTAAAATTTCAATTTGGATGTAATAGTTTAGGTTTAATTTCTTGCTAAAATATCCTCATTTGAACATTTGTACCCCCCATCCCATATTTGTGTTGTAATAACTTAGGACCTTTAAATTCCGCACTTTAAAAGCTTTCTAAATATGCCATGATAGAATTAGGGTTTTGTATGCAAATCAAAAACAACAAATAGTTTGACCTAAATTCAAGATAAACAAGCATGAAAATGGACAACACCAATCACACTAGCACCCCTAGGGTATTCCACTTGTTGCCTTCAATAATGGGCCATGTTGCATGTTAGGTATCTTTGGCAAAACAAAACAAATTAAAATGATCATAGTCCCTCGATGACGCTTTTAAAAGTTGCCTAAAAATGATCAAGTCCCTTAAAGGAAAAATTGCCCAAAGATACTTGGCACCATTGCAATCATGGTCTAAACGACGACCCGCGCCCGTCCCGTTCATATCCTAACACAAGATTATCCACCAAATACAATGGTGGAACAAAATTGTTAAAAGGGTTAAGACATAGCAAAAAGATCTTTGAGTAAATTTAGGAGTAGATAACTCTTGGTTACTTGCCCAAATCTTGCAAAACAATCCTTGCCATTTTTCAAAACACACTTCACAAACACAAAACTTTCAAAACAACTTTCAAAACCTTGAAACATCTTTTCAAAAAGACAAACACCTTTTGTAAAACATTCGAGTAAAGAATTGTTACAAGGGTTGCCTAGACAAGGCATCTTTTTCAAATCATTTTCAAACCCACACACAAAAGCACCATTTCAAACAATTGAAAATCAAGGCAAGTGATCTAAAGCAAGTAACTAAGAGCCCATGGATAACCATGGATAGAAAGGGTGCTAATACCTTCCCTTTCTATAATCTACTCCCCGAACCCAAGAAAATATCTCAAAGGTTTTTGCTGTGCTTTTTAACCTTTCCTTAGGATAAAATAAAAAGTCGGTGGCGACTCTTGCTCAACCGAAACATTTGCGAAAACAAACGCAAAACCTCAAGTCAGTTCTCCCACTGTATCACAGATTTGGTGACTCTGCTGGGGATATACAAGAAAGTGGAGTAACCTTAGGGCTTAGATCACCCTCTTGCATGACTAATTGTTTGCTTTGATTGCTTTATATCTTGGTTCTCTTGTTTGGGCTTGAAATCCTACACCCAGATTTGGGGAAACATTCATAGATAGCAATACGTTGTGGAAACTGTGCGGGGTATACCGACACGGTTGAAGCAATAGCTATATTAGTGCGACATATTTGTGAGTACCGGTAATCCTTGAGTTCAATCAAGGAGAGTACGGGGCCGCTGAGTGATGTCACTAAGCATTAATGACCTAGAACCTTACTTGACCATCTTGGCCTTTCATTAGGGGTAGTGAGATGACCGACTTTGGTGCAGTCCGAAGTTGGTAGATACTCGATACTACACTCATTGAGGGTTGTTTTCTTGGAATATTTTGGTCGCTAGTTAAGTGGCTAAACTAAAACAATGAACATGGAAAACAATCTAATGATATTGAGCTCCTTAGAACCTGGTTACTATTTATAGGACAGGTTTTTAAGCCAACTACACTCAAGAGGGTACTTACCTATGAAACCTCATGCAAGCCTGAAACTAGGGTTTTGTGTGATTTTCTTGTACATATGTTTGTACATACATCATAAGCATCATGAAGCATCATATGCATACACTAACCATTTCAAGGGTTTAGATCTTCATCTTTGTTCTTGTTTTGTAGGTCATGGAAATTCTTCGCAGGAAAACTATCCAAGTCAATCTTGTGAGAATCCCTCCTCAACTCAAGGAGCTCACATCCAGGATTCCGGAAATCTCTCCCTTCAGTGAAAGACATGGTAGATTGCTCAGCCTAGTCAACACAAGCATTGAAGAGGACATGGTAAAGGTGTTGTTCCAGTTCTTTGACCCCCTTCACCACTGTTTCACTTTCCCCGACTACCAATTGGTGCCCACTTTGGAGGAATTTTCTCAACTCCTGAGAATTCCTATCCTTAATCAACTATCCTACAACGGTACGGAAAAGGAATCAAAGCCTGAAGATGTTGCTCAAGCACTACATTTGCAACCATCTGACATCAAGGGGCATTGGGAAACTAGAAGCGGTGTCAAAGGCTTCTTAGCAAAATTCTTGTTTGAGAAGGCACAAGAGTGTTGGAATTCATTGGACCTACAAGCCTTTGAAGAAATTGTGGCACTCCTCATTTATGGGTTGGTCCTGTTCCCAAATCCTGACCAGCTTGTAGATGTCAACACCGTCAAAATCTTCTTATCCAGAAATCCAATACCAACATTGCTCGGGGACATTCTTCACTCATTTTACACACGAACAATGAGAAAGAGGGGTGTTCTCATGTGCTGTACTCCTCTCCTTGCAAGGTGGTTTATTTCGCACCTTCCACAATCTGTCTTGAAGAATGACCAAGGCCTAAGGTGGTCACAATGGTTGATGACCCTTACTCAGTCTGATGTACATTGGTGTTCTCGGTCCAGAGAAAATGTCATCATCGTCGATCGTTGTGGAGAGTTCCCTAATGTTCCATTGCTTGGCATTAGAGGAGGCATTACCTACAACCCTTGTCTAGCTTTGAGACAATTTGGATATGCACGGAGGGATGGCCCTCATGACATGTTGATTCCTGACCTAGTTTTTGACTTCGACAACGATGCGCAAGGACTTCGCCAAAGATTCATCAGAGCTTGGAGGATGCCTAACAAGGTAGACAGCAAGACACTGGGACACAAAAACTCCATCCCTCTTGAGCCTTATCTCAAGTGGGTACGAACCCGAGCCCAGAGTCTAATGATGCCTTACCCTCATGTTCTCCCTGTGATTAAAGAGCCCGTTAAGGAAAGAGAGGTTCCCTACACCATCCTGTATCCTGACATGCCAACATCGTGGGAGGAGATGCAGAGGAGTTGGATCCAACTCAAGGAGGAACGGAATACTTTTGAAGCCAGCTTCTACGCCAGTGAGAAGAAGGTTTTGGAGCTTACCCGCCGACTCCATGAGGAAGAGACCCTCAACACCTACATCGCACCAAAGAGGATGTGCAACGTCTTTTTACCTTGAGAAGTTTTTGTAATATTTGGCCCATGGGGCATTTATGTACTGACAAATCTCTTCTTATTAATATGACGTGTGTTCTTTTTGTTTGCAACAATTTTGAATTTTCTAAATCCTTGAATGCATTGCATAAGCAGGTCTCCACACCAGGTTTCCTTATCTTTCTGCTGTTTATTTCAGTAAGATGGATCTCGAACAGACGGTCAAAGACTTGCAGTCTCAAAACTCACAGTTTCAACATCTCCTGATGGCCTTGGCAAAGGGTCAGGAGGATCTAAAGACCCTGCTTGGGAACAAAGAGCAAGTGAAAAAGAAGAAGAAGAAGAGGCTGAAGAAGACGAAGACTACTCAGAACAATAATACCCGCCCGCCGATGATAAGTACAAAAACTTGGAAGACAGGTTGGCAGCTATGGAGCTGCAGAGAGTTCCCGGCTTAGATTTCGAAGATTTGGGATTAATTGCTGGAATTGTGATCCCCCCGAAGTTCAAAGTGCCAATTTTTACACAATGCCAGGGCAGTCACTTCTTCCCTACATCAAATGTTGAAGTACCCTGTCAAGGGAAGGATCATAACCATCCACGGTGAAGAGGAGTATATGATCAGCCACCTGAACTCCTTTCGGTATGTGGAGGTAGAGGGTGAATTCATTGAGACACCATTCCAGCACTTCGAGGAAGTCTCTCCTGAAGTAGAAGTAGCAAAAGTGGTAGCTGAGGTACCAAAGCAGATGGCCAGGATGGCATCTCTAAAAGACGCGAAGGCCGCAATGAAGGAAGGAAAGAGCTCAGCATGGGGGCAGTTGCCGGATATTCCTCACAAAACAGACAAGTTTGGATTAGGATTCACTGCTGCGGGGCAGAAAGCTATGCGCCGCTCAAAGATTGAAAGAGCACCCATCAAGATCTCTCCTTATGGGATCAATGCTTTGGAAGGTGAAGACGAGGAGGCCAACATTGAAGATTGGATCTACCCAACCATCGAAGGGGGACTATGCAACTGGGAGGCTAAGGACTTTGTCCCCATTACTTTTATTAATCAGTAATTATCTGTCAAACATTTCCTATGGTCTGTAATAATTACTTTTGAACAATCCGTGCACTACTTTTTCACCTCATGCCTTGCCCGTGGCATGTAGGTCCATTTGTAAGGGTTTTGATTATCTTCATATCCATATGCCATGTTTAATGATTCATTGGACGTTTTTTATCGATAAACTGTTGTGTTCATTTTCTTTCCTTTTTGCGTTTTTTGTTTTAAGATGGCTATCCCTTACACACACCCACGCTCACAAATGCAGGTACCCATCCACTCTGGATTCTATGGGTGACTATTCTGCTATGTCCTTCAATAACTCTGAAGATCTGGTCAATCAGGCTGAGTATGAAGATGACGAAGGTTGTGAAGTACCAAGAGAGCTAGCCAGACTGTTACAGCAAGAGGAAAGGTCCATCTTACCTCACGAAGAGTTGTTGGAAACTGTCAACCTAGGAACAGAGGGAGACCGGAAGGAAGTACAAGTGGGTGCCAATCTGGAACCAAGTGTCAAGGAGCGCCTGATACAGCTGTTAAATGAATACGTTGAAATCTTCGCCTGGTCTTATGAAGACATTCCGGGTTTAGACACACACATTGTGGTTAACTGTCTGCCCACCAGAGAGGATTGTCCACCGATCAAGCAAAAAGTCCGCCGAATGAGGCCCGACATGTCTGAGAAGATTAAAGCAGAAGTGATGAAACAATTTAACGCTGGCTTTCTGGCTGTTACATCCTATCCACAATGGGTTGCTAACATCGTGCCAGTTCCTAAAAAAGATGGCAAGGTCAGAATGTGTGTGGACTACCGGGATTTGAATAGGGCCAGCCCCAAAGATGATTTTCCGCTACCGCACATTGACATTTTGATCGACAATACAGCTCAGCACAAAGTGTTTTCCTTCATGGATGGATTCTCGGGCTACAATCAGATTAAAATGGCCCCCAAGGACATGGAGAAAACAACCTTTGTTACACAATGGGGTACTTTCTGTTACAAGGTGATGCCATTCGGACTGAAGAACGCAGGGGCAACTTATCAACGCGCCATGGTAGCTTTATTTCATGATATGATACATCATGAGATCTAAGTTTACGTAGACGATATGATAGCTCGGTCACAAACAGAGGAGGAACACCTTGAGCATCTAGAAAAGCTGTTTGCCAGGTTGAAAGAGTACAAACTCAGGCTGAATCCAAGTAAGTGTACTTTTGGAGTTAGGTCTGGTAAACTTCTAGGGTTTATTGTCAGCAACAAAGGCATTGAGGTCGATCCAGCAAAAGTGAAAGCAATACAAGAGATGCCTGCTCCTCGTACTGAAAAAGAGGTTAGGGGGTTCTTGTGAGCCAATTTTCAAATTATTAAAGAAAGATCAGGTAGTCGAAGGGAACGACGATTGCCAAACTGCTTTTGATAAGATCAAGGAGTATTTGCTAGAACCTCCTATTCTGATGCCACCCGTCGAAGGAAGACCATTGATCATGTATCTGACCGTCTTGGATAACTCAATGGGGTGTGTTTTGGGCCAGCATGACGAGTTTGGTCGAAAAGAGCATGCTATTTTTTACCTTAGCAAAAAGTTTACCGACTGTGAGACTCGCTACTCACTGCTCGAGAAAACTTGTTGCGTTTTGGTATGGGCTGCTCGCCGACTAAGGCAGTATATGCTGACTCATACCACCTTGTTGATTTCCAAAATGTATCCTATCAAGTATATCTTCGAGAAGCCTGCTTTATCCGGAAGAATAGCTAGATGGAAAATGATCCTAACTGAGTATGACATCCAGTACACCACTCAAAAAGCTATAAAAGGAAGTGTACTAGCTGACCATCTAGCTCATCAAGCTATCGAAGATTACCAATCCATGAGATTTGACTTCCCAGACGAGGACATCATGAATTTGGACAACATTGAAGGTAACAGGCCGTATGACGGACCCGAAAAGGGATCCCGATGGACCCTGTACTTTGATGGTGCTTCAAATGCACTTGGAAACGGTATCGGTGCGGTACTCATTTCCCCGGAAGGTTGTCACACACCTTTCACGGCCCGGCGTTGCTTCAGCTGCACAAACAACATGGCGGAATATGAAGCTTGCATTTTTGGTCTCAAGGCTGCTATAGACTTGGGGATCAAATCTTTGATCGTATTTGGGGACTCGGCTTTGGTTATCAGTCAAATCAAAGGAGAGTGGGATACCAAACATCCTAATCTTATCCCATACAAAGAACATGTCCTAACATTGTTGCCTCATTTCGAGCAAATTACCTTTGAGCATTTCCCGCGAGAAGAGAATCAGCTAGCAGATGCTCTGGCAACAATGTCTTCTATGTTTAAACTCAACTGGGATAACGAGGCTCCCCAAATCACCATCGAGCGAATGGATGAACCTGCGCATTGTCACGAGATTAATACCGAAGAAGTAGTGGAACAACCCTGGTTCCACGAAATCAAAAGGTATCTCCAGACCAGAGAATATCCCGAAGGAGCTTCCGTAAATGACAAGAAGTTCCTAAGGAAATTTGCTGCCAAGTTCTTCCTGAGCAATGGCATCCTCTATAAGCGCAGCCATGATTGTGTTTTACTCTGATGCGTAGACAAAGCTGAAGCAGAATTAATCATGACCGAGATACACAGCGGTACATTTGGCACCCATTTGAGCGGGCATACTATGGCTAAGAAGATCCTAAGGGCGGGCTATTACTGGTCTACCATGGAAGCAGATTGCCATCAGCATTCCCGTACCTGCCACAAATGTCAAGTCTACGCTGACAAGATTCATATTCCTACGGTTCCTCTCAACGTGCTGACAACTCCTTGGCCATTTGCAATGTGGGGCATTGACATGATTGGAGAGATCAAGCCCACGGCATCCAACGGACATCGCTTCATCCTGGTTGCCATCGACTACTTCACCAAATGGGTCGAAGCAGCTTCCTTCGCCTCTGTTACTAAAATTGTGGTTGCCCGCTTCATCAAGTAAAATCTCATATGCCGGTATGGTGTTCCGTACAGGATCATCATGGACAATGGTACAAATCTGAATAATACTATGATCATCGCATTGTGCGAATAGTTCAAGATTTATCATCACAATTCATCTCCCTATCGGCCGAAGATGAACGGTGCTGTTGAAGCTGCGAACAAGAACATTAAGAAGATCATTCAGAAAATGACAGTCACTTACAAGGACTGGCATGAGATGTTACTGTTTGCTCTGCATGGATACCGTACGACGGCACGTACTTCAACCGGGGCAACCCCATTTTCTTTGGTATATGGCATGGAAGTTGTCCTGCCCATGGAAGTTCAGATTCCTTATCTAAGGATTATGAAGGACGCAGGTTTGAATGAAGATGATTGGATTCAGACCCGACTTGATCAACTCCATTTGATCGACGAGAAGCGACTCGCCGCTGTCTGCCATGGTCAAACGTATCAAAAACGGATGATCAAGGCTTTCAACAAGAAGGTCAGACTTCAAGTATATCAAGTCGGAGATCTCGTAATCAAGAGGATTATCTTACCGCAAAGTGATCCCAGGGGCAAATGGACTCCTACAAACGAAGGACCATTTGTGATCAAGAGCGTATTTTCTGGTGGTGCAATGATTCTGACCACCATGGACGGCGACGATTTGCCACACCCTGCAAACGCGGACATAGTCAAAAGATACTACGCATAAATAACCCGACAAGTCGAAAACCCGAAAGGGAGGCTTGGGCAAAAATGGGTATCCCGGTGGACCGAAAACCCGAAAGGGCGGTTCAGGCAAAAATTAGGGATAAAACAAAAAAATCTGTACACCCGGCAAGTTGAAAACCCGAAAGGGCAGCTTGGGCAAAAAGGGGTTTCCCGGTGGATCGAAAACCCGAAAGGGCGATTCAGGCAAAAGTTAGGGAATTAAAGCGTATGACTATGTCTCATAGGATCACTTTAAGGACAATCTCTTCATCAACCAGCTCCAAGCTTCTGATCAATCCAGTCATCGGCAGACGAAGCATTGAATGGACAGATATTCAGAGTTATGAAGGCTATAGCAGAATGGAATCTCATGGAACTGTTTCACATAGCCATCTTTCTTTTGTATAAATTTTTCAATACTTACGACGAAATCCTCTTACAAGGATGACTGTCTCCTTTGTACAAATATACTCATAGAAAGTTAATACAAATACTTTTCCAAATACAGAAAGTTGCGTTGTCTTCCTTTTCTCTTTTCTTTTGCACTTATGTTTTATTTGAGAAACGTCTAATGTTTTGTTAAATAGGCATATGCATTTGAACATAATCATTTCCTTATGAATCAAGAAAGATGATTACTAATAGGTTGACGGTGCAGATAGATATCCTGATGCCCGTTCAGAGGAAATCCCGAGCAGATTTGAAATCCAAACTCCTCAGTCAGAACTTAATTCCCTAAACAGAGTTAAACTTCAGGATCCTCAGCAGAGAAAGCTTCCTCAAAACTGATCTCCCCAGCCAGAGGGCCTCCCAGAACTCAGTTCCCCTCAGAGTTTCAGAATCCCCAGCGGAGCTAAAACTTCCAACTATCAATCCCCAGCGAAACCAGACTAGTGAACCTTCTCCCCACAGAGATACTTCCCATCAGATTGAAGATTCTCAGTCTTGCTCCTCCAGCATGAGGCTCCCAGGTTCTGGACTCCCCAGTAGAGATCGTCAGAATTCTCATTTCCTGCAAGTCACCAAGGAATGCTTGTTCCCTAGCAGTGGTTCTAGGATCACTCAAAAATTGAAGATTTTTCATTTTTCCAAGCAAAGTGAAGGCTCGTTCTCAGTTTCTTACGGGATAATCAGATATTCCCCAGTGAAGGTCTCCTCAAGACAAGAATCCCCAGAAGATTGGTATATAACCCAAGCTCCTATTTCTCCAGCAGTAGTCCACAGAGATGTCTCCTCTTCAGCAATCAAAGATTCTTGCCCTCCCCTGCAGCAGTCAGAAATTATTTTCCCCGGCAGCAGTCAAGATTCTTTTGTCTCCAGCCTTCCAGGATTCATTTATCCTCAGCAAGACAGCTCTTCAGCTTACATGCGCATGCATTTACATTCATATCATAAACATTGATATAACATATATTGCATCATACATTTCATGCAACATAGTTTTGTGTTTAGCTAAACATTTTGTCATTTTCAGGATAAGAATGAAAGGCTATCATTAACAATTATTCAAGATGCAGTTTTACACGGACTCATCATCAGGAAACCTTACACCAGTTTCTTCTTCAACTTTTGAAAATAGTTTATGGACGCTTCCCAACAACGGATGTTGCTCTATTGCTTATTCAACTTCAAGACTTCTGAAAACAGTTCACGGGTTCTCCAGTAACAGATGTTAACCTATCACTTGTTCAGATTCCTCTTCAACTTTTGAAAACAGTTTACGGACGCTTCCCAACAACGGATGTTGCTCTATTGCTTATTCAACTTCAAGACTTTTGAAAACAGTTCACGGGTTCTCCAGTAACGGATGTTAACCTATCACTTGTTAAGATTCTTCTCAACTTTTGAAAATAGTTTACGGACGCTTCCCAACAACGGATGTTTCTCTATTGCTTATTCAACTTCAAGACTTCTGAAAACAGTTCACAGGTTCTCCAGTAACGGATGTTAACCTATCACTTGTTCAGATTCTTCTCAACTTTTGAAAACAGTTTACAGACGCTTCCCAACAACGGATGTTGCTCTATTGCTTATTCAACTTCAAGACTTCTGAAAACAGTTCACAGGTTCTCCAGTAACGGATGTTAACCTATCATTTGTTCAGATTCTTCTTCAACTTCTAAAAACAGTTTACAGATTCCTCCCAACAACGGATGTTAATCTATCGCTTGTTCAGACTCAACTTTTGAAAATAGTTTATGGATTCTCCAAACGCGGATATCAATCCATTGCCTATTCAAAACCCCCAGTTCAGAGATGTTCCAAAACATGGACACCTTTCTGATACTCATTCCAGATGGCATCTTTAAGCCCATCCCCGATGTGATCGGTGGATTTAGAACTGACTGTTTAAAGCTGGTTTCGCGAAATGTCGCGAAAGCAAGAGTCGCCACCGTCTTTTATTTTCTCCAACATGGACAGGACAAAAGCACAGCAAAATTCCTTATGAGAACGTTTCTCGGTTCGGGAGGTAGATTTATAGAAAAGGAAGGTGTTAGCACCCTTTCTATCCGTGGTTATCCACGGGCTCTTAGATACTTGCTCTTATGTTTTCAAAATGTTTGCTTTTCAAAATGTGAATGGGTGTGAAAAAGTTTCTTTGAAAGATTTCTGAATAACTCTTGTATCTGTCCTCAAGAGTGTTTGAAAAATTTGTTTTGAAAGCTTTTTGAAAGTGTCAGTGTGAAAAGATTTTGATTTGTTTTTGAAGAGAGCAAGTATCCATGAGTCATCTACCTACCCTAAGGAATTAAGCTGTGTAAGTGTCCTTTAGGTAGTGCTATCCCACCATTGAGAGGTAGGTAGCACCATCGTTGGAGGCGTTCGGGTCAATTCGATTATAGGGAGAGTGTGGTCACCGAAGCAACAGTAGGACACCTTAGAAGCTACCCTTATGTCCTTGATCCTTTTTTTAATCCGAGGCAACCATTTCGAGGCAACTATTCCGAGGCAACTGTTTCGAGGCAACTATTTCGAGGAAACTGGATCATGGACATAAGGACCGCTAAGACGTCCTATACTTGACGACCATGTTTCGAAGGCAACAAGTGAGGCGTACCCTAGAAGTGGTGTGTGCATTGTGTGTTGTATTCAGTTAATGTTTTTCTACATGTTATGGGTGAGCTACGAGTTATTTTTATTTACATACATTCTTTCATGCAAGTTTAGCAGTTAAGGGGTGCGGAAAGTAAATTGCGGAAACATAAATCCTACGATATTACAAGGCGCGGGTCTATACATCGCCAAAAATTACAAAGACCCGTTTTTTAGTAAATAAGTACGGAAATTAAATAAAGCGATAAACCTATTTAACTATTACATTCTTGAAGGCAATTACATAATAATCAAATAAAGTAAATGCGCGCGAATAAATTAATCGGGAATGTCTAAGGGTGTTGACCCTTTTAAGAAAAGAAATTTATTTTTTGGTCTTTTTTGTAATTAAAATGAAATTAAAGCTAATTAATGACTAATTAATTAATTTAATTAAAAAGAAATATTTTTTGTTTTTTATGTTTTTATGAAATAAAAGAAATGAAATAAAATTAAAAGTTAACTTTACCTAAGTCTAGATCTATTTTAATTATTTAAGAAAGGAATTAAAATGGCCTAATTAAACTATTTTAGTTAATGTTTTTTTACAAAATAAAATAATAATAATAATACTGTTGTTAATTCTTTTTTTGGATTTTTCTTTTTTATGAAAATGTTAGTTGGTTAATTAATTGTTAATAATAAATGAATAAAAAAAAAGCAAGTAAAAAAAAATGTCAAAACAAAGTAAAAAGAAAAGCAAAAACCCAAGGGGTGTGGGCTGAAATGGAGGGTGTAAGACTGAGATTGTGGCCCATTTGAGCAAGCCACGTTGACTTTCTTGGATCACCTACAGCATGCTTGACTCCAGACCATGGTGTTCCTTGCTTTTTGTCCTTTGGATCTGCCTTGGTGACACCTGGCTTGTTGGATCTATGAGGTTTATGATGAGACTTCCTTGGAGTGCTGCACAGGAAAGCCATTGAAAAAATAATATGGAAATTATAAGGGGACCTGGGAATCGAACCCAGGTCCCAAAGATTACATGACACGCTGCCAGCCACTACACCAAACGCAATTAGTTGTAAACATAATAGGAACAAAACAATGTATGGAATAAGTTCCCTATAGGCTGAAACAACGCGCGCGAATTTGAATACACCTATGCCCGGCTGCCACGCAGTCATCTTCAAGCTTTTTCTGCAAAATACAAAACATATAGCGGGGGTTTTAAACCCCCACAAAATACAGGCATTTCAATAATAGCGAATAGATGCTCGTGAAGCATAAATTAGGCGCGAGGTGTCCATAAAAACCGCCTAGTCCAGCTGATTTCATCCATGCTTGTTTGGGACCCTGATTTTACAGTATGGTGAAACCCCCAATTTTAAACCTTGAAAACCCTAAAATTCTTTAATGGTAAATCATGATTCAACGTGTTAGAATGCAATTAGATTATTCCATTAGCTTCAGAAGGCCCCTAACAATACAAACCAATCAAAAAAAATGGATCAAATGCTCATGAAATATGATATACAGTTTTGAGAAATGAAGCAAACCGAGTGAGTTGTATGGGATGATTCCTTGAGTGATTGCGCTTGGTTCTGATTGCCAAAGGTTCCTAGGGATACAAGGATTGTATTTGGATTGAAATGGAGGCTTGGAACAGGCTGCCAATAGGTTTTCAGTTTTGCTTTTTTCTCTTGAAAGTTTGAAATGTGTTTGGCCGTTTTTGAGGGTTTTTAGGTCGTGAATCTTGTTGTGAATGCTTGCACATGTGTTATGTAATGAATCTCAATCAGAATTATGGTCATTAGGCTTTGCATTGAAGTTCTTGATTTCCTCCATAACCAACATTGAAACAACTTGCCTTTTGTGTCAAAATTTGAATTTCTTGCTTGGATTAGGCCTTGCACGAATTTGGAAGGTGAGTGATGGTGTATCAAAGCATTTCAATACAAAATATATCCTTTAATTAATTTTCTTGATTTTCATTTGAATTTTAAAGATTTAAAATGATTTAAATCAAATAAAATTAAATAAAAATGGAAAAATTAACTTTTAATCTTGAAATAAATTGTGGGACACGTGGGAGGCATGGCCAAGCTGAAACAAGTGGAAAAAGTGGGCCCCTTTTGTCAAAAATGAAGTTTCAAGGATAATTGACTTTGGCCATTTCACAAAAATTTCCCAACTTCTCCAATGCATACCTTGCTCAATTTTGAAGCTATGAACATGTTCTTGGACATTTTGGAAAGGTCTTGAAGTCCTCTAACCAATGTCTTTGGTACCATGTCATTTTGATTTACCAATCTCAAGTTATGGTCTTTTACTTAAAGTCTCTTTTTGTTGACTTTTGAAAATGACCTATAATGTTGAAATTGGTAACTTTTTGTGAGAGCATTTCTTGGACTTGGAATGTGAAGATGAGTTGTAGGAAATGTCTTCCCCTTCAAGATGAGCATTGGATGGGATTTTTCTGATGAACCATGAAAAAGTTATGCTTTGGTCAAGTTACAGTTGACTTTTCAACTGTCCAAAAATAGAAACTTTTGCATCTTGATGATTTTTGAGCCATTCTTGTGAAATCATGATCAAGACTTGATCAAATGATGATTGTGGCTTCAAAATAATATGTTGACAAAAAATTTTGACTTTTGACTGCCAAATGACCATTTTGCCCCTACAGTTGATTGTGAGGCAATTAGGGTTTTTGACTGTGCAACTTGACCTTGTGAGCCTTGAAACTTGACATGTAGGTGTTTGACAATGTATATGAGCATATGGGACTTGATTGAGCCCTTGAAAACCTCAACTTCCCTGCAAGATCCAAAACCCTAAGTTTGCCTGCCTTAGGAGGATGGTTGACTGTGTAGCCCTTGAGTAGACTTTGAAGCTTTTGCTTGGCAAAACTTTGAAGATTATGGGAGGGCAAATTTTGGGGTACAACAGTTGCCCCTATTCAATCTTCTTAGACCTGAGGATGTAGATTTTCTTGCGTGCCTTTTGTGATCCGAAGGTGGAAGATGATTGAACACTAGAGTGCCCAGAAATTTGCACTCACATAGTAGAGCATCAGCAGTGTGATAACGGGAATGGGCTTACAGATGCCATTTGGAGGGATGGTGGATAGGAGGATGGGCTTATAGTTCCATCTGGAAGTGTGACATAACTTTATCGGGAATGGGCTTATAGACGCCATTTGGAGACTGTTGGAATGTGGATGGGCTTACAGATGCCATCTAGGTGTCGATCGCGTAAGAGATTCCTTAGCGAGAACTTGCGTACCTGAGAAAGAAAATAATTACCTGGCGTGTTACAGGGGTTGATCTTCAAACTTTTCATGCAGACATGCCCTGGCTGGATACAAGTATCGAATCTACAAACTCTTCATACGTGCCCTGGCAGGATACAGGAATCGAGTCTAGAATATAGTCGTCAACAGATACACCCTGGCAAGATACAGGAATCGGATCTTCAAACTCTTCAGACGTGCCCTGGCAGGATACAGGAATCGAGTCCGGAAAATAGTCGTCAACAGATACACCCTGGCAAGATACAGGAATCGGATCTTCAAACTCTTCAGACGTGCCCTGGCAAGATACAGGAATCGAGTCCGAAAAATAGTCGTCAACAGATACACCCTGGCAAGATACAGGAATCGGATCTTCGAACTCTTCAGACGTGCCCTGGCAAGATACAGGAATCGAGTCTGGAATTAGTCGTCAACAGATACACCCTTGCAAGATACAGGAATCAGATCTTCAAACTCTTTAGACATTCCCTGGCAGGATACAGGAGTCGAGTCTGGAATTAGTCGTCAACAGATACACCCTGGCAAGATACAGGAATCGGATCTTCAAACTCTTCAGACGTGCCCTGGCAGGATACAGGAATCGAGTCTGGAATTAGTCGTCAACAGATACACCCTAGCAAGATACAGGAATCGGATCTTCAAACTCTTCAGACGTGCCCTGGCAGGATACAGGAATCAAGTCTGGAATTAGTCGTCAACAGATACACCCTGGCAAGATACAGGAATCGGATCTTCAAACTCTTCAGACGTGCCCTGGCAGGATACAGGAATCGAGTCTGGAATTAGTCGTCAACAGATACACCCTGGCAAGATACAGGAATCGGATCTTCAAACTCTTCAGACGTGCCCTGGCAGGATACAGGAATCGAGTCTGGAATTAGTCGCTCACAGATATGCCCTGGCCGGATACAGGAATCGAATCTGGAATTGCGACAGTTGATAGTAATCATCTTTGTATTGATCTTTTGTCCTGAAAAGACAAAACGTTAGTTGTATGCAATGCCATGATATATGAAGTGCGTGATGTCATGAGATGACTGAGATTATATGTTCATGATGCGTATATGCATGCTATAATGTATGAAGATGTGCCATTTATGGATTTTTGTCTAGGAAAATAAATCCTTGACAGGTGCCGGGAAGTTAACTCCTGGGCTGATGTTGAAGAGTAGAGCTTTTTGTTTCCGCTGGGGATGATGGTTGCAAGAATACCGGTGGGAGAAGATGACTCCGTTGGGGAATAAACTTGGCGAATAGATTACTCTGTGGGGAATGCTCTGTGGGGAAAGAGAGGTACTTTGCTGAGGTTGATAATAACTCCGCTGGGGATACCGTTGATGAGCTTTGTTGGAAGATTTGATGAACTCCGCTGGGGGATAGGAAGAACTTCGCCGAGGACGATCTTTTCGTGGATTTTAGCTGAGGATAACCCAGTTATAAGCTCTGGTGGAGCATAACCTTTGAATAAAGTCCGGGGAGATGCGTTCGTGCTCTGCAAGGGAGAAGCTTCCAGAATCTACTGGGGATAAGCTTCCTGAATCTGTTGGGGAGATTGATTGAGTTCTTCTGGGGAAACTTTTCAGATTGGACTGGGGAATGGCTCCATTGGTTGTCCGGTATACCGCTGGGGAACAATCTTAGACCAAGATTTCCGGGGATGCTTGTTAGTAATGTCTGTATACTCCGTTGGGGAATGTTGAGATCTTCTGGGGAGACCAACTTCCTTAATGTTGACTGCAGGCTAACTCTGCTTGGGGAGAGTGTTGCTGGCTTGCTGGAGATATTGTGCCTTGTAGGGCTTATGGGAGACCAACTCTGCTTGAGGGAGAGTATTGTTGAGTCCTGACTTACTCGGTGGGGAGTGAAGGTATCTTGGTTTCATTCTTCAGCCGAACTTACCTTGGTACCTTGGTGGACAGAGCAACTAGATCGCTTGGACAACTCATTATTGCCCATGTTTCTAATGTCACCTGTAATTAATCCTTTGTTTCGTATGCAAGTATTTATGAGTTAGCAATTAGTGTCAAATGCATATATCAAAATTGAACATTGGACGTTCTTCGCAAAACAAAACAGGAAAAGGAAAAACAATTGGCAATTGGTCTGAAAAGTGAATTTGTATTGATTTTTGAATTTTCCTGTAAATAGGCGTTTATGTACAAGAGGCTGACGTCCTAGTACGAGAACGCCGCCGAATAGAATAGAGTTTATACAATTTGTACAAAGGAAAACAAAACAGCTGTGTGAAAAATCCCACTGGGTTCCAACTCTGTTATCGCCTTTATGTCTTCAAGCGTCTCATCACTTGGCTGCTTAGTTGAAGATGAAGTTGATTGATCGATGCCATCTGAACTTGATGTTGATACCGAATTCTGGATGCGAGGTGATCCAATGAGACATAGTATTACGCTTATCCCTAACTTTTGCCTGGACCGCCCTTTCGGGTTTTCAGTCCACCGGGATACCCATTTCTGCCCAAGCCTCCTTTTCAGGTTTTCGACTTGCCGGGTGTATAGGTTTTTTCATTTCATCCCTTATTTTTGCCCGAACCCTTTTGGTTCGCCGGGAAGCCCTAATTTTTGCCTAGGTATGTCAACCTAGCGGGTCTTTTATCATGCGTAGTATTTTTTTACTATGTCTGCATTGGCGGGGTGAGGAAGGTCGTCACTATCCATGGTGGTTAGAATCATGGCTCCTCCTGAGAAGACATGTTTAACCACAAATGGCACTTCGTACGTAGGGGTCCATTTTCCCCTGGGATCACTTTGAGGAAGAATGATGCGCTTGATTACCAGGTCCCCAACTTGATACTCTTGTCGTCTGACTTTCTTGTTAAAAGCCCTGATCATCCGTTTTTGGTACGTTTGACCATGACAAATAGCAGTGAGTCTCTTCTCGTCAATTAGGTTTAACTGATCAAGTCGAGTCTGGATCCAGTCATCTTCGCTCAAATCTGCATCCTTCATTATCCGGAGAGAGGGTATCTGGACTTCAATAGGCAAGACTGCCTCCATGCCATAGACCAAAGAAAAGGGAGTTGCCCCGGTTGACGTTCTTGCTGAGGTACGGTACCCATGAAGAGCGAACGGTAACATCTCGTGCCAATATTTGTACGTCACTGTCATCTTCTGCACAATCTTCTTGATATTCTTATTTGCTGCCTCTACAGCCCCATTCATCTTCGGCCGGTAGGGAGAAGAGTTGTGGTGCTGTATCTTGAATTGCTCGCAGAGCTCAGTGATCATCTTGTTATTAAGATTGGTACCATTGTCCGTAATGATCCTTTCCGGGACACCATAGCGACAGATCAGGTTATGCCGAATGAACCGTGCCACGACGTTCTTAGTTACGGTAGCATAGGAAGCTGCTTCAACCCACTTTGTAAAATAATCAATCGCCACCAGGATGAAGCGATGCCCATTGGATGCCGTAGGTCTGATCTCGCCGATCATATCAATGCCCCACATTGCAAAAGGCCAAGGTGCAGTCAAGACATTCAGAGGGGCTGGAGGAACGTGCACCTTATCAGCATAGATCTGGCACTTATAACATGTCCGGGAATGTTGGTAGCAGTCAGCTTCCATTGTGGACCAGAAATATCCTGCCCGAAGGATCTTCTTTGCCATGGTGTGTCCACTGGAATATGTTTCGAAGGTACCTTCATGCAGCTCTGCCATGATTCTTTCTGCTTCAGCTTTATCCACACAACGTAGTAAGGTCGAATCATGGTTTCGCTTGTATAGAATGCCGTTGCTGAGGAAGAACTTTGCAGTGAATATTCTCAAGAACTTCTTGTCATTGATGGATGCACCCTCGGGGTATTCTTGAGCTTCCAAGTACCTCTTTACTTCATGATACCAAGGTTTCTCAGTTACCTCTTCAGCCTCAAGGTCACAGCAGTATGCAGGTTCGTCCAACTTCCAGATAATGATCCGGGGAGCCTCGTTGTCCCATTTGACTTTGAACATAGAAGACATCACAGCCAGCGCATCCGCCAACTGATTCTCCTCTCTTGGGAAGTGTTCGAAAGTTATCTCTGTGAAATGGGGGATCAATGTCAACACACACTCTTTGTAAGGAATAAGGTTTGGGTGTTTCGTATCCCACTCGCCTTTGATCTGATTGATCACGAGAGCGGAATCTCCGAAGACACTCAGAAACTTGATCCTTAAGTCAATTGCAGCTTGAAGACCCATGATGCATGCCTCATACACCTCCATGTTGTTGGTGGAGTTGAAACATAGTCGGGCAGTAAGTGGAGTATGAGTGCCTTGAGGGGATATAATCACAGCGCCGATACCGTTACCCAAAGCGTTGGAGGCTCCGTCAAAGTGCATGGACCATCGGGATCCTTCCTCAGGTCCTTCATCCGGTCCAGGTACTTCACAATCAGTTACTACCATGATGTTCTCGTCGGGAAATTCAAAGTTCATTGACTGGTAGTCATCCACTGCCTGGTATGCCAAATGGTCTGCCAATACACTTCCTTTGATAGCTTTCTGAGTCGTGTACTGGATGTCGTATTCTGTCAAGATCATTTGCCATCTTGCTATTCTTCCAGACAGAGCAGGCTTTTCGAATATGTACTTTATTGGATCCTGTTTCGAGATCAACAGAGTAGTGTGAGTCAGCATATACTGTCTCAGCCGGCGAGCAGCCCATACCAAAGCGCAGCAAGTTTTCTCGAGCAGTGAGTATCGGGTCTCACAGTCGGTAAACTTTTTGCTAAGGTAATAAATGGCGTGCTCTTTTCGGTCAGACTCGTCATGCTGCCCCAGCACACACCCCATTGAGCTGTCAAGTACTGTCAAGTATAGTATTAGAGGTCTCCCTTCAACCGGTGGCATAAGAATGGGTGGTTCTTGGAGATACTCTTTGATTCTGTCGAAAGCGGCCTGACATTCATCATTCCAACGTACTACCTGATCTTTCTTCAGCAGCTTGAAGATTGGTTCACAAGTAGCGGTTAGGTGCGAGATGAATCGGGCAATGTAATTCAGACGTCCTAGAAAGCCTCTGACTTCTTTCTCTGTCTTGGGAGCTGGCATCTCTTGTATGGATTTCACTTTGGCAGGGTCCACTTGAATACCTTTGTCGCTCACGACAAAGCCTAGCAATTTTCCAGATCTTACCCCGAATGTGCACTTGTTTGGGTTCAACCTCAGCTTGTACAACTTCAGACGGTCAAACAGCTTCTGTATGGTCAAGGTGTTCCTCCTCAGTTTGAGACCTTGCAATCATATCGTCAACATACACTTCTATCTCATGGTGGACCATGTCATGAAACAAAGCAACCATGGCACGTTGGTAGGTTGCCCCAGCATTTTTCAATCCAAAAGGCATGACCTTGTAGCAAAAAGTGCCCCACTGAGTAACAAAAGTGGTCTTCTCCATGTCTTCAGGAGCCATCTTGATCTGATTATAACCGGAGAACCCGTCCATGAAGGAGAATACCTTATGCTGAGCAGTGTTGTCAACCAGAACGTCGATATGTGGTAGGGGGAAGTCATCCTTGGGGCTTGCCCTGTTCAAATCCCTGTAATCAACACACATTCTGACCTTACCATCTTTCTTTGGCACTGGAACCACATTGGCAACCCACTGAGGGTAAGAAGTTACTGCAAGAAAACCGGCGTCAAATTACTTCATAACCTCAGCTTTGATTTTCTTGGACATCTTTGGACGCATACGGCGGACCTTTTGCTTTACCAGAGGGCATTCTTCCTTGGTAGGCAAATGATGGACCACAATGTCGGTATCTAACCCAGGCATGTCTTCGTAGGACCATGCAAAGATTTCCATGTAGTCATGTAGCATCTGAATCAACTGTTGTTTTACGCTGAGCTCTAGATTAGCACCAATCTTAACTTCCTTTCTATCTGTCTCAGTACCCAGATTTACCGTTTCCACTGGCTCTTCATGTGGCTGAATGGCCCTTTCTTCCTGGAGTAACAGTCTTGCAAGCTCACCAGGCACTTCACAATCATCTTCACCTTCGTCTTCGGCTAAGTTGATCGGATTTTCGAAGTCATAACTGGCAGTAGTGGAGTCGTTACCAGTGAGATCCAGAGTGGATTGAAACCTGTATGAGTGAGTGTGTGTAAATATAGCTGTTTTGCAATATATAAAGAAAGAAAGGGAGCGCAAGATTTGAAATGTGAAAAACGTCCAATGCTTTTATTCATGATATATGAAAGTGACAAACAAAAGCCCTCACAAATAAAACCACGGTGCCCCGGGTAAGACACCGGGCCATAAAGTTTAGAATTATTGTTTATTACAAATCCAAAACAAAGAAGTTCATTACTGGGTGACAAAAGTAATAGGTGTAAAGTCTTTTGCAGTCCATTTGCTAGGTCCACCGTTGGTCGTTGGGTAGATCCAGCTGTCAAACTCAGATTCGTCCGCCTCGTCCTCAATAGCATTCACTCCCGGGTTGGTGATGAACACAGGAGGTCTTCCAATCCTTGCCTTGCGCACAGCCTTCTGAGCCTCTGCAGTGAAACCCAGCCCAAACTTGTCAGTCTTAGGAGTAAAATCAGGGAGCCTGCCCCAGTTTGCACATTCACCTTTTTCAACCACAGCCCGGGCATCCTTCAAGGAAGCCATCTTCAAAGGAGAACCCTCTTCAGTCACTGCTTCTGCTGCTGCCAATGTTTGAGGTACCTCTTCAAAATGTTGAAAGGGGGTCTCAATGAACTCCCCGTCCATTTCCACATACCTGAAGGAGTTAAGGTGGCTGACCATGTATTCCTCTTCCCCTTGCACTGTTACGATCTTCCCCCTGACCGGGTATTTGAGCTTCTGATGTAAAGTGGATGTCACAGCTCCAGCCTTGTGGATCCACGGACGACCCAGCAAACAAGAATAGGATGGAAGGATGTCCATCACATAGAATTTTGAATCAAAGATCTGTGACCCAACCCTGATTGGGATGTCAACCTCACCATGTACCATCCTTTTGGACCCGTCAAAGGCCTGGACAACGATGTTACTTGGTTTGAGCTCTAAACCCTCACAGTCCAGCCTATCTAGAGCTTTCTTGGGTAGTACGTTTAGTGAAGAACCAGTGTCAACCAGCACGTGAGCAAGAGTAGTGCCCCTGTATTCAATGGAGACATGTAGGGCATCATTATGGTTCTTCCCCTTGGCCGTCAGATCAGCATCAGAGAAACCCAGACCATTATCAGCAGTTAAGTTGGCCACACAGTCAGTGAATTGATCAGCAGACGTTTCTTGTGGTACGTGGGCCATCTTCAGGAAAGCAATCAGGGCCTTGGCATGGGCCTCTGAACACAGCAACAGTGATAGCATGGAGATTTTGGAGGGGGTGTGCCCCAGCTGTTCAACGACGTTGAAATCACTTTTCTTTATAATTTTGAGGATCTCTTCCATCTCTTGCTTGGAAGCCTCAACAGTGGTCTTTGGTGCCTCCGTCCGGGCAGGCACATCAGTAGCAATCCCCTTACCCCGAGCGTCAGATGACTCAGCAGCAGGGGTAGAAATTTGATCAGGGGGGAAACGGGCACACTGGCAGGTGTGATGACAAGAGGCCTTTGAATTACCGGAGGTGCAATGTCTGGTGAGAACAGTCTTCCACTACGAGTGACTTTAGCAGGCCAGGTGATGTTGGTGACACCGGTACCAGTGTTGAACTCTTGTTTCACTCCCAGAACATAAACATCTGCCCCATAGTGCCATGGGACAGCTTTATCAGACTTGTAGGGGATGGGCCCCGGAACAGTAATGGTTATAGGAGCAATCTTGTGAACATGCAAAATTTTGATAGGCTTCTTTGAAGGAGCCTTGGAAGGGTTGTTGAAAATGGTAACAATTGAAACTTCTTCAACAGGGGCAGCAGGAACAGCAGTCTTTTTGAACAAAATCTCTTTACTATCCATCAGGTTTTGGACGCCTGACTTCAGCAAAGGACAACCAGCAGGTGAATCAGCACATAAATGGCAACCTTTGCTACATCCCGGAAATAAACCGGCCAGTAACAGGTTCCTCTTGACGGTCAGCAGCGGAGTAGCAACATCATCCACAGAAGCTATATACAAATCCTCCTCAACAGCATTCACTCCATGTTGGGGCATGGGAGCGGTCACAACATTCGGCCTTTCGGGCGCCTCGAACTGTATCTCTTTAGCATCAATAAGGTCCTGAACCTTATTCCTTAGGGCCCAACAATCATCAGTAGAGTGTCCCGGGCTATCTGAGTGATACGCGCAATGGGCGTTGGGGTTGTACTTCGGAGATGCTGTGTTTACCATCTTCGGAGCTTCCTTGACTGTTATCAGGCTGGTTGACAGCAGTTGCGGCAGGATCTGAGAGAGAGTCATGCTGAGCCGAGTGTATTACCTTTTGGGCCTCTTAGCTCTGGGTTGGTTGTATTACTGAGGAGCAGCAGCAGGCTTAGAAATAACCACCGCGTTGACAGCTTGGCGGCGTTCCGGTTTGTTCTGTCTCCTGGGACCGTACACAGCACTGGCCTCCTTCTTGAAGGGCTTCTTTTCAGTATTTGAGGAGGCACCCTTCTGTATCTTCCCCGATTTTATACCAGCTTCGATCCTTTCACCAGTCAGGATCAGGTCAGTAAACCCAGCAGAGGAATTACCAATGAGATGATTGAAGAATAGACCGGATAGGGTCCCCAAAAACATGTCCACTAGCTCACGATCTGTCAATGGTGGCTGCACCCTGCCAGCCAGATCCCTCCATTTCTGTGCGTACTCCTTAAAACCTTCACCCGTTCCCAGTGACATACCCTGGAGTTGGGTACGCGTGGGAGCGAGGTCGGAATTATATTGATACTGCTTGTAAAAAGCAGTGGCCAAATCCTCCCAGTTACGAATGTTGGTTCCATCCAGCTGATAGAACCATTCGAGATGAGTCCCTGAAAGACTCTCCTGGAAGAAGTGGATCCATAAGTTCTTGTCGGCTGTGTAAGGCTGGATCTTCCTTACATAAGAACGGAGGTGCATCTTAGGGCAGGAAGCCCCGTCATACTTCACAAAGGCAGGCGCTTTGAACTTCTGTGGGATCACCACCCCAAAAGATAACCCCAAGTCTCTGAAATCCAACCCAGGCACACGTTGAATCTCCATAGCATTTAACCTGTCCTCCAGTTGTTTGTACCGGTCCTCAGCAGGAGGGTACTGTTCATCGTTGAAGTCTGTCTCGGTGTCAGAGACCACAGGACTAGGGACCTCTCTCCCTTGGTGACTGCCTTCCCCCACAGACGGAGTAGTCCTCTCAGCTTCATTCTGCAGCGTATTCCCGAGTCTGCACCCAGTGTTGAATAGCACAGTCCCCTTCTTCTTCTTATTCTTCTTCAGGAGCAAAGCCTTCAGCTCTTGTTGTCCCTGGGCCAAGTTCATGACCATCTCCTGGAATTGGGCGTTTTGGGCCTGGAGGGCCTTGATAGCTTGCTCGGTAGTGAGTTCAGGATTCATGATGCTTGAGTGTTGAAATAAACGGCAAAGAAGATTAAGCAACCTGTAGAAAAAAGGGGTACCTGTTATGCACATGATGCATGATATGCTATTTTATGCAATGCATTCAAGGGTTCGAAAGTTCAAATTCGTTGTAGCCAAAAAAGAACACACTTTTTATTAGGAAATAAATTGTTCAGTACATCAAGGCCTCATGGGCAAAAGATTACAAAATAATTAATCCCAAAAGACACTGCGCATCCTCTTTGGAGCAATGTAAGTGTTGAGAGTCTTTTCCTCGTGCAGTAGACGCGTGAGCTCCAAGACCTTCTTCTCACTGGCACGTAGACTGGCTTCAAGAGAATTTCGTTCTTCCTTGAGTTGGATCCAGCTTTTCTGCATTTCTTCCCAGGATGTAGGCATGTCAGGATGTTGAATGGTGTAGGGCACCTCTCCTTCCAAGACTGGCTCTTTGATCACAGGGAGGACATGAGGATATGGCATCACCAGCTTCTGGGAGCGGGCTCGTACCCACTTGAGATAAGGCTCCAGGGGGATGGAGTTCTTGTGCCCCAGTGTCTTGCTATCTACCCTGTTGGGCATCCTCCAAGCTCTGATAAATCTCTGGCGAAGTCCTTGTGCATCGTTGTCGAAGTCAAAAACTATGTCAGGAATCAGCATATCATGAGGGCCATCCTTCCGAGCATATCCAAACTGTCTCAAAGCCAAGCATGGGTTGTAAGTAATACCTCCTTTGATTCCAAGTAAAGGAACATTAGGAAACTCCCCGCAACGATCAATGATAGTGACATTCTCTCTGGACCGAGAACACCAATGTATATCCGCATGTGTAAGAGTCATCAATCGTTGTGACCATATCAAACCCCGCTCATTCTTCAAAACTGATTGTGGAAGGTGCGAAATAAACCACCTTCCCAGGAGAGGAGTGCAGCACATAAGAACACCTCTTTTTCTCATGGTTCGAGTGTAACATGAGTGAAGGATGTCCCCGAGCAACGTAGGTATAGGATTCCTGGACATGAAGATCTTGACAACATTGATATCTATAAGCTGATCTGGCTTAGGGAACAGCACCAACCCATAGACAAGGAGGGCTACAACTTCTTCAAAGGCTTGTAGGTCAAGGGAATTCCAACATTCTTGTGCTTTCTCAAACAGAAACTTTGCCAAGAACCCTTTGATACCACTTCTAACTTCCCAATGTCCCTTAATGTCAGATGGTTGTAAACATAATGCTTTAGCAACCTCTTCAAGTTTTGGCTCCTTTTCTGTACCGTTGTAGGGTAGTTGACTAAGGATGGGAATCTTCAGAAGTTGGGAGAACTCTTCCAATGTAGGCACCAGTTGATAATCCAGGAAAGTAAAGCAGTGGTGCAGAGGGTCAAAGAACTGGAAGAGGACCTTTATCATATCTTCCTCAATGTTGGTGTTGACCAAGCTGATGAGTCTTCCATGTCTTTCACTGAATGAAGAGTTCTCGAGAATCCTGGATGTAAGTTCCTTAAGCTGAGGAGGGACCCTTACAAGGTTGACCTGAATTGTCTTTCTGCGGATAGTTTCCATGTCCTACAAAACAAGAACAAAAGATGAAGATTCGAACCCCTGAAGTGGTTAGTGGATGCATATGATGCTGTATGATGTTATGATGCTATGATAAAACACACCACAAGTATTCACAAAAGCAAACATGATAAGGCACACAAGTCACACCACAACCCTTAGAGTTTAGGCCAGCATGAAGTTTGGGGTACTACCCTCTTGAAGTTGGTGGGCTCAAACTTGTCCTATCAAAGTAACCGGGTTCTAAGGAGCTCAATATCATTGGATTGTTTTCTGTGTTCATCGTTTCGATTTAGCCACTGAACTGGCGATCAAAATATCCCAAGAAAACAACCCTCAACTGAGTGTAGTATTGAGTATCAACCAACTTCGGACTGCACCAAAGTAGTCATCTCACTACCCTAAAGAGGCCAGGATGGTTCAATTAAGGTTCCTAAGGTCAGTTGATGCTTCACGATACCACGCGGTGGCCTCGTACTCTCCTTGACTTGACTCAAGGGTTACCGGTACTCACCAAAGTGCCACATCAACGTAGCAGACTGCTTCAACCGTGTCGGTATACCCCGCACATTTCCCTCACAGCCTTGTTGCTACTTTCTAAGAAGGTATCCCCCAGATCCAGGTTAGGATCTATAGAACTCCCAAGACTGGCCCACAATATTAAAGCACACAAATCAGGCAATTGAAAACATAAGTATGAGCTATCCTAAGGTACACCTCACTTTAAAAGATCCCCAGCAGAGTCGCCAGTTCTGTGATCGGTGGATTTAGAACTGACTGTTTAAAGCTGGTTTCGCGAAATGTCGCGGAAGCAAGAGTCGCCACCGTCTTTTATTTTCTCCAACATGGACAGGACAAAAGCACAACAAAATTCCTTATGAGAACGTTTCTCAGTTCGGGAGGTAGATTTATAGAAAGGGAAGGTGTTAGCACCCTTTCTATCTGTGGTTATCCACAGGCTCTTAGATACTTGCTCTTATGTTTTCAAAATGTTTGCTTTTCAAAATGTGAATGGGTGTGAAAAAGTTTCTTTGAAAGATTTCTGAATAACTCTTGTATCTGTCCTCAAGAGTGTTTGAAAAATTTGTTTTGAAAGCTTTTTGAAAGTGTCAGTGTGAAAAGATTTTGATTTTTTTTTGAAGAGAGCAAGTATCCATGAGTCATCTACCTACCCTAAGGAATTAAGCTGTGTAAGTGTCCTTTAGGTAGTGCTATCCCACCATTGAGAGGTAGGTAGCACCATCGTTGGAGGTGTTCGGGTCAATTCGATTGTAGGGAGAGTGTGGTCACCGAAGCAACAGTAGGACACCTTAGAAGCTACCCTTATGTCCTTGATCCTTTTTTTAATCCGAGGCAACCATTTCGAGGCAACTATTCCGAGGCAACTGTTTCGAGGCAACTATTTCGAGGCAACTGGATCATGGACATAAGGACCGCTAAGACGTCCTATACTTGACGACCACGTTTCGAAGGCAACAAGTGAGGCGTACCCTAGAAGTGGTGTGTGCATTGTGTGTTGTATTCAGTTAATGTTTTTCTACATGTTATGGGTGAGCTACGAGTTGTTTTTATTTACATACATTCTTTCATGCAAGTTTAGCAGTTAAGGGGTGCGGAAAGTAAATTGCGGAAACATAAATCCTACGCTATTACAAGGCGCGAGTCTATACATCGCCAAAAATTACAAAGACCCATTTTTTAGCAAATAAGTACGGAAATTAAATAAAGCGATAAACCTATTTAACTATTACATTCTTGAAGGCAATTACATAATAATCAAATAAAGTAAATACGCACGAATAAATTAATCGGGAATGTCTAAGGGTGTTGACCCTTTTAAGAAAAGAAATTGATTTTTTGGTCTTTTTTGTAATTAAAATGAAATTAAAGCTAATTAATGACTAATTAATTAATTTAATTAAAAAGAAATATTTTTTGTTTTTTATGTTTTTATGAAATAAAGAAATGAAATAAAATTAAAAGTTAACTTTACCTAAGTCTAGATCTATTTTAATTATTTAAGAAAGGAATTAAAATGGCCTAATTAAACTATTTTAGTTAATGTTTTTTTACAAAATAAAATAATAATAATAATGTTATTAATTCTTTTTTTGGATTTTTCTTTTTTATGAAAATGTTAGTTGGTTAATTAATTGTTAATAATAAATGAATAAAAAAAAAGCAAGTAAAAAAAATGTCAAAACAAAGTAAAAAGAAAAGCAAAAACCCAAGGGGTGTGGGCTAAAATGGAGGGTGTAAGACTGAGATTGTGGCCCATTTGAGCAAGCCACGTTGACTTTCTTGGATCACCTACAGCATGCTTGACTCCAGACCATGGTGTTCCTTGCTTTTTGTCCTTTGGATCTGCCTTGGTGACACCTGGCTTGTTGGATCTATGAGGTTTATGATGAGTCTTCCTTGGAGTGCTGCACAGGAAAGCCATTGAAAAAATAATATGGAAATTATAAGGGGACCTGGGAATCGAACCCAGGTCCCAAAGATTACATGACACGCTGCCAGCCACTACACCAAACGCAATTAGTTGTAAACATAATAGGAACAAAACAATGTATGGAATAAGTGCCCTATAGGCTGAAACAACGCGCGCGAATTTGAATACACCTATGCCCGGCTGCCACGCAGTCATCTTCAAGCTTTTTCTGCAAAATACAAAACATATAGCGGGGGTTTTAAACCCCCACAAAATACAGGCATTTCAATAATAGCGAATAGATGCCCGTGAAGCATAAATTAGGCGCGAGGTGTCCATAAAAACCGCCTAGTCCAGCTGATTTCATCCATGCTTGTTTGGGACCCTGATTTTACAGTATGGTGAAACCCCCAATTTTAAACCTTGAAAACCCTAAAATGCTTTAATGGTAAATCATGATTCAACGCGTTAGAATGCAATTAGATTATTCCATTAGCTTCAGAAGGCCCCTAACAATACAAACCAATCAAAAAAAAGGATCAAATGCTCATGAAATATGATATACAGTTTTGAGAAATGAAGCAAACCGAGTGAGTTGTATGGGATGATTCCTTGAGTGATTGCACTTGGTTCTGATTGCCAAAGGTTCCTAGGGATACAAGGATTGTATTTGGATTGAAATGGAGGCTTGGAACAGGCTGCCAATAGGTTTTCAGTTTTGCTTTTTTCTCTTGAAAGTTTGAAATGTGTTTGGCTGTTTTTGAGGGTTTTTAGGTCGTGAATCCTGTTGTAAATGCTTGCACATGTGTTATGTAATGAATCTCAATCAGAATTATGGTCATTAAGCTTTGCATTGAAGTTCTTGATTTCCTCCATAACCAACATTGAAACAACTTGCCTTTTGTGTCAAAATTTGAATTTCTTGCTTGGATTAGGCCTTGCACGAATTTGGAAGGTGAGTGATGGTGTATCAAAGCATTTCAATACAAAATATATCCTTTAATTAATTTTCTTGATTTTCATTTGAATTTTAAAGATTTAAAATGATTTAAATCAAATAAAATTAAATAAAAATGGAAAAATTAACTTTTAATCTTGAAATAAATTGTGGGACACGTGGGAGGCATGGCCAAGCTGAAACAAGTGGAAAAAGTGGGCCCCTTTTGTCAAAAATGAAGTTTCAAGGATAATTGACTTTGGCCATTTCACAAAAATTTCCCAACTTCTCCAATGCATATCTTGCTCAATTTTGAAGCTATGAACATGTTCTTGGACATTTTGGAAAGGTCTTGAAGTCCTCTAACCAATGTCTTTGGTCCCAAGTCATTTTGATTTACCAATCTCATGTTATGGTCTTTGACTTAAAGTCCCTTTTTGTTGACTTTTGAAAATGACCTATAATGTTGAAATTGGTAACTTTTTGTGAGAGCATTTCTTGGACTTCGAATGTGAAGATGAGTTGTAGGAAATGTCTTCCCCTTCAAGATGAGCATTGGATGGGATTTTTCTGATGAAACATGAAAAAGTTATGCTTTGGTCAAGTTACAGTTGACTTTTCAGCTGTCCAAAAATAGAAACTTTTGCATCTTGATGATTTTTGAGCCATTCTTGTGAAATCATGATCAAGACTTGATCAAATGATGATTGTGGCTTAAAAATAAGATGTTGACAAAAAATTTTGACTTTTGACTGCCAAATGACCATTTTGCCCCTGAAGTTGATTGTGAGGCAATTAGGGTTTTTGACTGTGCAACTTGACCTTGTGAGCCTTGAAACTTGACATGTAGGTGTTTGACAATGTATATGAGAATATGGGACTTGATTGAGCCCTTGAAAACCTCAACTTCCCTGCAAGAACCAAAACCCTAATTTTGCCTGCCTTAGGAGGATGGTTGACTGTGTAGCCCTTGAGTAGACTTTGAAGCTTTTGCTTGGCAAAACTTTGAAGATTATGGGAGGGCAAATTTTGGGGTACAACACCCGACAAGATTCAGTCACCCCTCTAGATGGCATCTTTAAACCCATCTCCAAATGGCATCTCTAAGCCCATTCTCGCATCCATCGTTCTGACGAGTGCAAATTTAAGGGCACTCTAGTGTCCAATCTCCTTTTACCTTCGAGACGCGAAAGGCAAACCTGCCAATCTAACTCCTCAGGTGCAAGAAGATTGAACAGGGGCAACTGTTGTACCCCAAAATTTGCCCTCTCATTTCATCAATATTTTCTCACCACAAGACTCTTGGAGCTCAAGATCAAGTTAGGATTTGCCCTGCTCCAGACTTCTCCTTGCACTGTTGACCCAATTTAGGGTTTGTGTTTGCACAAAGATGTTTTTACCTAAAATTCCAAAGATGACTTTCATGCTTCATGTTGGACTCACAAGTTTGCCCATACCAAGTTTCAAGCCTTGATTCCAATCTTTGCCCAGTCAATTGGACAGTTGACCTAGAAATCAGCTGTATTGGGGAAAAAGTCAATTGTGGTCAATTGACAGTCAAACCTCATGATTTTTGACCCACATCAACATTATGAACTCATTTGAACCATTTAATCAAGTTTGGATCATAATTCCACAAGAAATTTGATCAGATCACCAAAAGGGCAAAATGGTCATTTTTAGGGTTTTGACTGCACAAAGGCAATTTTTGACTGTTTGACCTAACCAATGGCTAGCCAAACTCACATATGGACTCAAGGACCCCATGGAATTGTCTTGACATGTTCAACAAATTCAAAAGATCCCAAATGCACATGATTGACAGATGAATTTTCCAGTCAACTGAGCCAAATTTGACTGTATACTGAAAAGTCAAACTTTGACTTTTTGGTCAAAATCAAGTGCCAAGATTAATTTTCCATCAAAACATGTCAAATTATGAAACTTGTTCATCAAGAAATCAAAAATGTCAAATTATGAAAATCCCTAATTTTTTCCTAACTTTGTACCACTTTCTCATCAAGATGCATTTGGATCCAAGGAAAACTCAAAACATGAAAGTTATAGTCCATTGCAAAATCTACAACTTTGATTCACAAAGTTTCCTCAAAAGAAGCTTGTATCTCAAGTTATGATTTTTGGAACAAGGGTGCAAAACATTCTTAACTTAGAGAAATTTTGACCTATTTTAGGCAGGATTTTTGCCTAACTTCATGGCCACTTTTCACATGATTCCACTTGGAATTTCAATTTTCATTACAAATATGGATTGTAGTATACATTCCAAGCTTTCCAAAATGTCCAAGAACTCATCAAATAACCTTGTGGTTAGGGAGAATCGAATTTGACAATATGGGCAAAACTCACTTTGTTCATGAGCCATTTCCATGTTCATAACTTGTGCAATTTTTCAAATCAGCATGAGCAAGCTACATTACAGGCCTCTAATCTCATTTACACTCATAAATTTAATGACAATCCTTTGTGTTTAAGCCTTATCTTGTGTGTTTAAACATTGCATACAAGATTGAGCCATAAATGGAAAAAGCAATATATCCATTTTTGAAAAGTTGAACTTTATGTCAAGATTGCAATCTTTGAAGTACAAGGCAAATCCTTTTGGCACAAGTTCAGGGACATAACACACTGATCAAGACAAAAAGATGCAGCATACTTGAGGGGCCTAGAGAAGCTTGAAAACCAACTTGCCATTTCTTGCTTAAGAGAGAAGAAACTTGGCATATTGATATCCAACTCTCATTGCTGCAAAAACTAGCTTAGACAAACTTGTTAGACACATCCCAAACAACATAACTGAGCTAAGGCACGACCAAAACACCTTCCCAACCTCATCATTCATCAAAACACCCTCCTACTGCAAAAAACAGAGTCACCTTTGCAGTTGGACTTCCATAACTCAATCCACTCGTGCATTTTTGCTAAAACCAGTTCATACACACTACATACCACATATACAAGCTATCCCAAACATTGGACTCGACCTGTAACACCTCTAACCAACTTCACCATTTTCACTTTTTCTGTTTTGCAGGTTGATTGCCATAGCTTGATTCACTTGGTTTCAAAGCAAGCTAAAGGTTGGAATAGCATCCCTGGACTTCAAGCAAGCTGTACCAATCCTCACTTTGCCTTGAAAGTGCCTCCATTGCCAGACACGATCCAAGCTGAACAGGTAAGTTCATGGACTTCTATCTCTCAATCTAGGAGGAGTTAGCTTTAAGTTTATGAATGAAAAATGTTCTACTCATGGCCCTGAAGCTATACATATCCTCACTTTCCATTTATATTGCTTATGCTGAGAGAATTTAAGACCTGAACATTGATAAAAACTTTGGTTAAGAATTAGGGATGGAGAAATTCTCTCTCATTTCTGAGAGTTAGATCAAGTTCTTGGTATGTATGGAATCGTGGCTTGATGCTTGACACTTTTCATGTTATAAGTTTGTGCTAAAGGTCCAGGAATCAGGAGTTGTGTTTGAAGCAAGAAAGGCGCGCGTTTTTCAAACGTTTGTCTGGAGGTTGAAGACAACCTTTCTTGGGCTGGGCCTGAGATTTCTTTTCCTTTTTGAACCACTGCATTTCACATGCACCCCCTTGGCCCATTGCATTTTATTTTTATTATTTTTAACTTTTGATTTTTGTTTCTGACTTATTTATTTTTGTCAAAGCATAAAAAATATTAAATTTATTTTTCCACATTTTTTTTGCATTTTATTTGATATTTATTTGGTTTCATTTAGTTTTGTACATAAATAAACATAAAAATACTTTTATTTAAAAAAACTAAAAATAATACAAACACATTTTATTTCTGATTTTTATTTTATGTTATCCCTTGAAAACATTTGTATAAAAAATATACTTTTTTTTGTAAATATTAAATATATTATTTTGTACATATTTAATATATTTAACATATAATATAAATATGCACATATTTATTAGGATATTTAGAATAAAAATACAAAAAATTAATACATTTTATTTTTATTAATATTTAACTTAAAAAATCACTTTTTTACAATATACTTCCTTTTTATCTATTTTTTGTACATAATTAATAAATATTGCATATATTATATAATAAATACCTTTTACTTATAAAATTAGGGTTTTGCCCTAAATACATAAAAATACCAAAAAATTAATTCTTTTTATTTTTGTTTATTTGACACATGAAAAATACCTTTTTTTACATACATACATATGAAAATCATTTTTGCATCTTGCATATTTATTTTATTTTATTTAATTATTGTGCAATTAAATACCTTATAAAATTTCAATTTGGATGTAATAGTTTAGGTTTAATTTCTTGCTAAAATATCCCCATTTGAACATTTGTACCCCCCATCCCATATTTGTGTTGTAATAACTTAGGACCTTTAAATTCCGCACTTTAAAAGCTTTCTAAATATGCCATGATAGAATTAGGGTTTTGTATGCAAATCAAAAACAACAAATAGTTTGACCTAAATTCAAGATAAACAAGCATGAAAATGGACAACACCAATCACACTAGCACCCCTAGGGTATTCCACTTGTTGCCTTCAATAATGGGCCATGTTGCATGTTAGGTATCTTTGGCAAAACAAAACAAATTAAAATGATCATAGTCCCTCGATGACGTTTTTAAAAGTTGCCTAAAAATGATCAAGTCCCTTAAAGGAAAAATTGCCCAAAGATACTTGGCACCATTGCAATCATGGTCTAAACGATGACCCGCGCCCGTCCCGTTCATATCCTAACACAATATTATCCACCAAATACAATGGTGGAATAAAATTGTTAAAAGGGTTAAGACATAGCAAAAAGATCTTTGAGTAAATTTAGGAGTAGACAACTCTTGGTTACTTGCCCAAATCTTGCAAAACAATCCTTGCCATTTTTCAAAACACACTTCACAAACACAAAACTTTCAAAACAACTTTCAAAACCTTGAAACATCTTTTCAAAAAGACAAACACCTTTTGTAAAACATTCGAGTAAAGAATTGTTACAGGGTTGCCTAGACAAGGCATCTTTTTCAAATCATTTTCAAACCCACACACAAAAGCACCATTTCAAACAATTGAAAATCAAGGCAAGTGATCTAAAGCAAGTAACTAAGATCCCATGGATAACCATGGATAGAAATGGTGCTAATACCTTCCCTTTCTATAATCTACTCCCCGAACCCAAGAAAATATCTCAAAGGTTTTTGCTGTGCTTTTTAACCTTTCCTTAGGATAAAATAAAAAGTCGGTGGCGACTCTTGCTCAACCGAAACATTTGCGAAAACAAACGCAAAACCTCAAGTCAGTTCTCCCACTGTATCACAACACCCCATCATACTTGGAAAATAATTTCACTTTAAACTTCGACGGGATTACTATTCCTGACACCAGCCCCAATACCTCGAAATCTAACCCCGGTACTCTCTGTATCTCCATAGCAGTTAGACGCTCTTCCAAATGTTTGTATTTGTCATCAGCCAGAGGGTATTGTTGTTCAGAGTAGTCATCTTCTTCCTCTACTTATTCAGAATCTAATGGTACTGCCGTCTCTTTTCCTTTTCTTTCCCCTTCATCAGATGTGGTTGGAAATTCTAAGGTCCTTCTGGCTTGTCCCTGAAACCTTCTGCCCATGATAACCACACCAGCTGGCTTCTTCTTCTTTTTCTCCTTCTATTTCTCTAGCAGAGTCTTTAGCTCCTCCTGCCCCTTGGCTAAGGTCAAGAGTAACTGTTGAAATTGTGTATTTTGAGCTTGCAGGTCTTTAACCGTCTATTCAAGATCCATCTTCTGAAATAAACAGTAGAGGGATGAGGAAACTTGTTGCAAAGACCTGTTTATGCTTATGATGAATGATATATATTCATGCAATGTTTTCAAGGATTTAAAAAAATTCAAATTTGTGTAAAACAAAAAGGAACACACGTTATATTAATAAAAAAGAATTTGAGTACATCAATGCCCCAAGGGCAAAATAATACAAAATTCTAAGATAAAAAGATGTTGCGCATCCTCTTTGGTGCAATGTAGGTGTTGAGAGTCTGATCTTAGTGAAGTAACCGAGTGAGTTCCAAAACCTTCTTCTGGCTTGCGTAGAATTGGGCTTTGAAAGTATCGCGCTCTTCTTTGAGTTGTATCCAACCCCTTTGTAGGTCTTCGAGTGATGTAGGCATGTCAGGATGTAGGACGGTGTATGGAACCTCTCCTTCCTTAACAGGATCTATAATCACTGGGAGAATAGAGGGGTAAGGCATCATAAGACTTTGAGCGCGGGTTCATACCCCCTTGAGGTAAGGCTCAAGAGGGACGGAATTCTTGTGTCCCAAAGTCTTGCTATCTACCTTGTTTGGCATCCTCCAAGCTCGGATGAATCTTTGGCGAAGTCATTGATTGTCGTTGTCGAAGTCGAAAACCAAGCCTTGAATCAGCATATCATGTGGGCCAACCCTTCGGGCATAACCAAACTGTCTTAGAGCCAAGCACGGGTTGTAGGTGATGCCTCCCCTAATGCCAAGTAGAGGGACATTAGGGAATTCCCCACAATGGTCGACAATGATAACATTCTCTTTGGATCGAGAACACCAAGGAATATCTGAATGTTTAAGTGTCATCAACCTTTGTGACAACCTCAAACCTTGCTCATTCTTCAAGACTGATTGGGGAAGATGAGAAATAAACCATCTTGCCAGGAGAGGAGTGCAACACATAATAACATCTTTCTTCCTCATTGTACGAGTGTGAAAAGAGTGTAAGATATCCCCAAGCAATGTAGGCATCGGGTTGCGAGACATGAAGATTTTGACAGCGCTCACATCTATGAGTTGGTCAGGGTTAGGGAACAAGACCATCCCATAGATGAGAAGAGCTACAATCTCCTCAAAAGTTTGCAAGTCCAAGGAGTTCCAATAGCTTTGGGCCTTCTCAAACAAGAACTTTTCCAAGAAGCCTTTGACACCACTTCTAGTTTCCCAATGGGTTGTGACATCAGATGAGTGCAAGTGCAGGGCTTGAGCAATCTCTTCTGGCTTTGGATCTCTTTTCGTACCGTTGAAAGGTAGTTGATTGAGAATGGGAATCCTCAAGAGTTGGGAGAATTCTTCCAAAGTAGGCACAAGCTGGTAGTCAGGAAATGTGAAGTAGTGATGCAAAGGGTCAAAGAACTGGAAGAGAACCTTCATCATGTCTTCCTCTGTGTTGGAAGTGACTAAGTTGAGTAGACGACCATGCCTCTCGGTGAATGGAGAATTCTCAGGATTCCTTGAAGCTAGCTCCTTGATTTGTGGAGGAATTCTTACAAGGTTGACTTGGATAGTTTTCCTGCGACGTGAATCCATATCCTACAAAATAGGAACAAAGATGAATTTCCAAAATCCTTGAAATGGTTAGTGGATGCATATGATGCTCATGATGTCCATGATGTTATGCACAAGTATATGTGTACAAGAAAATCAAACAAGTTCCTAGTTTAGGCTTGCATGGGGTTTCATAGGTAAGTACCCTCTTGAAGTTTAGTTGGCTCAACCTGTCCTAGTAATAGTAACCGGGTTCTAAGGAGCTCAATATCACTGGATTATTTCCTTGTTCATTGTTTCAGTTCAAGCCTCTTTACTGGCGACCGAAATATTCCAAGAAACCAACCCTCAATGAGTGTAGTATCGAGTATCTACCAACTTCGGACTGCATCAAAGCCGGTCATCTCACTACATCCTAAAAGGCCAAGTTGGTCAAGTAAAGGGTTCTAGAAGTTCGTTAGTGCTTCATGACATCACTCAGCAGCCCCGTATTCTCTTTGATTGACTCAAAGGCTACCGGTACCCACAAATATGTCACACTAACATAGCTATTGCTTAGACCGTGTCGATATACCCCGCACAGTTTCCACAATGTATTGCTATTTACCTATAATGTTTCCCAAATTCAGGTGGAGGATTCAAACTCAAACAATAGATTCAAAATGTAAAGCAAACAAGTCAAACAAGGTAAGAAAATAAATGTGATCTAAACCCTAAGGTAACCCTACTTTTATAATAGTCCCCAGCAGATTCGCCAGTTCTGTGATACGATGGGAGAACTGACTTGAGGTTTTGCGTTTTGTCGCAAATGTCACGGTTAGCAAGAGTCACCACTGACTTTTCTTTTAACCAAAAGGAAAGGTAAAAAAGTACAGGAAAGACCTTTGAGATGTTTTCTTGAGTTCGGGGGGTAGATTATGAAATGGGAAGGTGCTAGCACCCTTTTCATCCATGGTTTTCCATGGGCTCTTAGTTACTTGCTTAGATCACTTGCTTTGCTTTGTTTGAAATGGTGTTTGGTGTGATTTTGAAAGTATTTTGAAAAGAGGCCATTTGTTTAGGCAATATTTGTAATGATTCTCGTTCGTAAGCATGTATACAAAGATGTTTGTCTTTTTGAAAATGTTTTCAATGTTTTGAAAGATGTTTTGAAATGTGTGTGTGTGTGTGTGTGTTTGTTTTTGAAAATAGCAAGGATTGTTTGAAATGGAGCAAGTAACTTAGAAGCTATCTACCTACTCAAATGTATTTCTTGTGCATTTTCATTCCTTTGACATTGTTGACTTACCATTGATTTGGTAAGCAACCCTATCTTTGGATGTAAACGGGACGGGCGTGGGTCATCGTATGACCATGATAGCAATATTGCCAAGCATCTTAGCATTTTGAGGGACCAAGATCATTTTGTTTTAGGCAACTTTTGAATAGCGTCATCGAGGGACTATGATCTTATACTTGTTTTGTTTTGTTTTGCCAAGATACTTCGCATGTGTAACATGGCCATTTTAATTTAGGCAACCAAGTGGGAGAAACCCTAAGGGTGCTTGTGTGCAAAGTGTGTCATTTTCATGCTTTTGTCTTGCATTTAGGTTTTTTCTATTTGTTTGTTTTTTGTTCTTGTCATGCAAACCCTAATTACTAAGCATAGTATATAAAGCGATAAATTGCGTAAAATAAACTAAGCTATTACAACAATTATTATGGGAGGGGGGATACGAGTTTGAATGGGGATTTTTCACAAATATAAACCTAAATATATTATTACAACCAAATCGAATATTGCGTGAATTAAATAATACAAATATTTAAAATGCAATGCAATATGTTCATGTTAGAAAAAAAAAGTTTTATGTCTTGTTTTTGTATAAAAGAAATATTCAACTTAAACCTAAAAATAAGGAAAGATAATTAATTCTTTTTGAAAGGGGTGAAACCCTAATTTTCAATTAAAAGAAAATACATGTTTCATATTATTATTTTGTACATTTTTTGTATAAGAAAATAATAAATAATATTATATGTAAATATTAAAAAATTAAATATGTGTAAAAAATAAGTATTTATGAATATAAATAGTATAATAAAAATATTAAGTATTTTTTATTGTATTTACAAACTATTTAAGAAAATAAGTTCTATCCTATTCACATATATTAATTTTTATGTACAAAATAATAAAATAAAATAAAGTAAAATTGTAAAAATAAAGAAATTATTTTTAGGATTTTTTATTATTCAGAAAAAATAATCAAAAGCAATAAATATAAAAATATGGAAAAATATGAAAAATATAAAAATCAGCCAGGGGGTGCAGTAGTAAGTCAGGGGGTGTGATTGGTAAAAACAAAAAGGTCAAAGCTGCCAAAAAGCCCAGAAGCCACTTCATCCATGTCCTTGGTCTTCTTCTTCGCGCGCTTCAGTTCAAACCTGTAACTCTCACATGCTTGCATAAAAACAAAAACTCATAACATGAAAAATGTGGCATTTGAGCTCACGATTCCAGCCATATAAATTATGTGACCTAACTCTAAAAGATCAATGAGAATTTTGGAATCCCTAATTTGTGACCTAACTTTCTCAGAGTTTTCAATCTACAAATTCTCTCAACACAATTAATATAAATGAAAAGTAAAGATATGTACAGCTTCGTTATGATATGGACTACATTTTTCCTTCACAAATCATGGCTTGAGGTTGCCTATTCAGAGAGATAGAGTTTGAAAAAATACCTCCTTCAGCTGGATTCGAATAGGGCAATGTAGGGACTTTAATGGAGGGCTGATGATTGTTTAAGCTTCCTTGAACTTCCCTGAACCTATTCCAATGCTTATCTTGCTTTGAAGATGGCTGGAACTCTCTGACCAAGTCAAGTTGCAAGCTTCCAAAGTGAAAATGGTGAATGCTGAAACAGGGGTTACAGAACCAGGGTGATGGTTTGGATTGCTTTGGTATGATGTGAATAAGATGTTTCAAATGTTTAAACACAAAACGCACGAGCCAAATAAGAGTTGGTTGTGCTTTTGCAGAATCTGAGTGTTTAGGCAGAAATTTGGTGTTTTTGAGTTTCAGAGAGTTTCAAGTCCAATCCAAACGTGCCAGGCCTTGTAACAAGTTTTTATATTTGTATAGAAATGATACAAAGTCAGCCCTTCCTAGTTGTGCAAGCTTTGGACCTTTTTGCAACTTTTCTTGCATTTGAAGTAAAGTGAAGTGACCATACTCACATGCTTGTACTTGCTTTCTTGAGGGCTGAAAAGAGCTTGTACAATTTGTTTGAGAGTTGTGTAGTTTGTATGTACCAAAGGGACAGGTTCAATGCTCAAGATTGACAAAATTGCAAAATCTTCTCTTTATGAAAATGGCATTGTGAACTTTATGCCCAAAATGGAAATACACCTTGTACAAAGCTTCAAAAGCAAAGATAAAGCCTTTGTCTACTGAGTTTGCATTTAATTATGGAGTTTAAAGCAAGCTTAGGACCTGTAAAGCAAGATACAACCAGCATGGATTTGATTTGCAACTTGATGCTATGTGAAAAATGGCTTGAACAAAAGTGAGAAAATACCAAATTCCCTTCTTCGATTCTCCCTACTCAAAAATGATCTTGGAGAGTTCTGTGACATTTTGAAAAGCTGGCAGTGTGCTCTATAATCCATATTTGAAATGTAATTTGAGATACCTCTTGGAACTAGGTGAAAAATGTCCATGAAGTTGGGTCCAAAACCTGCCTAAATTAGGGCAAAATTTCACTAAGTTATTTAGTTCATGGACCTATATTCACAAATTCATAACTTGAGATCCAAGCATCTTTTGGGAAAAGTTTGTGAAGAAAAGTTGTAGATTTCATGGAGGACTACAACTTTCATGTTGGAAGTTTTCTTTGAATCAAAATGCATCATGGTGAAAAAGTGGTGAAAAGTTGGGGAAAAATAAGAAAATTTTTATACTTAGAAAAATTCTAAGTTATGAAAATTTTCAAATTAAAACCCTAATTTTCAAATTTGGTTTTCTTGGTGAAAAAGTTTAATATTTTGACATCTCTTGATGAATTATGACCCTTGGTACTTGATTTTGACCAAAAATTCAAAGTTTGACTTTTCAGTATACAGTTGACTTTTGATCAGTTGACTGCAAAATTCATCTGTGAATCCAAAGAACTTGAGATCTTTTGAACCATGTAATTAGGTCAAGATGATGCCATTGAATCCTTGAAATCATGCTTGAACTCAATTGGCCATTGGCTAGGTTAAAAATCAGAAATTGCCCTTTCTCAGTCAAAACCCTAATTTTGACCATTTTGTCCTTTTGATGATTTGATCAAATTTCTTGAGGAGTTATGATCCAAACTTGATCAAATGGTACATATGAGTCTAAAACGTTGATGTGGATCAAAAATTATGAATTTTGACTGTAAATTGGCCATGGTTGACTTTTTCCCCAATACAGTTGATTTTTAGGTCAACTGTCCAATTGACTGATCAAAAATGTGGTTCAAGGCTTGAAACTTAACATGAGCAATATTAGGGGTCCAAGATGATGTAAGAAAGTCACATGAAGCATTGGTGGTCCAAAAATCCTTGTGAAAACTCAAACCCTAATTTTGGGTTATCAATGCAAGATGAGGTATCTTGAGTTGATCAAACCCTAATCTTGTCTTGAGTCTAAGAAGTCTTGAGAGAAAAGTTTTGATAAATGAGAGGGAAAATTTTGGGGTACAACATCTGCCCCTGTTCAATCTTCTTGAACCTGAAGAGTTAGATTGGCGAGCTTTGTCGTTCGTGACTCGAAGGTAAAAGATAATTGGACACTAGAGTGCCCATAAATTTGCACTCGACAAAGTGTAGTTGAGGGAATAGGCTTAAAGATGCCATTTGGAGAGGTGATAGGATCTTGTTGGAGATGGGCTTGTAGATGCCATCCAAGAATGTCTGTTAAATTGTAAGTTGTAAGTCAAAAGAATGAGCATCAGAATGGTGTCCGTATCTGGAACGTATCTGAAACTGTATCTGGAGACTCAATCTGTATGAGCAATAGAATAGTGACCGTGTCTGGAGCGTCTCTGAGCTGTATCTGTACTTGAATCTGAATGAGTAACAAAATGACTTTTGTGTCTGGAGTGTATCTGTACTGTATCTAGAATATGAAATCTGAATAAGCGACATAATGGCATCCGTATCTGGAGCGTATCTGGACGGTATCTTGAAATTAAGGTCTGAATGAGTATCAAAATGGCATCCTTGTCTGGAGCGTATCTGGACTGTATCTGAAGTTGAGATCTGAATGAGTGTCAGAATGGAATTTGTGTTTGGAGCGTATCTGAACTTGAATCTGAATGAGTATCAGGATGGCATCTGTATCTGGAGCGTATCTGAACTAGACTCTAAATAAGTGACAGAATGACTTCCGTGTCTGGAGTGTATCTGTATTGTATCTGAATGTTGAGATCTGAATGAGTAACAGAATGGCTACTGTGTCTGGAGCGTATCTGGACTGTATCTAGAATCTTTGAACATTGTTAATGGTAGCTGTTAATCTTATCCTGAAAAGGGTAAAATGTTAGCTGAAACACAAAGTTATGTTGCATGAAATGTATGATGCAATATATGTACTTTATCAATGTTTATGATATATGGATGTAATGTATGCGCATGTAAGCTGATTTGCTGTATTGTTGAGGAAAATAAATCCTTGACTGCTGTTGAGGATTCTTCATGTCTTGAAGTTGGAGTATTGACAAAAATTCCGCTGTGAGAGTAATGCCGTATACTGCTTGAGTAATCTTCTTGGTGGAATCCAGAGAGTTTTGATGACTTCTACTGGGGATTAATAATGAGAATCTTCATTCTGTTGGGGAGCAATGATAACTCTGTGGGGAAGAAAACTTATCCCTGTTTGGAAAAAGTTCAGGAGTTTGGGTTGTCTGCCACTCTACTGGGGAGTTATCAGAAGTTGTTGTCTGGTTGGTTTTCAGGCTTCAAGATAACTTGCTGGGGAATTTGGAGAAACTGGATGGTTTCCACTGTGGGTTAATAGTTTTAAGTTTTGGTTCCGTTGGGGATCTTAATGTTGTATTGTAGGGATTGCTCATGGAATAGCCTAAAGACATTTTCCTATTCTTTCAACCTGTCAGTAATTGTTCTTTTTCATTTTGTCCACTTGTAAACAGTAATTATGTTCAAATGCATATGTTCATTAATGAATCATTGGACGTTTTTTACAAATATAACACAAGTGTAAAAAGAAAAGGACAAATAGTTTTTTGTACTTTAAAGAGATATCTTTATATTTACTTTGAATAAGTATTTTGTACAAAGGAGACAGACATCCTAGTAAGAGGATGGTGTCATGAAAATAAGAAAATTTTATACAAAGAAAGATAGCTATGTGTAAAAAATCCCATGGGGTTCCCATTCTGCTATAGCCTTCGTATCTCTGAATATCTTATCCATTTGTTGCTTCGTCCGAACATGATTGGATTGATCAGAAGCTCTGGGTTTGTTTGTGAAGAGATTATCCTTAAAGTGGTCCGACGAGACATAGTCATACGCTTTAATTCCCTAACTTTTGCCTGAACTGCCCTTTCGGGTTTTCGATCCACCGGGAAACCCTTTTTTGCCCAAGTCTCCCTTTCGGGTTTTCAACTTGCCGGGTGTATAAATTTTTTTATTTTATCCCTAATTTTTTCCCGAACCTTTTGGTTCGCCGGGATGCCCTTGTTTTGCCTAGGTGTGTCAACCTAGCGGGTCTCTTATGCGTAGTATCTTTTGACTATGTCTGTGTTCGCAGGGTGTGGCAGGTCGTCGCCGTCCATGGTGGTTAAGATCATTGCCCCACCAGAAAAGATGTTCTTGATTACAAATGGCCCTTCATAGGTAGGAGTCCATTTGCCCCTGGGATCACTTTGTGGCAAGATGATTCGTTTGATCACTAGATCTCTAACTTGATATACTTGGCGTCTGACCTTCTTGTTGAAAGCCTTGATCATCCGTTTTTGATACGTCTGACCGTGGCAAACAGCAGTAAGCCTCTTTTCATCAATTAAGTTCAGTTGATCAAGTCGGGTCTGGATCCAATCGTCTTCACTCAAACCTGCATCCTTCATGATTCTTAAAGAGGGGATCTGAACCTCAATAGGTAAAACAACCTCCATGCCATAAACCAAAGAATAAGGTGTTGCCCCAGTTGATGTGCGAGCCGTGGTACGGTACCCGTGGAGAGCAAACGGCAATATCTCATGCCAGTCCTTATAGGTGACTGTCATTTTCTGTATGATCTTTTTAATGTTTTTATTAGCAGCTTCGACTGCACCATTCATCTTCGGCCGATAGGGGGATGAATTGTGATGTTGAATCTTGAACTGCTCGTACAAGGCGGTGATCATAGTATTGTTAAGGTTCGTACCATTATCAGTGACGATCCTTTCCGGGATACCGTACCGGCAAATGAGATTCTGCTTGATGAAGCGGGCAACAACATTCTTAGTAACAGATGCGAAGGAAGCTGCTTCGACCCACTTTGTGAAATAATCGATGGCAACTAGAATGAAGTGGTGTCCATTGGAGGTTGTAGGCTTGATCTCCCCAATCATATCTATTCCCCATATAGCGAAGGGCCAAGGAGATGTTAAGACATTTAGAGGAACCGGGGGCACGTGCACCTTGTCTGCATAAATTTGACATTTATGACAGGTCCGGGAGTGTTTATAGCAGTCTGCTTCCATGGTAGACCAATAGTAGCCTGCCCGTAGGATTTTCTTCGCCATCGTATGCCCGCTAGAGTGAGTGCCAAAGGTACCTTCATGTAATTCAGCCATAATCCTTTCAGCCTCAGCCTTATCCATACAACGGAGCAGAATAGAATCATGATTATGTTTGTACAGGATGCCATTACTCAAGAAGAACTTAGCGGAGAATCTCCTTAGGAACTTTTTATCATTGATTGAAGCTCCTTCTGGATATTCCTGAGCCTCGAGATACCTTTTGACTTCATGAAACCAAGGTTGGTCCACTACTTCTTCAGTATTAATCTCGTGACAGTGTGTTGGTTCATCCATTCGTTCAATGGTGATCTGGGGAGCTTTGTTATCCCAATTAAGTTTAAACATAGATGACATTGTGGCTAGAGCATATGCTAGCTGATTTTATTCTCGCGAGAAGTGCTCGAAGGTAATCTGCTCAAAATGTTGTAGCAATGTCAAAACATGTTCTTTGTAAGGGATAAGGTTTGGATGCTTAGTGTCTCATTCTCCTTTGATCTGACTGATGACCAAAGCTGAATCTCCAAACACGACTAAAGATTTGATTCCCAAGTCTATGGCAGCCTTGAGTCCAAAGATGCATGCTTCGTATTCTTCCATGTTGTTCGTACAGTTGAAGCAAAGTCTGGCCATAAAAGGAGTATGGCATCCTTCCGGAGAAATCAGTACAGCGCCGATACCATTACCAAGTGCATTAGATGCCCCATAAAGAACAGGGTCCATCAGGATCCTTGTTCAGGTCCGTCATATGGTCTGATTTCTTCACCGTTGTCTAATGTCATGATGTCTTCGTCGGGAATTCAAACTTCATGGATTGATAATCTTCTACAGCTTGATGAGCAAGATGATCAGCTAGCACACTGCCCTTTATAGCTTTTTGGGTCGTGTACTGTATGTCATATTCTGTTAGGATCATCTGCCATCTAGCTATCCTCCCAAACAGAGCAGGTTTCTCGAAGATGTATTTTATCGGATCCATCTTAGATATCAGCAGAGTGGTATGAGTCATCATATACTGTCTTAGCCGGCAAGCAGCCCATACCAGAGCGCAGCAAGTTTTCTCGAGCAATGAATATCAAGTTTTACAGTCGGTAAACTTTTTGCTCAGGTAATAAATAGCGTGCTCTTTTCGACCAGACTCGTCATGCTGCCCCAATACGCACCCCATTGAGTTCTCTAAAACGGTCAGATACATGATTAGTGGTCTTCCCTCGACTGGAGGCATCAAGACAAGAGGCTCTTGTAAATACTCTTTGATTTTTTCGAAAGCAACCTGATATTCATCATTCCATCTGACTACCTGATATTTCTTCAACAGTTTGAAGATTGGTTCACAAGTAGATGTTAGGTGAGAAATGAATCTGGAAATATAGTTCAGGCGTCCTAAGAACCCTCTGACTTCCTTCTCAGTGCGAGGAGCAGGCATTTCTTGTATCGCTTTGACCTTGGCAGGATCAACCTCGATGCCTTTGTTGCTGACAATGAAACCTAAGAGTTTACCGGATCGGACTCCGAATGTGCACTTGTTCGGGTTCAACCTTAGTTTGTACTCCTTCAACCTAACAAACAGCTTCTGCAAATGATCAAGGTGTTCCTCTTCAGTTTTTGATCGGGCTATCATGTCATCTACGTAGACCTCTATCTCATGATGTATCATATCATGAAACAAAGCTACCATGGCGCGTTGATAGGTTGCTCCGACATTCTTCAGTCTGAATGGCATCACTTTATAGCAGAACGTACCCTATTGTGTGACAAATGTAGTTTTCTCCATGTCTTCAGGTGCCATTTTGATCTGGTTATAGCCTGAGAATTCGTCCATGAAAGAAAATACTTTGTGTTGGGTTGTATTGTCAACCAGGATGTCGATGTGTGGAAGTGGAAAATCATCTTTAGGGTTGGCCTTGTTTAAATCTCTATAATCCATGCACATTCTTACTTTGCCGTCCTTTTTAGGAACGGGAACAATGTTAGCAACCCATTGTGGATAGGAAGCCAGAAATCCAGCATTGAACTCTTTCATAACTTCTGCTTTGATCTTCTCTGACATGTCAGGTCTAATGCGGCAGACTTTTTGCTTCACTGGTGGACAGTCTTCTCTTGTGGGTAGACGATGTACCACGATGTCTGTATCGAGTCCCGACATGTCTTTGTATGACCAGGCAAAGATCTCAACATAATCATGCAACAGCTGAATTAGGCGCTCCTTAACACTCGGCTCTAGATTGGCACCCACTTTGATTTCCTTTTTATCTTCCTCGGTACCCAAATTGATTGTATCCAACAGCTCCTCATGAGGCTGAATAGCTTTCTCCTCTTATTGTAGTAGTCTGGCCAATTCCCCTGGCACCTCACAATCTTCCTCACCTTCGTATTCGGCTTGGTAGATCAGATCTTCAGAGTCACTGAAGGCTATAGCAGTATCGTTACCCATGGGATCCGGAATGGAAGGGTACCTGCATTTGTGAGTGTGGGTGTGTGTAAGGGCATAGCCATCTTAAAACAATAAAATGTAAAAGAAAGACAATGAGCACAAAAGGTTTATATATGAAAAAGCGTCCATGATTCATTGAATGTCATATGAAAATGAAATAAAAACCCTTACAAATGGACCGTTGTGCCTCGAGTAAGACACAAGGTTAAAAAGTGCGAATTGTTCGTGAATTATTACAAGTCCAACAGAAATGTAAAAGATAAGTTACTGAGATATGAAAGTTATCGGGACAAAGTCTTTGGCTTCCCAGTTGTGAAGTCCTCCGCTGACAGTAGGAAATATCCAATCTTCCAAGCTGCCATCCTCTTCACTGTCCGCCACTGCGTTGACCCCTTGATTACTAATCTTCACAGGTGGCCCTCCGGCACGGGCGCGGCGCACAGCCTTCTGAGCAGTTAAAGTAAACCCCAAGCCAAACTTGTCTGATTTGTAAGGAATGTCTGGAAGCTGCCCCCAGATGGTGCATCCCCCCTCTTCCACTACTGCCTTTGCATCCTTTAGAGATGACATCCGAAGTGGAGGTCTTGTGATCTTAGGAATCGAGGACACTGCCTTGGTTACTGCCACTTCTTGAGAGACTTCTTCAAAATGTTGGAAAGGGGTTTCAATGAACTCGCCATCTAACTCCACATATCGGAAAGAACTCAGATGACTAATCATGTATTCCTCTTCCTCGTGGACAGTTATGATCTTCCCTTGGACGGGGTACTTCAGCATCTGATGCAAAGTGGAGGTGACAGCACCAGCATTATGGATCCAAGGTCGTCCTAACAGACATGAATAAGAAGGACGGATGTCCATCACATAGAAGGTTGAATTAAAGGTTTGAGTTCCCACCTTTATCGGGATGTCCACCTTCCCATGGACCATCCTCTTAGAGCCATCAAATGCTCTCACAATTATATTACTGGGTTTTAATGCCAGCCCCTCGTAATCCAATCTATCAAGGGCTTTCTTTGGTAAGACGTTCAGAGATGAACCAGTGTCTACCAAGACATGTGCTAGGGTTTTTCCTCTACACTCCACTGAGACATGTAACGCTTCGTTGTGTTTTCTCCCTTTGGGTGTCAAGTCAGCATCAGAGAAACCCAGGCCATTATCAGCTATCAAACTGGCCACAGACTCTTGGAATTGGTCAGCAGATGTCTCTTGCGGCACATGATCTGTCTTCAGAAATTTTACCATAGCTTTTGCATGTGCCTCAGAGCACAGCAGCAATGCTAACATAGAGATCTTGGAGGAGGTCTGCCCCAACTGTTCAACCACATCATAATCACTCTTTTTTATTATCCTCAGGATTTCTTCCATCTCCTTCTTGGATGTTTCAGGGATAGATTGAGCCTTCGTCCGGACAGGCTCTTCTTGAACATTTTTTCCTTTATTCTCAGCAGTGGAAGTAGGGATGGGAATTGTATTGTCTTTGTCGGTAGGTACACTTGCAGGTACAATCACTGGCGCAGATGTAATCTTCGGAATGGCCACGGGTCCAAAGACTGCCTTTGGAGGGGCAATCTCTGGAGAGAAGATTTTACCACTACGAGTAATCTTGCTTGTTCTGGCAATGTTACTGATGTCGGAATTGTCCTCTTCGGAGCTTTCTTCTTCGGCAGTCAGTTCATCCTGTTTAATACCATGGTAGTAGATTTCTCCACCATAATTCCATGGTATTGTTTTATCTGACTGGTACGGGACCGGCCCGGGCATTGTAATCTTAAGTGGAGTAGTCACTGGAGCAGATGTAATCCTAATGGGTCTTTTAGGGACCCTAGAATGATTGGCGTAGATGGTTATTATAGAAACTTCTTTAACTGGAACGGGTGAAATAGGAGCTTTCTCAAACAAAATTTATTGGTTATCAATCAGTTGTTGGATACCTTTTTTCAACAGAGGATAGTCAAATGATGAGGATAGGCAAATATGGCAGTCTTTGTCACAACCTGGGAATATACCAGCCTTCAACAAATTCAGCTTGATGGTTGGGAGCGGAGTTAACAGTTCATTCACAGTGGCAACAAATAAATCTTCCTCGACAGCATTGGCATTGTGACCATGCCTCGGCATTGGAGCGGAAATAACATTCGGTTTCTCAGGCGTTTCAAACTCAACTTCCTTTGTGTCTATCAGGTCTTGAATTTTGTTCTTCAGAGCCCAACAGTAGTTGGTGTCGTGCCCTGGACTTTCAGAATGGTATGCGCATATGTAATTCAGATGGTAGTGAGGAGACGCAGTATTGGGATTTTTAGGGGCCTCTTTTAAAATGGTCAGATTCAACTTCAGAAGATGTGGTAGGACCTGGGCTGGAGTCATGTTAATCTTGGTGAATTGCTGAACTGGCCTTTCCACCCTTTGCTGGTTATTTCTCGGCTGATCATTTCTTGGCTGGTCTAAAGCAGGCTTTCGAATCATAACGGCCCCCACTGTTGGTCGGCGCTCGGCTCTTCCTTGATTTCTGTGTGAATAGACAGCAGACATTTCCTTCTTTCCAGTGAAGGGTTTTTTTACAGCTGTAGATACAGACGCGTCTTTCTGAATTTTCCCACATCTTATACCGGCTTCCACCCTCTCGCCAGTTAAAATCAATTCGGTAAACCCTGTAGAGGAGCTTCCAATCAGATGATTAAAGAGCGGGCCTGATAGAGTTCCCAGGAACATGTCCACTAGCTCCCTTTCAGACAAGGGGGGTTGCACCCTTCCGGCTAGATCCCTCCACTTTTGGGCGTAGTCTTTGAAGCCCTCATTTGATACCATAGCCATACTTTGGAGTTGAGTACGGGTTGGTGCCAAATCTGTGTTGTATTGATACTGTTTATAGAAGGCTGCTGCCATGTCTTCCCAATTATGGACATCAGCCCTTTCCAACTGGTAGAACCAATCAAGTTATGTTCCTGATAAACTGTCCTGAAAAAAGTGGACCCACAAGTCTTTGTCAGCAGAATGCGGCTGAATCTTCCTGACATAAGATCGAAGGTGCATTTTGGGACAAGACGCCCCATTATACTTGGCAAATAATGGCACTTTAAACTTCGGCAGGATTACTATTCATGACACCAGCCCCAATTCCTCGAAATCTAACTCCGGTACTCTATGTATCTCCATAGCAGTTAGACGCTCTTCCAAGTGTTTGTATTTTTCATCGGCCGGAGGGTATTGTTGTTCAGAGTAGTCCTCCTCTTCCTCTTCTTCTTCAGAATCTGATGGTACTTCCGTATCTTTTCCTTTTCTTTCCCCTTCATCAGATGTGGTTTGAAATTCTAAGGTCCTTCTAGCTTGTCCCTGAAACCTTCTGCCCATGATAATCACACCAGCTGGCTTCTTCTTCTTTTTCTCTTTCTCTTCTTCTAGTAGAGTCTTTAGCTCCTCCTGCCCCTTGGCTAAGGTCAAGAGTAACTGTTGAAATTGTGTATTTTGAGCTTGCAGGTCTTTAACCGTCTGTTCAAGATCCATCTTCTGAAATAAACAGTAGAGGGATGAGCAAACTTGTTGCAAAGACTTGTTTATGCTTATGATGAATGATATGTATTCATGCAATGTTTTCAAGGATTTAAAAAAATTCAAATTTGTGTCAAACAAAAAGGAACACACGTTATATTAATAAAAAAGAATTTGAGTACATCAATTCCCCTAGGGCAAAATAATACAAAATTCTAAGATAAAAAGACATTGCGCATCCTCTTTGGCGCAATGTAGGTGTTAAGAGTCTGCTCTTCGTGAAGTAACCGAGTGAGCTCCAAAACCTTCTTCTGGCTTGCGTAGAATTGGGATTCGAAAGTATCGCGTTCTTCTTTGAGCTGTATCCAACCCCTTTGTAGGTCTTCGAGTGATGTAGGCATGTCAGGATGTAGGACGGTGTATGGAACCTCTCCTTCCTTAACAGGCTATATAATCACTGGGAGAATGGAGGGGTAAGGCATCATAAGACTTTGAGCGCGGGTTCGTACCCACTTGAGGTAAGGCTCAAGAGGGATGGAATTCTTATGTCCCAAAGTCTTGCTATCTACCTTGTTTGGCATCCTCCAAGCTCGGATGAATCTTTGGCGAAGTCCTTGATTGTCGTTGTCGAAGTCGAAAACCAAGCCTTGAATCAGCATATCATGTGGGCCATCCCTTCGCGCATAAAAAAATTTTCTTAGAGCCAAGCACGGGTTGTAGGTGATGCCTCCCCTAATGCCAAGTAGAGGGACATTAGGTAATTCTCCACAACGGTCGACAATGATAACATTCTCTTTGGATCGAGAACACCAATGAATATCTGAATGTTTAAGTGTCATCAACCTTTGTGACAACCTCAAACCTTGCTCATTCTTTAAGACTGATTGGGGAAGATGAGAAATAAACCATCTTGCCAGGAGAGGAGTGCAACACATAAGAACACCTCTCTTCCTTATTGTACGAGTGTGAAAAGAGTGTAAGATATCCCCAAGCAATGTAGGCACTGGATTGCGAGACATGAAGATTTTGACAGCGCTCACATCTATGAGTTGGTCAGGGTTAGGGAACAAGACCATCCCATAGATGAGAAGAGCTACAATCTCCTCAAAAGCTTTCAAGTCCAAGGAGTTCCAACAGCTTTTGGCCTTCTCAAACAAGAACTTTGCCAAGAAGCCTTTGACACCACTTCTAGTTTCCCAATGGGTTGTGACATCAGATGAGTGCAAGTGCAGGGCTTGAGCAATCTCTTCTAGCTTTGGATCTCTTTCCGTACCGTTGAAAGGTAGTTGATTAATGATGGGAATCCTCAAGAGTTGGGAGAATTATTCCAAAGTAGGCACAAGCTGGTAGTCAAGAAATGTGAAGCAGTGATGCAAAGGGTCAAAGAACTGGAAGAGAACCTTCATCATGTCTTCCTCTGTGTTGGAAGTGACTAAGTTGAGTAGACGACCATGCCTCTCGGTGAATGGAGAATTCTCAGGAATCCTTGAAGCTAGCTCCTTGAGTTGTGGAGGAATTCTTAAAAGGTTGACTTGGGTAGTTTTCCTGCGAAGTGAATCCATATCCTACAAAACAGGAACAAAGATGAATTTCCAAAATCATTGAAATGGTTAGTGGATGCTTATGATGCTCATTATGTCCGTGATGTTATGCACAAGTATATATGTACAAGCAAATCAAACAAGTTCCTAGTTTAGGCTTGCATGGGGTTTCATAGGTAAGTACCCTCTTGAAGTTTAGTTGGCTCAACCTGTCCAAGTAATAGTAACCAGGTTCTAAGGAGCTCAATATCACTGGATTGTTTCCTTGTTCATTGTTTCAGTTCAAGCCTCTTTACTGGCGACCGAAATATTCCAAGAAATCAACCCTCAATGAGTGTAGTATCGAGTATCTACCAACTTCGGACTGCACCAAAGCCGGTCATCTCACTACATCCTAAAAGGCCAAGTTGGTCAAGTAAAGGGTTCTAGAAGTTCGTTAGTGCTTCATGACATCACTCAGCGGCCCCGTATTCTCTTTGATTGACTCAAAGGCAACCGGTACCCACAAATATGTCACACTAACATAGCTATTGTTTAGACCGTGTCGGTATACCCCACACAGTTTCCATAATGTATTGCTATTTACCTATAATGTTTCCCAAATTCGGGTGGAGGATTCAAACCCAAACAATAGAATCAAAATGTAAAGCAAACAAGTCAAACAAGGTAAGCAAATAAATGTGATCTAAACCCTAAGGTAACCCCACTTTTATAATAGTCCCCAGCAGAGTCGCCAGTTCTGTGATACGGTGGGAGAACTGACTTGAGGTTTTGCATTTTGTCGCAAATGTCACGGTTAGAAAGAGTCGCCACCGACTTTTCTTTTATCCAAAAGGAAAGGTAAAAAAGCACAGGAAAGACCTTTGAGATGTTTTCTTGAGTTCGGGGGGTAGATTATGAAAAGGGAAGGTGCTAGCACCCTTTTCATCCATGGTTTTCCATGGGCTCTTAGTTACTTGCTTAGATCACTTGCTTTGCTTTGTTTGAAATGGTGTTTGGTGTGATTTTGAAAGTATTTTGAAAAGAGGCCATTCGTTTAGGCAATCTTTGTAATGATTCTCGTTCATAAGTATACAAAGATGTTTGTCTTTTTGAAAATGTTTTCAATGTTTTGAAAGATGTTTTAAAATATGTGTGTGTTTGTTTTTGAAAATAGCAAGGATTGTTTGAAATGGAGCAAGTAACTTAGAAGCTATCTACCTACTTAAATGTCTTTCTTGTGCATTTTCATTCCTTTGACATTGTTGACTTACCATTGATTTGGTAAGCAACCCTATCTTTGGATGTAAACGGGACGGGCGTGGGTCATCGTGTGACCATGATAGTAATGTTGCCAAGTATCTCTGCATTTTGAGGGACCAAGATCATTTTGTTTTAGGCAACTTTTGAATAGCGTCATCGAGGGACTATGATCTTATACTTTTTTTGTTTTGTTTTGCCAAGATACTTCGCATGCGTAACATGGCCATTTTAATTTAGGCAACCAAGTGGGAGAAACCTTAAGGGTGCTTGTGTGCAAAGTGTGTCATTTTCATGCTTTTGTCTTGCATTTAGGTTTTTTCAATTTGTTTGGTTTTTGTTCTTGTCATGCAAACCCTAATTACTAAGCATAGTATATAAAGCGATAAATTACGTAAAATAAACTAAGCTATTACAACAATTATTATGGGAGGGGGATACAAGTTTGAATGGGGATTTTGCACAAATATAAACCTAAATATATTATTACAACCAAATCAAATATTGCGCGAATTAAATAATACAAATATTTAAAATGCAATGCAATATGTTCATGTTAGAAAAAAAAAGTTTTATGTCTTGTTTTTGTATAAAAGAAATATTCAACTTAAACCTAAAAATAAGGAAAGATAATTAATTCTTTTTGAAAGGGGTGAAACCCTAATTTTCAATTAAAATAAAATACATGTTTCATATTATTATTTTGTACATTTTTTGTATAAGAAAATAATAAATAATATTATATGTAAATATTAAAAAATTAAATATGTGTAAACAATAAGTATTTATGAATATAAATAGTATAATAAAAATATTAAGTATTTTTTATTGTATTTACAAACTATTTAAGAAAATAAGTTCTATCCTATTCACATATATTAATTTTTATGTACAAAATAATAAAATGAAATAAAGTAAAATTGTAAAAATAAAGAAATTATTTTTAGGATTTTTTATTATTCAGAAAAAATAATCAAAAGCAATAAATATAAAAATATGGAAAAATATGAAAAATATAAAAATCAGCCAGGGGGTGCAGTAGTAAGTCAGGGGGTGTGATTGGTAAAAACAAAAAGGTCAAAGCTGCCAAAAAGCCCAGAAGCCACTTCATCCATGTCCTTGGTCTTCTTCTTCGCGCGCTTCAGTTCAAACCTGTAACTCTCACATGCTTGCATAAAAACAAAAACTCATAACATGAAAAATGTGGCATTTGAGCTCACGATTCCAGCCATATAAATTATGTGACCTAACTCTAAAAGATCAATGAGAATTTTGGAATCCCTAATTTGTGACCTAACTTTTTCAGAGTTTTCAATCTACAAATTCTCTCAACACAATTAATATAAATGAAAAGTAAAGATATGTACAGCTTCGTTATGATATGGACTACATTTTTCCTTCACAAATCATGGCTTGAGGTTGCCTATTCAGAGAGATAGAGTTTGAAAAAATACCTCCTTCAGCTGGATTCGAGTAGGGCAATGTAGGGACTTTAATGGAGGGCTGATGATTGTTTAAGCTTCCTTGAACTTCCCTGAACCTATTCCAATGTTTATCTTGCTTTGAAGATGGCTGGAACTCTCTGACCAAGTCAAGTTGAAAGCTTCCAAAGTGAAAATGGTTAATGCTGAAACAGGGGTTACAGAACCAGGGTGATGGCTTGGATTGCTTTGGTATGATGTGAATAAGATGTTTCAAATGTTTAAACACAAAACGCACGAGCCAAATGAGAGTTGGTTGTGCTTTTGCAGAATCTGAGTGTTTAGGTAGAAATTTGGTGTTTTTGAGTTTCAGAGAGTTTCAAGTCCAATCCAAACGTGCCAAGCCTTGTAACAAGTTTGTATATTTGTATAGAAATGATACAAAGTCATCCCTTCCTAGTTGTGCAAGCTTTGGACCTTTTTGCAACTTTTCTTGCATTTAAAGTAAAGTGAAGTGACCATACTCACATGCCTGTACTTGCTTGCTTGAGGGATGCAAAGAGCTTGTACAATTTGCTTGAGAGCTGTGTAGTTTGTATGTACCAAAGGGACAGTTTCAATTCTCAAGATTGACAAATTTGCAAAAGCTTCTCTTTATGAAAATGGCATTGTGAACTTTATGCCCAAAATGGAAATACACCTTGTACAAAGCTTCAAAAGCAAAGATAAAGCCTTTGTATACTGAGTTTGCATTTAATTATGGAGTGTAAAGCAAGCTTAGGACCTGTAAAGCAAGATACAACCAGCATGGATTTGATTTGCAACTTGATGCTATGTGAAAAATGGCTTGAACAAAAGTGAGAAAATGCCAACTTCCCTTATTCGATTCTCCCTACTCAAAAATGATCTTGGAGAGTTCTTGGACATGTTGGAAAGCTTGCAATGTGATCTATAATCCATCTTTGAAATTCAATTTGAGATACCTCTTGGAACTAGGTGAAAAATGTCCATGAAGTTGGGTCCAAAACCTGCCTAAATTAGGGCAAAATTTCACTAAGTTATTTAGTTCATGGACCTATATTCACAAATTCATAACTTGAGATCCAAGCATATTTTGTGAAAAGTTTGTGAAGCAAAGTTGTATATTTCATGGAGTAATACAAATTTCATGTTGTAAGTTTTCTTTGAATCAAAATGCATCATGGTGAAAAAGTGGTTAAAAGTTGGGAAAAAATAAGAAAAATTTTATACTTAGAAAAATTCTAAGTTATGAAAATTTTCAAATTAAAACCCTAATTTTCAAATTTGGTTTTCTTGGTGAACAAGTTTAATATTTTGACATATCTTGATTAATTATGACCCTTGGTACTTGATTTTGACCAAAAAGTCAAAGTTTGACTTTTCAGTATACTGTTGACTTTTGATCAGTTGACTGCAAAATTCATCTGTCAATCCAATGAACTTGAGATCTTTTGAACCATGTAATTAGGTCAAGATGATGCCATTGAATCCTTGAAATCATTCTTGAAATCAATTGGCCATTGGCTAGGTTAAAAATCATAAATTGCCCTTTCTCAGTCAAAACCCTAATTTTGACCATTTTGCCCTTTTGATGATTTGATCAAATTTCTTGAGGAGTTGTGATCCAAACTTGATCAAATGGTACATATGAGTCTAAAATGTTGATGTGGATCAAAAATTATGAAGCTTGACTGTAAATTGGCCATGGTTGACTTTTTCCCCAATACAGTTGATTTTTAGGTCAACTGTCCAATTGACTGATCAAAAATGTGGTTCAAGGCTTGAAACTTAACATGAGCAATCTTAGGGGTCCAAGATGATGTAAGAAAGTCACATGAAGCATTGGTGGTCCAAAAATCCTTGTGCAAACTCAAACCCTAATTTTGGGTTATCAGTGCAAGATGAGGTATCTTGAGCTGACCAAACTCTAATCTTGTCTTGATTCCAAGAAGTCTTGAGAGAAAAGTTTTGATAAATGAGAGGGCAAATTTTGGGGTATAACAAATATCAAATAATATTATTAACCCAAATAATTAAAATAACTCCAAATAATTAAATATCGGTCCGAATAATATTTTACCGAACCGAAAGGAATAAAAACCGAACCGAACAAAATAATTACCGGTCCCTCAAAATAAATACCGGACCAAATAAAATAATTACCGGTCCCTCAAAATAAATACCGGACCGAATAAAATAATTACCGGTCCCTCAAAATAAATACCGGACCGAATAAAATAATTACCGGTCCCTCAAAATAAATATCGGACCGAATAAAATAATTATCGGTCCCTCAAAATAAATATCGGACCGAATAAAACGTCGCCGAATATATTAACAGATATAACGGTTAATTTAAATATTCTCGTCGCAAAAATAAACGTCAAACGGTAACTCAAAAATATTAATATAATATAATATTAAATAAAACGGGGCGTTACAACTCTCCCTCACTTATAAAAGTTTCGTCTTCGAAATTACCTGACTCGAAAAGCTCGGGATAGGAATCCTGCATCTTGCTTTCTAACTCCCACGTCGCACTTTCACCAGCTGCTCCTATCCAAACAAATTTAACCAAGGAGATCTCTTTGCCATGAAGATACTTCATCTCACGATCTTCGATCCTTAAAGGCATCGTCTCCACCGTAAGATTGTCTCGCACTTGAATATCATCCATCTCAATCACATGTGAAGGATCCAGAACATACTTCCGAAGTTGCGACACATGGAACACATCATGCAAGTTCGAAAGATTTGGCGGTAACGCCACTCTATAAGCCATTTTTACCATTTTACTAGTAATTTGGTAAGAACCAATAAAGCGAGGAGTTAGCTTCTTCGACTTCAATGCTCGCCCAACGCCGGTTGTAGGAGTAACTCTTAAAAATACATGATCACCATCTTGAAATTCCAAGTCTTTCACCATCAAAAGTGACATATGCAAAGTCTTTCGACTTAAAGCATCAGCCACCATATTAGCTTTACCAGGATGGTAATTCAATCCAAAATCATAATCTTTCAACAATTCAAGCCACCGTCTTTGCCTCATATTAAGCTCTTTCTGATCGAACAAGTACTTCAAACTTTTATGGTCACTAAATACTTCAAATCTAGAACCATAAAGATAATGCCTCCAAATCTTAAGCACAAAAACAACCGCTGCAAGCTCCAAATCGTGCGTAGGATAATTCTTCTCATGAATCTTCAATTGCCTAGAAGCCTAAGCAACCACTTTGCCATTTTTCATAAGTACACCACCTAAACCCATCTTAGAAGCTTCACAATAAACAACAAATGGTTCTTCAGGATTAGGTAGAATCAAGATCGGAGTCGTTGTCAACCTTTTCTTCAATTCAACAAAACTTTCTTCACACTTGACATCCCACACAAATGCAACTCCTTTACAAGTCAACTTTGTCAAAGGAAGCGCCAACTTAGAAAAACCTTCAATGAACCTTCTATAGTAACCAGCCAATCCTAAGAAACTTCTAATCTCAGTAACAGACTTAGGAGTTTCCCATCTCAACACAGCATCAACTTTAGAAGGTTCAACTGCAATGCCATCACCAAAAATGTCATGCCCCAAAAATCTCACTTCACTTAACCAGAACTCTCACTTTGACAACTTAGCATAAAGCTTCTTTTCTTTCAGAACTTCCAATACGATGCACAAATGTTCTGCGTGCTCTTCTTCCGATTTAGAATAAACCAGAATATCATCAATGAAAACAACCATGAAACGATCCAAGTAAGGATGGAAAATACGATTCATGTACTCCATGAATACTCTCGGTGCATTAGTGACACCGAAAGGCATCACCAAATATTCATAATGTCCATACCTCGTCCTGAAAACAGTTTTCTAAACATCTTCTTCTTTCACCCTTATTTGATGGTAACCTGATCTCAAATCAATCTTACTAAACATGCAAGCGTCAACCAAACGGTCCATCAAATCATCAATTCTAGGAAGTGGATACCTATTCTTGATAGTCACTTTATTCAATTGACAATAATCAATATAAAGTCTCATGCTACCGTCTTTCTTCTTCACCAATAACACACGAGCTCCCCACGGCGACACACTAGGTCTAACAAACTTCTTCTCGAGCAAATATTCTAATTGGATCTTCAATTCTGCTAACTCAGATGCAGACATCCTGTATGGTGCCATAGAGATAGGTCTAGTACCATGGATAAGATCCACAGAAAATTCAACTTCTCTTTCTGGAGGTGCACTAGGAATCTCATCAGGGACAGGGAGTACTTCAGGAAAATCGCACACCACCAGAAAGTTTGCTATCACAGCTTGACTCTCCATAGAAAGAGTCGCCATCAACAAGAAAACCAACGCCTCATCCTTCATGAACTCATTCAACTGCTTCGTCGACACCAACATAGATTGTTCTTCTTCTACTAAGGAAGAAAACCTCACAGTGTTGTCATAACAATTGATATGGACATAATTAGCTTTTAACCAGTCCATACCTAAAACCACGTCTAACCCGACAAGCGGTAAACAAACAAGATCAACCACAAAGTATTTATCAAAGATTGATAAAGGGCAACTTGCACACACAAAAGAAGTAGTAACCGTTCCCTTAGCCGGAACTTCTACCACCATATCTCTATCTAGAGACGACAAAGTGAGACCCAATCTCTTTACACAATCAACAACAATAAAACAGTGAGTAGCACCAGTATCAATAATAGTAATAAGAGGAAAGCTATTAATGAAACTAGTACCTCGAACAAGACCATCCTCGTTTTCCGTTGGAGCACCCAACAAAGCAAACACCTTTCCTGCTCCTTGAGTCCTTTTAGGCTTCTTACACTGAGCACTAATGTGAACTTCCTTGCCACAATTAAAACAAACCACATCCTTATGCTTGCAATCGCAAGTTATATGTCCCACTTCTCCACATCGGAAACATCTCACCTCATTCTCCTTAGCTCTAACATCGCTTCGACAAACATTACTCTTGTGGCTAGGTTTCCTACACTTGTAACAAACAATACTAGCAGGAGCATCTCCCCCACTAGTTCTTCGCCCTTGAAACGCTTTATGTTCCCCTTTACCAGCTGGAGAATCATACGGTTTTCCACGGCTTTACTAACCTTTGTTTCTCTTATCAGACATAATGTTATAATGAGCATTATTGTCCTCCTCAAAGATCCTACAACTATCAATCAAATCGGAAAAGACACAGATTTTCTGATAACCAACGACTTTCTTAATCTCAGGACGCAAACCATTTTCAAACTTGATGCATTTAGAGAACTCGTCATTCGGCCCATCATAATGCGGATAGAACTTGGCCAACATAGTGAACCTTGCAGCATAATTAGTGATAAACATGCTTCCTTGCTTTAATTCAAGGAACTCTATCTCCTTCTTTCCCCGAACATCTTCTGGGTAATACTTCCTCATGAATTCCCTTCGAAAAACTTCCCATGTCACTTCCTCACCAGCAATATCAAGCCTCTGATAGGTTTCAACCCACCATTCATCCGCTTCAGCACTTAGTTCATGAGTACCATAACAGATCCTTTGCACAGGAGTGCAATCCATCACACGGAAGATTCTTTCAATCTCCTTCAGCCACGCCAAAGCACCTTCGGGATCATACTTTCCTTGGAAAGTAGGAGGATTCTCTCTTTGGAAGGTTGCCAAACTACGAGACCCGGCGTTCTCGTCAGCATTCGGCGGGTTTTAGAAATCCTGAGCCATTGCCTGCATAGCAGCAGCAAGAGCCTCATCATTCCTACCAGTGTTCCTTCCAGCCATAACAACTTCTGCTCAAAACAAAACAAGGATTAGAATCAACAAATAACAATACTTGATTGTTAGACAATAACAAACTCAACAACTTGGCCGGACAAACCGACCTTCTCTGATACCACTAATGTAACACCCCAATTCTACCCCTCGTAATTAATAATAAAATCAGTTTCAAAATTTCATCCAAACATAAATTGAGGTATCACATTTTCGTGTTTTTCATCACTTTGCATTATAATGCATATCACAAAATCAAAAGTCGGATATACCGATTCATAACATAAATCATCATATAAACATATGACTAATCACAACACAACGGATGTGTTCACAAAATGTACGTATCATCATGTTATCATCAATACATAAAGTCATAGGATAGTATACATAAACTATCCTATCAAAATAATAATGTCGTCCAAATCCCGAGTGTTACTACTATCAGAGCAGAGCGACTCAAAATAAAGAGACTCGAGCTAATCCTCATCATCCTCGCGGATCACCTGCACGTTACCAATATAAAGGCAACGACGAAACAAGTAAAGGGTGAGATACTCCAAAAAATATAATTAAAGGCATGATAAAATATATAAATAGTTTTGGAATCATAAAGGATATAGGATTAATAAGAATATGTCAACAAATATCAAAATCTTACATACTTTAAAATCATCATTTAGTGTATAAAATCAACACTTTAATTTCATCACATAATCACCATAATCATATCAAAACAAAACATAAACTCCATCGCCATAACTCATATCGTCGCTTTACCGTCATGTTGTATTCATCGCTTACTCATCATGAGATCATTACATATATTCACTTTATGTTCAACACAAAAATCATCACAGACAAAGTATCATATAACATCGCAATTCGTCATAAGCCATCAAATAAAACTCAACGCCAAAAGACTCAAACATAAACATAACCGACTCCATGAGACACGACTATGTTATGCATGTGGTACCCGTCGCTTTATCCATAATTAGGGACATTCAGCATAAAAGTCCATTGTCGCTTTGGCATAAAAGCCCTCGTCGCTTGGCATAAAAGCCCTCGTTGCCAATGCAATGTATGTGACTCGACAACACGACATCACAAACACGACACAACAAAACATCATCATCGCACATCAAAATTGGTATAAAACCCACATCGCCATATTTATCCACATCAAGATAAACATATCATCGCATCGCATATCATCAAGTATTCATTATAAATAAACTGTCGCAAACATCATATTTAATCACACCACATCATTATCAAATAATTCGCTAAATTTCAAACACAAAAATAGTCAAACATCAATAATCATCGTGAAAGTCATTCATAATAATCAACATCAATCATAATCATTAACGTTGCAATCGGATTGTCCATACGCGACTTAAACCGACTAAAATGCAACCCGGTTCAACTTAACCGTAAATTGGCCTATTTCAGATTGCTTCATAAAAAAATTCGTAATCTCGAAAAACTAACCTTACCACGGCGTTTTACACGTCAAAAGTAGCTAGAACATCAATTTTCGTTAAATTCGGAGCAACTTATTCCGTCGCCGAAATTACCGAAATCGAGAAATCGGAACATAATCGGATTCCAAATTAAATCGGCTAACTTATGTTATATTTGTATTTAATTAATATAAATACTTAATATATTAATTTAAGAAAAAAAAAGAAACAAAACATAAATTAAAGAATTTTCTAAACTTACTTTAATGAAATACTGCTAGCTTTTTAGACTGCTAACTTTACGTTTCTTTTCTTTTTTTCTATACCGCTAATGTTATAACTTCACTGATATTACTTAGTTTGAAAACTAACTAAATTCTATTTCTATACTTACTTCTAGTACATTTGGTTTCTAAACTTTAATTTTCTAACCTTATACTAACATACTGCTTATACTAACATACTCCTACTTTTTAGTTTTTCTAACTTCACTTAATAACTTCACTGCATAAGTTAGTTTTAGTTAATATAACTTCTATTTTCTTTTTAATTTCAATTTAACTAACCTAATACTAATTCAACAACAACACCTAATTAACTCTTCTAATTTCTATCACAAATCCTCAACAAAACTCAAAAACCCTAACATCAATTTTTTTCCCAAATTCAAAATATATCAAATCAACTCTAACTATAAGCATTGGAAAATCAAACCCCTTACCTTAGATGCTTGAAATGATTCTCGATGATTCAACCAATCCAAAAATCCAAGCTTTGTTCTTGCTCCTCTTCTTCTCTTCCAAGACTCTCTTGTTCTCACTAACTCTCACAAAATGTGTTTTATGATACAAAGACAAGACAAAGTGTGTTTGATTTGTTTTGATGCAAGCCATAAGCTAGCAAAGTACCCAAAAAGCCCTTCTTGAAATATACTACTAATAACACTAAATAATATCAAATAATATTATTAACCCAAATAATTAAAATAACTCCAAATAATTAAATATCGGTCCGAATAATATTTTACCGAACCAAACAGAATAAAAATCGGACCGAACAAAATAATTACCGGTCCCTCAAAATAAATACCGGACCGAATAAAATAATTACCGATCCCTCAAAATAAATACCGGACCGAATAAAATAATTACTGGTCCCTCAAAATAAATACCAGACCGAATAAAATAATTATCGGTCCCTCAAAATAAATATCGGACCGAATAAAATAATTACCGGTCCCTCAAAATAAATATCGGACCGAATAAAGCGTCGTCGAATATATTATTAGATATAACGGTTAATTTAAATATTCTCTTCGCAAAAATAAACGTCAAACAGTAACTCGAAAATATTAATATAATATAATATTAAATAAAATGGGGCGTTACACTAATACCTTTCCTTTGCATAACCAACCCCCTTACCTAGAATCTTTCCCCCTCTTTTTGGGTTATTCGCTCTTTTCCCATTCCTTTGGAAACAATAAAGCTCGGTGGCGATTTTTATTTTGATTTGTATAAGTCTAGTCAATCCCATGGCTTAGTCTTAAACATTTCTACTGCTACACATGGATACAAAAAGTATGGAATTACAAGACTCTCTTTGTTAAAGATGAAGCTCGAAAGTTGTTGATAGATCAGATCTATGTGGATGACATTGTTTTTAGAGGAATGTCGGATGACATGGTGTTTACCCTGAAAATTGGTAAACAACCGCTGATCTTCCAAAAGGTTACTTATTTGGTGACTAGCAGGATCGATCAGATTGATCCTAAGACATGGTTGATTTTTGGAGTTTGACTAACCCTAATGGTGATTAATGCCAGTAAAGTAAAGAAACTTTAAGTAAATTGCATGGAGAAAAAGCTTGATAGAATAAATAAAAGCGTTAAGGAATTGTTAAACAAAAGGCTTCGACGGAGGTAAATAAATGAACACCGGTAAATTGCTTGAATATAAAAGACTTTGATTAATTTAAATGGTGTTTTACACATACATTCTCAATGATTCTTTCTCTCACGCTGGGTACTTGAATCTAAATGAGTGACTTGTATGAAATGATGAACACACTAATAACTACATAGAAACTTTGTATTTATACTAAGGAAAATCCTAAGTAACCGCTGGGCAGTTACACCGCTTCGAGATGACGCCACATGGCACGCTCACAACCTTCGATGCTTATGCTCTCGACACGTTGCACTTGGTAACTGCTGGGAACCGTTTTCCCTCCAACAATTCAAATCTCAAACTGTTCGACCTTGGGCATCAGGGACCTTTGTCGAGAGGTTCCTTCAACGTCGAAGATAACAAGATTCTAACTTAAAGGAATTTCTCTAAGTATCTTGTCATTCTTTGATGAGCCTTCGACATGATCAGTTGGTTGAAGCCTCCTCATGTAGGAAACTCTTCTGATTCATAATTAATGGTCTATATGATAATAAACATGGGTGTCGAATTTAGGAGCCAACAAATTGCCCCCCAAGAATGTCTTATTTCGACGTTGAAAAGAAAAAGGCATTCTTTGAGATTCCATTCGACACTTGTCCTTCATTCTCAGCCACAAATCAGTTTGTGTGCTTTTCATCTACCAACCAACTGATAAACTCAAAAAGACATCATTTCACCTTTTCCCAAGATGTCACTTCAGTAAGGCGTCTTGCACGCACGTTTACCTTTCATATTCCGTCATCATGACTATTTCCCGAAATCGAGGACGCACGCTACATCGTTTCCGTTTTTCATAACGGTTACAACATCAAATGAGTGCCACGTGCCCCACTCTTGTCTGTAGCATTAAATGTCCTCGAGCCTTGTGATTTTTTCAATCACTATAAATAGCACTAAGTGCCTCTGTTGGACTCTTTACGCTTTCTTGCATCCAAATCTTTAGTCGAACGAAATTTTCTGCAAGCTTCTTCCTCTCCAAACCCAGTAATCTTTGTTCTTCATCTTCATCCATCTTCATCTCAAACCAAAAAAAATGGCTTCACGTACTCGTGCTTCCAATGTCCCCAGATCTAGCACTCCCTCTAACATTACTCAACCGGAAATCTTCTCAACCGCTCCGATAGTTAACTCCATGGGAATGCGAAGAGTTCCTGAACCCATGGGAGACGCTAAGCGTGAAACTTATGGTTCTCAACTGCTGATTCCTGTTGGGTATTCCAACCAGGTTTTCGCCATGTCCGGTCCTCTTTCACCATGCATTGCTGACCCCAACTAAAATCGAGGGTTTCTTCCCCGTGCATGAGGCACTCAAACCCATTGGGTGCTCAAAGAAGGCGACAGATGATACCGAAGATCCTGCAAAGGAGAAGATAGATCTTCGGTTTTTTAACAGGGGGGTTAGGGCTTTTAGGTCTAGCCCTAACCTTACACCAGAATACAATGCTTGGCTCAACAAGATGGAGAAGTTCCAGGCTTCGATTTGGAAAGGCATGGGGATTTATGACCTAGTCATGCTGTCCAAAACTGGTCTTAATTACTGTCCTGAAATGCTGGTAGCTTCTTTGCTGTTTTGGGACTATACTCACTATACCTTCCACTTGCCTTGTGGAATGGTAACGCCCACTCTTTTCGACGTGGCCGCTATTACTGGTCTTCGACCAACTGGGGACTACTTCGACCCAGAGGAAATGTCTGAAGACCAGATTGGGTTTTCTGGCACCAAACCCACTTATACCACCTGCACCAACCATTACCATGACAAATCGACGACTGTGGTGACTGATGTGGAACACATCGCGTTTCTAGCCCTTTGGCTGTCGCGCTTCGTGTTCTGCACGAAATCCCTACAGGTGACGAAGAAAATGGTCACCCTTGCTACTCAGGTTCATCACGGACAAAACATCTGTTTGGCCGAATTAATACTGGCGAATTTGTATGAGTCAGTAAGCAGTGGAGCGGCTCAATTGAAATTAATCGAAAATAGAGCCAGCTTGCTGCTTGCTGGTCCCTTCTGGCTACTTCAACTCTGGCTAAACGCCACCTTTGAGTCATTTCTACCTCAGAAGACTCAATTAAACGAAAAGGCTCCTGAGATAGCCAGAAGGCGCGTCAAAGGCACCAGGCTTGCCTTATTAACTCCTACTGAAGATGGGCTGGAGCTACAAAAGACCTTTGCAAACTTTGTTCAGATGTTTGCAGGAAGGAAGGAATTTACCTCGACCATGGCCCCTTTCGCCGGTCGAAAGTTTGGCTCAGGGTGGTTTACCAGGCCCCATCCTAAATCATCAGAGGATCCTCACCTTGAGGAGCACACAACGATGTGGGAAGCGTTTCTTACCCCAAGGATAATGCCATTGCACTTCAAGAGTTCAAAGAATCAGCTGAGCCTGATTGCTTACCAGCCGAATCTTGTCTCTCGACAGTTTGGCATTATCCAATCGCTTCCGTCTCCAATTTATCCTCGAGAGAAATTGTTGTTGTACTTTTGTAATAACTACTCTGAGGATGCTGCTACTAAGCATATTAGTAGGTACGTTGGTCGGACCGTACTATCATTGTTCGACTACCAACTCAACTTCCTCTGTTCACCATCTTTTGAAGACTGGTGGAAGAGATATTACGTCGAAGAGTTCTTCGATGGAAAATATTTTGCAGACGAACTCCAGAAGTCCTTCGTCTTGGTTCTCGATAAAATAAAGAAATGTGCGTTCCCTCTTCAAATTATACTTGCCTTTTCATTTCAACTTATATCTGCCAAATATAACTTGTGAACGTTTCTTCTTTCAGTTGTTCGAAAACCTGTGGCTAAGAAAGCCACAGACAGCCATCAGGGTGGAGGTCCCTCTACAAAACCTCCAGCACAGGTAACAAAATTTCTCTTGTTTCCTGCTTTGGTTTTAAACTTTATTGTTCTCGATGTTGTGTTTTAAATCGACTTCATCTGGGATTTTCAGGAACCTGCGCCTAAGAAGCAACCTATATTAACGGTCGAATCTTCGAGTGGCGACGAGGATGAATCTCCCCCTGTTCCTCTCAAAGGGAGAAAGATGAAGAAGGCTGCCCCTGCTCCTGAGCCTCGACCTGTGATTAGAACCAAAATCACAGGGAATAAACCCAGGCCACCTCCTGTGATCATCGAAGAACCCACGGAGGAGGAACTAAATGTCTTGCTCAGTAAACCCGTTGAGAGTGACAACTCTAGCCCTGGGGCTGAGGTTCCTTTACAGGTAGTGCCTTCGACCACTTTTAACTTAGGTGTCGATGATCACCTTCGATTGTGCATCTCCCTAATTAGAATTTTTTTCTTTTCTATTTGTAGGAAACGGCTGGAACTTCAGCGCCAACTGGGCATCCTGTCGAAGGTTCTGATACCTTTGTGAACAGCGTATGGGAACCCATTTACCATCCTTCTTCTTTCGTCAGTTCTGCTAACAAAGTGAATTAAACTTTGGAGCCACAAGATTCTGCTGACCATAGCAGACAACGAGAGGAGGAACTGGTGGATGATGAAGTTCTTGCTGAAACAGAGGGTGGCCCTGAGACGCATCACCAGGAGGAAACTCAAGTGGTCAATGAGACAGAAGAGCAACATGATGAAGAGGGTCATGTTGACGCTGACGCTGCTGAAAATGATCAGCCCCAAACCCACATTGCTGCAGAAATGGTTACCTCAACAAAGCCCGGGTCTAAAGAGGATTTGGCCCTCTTGAAGCAAACTGATCCAATTGGCTACCTGAATGCCATCATCGAGAGCAGGGAAAATTCATCTGACCCTAGCCATGATGCTTCTACTGCACCAGGGAAGTCTACTTCGACTTCTCCTCTCGATGAGGTCTTGAAGAAAGTCAAGGCTCAATTCTTTAAGAGGGATCTAATGAAGGCTTTGGAGGGGGATCCTACTGCCCAGTCTTGTTTGGGAGCTGTCTTAGGTGCAGTTGATTTGCTTGCTGTTTCTCCAGAGATTTCCAGCTTCATCTTGGAGTTATACTCCATTATTGACCAAGTCTCTGCGGACTATAATCGTCGAAGGGGGTTCAACAGCCAACTCGAAACGCTGCATGGCAAGAGTTCTTCTGCTTGGACTGAAGTAGCTGAATCGACTTCTCGAATTGCAGAATTGTTGAAACAGAAGACGTCCAAGCAACAGGAAATCGAAGCCATAGATCAGGATAACGCCTCTATAAAAGCGCAGATCGAGGAGTTGGAACCCAGGTTAAATGCTAACACTAAGCGCAAAGAGGAACTCCTTTCGACCGTTTCAGACGCAGAGAGCCAAGATGAAGTTGCTCGAGGCCTAGAGTTCGCTGAAAGGGCCCAAGCCCTAGATGACCAGATTGCCAAAATTTCTCAGGCGAATGCCTTGTGTAACAAATGGCTGGAGTTGCAGCGAGCCAAATATCTTCGTCTGAAAGCCTCTGTCCCTTTTTAATTTTGCTTTGTACCTCATTGACCAATGTACTGTAATTTTTGTAATACAATGTAGCCATTTTGGTTGATCAATGTCAATTTCCATTTTGGCTTTATGGTTCACTTAGTCATTAATTGTTATTTATTTTGATTTCTTGGAGCATAGGTTTATATTTTTTCAAATATTTGCCGTTTACTCTCAAGAGTCTTTTATCTTCGCTTAACTCTTCGACCTCATAAGCTCCACCAGAAAAAGTTTGAATAATTCTGAACGGTCCTTCCCACTTGGGTGACCATTTTCCCATGCTTCGATCTCTTCGATCCATAGGAAGAATTACCTTTCAAACTAGTTCTCCAGGCGAGAATGCCTTAGGTTTTACCTTCTTATTGTAAGAGTCTTCCACTCTTTTCTTTTGAATTCTCAGTAGGTCGAGAGCTCGCAATCTTTCTTCGTCTAAATCTACCAATTCATCTAACATCATATCCCAATAAACCTCAGAGGGAATATCTTGATGTCTTTGAACCCTTGCTGATTGAAGACAAATTTCTGCTGGCAGTACTGCGTCATGACCATAAGTTAGCCGATATGGTGTTGTACCTGTGGCTTCCTTTGGGGACGTTCGACAGGCCCACAAGATCTGGTCTAATGTTTTGTGCCAATTTTTTGGCTTCTTTCCCACATGTTTTTTTATCAGGTCAATCACTATTTTATTTGCCGCTTCGACTTGACCATTTGCCTGCGCATAATAAGGTGTTGATGTTAGGAGTCTAAAGCTTGTTTCTTGAGCGAATTCCTGCATCTTTAGACCAGTAAACATTGACCCTTGATCAGTTGTTATAGTCTCAGGGATTCGAAATCTGTAGATAATGTTCTTTTGAATAAATTCAATGACATTCTCTTGGTCTGCGTTGACTAAAGGGATAGCTTCGATCCATTTAGTGAAATAATCAATGCCTACCAGTATATACTTATGGCTCTTTGATGATGCTGGTCGAATCTCTCCAATAAGATCCAACGCCCATCCTCTAAAAGGCCAAGGTTTCACTATTGAGTGAAGTTCGCTTGCTGGTACATGTTGGATACCAGTATGGACTTGGCATTCCTGGCAACCCTTCGCGAACTCAACACAATCTTTCAAGATAGTAGGCCAATATAGTCCTTGTCGAAACAACAACCATTTCATCTTATGACCTACTTGGTGAGCCCCATATGCTCCAGCATGCATAGTCGAAAGGGATATGTATGCTTCGGTTTCGCTTAAGCATTTTAATAATACCCCTTCAGGCGTCTTTTTGAACAACTCATTACCCATGAGTACGTAACTTAACGCCCTATATTTTATTTTTCGTTCTGTCAAAGCTGCTGGATTTTGTAGATAATCTACAATGGGTTTCCTCCAATCCTGCTCTGATAAATTGTCTATGAACGAAATTTCGAAATTCCTTCGATCAGCATACCCTAGTCTTGTTGATTCCAAATCAGTTGGAAACAAACTAGTTGCTTTTATTTTTTCTCGGACTTCGATTGCTCTTTGTAATCTCGTTTTTGAAATCTTATACCCAGATGCAATTTGTGCCAAATCATTGGCTACTTGGTTTTCCAATCTAGGTATGTGTCGAATATTAACCATTTCGAATTTTTTCAATAAACGATTTGCTATCACAAAGTACATAATGAGATTTTCTCTTATGCATTTGTACTCTTTTGTGACTTGTTTAATGACTAACTCTGAGTCTCCCATTATTTCGACTCGAGTTGCCCCCAATTCCAACAATATTTCAAGGCCAGTAATTAGAGCTTCGTATTCAGCCTCATTGTTCGAACAAGTACCTTTTATCTTGTACTTGAATGTTGTTGGAATTTTTTCTGGAGAAATAATTAAGACCCCTACTCCAGTTCCATCTTTATGGCTGGAACCATCGAAGTAAAATTTCCAGGGTTCTATCTCCACGTAATTCATATTTTCAACCTGAATCGAGTGGTCGACTATGAAGTCTGCTACCACTTGTCCTTTTACTACCTTAAGAGGCATAAAGGTCAATGAATACTCAGTTAATGCTAGCGCCCACTTGCCAATTCGACTGTGCAAGATGGGTTTCGACAACATGTATTTGAAAACATCAAAATGAGACGAAACATACACATCAACTGGTTTTATATACTGTTTGAGCTTTGTACAAGAGAAATAAAGACATAGACATAATTTTTCAACTTCTCTATATCTAGTTTCTGCATCGTTCAAAACTCTGCTAAGGTAGTAAATGGGTCTTTCGACTCCATTTTCATCTTCTTGGGCTAACATGCTTCCCAAAGTTTTATCGGACGCAGCTATGTACAATCTCATACTCCTATTGCTACAAGGAGGCACCAAGATAGGTGGCTTGGTGAGATACCCTTTGATCTTATCGAAGGCATCTTGTTGCTCTTGCCCTCACTCAAACCCTTCCTTATTCAATCGAAGTAAGGGTGAGAAGGCTTGCGCTTTTCCATTTAGGTTAGATATAAATCTCCTCAAGAAGTTTATCTTGCCCAGCAGAGATTGCAGTTCCTTCTTATTCGTTGGCGCTTTCGCTTCCAAGATTTCCTTTGTCTTGTTCTGGTTGATTTCGATTCCTTTTTTGTGGACGACGAAGCCCAAGAAATCTCCAGCTTTCACACAGAACGCACACTTCAAAGGGTTCATTTTTAGACCATGCTCTCTCATTCTTTCAAATGATTGTCGAAGGTGGTCTATATGGTTCTTCCTGGAAACAGATTTTACAACGATATCATCAATATATACTTGCATGAAAGTGTTAATAAAATCATGGAAGATAGAGTTCATCGCTCGCTGATATGTTGCCCCAGCGTTTTTCAGACCAAAAGGCATTACTACCCATTCGTAGGTGCCTATAGCCCTGGGGCATCGAAAAGCTGTTTTCAACACATCTTATTCAGCAATGAAAATTTGATTGTATCCTGAGTAACCGTCGAGCATCCTCAGGTACTCGTGGCCAGCGGCAGAGTCGACTAACATTTCCACCACAGGCATAGGATATTCATCTTTGGGTGTTGCAGCATTCAGATCTTTGAAATCTATGCACACCCTCAACGTACCATTTTTCTTAATTACTGGCATAATGTTTGCAATCCATTCGACGTACCTCGTAGCTCGTATGAATTTGCACTTCAGCAATCTTTCGACTTCCGTTTTGATCTTCGACAGTATTTTTGGAGTGAAGCGTCTTGGACATTGCTTGACTTGATTTTTCCCAGGTTTGATTGGCAACTGAAGTTCTACCAATCCTCTGTCGAGACCAGGCATCTCGTTGTAATCCCATGCAAAGCAGTTCTTGAACTCCTTTAATAATTGGATCACTTCAACCCTGAACTCTAGGTCTATTTTGGCGCTGATGTAAGTGGGCCTTTTATCTAACCCTTCACCCAAGTTGATTTCTTCTAAAGGATCCTGTGCTAACATTTTGATGTTGTTCGCCAGGGGTCCTTTTCGAATCCCAAAGGCTCATCGTCGTAGATGGCGTCGAGCCTTTGATCCTGCATTCCTTTTGTTCTGATATCAGGAGGTTCTGGATCGAAATCTTTCCCAGGACCAATATCTGGTGGTTCCTGGTCATTGGCCTTGTTGGCCATATATTTTACTTCGGCTTCAAGATCCGCTATCATTCTTGTTTAGGCTACATAAGCCGAAATTTGCTACAATGCTTGTGACTCAGTCATTATCACCGAATTCACTTCCCCAACCAGTTGGCTGGATGTCAGTTAGCCCACTGAAATCAATGTGGGACAAGTCTTCTTTATCCCATTGAAACCCATGATCAGGATGCAGGTACAAGGAACAAAAAGCATTTGGCGCTGGCGCCATGTCGAAGTCAGGTGCTGGACATGGCCCAATATGAGCCAAATTTTTGTCGAAGTCAGCTCTTCCTAGGTGATTTACTTCGCCTAAGTAGTAGCTCTTATCTGCTTCTATATTCTCGACAATTCCATCAGGACGCCATAATATCACCCTTTGATGCATTGATGATGGTACTGCTCCTACACCATGTATCCATTCTCGGCCCAACAAAAGGTTGTAATTAGGTTTAGCCGATATGACCATAAACATGGTTGGTCGAAGGATGGATCCCACTTTGAGATCTAGTTGAATTACACCCATGGTGGTCCCTATTCCGCCTTCGTAGTTAGATAGGACCATATTATGAGGCTTGATGTTTTCATCACTCTTGCCTACTTTTCTTAGCATGAATTGGGGAATTATGTTGATGGTTTCCCCACAGTCCACCAAGATTTTGTTTGCAGTGGCCTCTTCGAGTTTTGCCCTTATGAATAAAGGCTTGAGGTGACTTTTCATCGCCTAAGTTGGTGGTTCGAAGAAACCATTCTGCTCTTCAGTGCAGCCATTACCCATGACAAAGTAGCAAACTGGCCTATGCTTGGCCATCTCTTGTTCGACTTCCCAGTCGTTCGATTCAACTTCCATTTGGCGGTTGAATTCTATTGGCAAAACTGACACTATATTTACCATGATGTCTAAAGTGTCGTCAGACTCAGAGCCATCTTCGTCACCAGCTTCACCTTGTTCAGGCCATACCAACCTATTGGACAAAGGTTCCCTCTCCAAAGGCTTTCTTTGCTTTCGCTGGGGGACATTTGAACTTGACTTTGGTTTTGGTTCGTTGACAGCTTCTCTCTCAGCCTTGCGCCGCCTTTGGTATCTTCTCCACTGGGATCGAGACATTGGGTTCTTTCCCTTGTAGTTACTTGATACTTGGGTCACTTTGGAGGCACCAACATGAGGTTCTTTCTTGAGTGTCAAAGATGAACCTCTTGGCACTTCAAAGGAATGCCACCTTTCTTTGTTGGGTCTCTTTCGACTCGATGTTTTGAGCCATGTATCAACTGGCACATTGGTTGGAGGCCTGAAAGTTGGTGGCCTCCTTTCCTGATTTGAACCCTTTTGGTAGGTTCTTCTGGGATCGTGTCGAGCATCAGAGCCTGCACCTTTTTGGGCATTTCTGCTCCAATTTCTGTTTGTTGCTCTCACACCTTCGATGTGTTCAGGAGCTTTCTTGTCAAAAATAGAGCTGCATCGAGGACACAGCATCACTTCTGATTTCTTCTTCTGGCATCGTTGTAGGAATTCTGCCAGATTTTCATTCTCTAGAGGAAAAGTTGTTTTGTTTGCTTGCTCTTGCCTAATGGTCTCCTTTGAAACTTTTGATTCAGAGATTTCGACCATGTTGACATTCATATTGTCTTTAGTGGCAAGAGTCATTTGCTTCATTTGAGCCTCCAGGTCTTTCGTCTGGCCTTGCACTGCAGCCAAGTAGGAAACGGGTTTAGTTCCAGATTTTGAGGCTCCAATTGTCTCCAATTTTGGACTTTCAGCGGCCTTTTGGACTGCTTCAATTGTCTTTCTAGAAAGGTTCCCAGAAAAACTGCCAAAGATTGGCATATTGATATGATCTTTGGTGACTTCGACCATGGTTATCCCTGGCCTTTTCAACTGACTTCTGGAAGCTTCAATCACATTCACCTCTGAAGGTTCAGCATAGTAGGCTTCCGCCTGCAAAGGGCTCGAATCCACATTCACGGGGGCCTTATCAGCGAACTTCAGCCTCCCTTCTTCGATAGCATTCTGCACGAGATCCCTGAAAAGAAAACATTGAGATGTTTTATGGACCAGAAAGTTATGATATTTACAATAGCCTCTTTTCTTTCTTTGATCAAGAGGAGGCGCTTTTACCCCTGGGGGTATTATCATTTGGCCATCTTTACAAGTAAATCAAAAATTTCATCACATTTCGAAATATCAAAACTGAAAGTCTTTTTAGGGAACCTATCATTGGCCTTTTCAGAACCAGTGGGGTTTTTCCCACTTGAGGGGACTAGTAGTTTGCAAGATTATGGTGGCCCTTGTTTTAACTCAGCTAAATCGATCTCACTTTCTTCGACGGTTATAGGTTCATCGAACGTTTCTAGATCTTCATCGTCCATTTCGACATATGCTATCCTTTCTCTTTTATGAGTTTTCGTCGCCCTGGCTTTTTCAGCTTTAAGGCGTTCTACCTGTCGAACCCTATCGGCCAATTGGGCCATGTCCCTCAGGTACTGAGTGTCTAATTTCTTCCTAATGGAGTAATCTAGACCTCCTGCGGCTATTTCGACTAACTCATGTTCTGGAACTTGCGTAAAGCATCTTGCCTTGAGCAATCTAAACCTATTTAGGTATTCGTCTATAGGCTCAGTGAATCTCCTCTTTACACTGGCCAATTCTTTCAGGCTTATCTTGGTCTGTCCCATGTAGAATTGCTCATGGAATAATCTCTCCAACTGGGTCCAATGGTGGATCGAATTTGGGGGGAGAGTTGTGAACCAAGTAAACGCATTCTTGGTTAGGGAACTTGGGAAATACTTAATCCTCAGGTTCTCATTGTTTGAAATTTCTCCTGCTTCGATTAAATATCTTGCCACATGTTCGACAGTGGATTATGTGGTGTCCCCTAAAAACTTAGTGAACTTAGGGACTTTGCATCTAGGAGGCAAGTCTGTTTGTAACATATACTCCGACAGCGGGGATGTGAAGTTGGGCCTACGGAAGCCCGTATTCATCCCATTTTTCATCATGATTCTTTCAATCATGGCTGTCAAGTTATTCTCCAAACCAACATTCTGGTATTGGATCTGCTGAACTACTTCGTCAGCGTTTTGGTTTCTATTAACCATCCTTATTTCCGGGGCTATAACTCTAGGCTCTTCGACCCCGGGTTGTTCCATTTGTACCCTAAGGTTCTCTTCGACAGGCTGCTGGACTTGGTTAATAGTGGTTTCTTCTTCTAGAAGTATGCCTTGGTTCCCCCTTATTTGTGCCCTTTGAGGCTGTCGAATAGGTTGGGGTACCCCAAAAAAAATCTGCCAGACGCGACATTTGCGCTGTCATTTGCTGATTTGACTGGGTGGTATTCTGTATTAGAGGATTTAGCACTGTACTTAAAGTTTGCGCCAACATTTGAACCATGTCGTGGTTTCTTTCGTCCATTTGCTGCCTCAGGACTGCTGTCGAGGCATTCGTAAGGCCATGCATTATTTGGGACGTTCCTCCTAAGAGTTGGGTCCTACCCATGTTCGCATACCAACCCCAGAGCCTTGAAGTGGCGAAGAGACGCTCACTAAAGGATCTAAAAAAGTGGATGTAGAATTCGTCAGGCTAGCCAATTCAGAAGTTGGCATGCCATAGAGTGGTTCTCGATTTAAACCGACTGTCGAAAAGCCTGGGGGAACATATGGCCTAGTTCCTTGGTTTCCCCTTGGTGGGGGAGTTCCCAAAGGCATTCTGGGGCCTGTAAATGGATGTAATGGCCCCGTTTGTGTAACCGTTACTGTTGGCGTTGAACCAGCGGTTACCACTTCACTTACGGTTGGGATAACCGTTGCTCCCACGTTTGTCTGTGGGATTTCTCCGTTGTTTGGCGGATTCGCCATTTCTTCATTTCTTCTCCTAGTATTGGTTTTGTTGGTGTATATTCTACCACTTCTCAATAACATGCAATACTCTCGAAAAAGGAGGATATTTTATATAAAACGGTTAATCGTGAGAAAATCAACACAAGGTCCCACCAGGTGTGCCAATTTGTTTACCCTGGAAATTGGTAAACAACCGCTGATCTTCCAAAAGGTTACTTATTTGGTGACTAGCAGGATCGATCAGATTGATCCTAAGACATGGTTGATTTTTGGAGTTTGACTAACCCTAATGGTGATTAATGCCAGTAAAGTAAAGAAACTTTAAGTAAATTGCATGGAGAAAAGCTTGATAGAATAAATAAAAGCATTAAGGAATTGTTAAACAAAAGGCTTCGACGGAGGTAAATAAATGAACAACGGTAAATTGCTTGAATATAAAAGACTTTGATTAATTTAAATGGTGTTTCACACATACATTCTCAATGATTCTTTCTCTCACGCTGGGTACTTGAATCTAAATGAGTGACTTGTATGAAATGATGAACACACTAATAACTACATAGAAACTTTGTATTTATACTAAGGAAAATCCTAAGTAACCGATGGGCAGTTACACCGCTTCGAGATGACGCCACATGGCACGCTCACAACCTTCGATGCCTATGCTCTCGACATGTTGCACTTGGTAACTGCTGGGAACCGTTTTCCCTCCAACAATTCAAATCTCAAACTGTTCGACCTTGGGCATCAGGGACCTTTGTCGAGAGGTTCCTTCGACGTCGAAGACAACAAGATTCTAACTTAAAGGAATTTCTCTAAGTATCTTGTCATTCTTTGATGAGCCTTCGACATGATCAGTTGGTCGAAGCCTCCTCATGTAGGAAACTCTTCTGACTCATAATTAATGGTCTATATGATAATAAACATGGGTGTCGAATTTAGGAGCCAACACATGGTCCAAAATTTTGTCAGACATATGCAATTTGAATTTGAGATGAGTTTGGTAGGTGAACTGACTTACTTCTTTGGGTTGCAAGTCAAGCATATGGAAGACTCCATTTTTCTTTGTCAGAGCAAATATGAAATAAATATTGTGAAGAAGTTCAGATTGGAAAATGCAAGCCATAAGAGGACTCATGCTCCTACACACCTGAACATAACCAAAGATGAAAAAAGAGTTATTGTTGATCAAAGTCTATATAGAAGCATGATTGGCAGCCTTCTACATCTTACTTCTAGCAGACCAGACATCACATTTGATGTTGGAGTATGTGCAAGTTATCAAGCAGAACCTAAGGTAAGTCACATTAATCAAGTAAAAAGGATTCTAAAGTATGTGAATGGAACATGTGAATACAGTATGTTGTACTCCCATGATACAAATTCCTCGTTGGTGGGATTTTGTGATGCTGATTGGGCTGGAAGTGCTGATGATAGGAAGAGTACCTCTAGATGATGTTTATTTATGGGAAATAACTTGATCTCTTGTTTCAGTCAGAAGCAAAATTGTGTTTCTCTTTCTATTGCTGAAGCTGAGTACATTGCAGCAGGAAGTAGTTGCTCTCAACTGGCATGGATGAAGCAAATTATATCTGAATACAATGTCACACAAGATCCTATGACACTGTTTTGCGACAATTTAAATGCTATAAATATTTCCAAAAATATTATTCAACATAGTAGGACAAAACACATTGACATCAGACATCACTTTATCAGAGAACTTGTGGAGGAAAAATCATTAAACTTGAGCATGTCAAACCTGAGAATTAGCTTGCTGATATCTTTACAAACTCTATTGATGTTGCTCAGTTTGAGAACCTAAGGAGGAGACTTGGGATTTATATCTATGAAGATCTATAGTAATTACTATTAGTACTACATCTTGTGTTGAGGTTGCTAAGTATGGTGTTGCACCTAATGAATGTTCTGCCAGTGCTTTCGAGAAAAAGGAAGATGCTCATGCATGATATCTAGTGTAATACGGTGGGAGAACTGACTTTTTGGTTTTGTCCAAAATATGCGGATAGCTAGAGCCGCCACCGACTTTTCTTTTATCCAACAAGTAAAGAGGGAAAAGAACAGGAAAGACCTTGATAGATTTTGAGTTCGGGGGTAAGATATGAAAAGGGAAGGTGTTAGCACCCTTTTCCATCTGTAGTTATCTACAGACTCTTAATTACTTAGCTCACTTTGAAAACTTCCTTTGTGTGTGTGATGTTTGAAAATATTTTGAAATTTCCAATGTAAGGCGAACTTTGTAATGATTCTTGTATCGATCCTCAAGAATGTATACAAAGTGTTTTGAAAATATTTGTTATTTTGAAAGTGTGATGTGAGAAATGTTTTGAAAAAGGTTGTGAGCAAGTAATTAAGAATTTCCTACCCACTAAAAGTCTTTCGTTTTCTTTTCCTTCTCCTTTAGAGATAGTACTATCCATACCATTAGTTGGTAGGCAAACCTATCTATTGGATGTGAAGGGAGAGGCGTAGGGTCATCGAATGATCATCGAAGGCAACATGTAAGGATACTTTAGCAATTGTATCAAAGTGACTATCATCATTTTGTATGCAACTCGAATGGACTGGATCATTTTGTAGACAGCTCAAAGGGTCATCGAGGGATTATGATCTTTATTCGAAATGGACATGATGATTTGATCAAGGGTCTTTTGCTAAAGCATCCCTACTTTCGAGGGACATGACCATGTACCGAAAGGCAACAAAGAGGGGGTACCCTAAAGGTGCAACTGTGCAAAGTGTGTTAGTTTCAATTATTTAGTCTTGAAAATTAGGGTTTTTCTATGATTGTTTTTAATCTTGCCATACAAATCCTAGTTACTAGCAGTATAAAATATAGCAGGAAAATTAAAGTGCAGAATGTAAAGACTTAAGCTATTACATGGCTTTGGGGCAGTAACATAAGTAGGAAAACACGGAAAATTAAACCCTAAACTATTACATCCTGGGAGAAGATACATAATAGAGAAAAATGAAAAAAGTAAATCTGCGTGATTACATAGAGAATGCATCCTATACACTTGATCTAGGAAAATAAAATGAAAAAAATAAAAAAAAATAGAAAAAGAGAATGCTTGAAATGTTTTTTGTGAAAATAGTTTAAATGATACTAATTATTAAAACCTAAAATTCTAATTAATTTTAAGATTTAATTAATTAATTAAATAAGTCAAGAAAATTAAAGGTTAATTAAAAAATCTAAACCTAATTAGTTAGAAAAGGGTTAGTTTAATAATTGATTAAAATTAGGGTTAGGGAAAGAAAAATCAATGAAATAAGATAAAAAAACCAAAAAAAGAAGGAAAACTACCTGGCGTCCTCCTAGCCTTTTCCTTGCCTTGCTTGCCACTGAGTCAAGAGCTCGTTGTTGTCTGAAGATAGGCGTCGCATACAATATTTAAAACCTACATAAATTGAAAAAATTAACAAGAAAAAGTTACAAAAGGCAGAGATCGAACCCACGCCCTTAGAGACCAAAGCCTTAGCATGTGCGTTCTTGCCACTAGGGTGGTTGTTTCATCCGGTCACATAATGGAAACAATTCAATATAATATAAACAAAAATAGATGGACCGAAGAGGCGTCGGAGCCCTAGCTCCAATCGTCTTCTCCGACGAGTTGATTCTTGTAACCTGCAAAATAGCAACCATTAATGATCAAAAGAGACCCTACCCCCTTTAAATTGACCCTTGCGAATCCATTAGTGGCCTTAGTTTTGGCTAATTCTTCCCACATAAAGAGATACAAACAAAATAATATAAATCGGTCCAAACATGATGCTAAGTTATCCAAGCGTTATGAGACTCATGCAAAGGTTCAATCTTGTATTGTTACATCTCGGAAACACAATGAAATCATTAGTTTATATCAAAGCACTGTAAAAATCAAAAATTGAAATTTACAAAAAGTATGGAAATCAGTGATGCATGTAGGGCATGTTTCAGACAATTTTGATCATCAAGCACGATCAAGACTTACTCTACAATGTCTCAGGGATTGATTTAAGTGGGTGGTTTGCTTTGAAAAGGGATGGAAAAGATTTTCAAGTTTACCCTAGTTTGGACAAAATTTGAGATTTTGAGAGTGTTCTTTGAGGCAAGTTTTACGTCCTTCTTGTCTGAAGATGGAGTGTATTTATAAGAGAAAATTAGGTCAAGAAAAATGGGCTTGGACCTCTTGAAAACACATCTTTGATTTTTCTTGAAAATAAAATGAAATATTACAAAAACATGTAGATTTGGTTTGTAAATAGTGTCACACGGTTTCTACAAGATCTTGGGCCTCCAAAAGATTTGAATAAAAAGTCTTTTAAGCCTTGCACCTCCACTTGATATTTATTTGATTTAATCTTGAATTTAAATGAATAAAATCAAAAATAAAAGAAATAAAGGTTATAAAAATAAATGAATGGACTTATAGGTCATTTATGAGGTCAAGAACATGTTTGGACATAAAAAAATATGCCCATTAGCCCAAAAGTTCAAGTTTGCTCAAATTGGATTTCATGTATTTTCTCAAAATTGCCCAACTTGCGCCAATCATATCTCACTCAATTTTTGTCATAAGAATATGATCTTGGACTTTTTGGAAATCTCAAGATATCCCTTACACTCTTCATGTTGGTCATTTTCCATTTGAAGAATTTATCTTGATGTAAATTGTTTTGACAAAAAGTGTCTTTTTGTTGACTTTTGAAATGACTTGTAATGTTTTGGCCCATATCTCTCAAATGAAGCATTTTTTGGACTTGAGCTTAGAGAGCCATAGTTGTAGAGAATTGAATTTCCTTAAAAATGAGCTTTGGATGAGAAATTTATGATGAAGTATGTGAAAGTTATGTTTGGTCAAAGTTTAGTTGACTTCTCCTTAAAAACCCTAATTTAGCAACTTTTGACTTTTGATGAATCTTGAGTTTTCTTAATGAATCATGATCAACCCTTGATAAAATGATGAATGTGACTTCAAAATGTTGATATTGACCTAAAATATTGAGTTTTGACTGTATGTTGACCATAGTTGACTTTTTGCCCAATACAGTTGATTTTCAATCATCTGAGCAATTGACTGAGCAAACTTGGGATGCAAGGCTTAGAATTTGGCACGAGGGTTCTTTGAGACATACAAGAAACCATAAAATCCACTTGAGGTGTTATAAGTCCAATTTTCCTTGATATAATCAAAACCCTAGTTGTAGGTTAACTGCTTAGGAGATGGTTTGTCTGATTAACCCTTGGGTAAATGCTTTGGAGAGGGTTCAAAAGATTCAAGGTTGATTCAACAAGTTTGACCTAATTGAGAAAATGCTTGATTCAGTGATCAACAATGCATAACTCTATCAATTTTCAATATTTTTAGTTGGTTCTTTTTGCTATAGGTTCTTATCATCACCTACAACAACTTCTATTCACATGACAAGGTCCAATTGTGCAAGAAAAATCATCAAAAGTTGAAAGGGGTTCCAAGTCATTTTGACACTCTCTGAGCTAGGGTTTACTGACTTCCAAGGACCACATCTTTCTCATTTTTTAAGATTTTTGATTGATTCCAAATCCATGATTCTCTTTAAAGGATCCCTAACAAGTTCACTTCAAGGGTTTAAGGCTAATTTTTAATGGAAGATCACTAATGATTGGGAAAGATTATGAGTTCTTTGGGAAAGCTATCAAATTATCTTGTATGACCTCAAAGAATCATAACTTGGTCAATTTTTATCTCCTTAAGGTCATTATTTTTTCAAAATAATCTTTGAGATGTCTACTATAACTTTGATTCAATATGCAAGACTTGAAAATGCTTGGAAAGTTGTTTAAGAATTGAAAAGATTATAGGTCTTTTGTGAATTCCCCAAATTTGTTCATAATCTTCCAAAAACTATAACTCTTTCAATTTTTATGATTTTTGAGTGATCTCAATTCCACAATTCAATTCAAGATGTCTACTTTATTTCATCTTCAAGGATCAAGATCAAATTTTGAGTGGAAGGACATGTAATTTTAAAGAATATTATAGGTCATTTTGAAGCTCAACACTTAGAAATATTTCTAAGTACAAATACCCGTGTGTTTTTCCTGATTTCAAACTTGAATAACTTTTTGCTCAAGCATCCAAATGCTACCTTTCTTCACACATTGTGAAGTTTGTTGTGAGATCTTCCCATTGCAAAAAGAATGAGATCATAAAGCCTCATACAATGTGTTCCCCATGCTCTTCAAGTTGCTTCCATGAAACTGAGTTTTTGTTTGAAGTCAGAATTTGATTTTCATAATGTGGCCTCTAATCACCAATTTTGTGTGTGTTTTTCACTTAAACATGTTTAACCAACCTGTTAAGACTTGTTTAAGCATCAAAATGCAAGAATTGAGTGAGTTTAGATGAATTATAAGTCACACTTTGCCCATGATGCAGGTGCACACGAATACCACTCATACTTGATCATTTCTCTCACTTTTTGTTTCCATCATGCTCAACTATAAATAAGGGACACATTCCACTCATTTCCACAAGCTTGGACAACTAAAATCACCCTGCCAAACTCTCTTCATAGCTCACAATTATGAGTTTCCAAATTCACTCTTTCCTTATTTTTCAATCCAATTTCTTTGTTCATTCTTCATCCTGGAACTTCACTGAAGCTAACAGAATAAAAACCATGTCTGAAGTGCTCTAAATCATGCTAGCCAAGTCAAGTTTCAGAGCTCTAAAGTTGAGATTCAATGGGTAGATTCCTCCATCAATTCTCTCCAAACATATTACTACAATGTAGCGCTCATCACTCTGATGCTCATAACCTTGTTGGTTTTTAACTGGAAGTGAGTTTTGCTCATGAATTTTCAAATCCCTTTTCAATTGTTTCCTTATGGTTTTTTTCCAAATCGACTAAGATGTGTTTAATATAAATTTTTCGCGAGGGTACCATTGGAATCGTCTTGATGAGACGAAGCGAATGACACTGATCTGAGCTTCTAATTTTATAGATTGAAGGACTTGCAATTTGCGCGTGGATGGAGGTTAAAGACGATGACATGTCATCTCTTAACCAATGACATGATACCATATTATTTTTTCAAATTTTGTTTTAAATTAATGTTTCAGTGCTTTATTCACTAATGCCCATAACATGCACAGTGTGTCAGATCCCTTGGATTTGATTACTAATGCGTTTTGACAATGATCAGATGGTCCATATTTTTTTGGTTTATTATTTTATTTTCTAATTTTTGTTTTAATTGTTTTAAACTTTAAAAATTCATAAAAAAATTCATTTCAACTTCTAAAATTGTGAAAAAATTATCAAAAATACTTTTGATTTTTTTCTTTCTGATTTTTATTTTTTCACAATTTTATTCTGTGATTTGGTATTTTTTTAATGATTTTTCACTTTATTTGACTTGTTTTAATTGTTTAAAAATACTTTTCTTAATTTTAAAATTCTGAAAAAAATTATAGAAGGATCCAATGACCTCTTGACAAACATTGGTGACCTCGTTTTATTTTTATTGTTGATTTTACTATTTTTCACAAATTTTGGTTTATATTTCTTATTTCTTTATATTTTAAAAATAGTTTTTGACTATAAAAAAATCTAAATTTTTTTGCCAACACTTGTTAACTCATGTTTGACTTCTGATATTTCTTTAGGAATTTTATTTGGTGTTTTAATATATTTTACCAATTATTTCCTTTTTAAATCATTTAAATTTTGTTTTATATTAAATATATTTTATTATTTTTTTATTGATCCTGATTTGGAGACACTTGAGTGTTTTTTTTGGACACATTTCTATACCTCATTGGATCTTGGGTGTTGATAGATTGAAAAACCAAATCCACCAAAATGGATGAATAATGTTGATGATATTTGAAACCCTAATTTCATATGATATATTGATCACACTATCATTTCCCCCCCTCTTCATATCATGCCTTTTTTATTTTTACTTGTGCTACATGTTTTTGGAGAATATTTACATATTATTTCTCTAAAATGTTTGGTACACAAATTGTTATTGACCGGCCTCAAAATATGTGTGACTTCTACATAAGCCCACTTACGATTGCTTAACATAGCGCTAAATTTGTCCCGATTCGAAAAATGATCATTCGTGACCCAAACCTATGTTTGCAAGCCCAAATATGTTTAATTTGAAACCTTTGATCCAATAAGTTTGAAGTTCATTGTTAGGAGGCTTTGATTCTATCAATCCTCTAATGAACTTCATGAATTTTGGTCTAAGTGAATCATTTGAACATCGTTGATCATATGTGATTGTTTTGAGCTCTTGAAATGAATTATATACTTGATAAAAAGCAAATGAAACTTGTTGTTGAGAAGATTTGATATTATCAATCTTCTAATGAGTTTTCAAAATCAAGCTTCAAGATGGTCATTCAACTAACTATTTAACTTCTAATTCAATAACAATTGACTTTACTTTATGCCTTTATTTTGTGCATTTACTTTTATGTACCATTTATTTTTTTAGCATTTATATTTCATGCCATTTTTTTCCTTTGCTCACTTGAACATTTACTTTTATGTCATTTTTTCTTTGCTCACTTGAGCTTTCTTTTCTATTAAAGACACTTAATAATCAACTTGAACATTAAAAACTTCAAGGTTAATAATTATGTTGTCTGTTTCATGCAGATGGTGGATGCATCCTGGTATACGCTAGACGAGCAAAGGAATCCAATTCAAGAGTATCAGGTAATGGCATTTGGATGGTATATGTATATAGTATCTGTTAACAGTTCCACAACAGATACATTGACTTCTTCATGTCAAGTATTGGCTTCTCGTTGGTTATATTCTTCTTTTCCTTAGATTTTACTTTATGCTTTAGGATAGTTCCTTCATCTCCTCCCATCTTCTTTAATTTCAAATATCTTCTCCCTCCTTTTCAAAAACTCTTATTGTTTTCTAATTTGAACCGCTTTCATAATAAACTTGGACTTAGGTCCATGCGTTTTCAAAAATCTTTTCTTAATCAAACCTTAATTAATTTAATCATACTTTGATATTTTTCTCAGGACTAAAAGTCAATTAACCTCATTCAAACCATTTTGCCACTTTGCCTTTTTACTTTAAACTTTTTCTAAAAACATTAGACTCTTGTCGATTCTTGTGATACAAGTTACTATACTTCTACGATATATAGTGAAGTGAGATATTTTCCACTTGAGTATTGAGTGACGCTTTGTTGATTTTAAAATCCAAGTTATATCCTCCATTGAGATGATGCAAATTCTCCTTTCTCATAATCATTGGTAGTAAGTATGTTTTTCACTCGGATATGACAATGACGTCTCTTCTCTTAAAATTAACCAACACACATGTGTTTTAAAATTTTTGAGGAGAACTATGAGTACCCTGATCCCCTATTACACAGAAGGTGGTACATAGACACTAAAGATTCGCAATCGCGGCAGGTGCAAAATTGTAAAAAATACTTCTTCTTTCATCTCCACCATCTATTTTTGTATACACCTTTTATAATCAAAATATGCAGATTTTCAAAGAGGTTCCTGCGGAGTACCATAGATGTTTAGGGTGCTAATACCTTCCCTTTGCATAACCAACCTCCGTACCTAGATTCTCCCCCTCTTTTCCCATTTCCTTTGGAAACAATAAAGCACAATGACAATTTTTATTTGATCTGTACGAGTTAAGTCAATCCAATGGCTTAGTCTCAACATTTATATCGCTACAATACCCATTGAGAGAATGACCACAATAATGTTAATGTGTGCAATTTTGATAAGGGGGTATTATGGATTTTTCCATGTCGTTGAAATTGATCACTCCTTTTCACACATTTGTTTGCGACACGGACCTCGGATGACAGTAGTATATGGACCTATAAACTTTCTTAACTAGTGTTTGGGTGCCTAGATGTTGGTCGACTATCCCTTTCTATACCTATGCAAGGACGAAGGCAATTTCTTCTCCTTCAAGAAATTTCAACAGAGAAGTCGATAAGCCTATTATATACAAAGTTTCTTCGATCATGGAGTATGAACATGCTATTTTTTTAACCATGGAACCTTTGGTCAGATTTGATGGTAGTACACACTGCTCTATATATGTTATGATGGGTAATATTGAAAAGGATTAGGCGGTATTTCCTATGTTCATTATGGAAACTTCAAAAATTTCAATACTCAGTTTTTTCAAAGTCTCTTAGATGAAGAAGTGGTTGATCCCAATCCCCCTATACTCACGATCTAAAATATGACATTTACCCGGGTGTTCTGTTCATTTGGTACGTGTGTGACCTTAGACATTTTGAATTTCACCAGCTTTTCCCTATTCAGCGCCACGTATCATTACAACAATGGTTATCTGGTTTGGACTTCCCCTCTAATTTAGAAGACTACAAGTTGGGAATCTGCCCTTAGCTTAACATATTCTGCTCCAATCTTACTCCTAGGGTAAGTCCTGCAACAAATGCCTCATACCCGACTTAATTATTGGTGCTACAAAATTCAAAGCATAAACATATTTCAATCATCAAACTAACTTTATTTTCAAAAATCAGGCCGACTCCACTTCCTCAATTATTGAATCATCTGTCAATAAATACAAATCGACACATGAATCGACAAATGAAGAGTCATTTCAACTATAAAATCTACAAATAATTGTGCTTTCAAGGCTTTTCTTTACTCAAATAATCTCTTAAAATTCTAATTCAATTTTGATACCTTGAATCCAAATCTTAAAATAGTCTTTTGAATGTTATAGCATGACCCTTAATTTAACAAGTGAAACATGCAAACCCGACTCAACCAAATTACCTTTATAATTTACCAAACTTACATAATAATTTGTTAAACAAAAACAGTGACACCTTTAGCTGCATCATCATCACATCACACTCTCACTACCTAATTGATTGATGCTACTATCTCTTTTCTGATTAATAATTAAATTTTTGATTTTGGAATAACCTGCGACTCTTCGAATTATCCGAGGCCACACCTTTTATATGGTCGCTGCTGCAAAATGGCTTCCTCCCTTTTGACAAAGATTCTTTTATCTCCTCGCGCGATTCACACTTCCTCCTTATTCACTCACCACCCACCAATTCTCTCTTCATTCTTCAATGTAAGAATCGCTTTTTCTCTCAAATTTTTCATCTGGGTATCAATTTTTTATCAACCCACTTCAATTTTGTGTATGGGTTTTTGTTTCTGTCTTTAAAGTTTTGATTTTTATGTTTGGGAATTGAAATTTTCTGTTGGGTTTCTTGTGGATTGTTAATATCATGAACCCCAATTCTTTGAATTGGTTTTACTAGTGAATCATTGTGAAAAAGGAGCATTTTTTTTTTGTAATCTATATAGTCTTTAATATGTTGCTTAGTTTGAACATAAACTTGTTGTGTTATTGATCTCAAGGTGCTGTTTGGTTTTGTTTGTTCTTTTGACAGAAGCAGGTGTTCTCTATAAGAGCTGTTTCAACCTTTACATCCCAAAACACTAGGTTGACTGGTTGGGCTCCTTGTATGGCTTCTTCAGTAGTTAGTAGAAGAGCTACGTATTCGACACGATCTGCACCTACGAATGAGCCTGTTGTTTCTGTAGATTGGCTTTACGAAAACTTGAAGGAGCCTGATATTAAGGTAGTTGCCGAATTGCTTTTATTGATGCCTAAATTGCACCTTTGCATAATTTAGAAAAGCAATAAAGATGTTAATACTTATGTTGTCTGTTTCATGCAGGTGGTGGATGCATCCTGGTATATGCCGGACGAGCAAAGGAATCCAATTCAAGAGTATCAGGTAACGGCATTTGGATGGTATATGTATATAGTATCTGTTAAGAGTTCCACAACAGACAATATATGACCTGAACATGTGTTTATAAGTGGGGGCAATCCTCACTCTACAAAGCGGTTTTGTAAGGATGAGTTAGGTTAAACTCTAATAGTATCACTTCGTTTGTATGTTTGTAACATTTTTATGTACCATTTTTCATTTATGTGCTTTATGTGTTACACCATGTGCAACAGGTTGCTCACATTCCCGGGGCCCTTTTCTTTGACATAGATGGAATAGCAGACCGCACTACAAATGTGAGCTTATCTCCATTTTATTCTTTTCGACAGTTTTTTATTCTTATATACAGTTATTGATGTAACCGTTCTTGTATCTGAATCTCTTTTTTACATATTTGTCAGTGTTCTTCTTATCAATCACTACTATTCATAAATGTTGTCATGTCTTATGTGAACCTATGAAGCACGGACACCTTGAATTTGAGCCCTACACTGACACGGCGACACCAGTAATAATTTGAAAAAATGAATAAATTAGACGTAATCATAAGTGTCAGTGCAAGTGTTTGATACCGACACAGGCACACTATTTTTTCAGAGGCGTCGGTGCTACATAGTGAACACTCTTAATGTTTATGTGATTATTTTATAGATTGTTCTAGGTTGTTAGTGTGTTTATTCTGTCAAAGATGTTTGCAATATGTGAATTCTGACTCTTATTCTTGATCAGTTGCCACACATGTTGCCTTCAGAGGCAGCTTTTGCCGCTGCTGTTTCTGCTCTTGGCATACAGAACAAAGACGACCTAGTTGTTTATGACGGAAAAGGACTATTTAGTGCAGCTCGTGTTTGGTGGTAAGCCATGGTGTGGTGTAAAAACAAGTGAGCTGTGTGATCTTATGAAAATTTCTATGTAGTTTCATTAATACCTTTACCCTCATTTCAATGATTAAAAGGATGTTCCGAGTGTTTGGGCATGACCGAGTTTGGGTATTAGATGGTGGCTTACCAAGATGGCGTGCTTCTGGTTACGATGTTGAATCTAGTGCTTCGAGTGATGCTATTCTTAAAGCCAGTGCTGCAAGTGAGGCAATAGAGAAAGTATATCAGGGACAACCAGTGAGTTTGGAATTCTATATTTTTTAATGTTCTCTTTTATTTGGAGTTGAGTTTTGCATTTGACGATTTCTTTGTACCTTGCATGTACACTTTTTGTTTTCAGGTTGGTCCAATCACATTTGAGACTAAATTTCAGCCACGTCTTGTTTGGACCCTTGAACAGGTTGGTTTAATTATTAGTGCTTCTTCGAATGTAAATTTTGAATGTGCGTGCGTGTGTGTATTGTCTATCAAATATCAAAACTAATTAGAAGAGGTATCATATCATATCCAGTTGCAACACATGATGATGGTTATCGTTGAATATCACCTTATTTTTTCTTTGTTTCTTTTTCGTAATAGGTAACGAAAAATATAGAGGAAAAATCTCATCAACAGGTAGATGCTCGATCAAAGCCCAGGTAATTTACATTCCCTCTTAGTTGCATGTAGCTTGGTTATCGACCTAGAAATGATAAATGTGTTATTCAGTTTGGGACACAAATTCATTTTTGATGTATGATTCTTGGATTACGTGACAGGTTTGATGGAATTGCAGCAGAGCCCAGAAAGGGAATCAGAAGTGGTCATGTACCTGGCAGCAAATGCATTCCTTTCCCCCAGGTACAAGATCAATATTAAAAATCATACAATCTTATCTCAATTCTGATCCTGTTGTATTATATCGCTATCATTATTATTAAGAATGCTTTGGTATATTATTATTACATTATGCATGCACACTTGATTTTCAGACTATTTTAATCAATGCCAAATGTTTTTGACCTGCAGATTTTAGATAGTTCACAAGCATTATTACCAGCAGACGAGCTTAAGAAGCGATTTGAACAAGAAGGTTCGAACATCTTTCAATATATTTTAATATTGCCGAAATCATTTTCTTCTCGAATTCCACTGTCACCAATTCTCATTATTATGCAGGCATCTCTTTGGAAAAGCCGGTTGTGACTTCGTGTGGAACTGGAGTAACTGCATGCATTCTTGCATTGGTATTGCTGTGTCTAGTCTTCTCTAATCTTTTCCATCGAAGTACCCGATATATTGGAAATATCTTTTCATTACATTTTGATTTTGAATTTTTTATGTTACAGGGTCTTCATCGTCTTGGAAAGACCGATGTTCCGGTTTATGATGGATCGTGGACTGAATGGGGATCACATTCTGATACTCCGGTTGACACCGCCGACACGGCCACAAAAACACAATAGAATCACCAAAAATGAATTTGCATGACAAAAAGTTGTATCTAGTTTTCAAACATTTTGAGCAGAACTGATTTATCTTTGCATCTTTGCTTTAAAAAATGATAATAATGACAGGATTGTTTGATAATGTACTGATGTTTGTGTTTTTAGTTCTTGTCATATGAAATAAAATAAATGTTAAAAGGATGTTACTAAAAAAATTAATGATATAAGGAAAATATAATGAGTCATCTTAAACAATTCCACATCATCACAAATATGTCACATCAGCGCGATGCAAACAAAATTTACTTATTTTAAACAAAAAATTTATTAAAGATTAAAATTGATGATTTTTTATATTAAAAAAATTATATAAACTAAAATTATATATATATATATATATATATATATATATATATATATATATATATATATATATATATATATATATATATATATATATATATATATATATATATATATATATTGCATCTTTAAATATTAATCATTTCTCTAAATTATAATATATATGCTTCATTTCTGTATTAATTTAGTGATTAGAACTCTTACAATATAAAGTTCAAAATAAATTAATCAATATTAATCTTAATTGGTGTTAAAAAGATTAATCTTGATTGATAAGAATTTCCCAATTATTTTATTAAAAAAATAATGTTTGTTGCGTCAGTGTACTTGTAACTGAAATGTATAAATGGAACTTCATTATAAGTTATTATAAATTGATTTGGTCTTGATTAAAAAAAAGAAAAGAAAAAAAAGTTGATTTGGTCCATTTCACATCCGATTTGTTCGCATCCACTCACCTAAATGTTAGGAGTATTGAATTGAATTAGAATAATTAGGGTTAGAATAATTAGGGTTAGAATAATTTTTTGAATTAGAATAATTAGGGTTAGAATAATTTTTTGAATTAGAATAATTAGGGTTAGAATAATTAGGGTTAGGATAACTTGAATCCTTAACATCTATCCTAAAAATATATAGTAAATTCATAATAAATAACATATCTATCCTAAAAATATATAGTAAATTCATAATAAATAACAATTATGTTTTGAAGTTTTTTTTTTTAATTTTGGGGTTTAGGGTTTAATAATAAAATAGTAACTTTTACTATAAGTTTTATTTTATTTTATTTATCTTACTACACTAACAAATTATCTAAGCATCCGATAGTATTTCCTTACAATTTTAATAAATGATTGAATTTTAGTTTAAATATTATTTTACATGTATTTTAGTACAAAATTATTTATTAGATTAGCGTACTCAATTTGTTTAATTTTTTTATAATTAATAATATAGTCAATTGGTTTAATATTCACTCAAATAACATTATTTTTATATGTAGTTGGCTAATCAATGTGCACAACAATTTGGTTTTCTTTAAATATGGTTGAACTGATACTTTTATCATATAAAAATAATAAAAATATAAGATTTTATAATTTAAATTTTAAAATTTTAAAATATGATATATTTATCAACATGTTAAAATATTATTTTACATATATTTTTATTATAAATTAATGTACTCAATTTGATTTGATATTTATTCAGACAACTTTATTTTATACAAGACAAGTCTATGGCATTTTTATCAAAACATGTTTAGCGTTTTTTCAGAGAATCATGCAAAATTGACTAATGAAATAAATAATCATATAAATAAATAAAAAATAATTAAGGTAAAAATAAATAAATAAATGATTCCTCTTACCAGCAAAATAAATGAACAACCAAAAACTGAATCTAACCTAGAGGAGTATTGTTTTTTTTTATATTTTTAATTTTAATAATTTCTAAGTATTATTTGAGTAAAAATTAATACTAAACAGCTTTACATTATCAGTGAATCATAATTGATAAATTTATATAAAAATTTGACTTTTTTTAAAATCACATATAAAATATCACGTGTAAATAATTGTGATGTACTGATTGTGTATAATATTTTTTATTGTATAGTAATTATTCTCTTTTATAAAATAAAAATAGCACAAGAAAAAAAAATCTAATATAAAAAGATAACATTTAGTCATTGATTAGACAATAAAAATATAAAACTAATCTAATTAACAATAACATTAATATCCTGTTTAGATATTTTTTACGAATTCATTTTTAATATTTTACAATAATTGTAACCAATTTTTTTTATTACAATAATTGTACAAGACGTGTAATTGTCAGTAAGACTTTTAGAAATTAGACTCTAACTTTTAAAATCCCAAAATTTAGAAACTAAAATTTAAAAAATAAATGAGGGAGATCCTTAAAATAAACAAAATTAATATTAAAGTAAGATTTGTAACACCTAAGTTTTTCACTTAAAATTTTTATATTTTATTTTATTTTAAAGATAATATGTTGTCAATAATATATATATTTTGTTTTAAAATATTGTTTTCTTTTTTTTTTTAATTTTTGTAAAATCATTTTATTATTTTCATCCTTTTTTTAGAAAATTGTTTTTCGAAAATAGATATTTTTAAAATTATTTTTCAAAAATATTATTTTTTATTTAAAAATTTTAAATTACTTTAGCAAGACTAATGATAGTCTACTCCCTTTCATCTCAAATATAAGCAACCCAATTTTTTTTGCTATGATCTTAAATATAGGCAAAAAAAACACTAATAATTATTACATTCAGTTCAATGTCATTATTTCACATATACACATACTTGTTTTTTTCTTCACATTTATATATTTTTAACGAAGATGTGTTTTCAATGCATGACACTTATGCGGTTATCTACTGACGCCAAGAGAAAGTTTCATATCTTTGAAGAAAGATCGAAGGTTGTGGAGGGTCATGGTGCCTATGGAATAAATGTTGTAGATTTGGGCCTGGTGCCAGGTATCAGAATTTCTGCTAAGTTTAAGGCTCCAGACTTTGACAAATACAAGGGGACGACATGTGCTAAGACGCATTTCAGGACATATTATAGGAAAATGTCAGCATACAATGATGATGAAAGGATGCTGATGCACTTCTTCCAAGACAGACTGTCTGGGACATCTTTGGAGTGGTACATGCAGTTAGAGCGGACATATATCCGTACCTGGAGAGAATTGGCCGAAGTGTTCATTAAGCATTACCAATACAATACTGACATGTCTCTCAATAAGACTCAACTTCAGAGTCTTTCTCAAGGGTCAAACGAATTCTTCAAAGAGTACGCCCAAAGATGGCGAGAACTTGTTGCCAGGGTTCAACCACCGATGGTGGAGAGAGAATTGGTAGACATGTTAATGGAAACACTACAGGGTCCCTATTATACGATGATGGTTGGAAATACCTCGATCGGTTTTTCAAATTTGGTTATGGCAGTTGAGCGTGTTGAACCATTTATTAAGTTGGGAAAGATTCAGGTTGCAAATGCAAGTTCCTCAAATTGAGGGAAGAAGTCTTTTGGGGGGTATGCTAAGAAGAGAAAGAGGATGACCAATTCTATGTTTTCTTCTAGAGGAAAGGGCAGAGCTTATCAAGCGCCATATCAACAAGCTGCTGTAGTAATTCCTTCAGCTCCTCAATAAGTTGTTGCTCCCCAGCCAACTTATGCTCCTCAACACCCGCATTAGTATCATCAAAATTATGCTCCTAGAAAATATAAGCAAAGACCCAATTTTCCTGAGAGGACTTTTGACCCGATACCGATGCCTTATGCACATTTTTTGCCTCATTTTCTCAAATTGCAGTTAGTTGAGCTCCGCGCTATGAATTCTCCTACAAAGTTGCTACCTGGTTATGATGCAAACACCAAATGTGAGTTTCATTATGGAGCGCCATGGCATAATATTGAAAACTGTAAAGCTTTGAAGCATAAGGTGTAAGATCTGATTGATTCTAAAGTGATTGAGTTCACTCTAAATAATCATCAAATGTGATGCAAAATTCGATGCATCTGCACAACATTCCTTGGGTAGATGCTATTGAGAATATTGATGGTCTAAACCTGGTGATGGATGTGAATCAGTTTAGGATTTCTTTGATTTTTGTCAAGAAGAAGTTATTTGAACATGACGTGTTCCTTGGTTGTTCTATTGGTTGTAAGCAGTATCTTGATCAGCCGAAGGGGTCTGATGAGTTGAATATGGGTATTCAAAGAATGCTTGATCAAAATTTAATTCAGTTTGACAGGCCTTTATATAATAATGATGTTGGTAGTGATAATGTTGTAATTATTTCTATTTTATATGATCATGTTCCTGTTCCTATACCATATAAATAGTCTCCATTGATGATAACTATGCCTGGTTCTGTTCTATTTGAAAGTACCAAAGCTATACCATGGTGTTATGGTGTTGAGGTATATTATCAAGGTTAAAAGCAAGAAGACCTACCCCTTGTGGTTGCTGAAACAAGGGTAGAAAATATTGTTGGAACAAGTCGTTTCACCCACAGTGATAGAATATTTTCCCCTCCACGAGTTACTCAAGATAAAACTGATGAAGCTTTAGCTAATGCTAAAGGGAAGCAAACCGTTATGGATAACCAAGTGCCGAATTATGATCCAGAGTCGTCTTCTTCTAAGGAAGCAAAAGAGATTGAGGAATTGATGAAGATTATTAAGAAGAGTGACTACAAGATAGTTAATCAACTCAATCAAACACCATCTAAGATATCTATCTTGTCACTACTACTTTGTTCTGACCCCCACCATAATGCATTGATGAAGCTCCTGAGCACCGCCTATGTGTCTCGGGAAATTTCTGTTAATCAGCTAGAAGAGATTGTAGCCAACATTACTGCTGGTAATGGTTTGGGTTTTATTGATCATGACTTGCCTCCTGGGGGGAGGAACCATAACAAACCTTTGCACATTTCTATGGAGTGAATTGATACTACTTTATCAAGAGTGTTGGATGATACAAGTTCTTCTTTTTCAAAAATATTATTTTTTATTTAAAATTTTCAAATTACTTTAGCAAGACTAATGATAATCTATTCCCTTTCGTCTCAAATATAAGCAACCCACTATGATCTTAAATATAGGAAAAAAACACTAATAATTATTACATTCAATTCAATGTCATTATTTCACATATACACATACTTTTTTTCTTCACATTTTGATATTTTTAACGAAGATGTATTTTCAATGCATGACATCGTTATGTGGTTACCTGCTGACGCCAAGAGAAAGTTTCATATCTTTGAAGAAAGATTGAAGGTCGTGGAGGGTCATGGTGCTTATGGAATAAATGTTACATATTTGGGCCTGGTGCCAGGTATCAAAATTCCTGCAAAGTTTAAAGCTCCAGACTTTGACAAATACAAGGGGACGACATGTGCTAAGACGCATTTTAGGACGTATTACAAGAAAATGTCAGCATACTATGATGATGAAAGGATGCTGATGCACTTCTTCCAAGACAAACTGTCTGGGGCATCTTTGGAGTGGTACATGCAGTTATAGCAGACTTATATCCGTACCTGGAGAGAATTGGCTGAAGTGTTCATTAAGCATTACCAATACAATACTGATATGTGTAACACCTATAATTTAGTTTAATTATTTATTTAATTAGAATATTTTGGAATAATTGTGAAGTTGTGTAATATTGAGGATCATTGGTATAAGTTGTTATATTATTATTAATTAATTAATTAGTTCACTAACAATAATTATAGTATGTGAAATTAAGGAAATATATGAAATATATGTTGGGCCTACACTATTGGTTGGAAATAGTAAAGTGGGGATGTAGGTTAGACCCAATAGAATTGATATATAAGGAGAAGCTAACACAAGGATTCGTTTTAGTTGGAGAATAAGGATTTCTATACGCTGATCGATAGAGCTGCACGGAAGAGAAGCAAGCTGCCCGGTGTCAAGCAGAACGAAGCAAAACCGTCGACTAGAATTTTTGGTTGAACCACATTTAATCCAGGTAAGAGTGTGGTTCTGACCTTATAATGGAATTTATGACATATATTGCGTGGGAAGGAGGATTGGCTAAAAATAAAAAAGTTATTATGCAATGAAAACATGCCATCTATATTCATGATTCATTCACGTCAAGTGTTTTTCTTTAGACAAAAAAAAAAATACTTGATTTAGTATTTTGATTTAGTAATAATAAAAATAAGAATTTCATTAAAAATTTATTATTAAATAAGTGAATGTTTATAGTGATAAAAAAAAGTGAATGTTTGTACACTAAATTATTAAAAAAAAGTTTGGAAATTATTTGTGAAACAGTTATGAGTGATTGACCATTTCATAGTCTTATTAACCATTTTGTTAACCCTTGGTTCTGATTGACCATTTCCTCATTTTATTTACTGTTTCCTTAATCCTTCTCTCTTTCTCTCTCACATATAGGAATATTGTTTTTTTAATTTATTTTTAATTTCAATAATTCCTAAGTATTTGAGTAAAAATCAATATTAAATATTTTTATAAAGAATATAATTGAAATATACTTACGATGTAAAATAATTTTATATTATAAGTAAATCATAATTGTCAAATTTATATAAAAATTTGACTTTTTTTTAAATCACATATAAAATATTATGCGTGAATAATTGTGATACACTAATTGTGTATAATATTTTTTATTGTATAGTAATTATTCTTTTTTATAAAATAAAAATAGCAGAAGAAAAAAATCAATATAAAAAGACAACATTTAACCATAGATTAGACAAATAAAAATATAAAACTAACCCAATTAACAATAACATTAATATCCTGTTTAGATATTTTTTACGAATTCATTTTTAATATTTTACAATAATTGTAACCAATTCTTTTTATTACAATAATTGTATAAGACATGTAACTGTCAATAAGACTTTTAGAAATTAGACTCTAACTTTTAAAACCCCAAAATTTAGAAACTAAAATTTAAAAAATAAATGAGCTTCGAAATAAGGAGATCCCTAAAATAAACAAAATTAAAATTATAGTAAGATTTATAACACCTAAGTTTTTCACTTAAAATTTTTATATTCTATTTTATTTTAAAAATATTATGCTGTCAAGAATATATATTTTGTTTTAAAACATTGTTTTCTTTTTAATTTTAATTTTTGTAAAATTATTTTATTATTTTCAGCCTTTTTTTAGAAAATTGTTTTTCGGAAATAAATATTTTTAAAATTATTTTTCAAAAATATTATTTTTTATTTAAAAATTTCAAATTGCTATAGACTAATGATAGTCTACTCTCTTTCGTCTCAAATATAAGCAACCCAATTTTCTTGCAATGATCTAAAAATAAGCTGAAAATGAAAAAATAAAGTTTAGTTATCTAGATGGACTTATGAAAATAAGCTGAAAAAATCTTATGAACAATGTCATAAGTTGTTTTCATATGTTCTCTCAAACAAACAGTATCACAAAATATATGTTAATTGGTAAACTTGAATAAGTCAATGCAAATAAGCATTTGGTCTAATTGATCTTTTAATTTGTTAGTCTATTTTAACACTAGTCGAATTGCTTATTTGAAAATGTTCAAATAAAATAGGCTTCTACGTAGGCTAATAGGCCAATCAAGCCTTCAAAAAGACAGGGTCAAGCCTAAAAACAAGCCTTTCATAGGCCACATGCCAGGCTTAGACTTTGAAATTTTTAGCAGGCCAGACTCAGGCTTGGATAAGCGTAGCTCGGCCCAGCCTATTTCTATCCCTAATTATTTGTAGTCCACACATAATCTCATACTTCCATCTTTCTTCCTAACAAACAACACATGTGCACCCCACAGAGAAACACTTGGTCGAACGAAATTCTTCTCGAGCATCTCTTCCATTTTTTCTTCAGCTCACTCAGCTCGAAAGCTGACATTCTATAAGGAGCCATTGACACCAAACTTGTACCTAGAACGAATTCTACAGAAAACTCCACTTCAGGTTCTGTCACCAAACTTAGGAAACCTCAAAGTCTTATTATAACAGTTGATGTGAACATATATGAACTCCAACCAGTTCATTTCAAGAATAACATCTATTTTGTGTAAGGGTAGACACACCAAATCCATCACAAAACTCTTACCATAAATGGTCAGAGGACATCTTAAACAAACAAAAGTAGTAGTAACATAACCATTAGCAGGAGTATCTATTATCGTACTACCATTCTTATTAGATAACTTCAATCCTAGCATATTAGCACATTCACGCGAATAAATGAATGAGTAGCAACTATATCAATAATAGCAACCAATTCAACATCATTAATAAAACAAGTACCTCAAATCAAGTTATCCTTCTTGTAATATTCTGATCCATTCAGAGAGAACACTCTATCGTTGGTATGGGAAGCAGCAACATTATTCTTTGGCTTCTGACATTGGGTACTGATATGACCCTGCTCTCCACAGTTAAAACAAGTCGGATCATTGTTCTTGCACTATGGAGCGTGATGACCCGTCTTACCACATTTGTAACATCCCATAACCTTATTCTCACATTTATTAGAATGGTGACTTTGTTCCCCACACCTATAACACTTGAAAACAACATGAGCTCCTCTCCCACTTGTCTTTTTCCCATTGAAAACCTTCAGTTTCCCTTTATCAGCTGGAGCATCATAAGGCTTCCTACAGTCTTGATTTTGTTTCCCTCTCTTCTTGTTCAGACTCATGTAGTGAGCCGAATGAGCTTTTCTATCTTCTTCATAGATCCTATAACTGTTCACCAACTATGGAAATCTACAGATCTGCTGATATCCAATTTCCTGCTTGATCTTCAGACGTAACCCATTCTCAAACTTGATACACTTCGAGAATTCAGTAGTCGTTTCACTGTAATGCGGATAATACTTTTCCAGTTATATAAACCTCGAAGCATACTCAGTCACAGTCAAATTCCCTTGTTTCAACTCTAGAAACTCAATCTCTTTCTTCTCGCGCACATGCTTGGGAAAGTAATTCCTCAAAAACTCCCTGCTGAACACATCTCAAGTAACGAATTCACCCTTTGTTGTAAGACGTTGATGGGTGTCGATCCTCCAGTCATCGGCTTCCTCTGCCAGCATATACGTATCAAACTGCACCTTCTGTACCTCTAAACAATCCATGAACCAAAAGATCCTTTCAATTTCTTTGAGCCAAGTCTATGCTCCGTCAGGGTCGTACCTACTCTTAAAAGTAGGCGGATGGTTCCTCTATAATGTTTCCAAGACACATGACCTATCATTCCCACCAGTATTAAGCTGATGTTGCACAACCTGAGCAATAACCTGCAAAGCAGTAACAATCACATCATTGTTTCTTCCATCTATTCTACACATAGGAAAACTAACGTCAAAAAACAATGTGTCGAAAGTGTAGTCACACTAATCGACTGATAGGACATACTCATCATAAGAAAACCTGGTCGGATGGACCGACCTGCTCAGATACCACTAATGTAACACCCTTCTAAACCCACAAATAATTCGTGTATAATTTAAGAAAGTAATACGAATAAATCCACCAATAGGGTGTCACACCTTCATATAAATATCATGTAAAACATCTTTCTCCGTAACACGGGTTTTCAAGAATCAACTATAGTGAATACTTGTTTAATAATAACAATGACACTTCAACTACTCGTAGCGGAATTCATAGTTTCAAAATACTTTTATTAAAATACTTCATAGAAGCTTCATCATCCATAATTCATAATTCAAATAACTCAAATACCATGAAAGCTAATTCAAATCTCAAGATAACATAAAAGAACATAATTAATCCAATCAAATGGTACCAACCCCAATGTTACATATTACAGAAAAACCCACTTTGTTCAATAAGAAATAAATAATGCACTCTACAGCTATCCTCAAAGCTTCAACGAACTATTCTTGATCACCTTCAAGTTACCCACGAAAAGAGGTAACATTTCCAAGAAGAAAGGGTGAGTAATCACAAATTATAAAAGATATATGGAATAGATATAGTAGTACAACAACAAATCATCGTGGATTACACATATCATCATACTTCATATATTATACCCACACTTTTGCATCATCAACACACAACAATTATATCATTACATCATCACTTCAACACGGATCATCAAACACCACTGAGATCACAACATCACTTAATCAATCATTATGAAATGTTACATATAACGCAATGCAACATCATTGACTCATGCACGTGGTACCAAAACTTCATTGATAACTAAGTCATCTTTCTTCAAAGATTCCCACCATAGGATTGATTCTCGCTTGGAACTAGAGCACTTCACAAACATGCACTCAATCCACACCACGGGATTGAGGTCATCACTAGACTAACATCCTAAAAATCAACAATTGACCAACGTCCTATCATCACTGGACCAACGTCCTAATATCATTGGATTATGCCCTAACATATGCCATAAATTCATGATGCGCAACAACATAATGAAACATGACCACTGCTAGTCAAAACGCATCATCATTCATGTAACCATCATGTAATTATTTTCATACGACATGTATACACATCAAACATGAAATCATCAACTCCATTCATCATAATAGTATCAATTACTTCATAGTACAACATAGCATCATTATAGCAACATCAATTCATCATTTACCCACATCATAATAATCCAATCACAGAATCATCCTATTCATCAAAACATAGGTACTGAAAAGTAAACATATGGTTCATCACACCACACACAATTATAGTTCATCGTGTTAGATTCCTAACGCTTCGAACGACATGTTCAACAGAGTCTTAAAACTCAAGTTATGACACTTTAAAAATCATGTTTGTTGCTCCTCGCCAGAGGATCGCCCGATGAGGCTGGGACGACAACCTTTCCCTCATATAATATCTAGAAGCTTTGTTTCTCTCCCATTTATAACACCCCAATTTGTAGTTAGTAATAATGTCGATGGATTTTGTGTTTGGTTTACCCTGAACACCGAGTAATTGTGAAGCTATTTAGGTTATTTTGGATAGATTGACAAAATCTGCTCACCTTATTCCAGTGAGAATGGATTATCCATTGGAGAAGTTAACAAACATGTACATTAAGAAGATTTTCAGTTTGCACAATATTCCGTCTAGTATTGTGTCATATAGGGATATGAGATTTACTTCAATATTTTGGGAAGGTTTGCAGAATACTTTGGGTACAAAGTTGCGTTTGAGTTCTGCTTATCACCTGCAGACTGATGGTCAAACTGAGAGGATGATTTTCAGTCACTTTAGATCTTTTGAGAGCTTGTGTGTTGGAAAAAGGAGGTGCTTGGGATAGCTACTTGCCTTTAATTGAGTTTACTTATAACAACAATTTTTATCTGAGTATCAGAATGGAACCTTTAAAAGCATTATATGGTAGGAGATGTAAGACACTATTGTGTTGGTATGAGTCGGGAGAAAGTGTTATGGTTTGACCTAGATAGTCTAGCAGACTACCGATAAGATTACGATGATTTAGGAGAAGATGAAGACTTATCAGAGTCATCATAAGAGTTATCATAACAAGAGGAGGAAACCGCTTAATTTTCAAGAAGGAGATCATGTGTTTCTTTGAGTTACTCTGGTAACTGGTGTTGATCAGGCATTGAAGTCGCGTAAGTTAATGCCGCGTTTTATTGGTCCTTACCAGATTTCAGATAAGATAGGAGAGGTAGCCTATTGGATTTCTTTTCTGCTGTCTCTTTCTAGTCTCCATGATATGTTTCATGTATCTCAATTGAGGAAATACATTGCGGATCTGTCTCATGTGGTCCAAGTAGATGATGAGCAGGTGAGAGATAACCTGACTGTGGAGACATCACCTATGCAAATAGAGGATTGAGAGTTGAAGCAGCTGGGAGGTAAAGAGATTTCCTTGGTGAAGGTTGCTTGGGGAGGAGAGACAGGTACAAATGTGACTTGGGAGCTTAAGAGTCAAATAAGGGAGTCATATCGTGATATGTTCATTTAAGGTAACTTTTGAGGGCGAAAATATTTTAAGTGGAAGAGAGTTGTAACACCCCAATTTTAGTACTTTATTTATATATATATTATATTAATTAATTATTGGTTTTATTTTTTGGTTAATGAATGTATTTCATTAATTGATATGTGTTCTATATGACAAGTGAGTCGGGTTAAGTACGTCGAACCGTAGAATTATAGTTAGTAATAATGTCAGTTATGATAGAATTAAATCACGTAAATTAGTGTTAAAAATGTGTTTTGGGATGAAGAAATCGCATGAGATCGTTGTTGCCATTGCAACAATTTTTTCTGAAAATCGCAAAGCCCGCTCAACGTGAGATTAGCTCCCTTAGCCTGCTCGGGTCTGTAATGAGCGCGCTTAGCATGAACTTAAAGTTCAAATTTTGTAGTTTTCTTTATTTAATTTTGGATTATGTGTGCTTATATTTTATACTAATTTTACTTAATTTTCTGGAATTTAAATTGCATGTTTGGATGGGTTTTGAAGGCTATTTGTTAACGATATGAAACTTTGTTTATGTGACGTATGTATGTCTGTGATTGGGTGTTAAATCGTAATGACTGTTGTGCATTGTTGCTATGTGTTGTTATGATGTTTTGGAGCAGTGATATTATGAAATGAATTGTATGTGAATAATTCATGAGTATGTGTTGTATGTGCAAATGTGTGGTAATTCAAGTGTAATTAACTATTGAAAATATGCATGGATGTTAATATTAGAGGATGGCCTTAATTTGCATATGGTTTTTGTAATTGCATATGCATCATTTGTTGTCAAGAGGCATGCTTGTTAGTTCTGTGGGAGCTAGTGACTTGTCCCAAACCTATAGAGGAGTTTAAAAGCTTAGAGGATGGGCTTTTGGTGTGTTATTGGTCTAGAGGATGGACCCGGTTTAAAGTAAAAACCAAATAAAAATAACAGAGATTGGTACCATATGCATGAGTATTGCATTAGAGTTGCATTGAGTCATATTATGTCTATGTTTGCAATATGGAATTGTGTGTATGGTGAGAAGTTGATGTGTTTGTGGAAAATTGTAGATTGTGATTGTATATGCATGAGAATAGTATGAGAATTGGGTGATGTTATGTTTATAAAGCATCGTAGTGTGAGAATATTTATTTGTATGCATACATGTTATACATTATGTATTATTGTATGATTTTCGATAATCATGTAAATTCTCACCCTTCTGTTGAAATGATGTTTTATATGATAGCTCAAGTACTAAAGAGTAGAGTTTCTTCTAGCAAGAGATTACCTTGAGGAGTTAGCTGGTTTTATTTTCATTTTACTTTGGGTTGAGTCATGCTCTAGTCATGTAACACTGGGGAAAACGTTTGGATTCATGTTTTTAAAGAGATACATTGTATACTCTATGTTATGTTGTTATGATATTTTGATTTATATGGTGAATTGGCTTCTATGTCTAAGTTATTTCAATGAATGATTTATTACGAGACTTCTATAGTATGTTCATTTGAAATGGAGTTTTATTTCGCTGCTACATGCTTGTGAAAAGTGGTATGATAATCCATGAATTTAAATAAGTGTTAATTGAGCATGACAAGTATTTGTATTGTATGGAGTATGTGTGAATCCCTTGTTTTGAAATGCATGTTATTATTTACTCTGATTTATGACAAAATATTCTGTGGGATTCAGAGGGTGTTACATTAGTGGTATCAGAGCATAGTCGACCAGTTGACTAAGTTATTAATGTGTTTATTCTCATTTATATTCTATATGTGTTGTGTCACTATCAGTATTCTTTGTTCTAGTGAGAAGTTATTGTTGGAAATTCTCAGAACAATGGTTGGAGGCAGGAATGACAAGGCTATCACTGAAGCTTTGGCAATGTTGGCTGGAGAAATTAGGCAGAATCAACATGTCAACAATAATGTTGGGAATAACAACAATTATGATGAGTTACATGCTTTGGGAAGTTTTAGAGGAATAATCTGCCAATTTACGAGGGAGCTCATGAACCTAACAGGGCACGGGTATGGCTGAAAGCGATTGAGAAATTTTTTTGAGCCATGAACTGTTCATATGCACAGAAGGTGTGGTTTGGCACCCATATGATTGGGAAGAAAGTAGATGACAGATGGGGTAACACTATTCATAGGTTTGAATATCACCTTACTTTTCCTTTGTTTCTTTTTCGTAATAGGTAACGAAAAATATAGAGGAAAAATCTCATCAACAGGAAGATGCTCGATCAAATCCCAAGTAATTTACATTCCCTCTTAGTTGCATGTAGTTTAGTTATCGATCGACTTGGAAATGATAAATGTGTTATTCAGTTTGGGACACAAATTCATTTTTGATGTATGATTCTTGGATTACGAAGATTTTATCCTTTGACAGGTTTGACGGAATTGCAGCAGAGCCCAGAAAGGGAATCAGAAGTGGTCATGTACCTGGCAGCAAATGCATTCCTTTCCCCAGGTACAATATCAATATTAAAAATTATACAATCTTATCTCAATTCTGATCCTGTGGTATTATATCGTAGATATCATTATTATTAAGAATGCTTCGGTATATTATTATTACATTATGTGTGCACTTGATTTTCAGACTATTTTAATCAATGCCAAATGTTTTTGACCTGCAGATTTTAGATAGTTCACAAGCATTGTTACCAGCAGACGAGCTTAAGAAGCGATTTGAACAAGAAGGTTCTAACATCTTTCAATATATTTTAATATTGCCGAAATCATTTTCTTCTCGAATTCCACTGTCACCAATTCTCATTATTCTGCAGGTATCTCTTTGGAAAAGCCGGTTGTGACTTCGTGTGGAACTGGAGTAACTGCATGCATTCTTGCATTGGTATTGCTGTGTCTAGTCTTCTCTAATCTTTTCTATCGAAGTACCCGATATATTGGAAATATCCTTTCAGTACATTTTGATTTTGATTTTTTTTTTGTTACAGGGTCTTCATCGTCTTGGAAAGACCGATGTTCCGGTTTATGATGGATCGTGGACTTGATGGGGATCACATTTTGATACTCCGGTTGACACGGCCGACACGGCCACAAAAACACAATAGAATCGCCAAAAATGAATTTGCATGGCAAAAAGTTGTATCTAGTTTTCAAACATTTTGAGCAGAACTGAGTTATCTTTGCATCTTTACTTTAAAAAATGATAATAATGACAGGGTTGTTTGATAACTGTACCGATGTTTGTGTTTTTAGTTCTTGTCATATGAAATAAAATAAATGTTAAAAGGATGTTACTAAAAAAATTAATGATATAAGGAAAATATAATGAGTCATCTTAAACAATTCCACATCATCACAAATATGCCACATCAGCGCGATGCAAACAAAATTTACTTATTTTAAACAAAAAATTTATTAAGGATTAAAGTTGGTGATTTTTTATATTAAAAAATTATATAAACTAAAATTATATATATATATATATATATATATATATATATATATATATATATATATATATATATATATATATATATATATATATATATATATATATATATATATATATATATATATATATATATATATATATATATATATATATATATATATATATATATATATATATATATATATATATATATATATATATATATATATATATATATATATATATATATATATATATATATATATATATATATATATATATATATATATATATATATATATATATATATATATATATATATATATATTTCTCTAAATTATAATATATATGCTTCATTTCTAGTATTAATTTAGTGATTAGAACTCTTACAATATAAAGTTCAAAATAAATTAATCAATATTAATCTTAATTGGTGTTAAAAAGATTAATCTTGATTGATAAGAATTTCCTAATTATTTTATTAAAAAAATAATGTTTGTTGCGTATTACCATATTTTTAGGGTAAAAAGTGGAACTTCATTATACAGTTATTATAAATTGATTTGGTCTTGATTCAAAAAAAGAAAAAAAAAAGTTGAATTGGTCCATATTTTTATATGTAGTTGGCTAATCATGTGCACAACAATTTGGTTTTCTTTAAATATGGTTGAACTCAATAAATATGAGATACTTTTATCATATAAAAATAATAAAAATATAAGATTTTATAATTTAAATTTTAAATTTTAAAATATGATATATTTATCAACATGTTAAAATATTATTTTACATATATTTTTATTATAAATTAATGTACTCAATTTGATTTAATATTTATTCAGACAACTTTATTTTATACAAGACAAGTCTATGACATTTTTATCAAAACATGTTTAGCGTTTTTTCAGAGAATCATGCAAAATTGGCTAATAAAATAAATAATCATACAAATAAATAAAAAATAATCAAGGTAAAAATAAATAAATAAATAAATAAATGATTCCTCTTACAAGAGAAATAAATGAACAACCAAAAAATGAATCTAACCTATAGGCTCATGAGAATAGAACCCTATTAAGTAACAACATACAAAAAATAAAATAAATGAAACAACTCTAAAAAATGGAGAAGAAAACCAAATAGAAAGTAAAATTATTCTTGTTTTGGTTTCTCCTCATTCTCATGATTAATCTCTGCTCCAACAAGTTGTTTAAGACCTTGAAGGATTGAAGGTTTTGACCTAACATCAACATTGTTGCTCAATGTGGTGACAATCTCTTTTGAAATAAAGCACTTTTCTTCTGAATACAACTTCTCTTGAACAAAAGGAGAAACAACTAGTTTGTGTAGTTCTTCACTTGGAGGAGGAGGTTCCTTTTCTTCCTGAAATAATCAATTATCAAAAATAATCCATTACCAAAATCTAAGACATAATAGTATGTATTTTGATTACAAAAAGTTTAAGACCCGAGTTTGAACCACCAGAACCATGATCAGGACAAAACTCAAACAAAAACATAAGAGACAAACCTCAAAACTTATACAAAATAAAAACACAAACAAAAAGCAGTTATTACCTTGCTGAAAGTTTCCATAAGTTGAAGCATTCCAACTTGAGCTTGAAGAAACGTAACATAATTAGAAGCAGCATTAAGCATCTCAGCAGTGTTCATCTTAGGTCCACCAGGAACCAACTTCCCAAGCTCTTGTGTCTTCTCAGTTATCTTCCTTCTTCTTTCTCTCGCCGCAATACTCTGGGTCGAGATACTCCTTTCACTAACCTTCTTCTCACATTGCACATTAACATCAACCATATTCGAACCCGAAAACGCTTCCGCTTCAAAGGAAGTAGTAAAAGGGTTCGCTATAAACTCATCCACAAAATAATTGCATGAGTTCAAAAGCTCTTGTTGGTTTGCTTCTTCATAACCTATTTTTTGTCGTTTTGGACATGGAAGAACGTAGTTGTTGAAATTTTCATCGTTAGGGAAAATGTCATTCATTGAAACAAAACCATCATTTTGATCACAAGAAAAAGTTGAGTCAATGATTAGTTGATCTTCACAAGGATAATTCTCGTTAGAGTAAAAATAAGGACTCGGAAAAAATAAGATTTCATCTAGAAAAGAAGAAGAAAAGTCATAGTTTTGTTGAGACAGTTCAAATAGTTGTTGTTGTTCATGATATTGGAAAGTGATGGTTTCGGAGTTGTCAATAGTTTGAAGAGTTTGAGAAGGATAAGAATTATTATAGTTGTTGTAGTGTGTGGTAAGAAATCCCATGATAAAAAAAAAGGAGAATCTTTGTTTAGAGACAAAAGTACGAGAATGTTTGAAGAGGACAAGTACTAGAATGATGAAAGAGAAAAACTAGTGTACTATGTCGTTGTAGATATTTATTGTGTGTGAATGGTTTTAGAGAGATTGAAGGAAGAAAAAGACTTGAGAAGAGTAAAGGAAAAGGAGAATAAAAATTAAGAAGAGATATGATATAGGAGAAGTTAGAGGCAGTTACATTTGAGAAAACAAAAATTATGAATTAAAAAATAAAATAAAAAAATGCAGTTTTGCGGAATAGAAGGAGGATTGGCTAAAAGTAAGGAAGTTATTATGCAATGAAAACATGCCATCTATATTTATGATTGATTCACGTCAAGTATTTTTCTTTAGACAAAAAAAAAAACATTTGATTTAGTATTTTGATTTAGTAATAATAAGAATAAGAATTTCATTAAAAATTTATTATTAAAAAAGTGAATGTTTATAGTGATAAAAAAAGTGAATGTTTGTAAACTAAATTATTAAAAAAAGGTTGGAAATTATTTGTGAAACAGTTACATAGCCAACTCATGTATGTGATTGACCATTTCATAGTCTTATTAACCGTTTTGTTAACTCTTGGTTCTCATTGACCATTTCCTCATTTTATTATCTGTTTCTTTAATCCTTCCCTCTTTCTCTCTCATACATAGGAATATTGTTTTTTTTTATTTATATTTTTAATTTTAATAATTTCTAAGTATTATTTGAGTAAAAATCAATACTAAACGGTTTTAAATTATCAGTGAATCATAACTGATAAATTTATATAAAAATTTGACTTTTTTTTGAATCACATATAAAATATCACGTGTAAATAATTGTGATGCACTGGTTGTGTATAATATTTTTTACTGTATAGTAATTATTCTCTTTTATAAAATAAAAATAGCACAAGAAAAAATTCTAATATAAAAAGATAACATTTAGTTATTGATTAGACAATAAAAATATAAAACTAACCCAATTGATAATAACATTAATATCTTGTTTAGATATATTTTACGAATTCATTTTTAATATTTTACAATAATTGTAACCATTTTTTTTATTACAATAATTGTATAAGACATGTAACCGGCCATAAGACTTTTAGAAATTAGACTCTAACTTTTAAAGCCCCAAAATTTAGAAACTAAAATTTAAAAAATAAATGAGATCCCTAAATTTAAGGAGATCCCTAAAATAAACAAAATTGAAATTAAAGTAAGATTTGTAACACCTAATTTTTTCACTTAAAATTTTTATATTTATTTTATTTTAAAGATAATATGTTGTCAATAATATATATATTTTGTTTTAAAATATTGTTTTCTTTTTATTTTTAATTTTTGTAAAATCATTTTATTATTTTCAGCCTTTTTTTTTAGAAAATTGTTTTTCGGAAATAGATATTTTTAAAATTATTTTTCAAAAATATTATTTTTTATTTAAAAATTTCAAATTACTTTAGCAAGACTAATGATAGTCTACTCCCTTTCATCTCAAATATAAGCAACCCAATTTTTTTTGCTATGATCTTAAATATAGGCAAAAAAACACTAATAATTATTACATTCAATTCAATGTCATTATTTCACATATACACATAACTTTTTCTTCACATTTTTATATTTTTAACGAAGACGTATTTTCAATGCATGACACTTATGTGGTTACCTACTGACGCCAAGAGAAAGTTTTATATCTTTGAAGAAAGATTGAAGGTCGTGGAGGGTCATGGTGCCTATGGAATAAATGTTGTAGATTTGGGCCTGGTGCCAGGTATCAGAATTTCTGCTAAGTTTAAGGCACCAGACTTTGACAAATACAAGGGGATGACATGTGCTACGACGCATTTCAGGATATATTACAGGCAAATGTCAGCATACAATGATGATGAAAGGATGCTGATGCACTTCTTCCAAGACAGACTGTCTGGGACATCTTTGGAGTGGTACATGCAGTTAGAGCGGACTTATATCCGTACCTGGAGAGAATTGGCCGAAGTGTTCATTAAGCATTACCAATACAATACTGACATGTCTTTCAATAAGACTCAACTTCAGAGTCTTTCTCAAGGGTCAAACGAATTCTTCAGAGAGTACGCCCAAAGATGGCGAGAACTTGTTGCCAGGGTTCAACCACCGATGATGGAGAGAGAATTGGTAGACATGTTAATGGAAATACTACAGGGTCCCCATTATACGATGATGGTTGGAAATACCTCGATCAGTTTTTCAAATTTGGTTATGGCAGTTGAGCGTGTTGAACCAGTTATTAAGTTGGGAAAGATTCAGGTTACAAATGCAAGTTCCTCAAATGGAGGGAAGAAGTCTTTTGGAGGTTATGCTAAGAAGAGAAAGAGGGTGACCAATTCTATGTTTTCTTCTAGAGGAAAGGGCATAGCGTATCAAGCGTCATATCAACAAGCTGCTATAGTAATTCCTTCAGCTCCTCAATAAGTTGGTTCTCCCCAGCCAGCTTATGCTCCTCAACACCCGCATTAGTGTCATCAAAATTATGCTCCTAGAAAATATAAGCAAAGACCCAATTTTCCTGAGAGTACTTTTGACCCGATACCGATGCCTTATGCACATTTTTTTGCCTCATTTGCTCAAATTGCAGTTAGTTGAACTCCGCACTATGAATCCTCCTACAAAGTTGCTACCTGGTTATGATGCAAACACCAAATGTGAGTTTCATTATGGAGCGCCATGGAATAATATTGAAAACTGCAAAGCTTTGAAGCATAAGGTGTAAGATCTGATTGATTCTAAAGTGATTGAGTTCACTCTAAACAATCATCAAATGTGATGCAAAATTCGATGCCTCCGCACAACATTCCTTCGGTAGATGCTATTGAGAATATTGATGGTCTAAACCTAGTGATGGATGTGAATCAGTTAAGGATTTATTTGATGTTTGTCAAGAAGAAGTTATTTGAACATGACGTGTTCCTTGGTTGTTCTATTGGTTGTAAGCAGTGTCTTGATCAGCCGAAGGGGTCTGATGAGTTGAATATGGGAATTCAAAGAATGTTTGATCAAAATTTAATTCAGTTTGACAAGCCTTTATATAATGATGATGTTGGTAGTGATAATGTTGTAATTATTTCTATTTTATATGATCATGTTCGTGTTCCTATACCATCTAAGTAGTCTCCATTGATGATAACTATGCCTGGTTCTGTTCTATTTGAAAGTACCAAAGCTATACCATGGTGTTATGGTGTTGAGGTATATTATCAAGGTTAAAAGCAAGAAGACCTACCCCTTGTGGTTGCTGAAACAAGGGTAGAAAATATTGTTGGAATAAGTCGTTTCACCCGCAGTGGTAGAATATTTTCCCTTCCACGAGTTACTCAAGATAAAACTGATGAAGCTTTAGCTAATGCTAAAGGGAAGCAAACCATTATGTATAACCAAGTGCCGAATTATGATCCAGAGTCGTCTTCTTCTAAGGAAGCAAAAGAGATTGAGGAATTGATGAAGATTATTAAGAAGAGTGACTACAAGATAGTTGATCAACTCAATCAGACACCATCTAAGATATCTATCTTGTCACTACTACTTTGTTCTGACCCCCACCATAATGCATTGATGAAGCTCCTGAGCACCGCCTATGTGTCTCGGGAAATTTATGTTAATCAGCTAGAAGGGATTGTAGCCAACATTACTGCTGGTAATGGTTTGGGTTTTACTGATCGTGACTCGCCTCCTAAGGGGAGGAACCATAACAAACCTTTGCACATTTCTATGGAGTGAATTAATACTACTTTATCAAGAGTGTTGGATGATACAAGTTCTTCTTTTTCAAAAATATTATTTTTTATTTAAAATTTTCAAATTACTTTAGCAAGACTAATGATAATCTACTCCCTTTCGTCTCAAATATAAGCAACCCACTATGATCTTAAATATAGGCAAAAAAAACACTAATAATTATTACATTCAATTCAATGTCATTATTTCACATATACACATACTTTTTTTCTTCACATTTTTATATTTTTAACGAAGATGTATTTTCAATGCATGGCACCGTTATGGGGTTACCTGCTGACGCCAAGAGATAGTGTCATATCTTTGAAGAAAGATTGAAGGTCGTGGAGGGTCATGGTGCTTATGGAATAAATGTTACATATTTGGGCATGGTGCCATGTATCAAAATTCCTGCAAAGTTTAAAGCTCCAGACTTTGACAAATACAAGGGGACGACATGTGCTAAGACGCATTTTAGGACGTATTACAGGAAAATGTCAGCATACTATGATGATGAAAGGATGCTGATGCACTTCTTCCAAGACAAACTGTCTAGGGCATCTTTGGAGTGGTACATACAGTTATAGCAGACTTATATCCGTACCTGGAGAGAATTGGCTGAAGTGTTCATTAAGTATTACCAATACAATACTGATATATGTAACACCCATAATTTAGTTTAATTATTTATTTAATTATTTATTTAATTAGAATATTTTGGAATAATTGTGAAGTTGTGTAATATTGAGGATCACTGGTATAAGTTGTTAGATTATTATTAATTAATTAATTAGTTGACTAATAATAATTATATTATGTGAAATTAAGGAAATATATGAAATATATGTTGGGCCTACACTATTGGTTGGAAATAGTAAAGTGGGGATGTAGGTTAGACTCAATAGGATTGATATATAAGGAGAATCTAACACAAAGATTCGTTTTAGTTGGAGAATAAGGATTTTTATACGTTGATCGATAGAGCTGCACGGAAGAGAAGCAAGCTGCCCGGTGTCAAGCAGAACGAAGCAAAACCGTCGGCTAGAATTTTTGGTTGAACGACCTTTAATCCAGGTAAGAGTGTGGTTCTGACCTTATAATGGAATTTATGACATATATTACGTGGGAAGGAGGATTGACTAAAAATAAAAAAGTTATTATGCAATGAAAACATGCCATCTATATTCATGATTCATTCACGCAAGTGTTTTTCTTTAGACAAAAAAAAAACACTTGATTTAGTATTTTGATTTAGTAATAATAAGAATAAGAATTTCATTAAAAATTTATTATTAAATAAGTGAATGTTTATAGTGATTAAAAAAAGTGAATGTTTGTAAACTAAATTATTAAAAAAATGTTTGGAAATTATTTGTGAAACAGTTACATAGCCAGCTCATGTATGTGATTGACCATTTCATAGTCTTATTAACCGTTTTTGTTAACTCTTGGTTCTGATTGACCATTTCCTCATTTTATTAACTGTTTCCTTAATCCTTCTCTCTTTCTCTCTCACATATAGGAATATTGTTTTTTTTTTAATTTTAATAATTCCTAAGTATTTGAGTAAAAATCAATATTAAATATTTTTATAAAGAATTTAATTGAAATATACTTACGATGTAAAACAATTTTACATTATAAGTAAATCATAATTGTCAAATTTATATAAAAATTTGACTTTTTTTTAAATCACATATAAAATATTACGTGTGAATAATTGTGATACACTAATTGTGTATAATATTTTTTATTGTATAATAATTATTCTTTTTTATAAAATAAAAATAGCACAAGAAAAAAATAAATATAAAAAGACAACATTTAGTCATAGATTAGACAAATAAAAATATAAAACTAACCCAATTAACAATAACATTAATATCCTGTTTAGATTTTTTTACGAATTCATTTTTAATATTTTACAATAATTGTAACCAATTCTTTTTATTACAATAATTGTATAAGACATGTAACTCTCAATAAGACTTTTAGAAATTAGACTCTAACTTTTAAAACCCCAAAATTTAGAAACTAAAATTTAAAAAATAAATGAGCTTCGAAATAAGGAGATCCCTAAAATAAACAAAATTAAAATTATAGTAAGATTTGTAACACCTAAGTTTTTCACTTAAAATTTTTATATTCTATTTTATTTTAAAAATAATATGTTGTCAAGAATATATATTTTGTTTTAAAACATTGTTTTCTTTTTAATTTTAATTTTTGTAAAATTATTTTATTATTTTCAGCCTTTTTTTAGAAAATTGTTTTTCGGAAATAAATATTTTTAAAATTATTTTTCAAAAATATTATTTTTTATTTAAAAATTTCAAATTGCTATAGACTAATGATAGTCTACTCTCTTTCGTCTCAAATATAAGCAACCCAATTTTCTTGCAATGATCTAAAAATAAGCTGAAAATGCAAAAATAAAGTTTAGTTATCTAGATGGACTTATGAAAATAAGCTGAAAAAAATCTTATGAACAATATCATAAGTTGTTTTCATATGTTCTCTCAAACAAACAGTATCACAAAATATATGTTAATTGGTAAACTTGAATAAGTCAATGCAAATAAGCATTTAGTCTAATTGATCTTTTAATTTGTTAGTCTATTTTAACACTAGTCGAATTGCTTATTTGAAAATGTTCAAATAAAATAGGCTTCTACGTAGGCTAATAGGCCAATCAAGGCTTCAAAAAGACAGGGTCAAGCCTAAAAACAAGCCTTTCATAGGCCACATGCCAGGCTTAGACTTTGAAATTTTTAGCAGGCCAGACTCAGGCTTGGATAAGCGTAGCTCGGCCCAGCCTATTTCTATCCCTAATTATCTGTAGTCCACACATAATCTCATACTTCCATCTTTCTTCCTAACAAACAACACATGTGCACCCCACAGAGAAACACTTGGTCGAACGAAATTCTTCTCGAGCATCTCTTCCATTTTTTCTTCAGCTCACTCAGCTCGAAAGCTGACATTCTATAAGGAGCCATTGACACCAAACTTGTACCTAGAACGAATTCTACAGAAAACTGCACTTCAGATTCTGTCACCAAACTTAGGAAACCTCAAAGTCTTATTATAACAGTTGATGTGAACATATATGAACTCCAACCAGTTCATTTCAAGAATAACATCTATTTTGTGTAAGGGTAGACACACCAAATCCATCACAAAACTCTTACCATAAATGGTCATAGGACATCTTAAACAAACAAAAGTAGTAGTAACATAACCATTAGCAGGAGTATTTATTATCGTACTACCATTCTTATTAGACAACTTCAATCCTAGCATATTAGCATATTCACGCGAATAAATGAATGAGTAGCAACTATATTAATAATAGCAACCAATTCAACATCATTAATAAAACAAGTACCTCAAATCAAGCTATCCTTCTTGTAATATTCTGATCCATTCAGAGAGAACACTCTATCGTTGGTCTGGGAAGAAACAACATTATTCTTTGGCTTCTGACATTGGGTACTGATATGACCCTGCTCTCCACAGTTAAAACAAGTCGGGTCATTGTTCTTGCACTATGGAGCATGATGACCCGTCTTACCAAATTTGTAACATCTCATAACCTTATTCTCACATTTATTAGAATGGTGACTTTGTTCCCCACACCTATAACACTTGAAAACAACATGAGCTCCTCTCCCACTTGTCTTTTTCCCATTGAAAACCTTCGGTTTCCCTTTATCAGCTGGAGTATCATAAGGCTTCCTACAGTCTTGATGTTGTTTCCCTCTCTTCTTGTTCAGACTCATGTAGTGAGCCGAATGAGCTTTTCTATCTTCTTCATAGATCCTATAACTGTTCACCAACTATGGAAATATACAGATCTGCTGATATCCAATTTCCTGCTTGATCTTCAGACGTAACCCATTCTCAAACTTGATACACTTCGAGAATTCAGTAGTCGTTTCACTGTAATGCGGATAATACTTTTCCAGTTATATAAACCTCGAAGCATACTCAGTCACAGTCAAATTCCCTTGTTTCAACTCTAGAAACTCAATCTCTTTCTTCTCGCGCACATGCTTGGGAAAGTAATTCCTCAAAAACTCCCTGCTGAACACATCTCAAGTAACGAATTCACCCTTTGTTGTTAGACGTTGATGGGTGTCGATCCGCCAGTCATCGGCTTCCTCTGCCAGCATATACGTATCAAACTGCACCTTCTGTACCTCTAAACAATCCATGACCCAAAAGATCCTTTCAATTTATTTGAGCCAAGTCTATGCTCTGTCAGGGTCGTACCTACTCTTGAAAGTAGGCGGATGGTTCCTCTGTAATGTTTCCAAGACACATGACCTATCATTCCCACCAGTATTAAGCTGATGTTGCACAACCTGAGCAATAGCCTGCAAAGCAGTAACAATCACATCATTGTTTCTTCCATCTATTCTACACATAGGAAAACTAACGTCAAAAAACAATGTGTCGAAAGTGTAGTCGTTCACTAATCGACTGATAGGACATACTCATCATAGGAAAACCTGGTCGGATGGACCGACCTGCTCAGATAGCACTAATGTAACACCCTTCTAAACCCACAAATAATTCGTATATAATTTACAAAAGTAATACGAATAAAGCCACAATTAGGGTGTCACACCTTCATATAAATATCATGTAAAACATCTTTCTCCATAACACGGGTTTTCAAGAATCAACTATAGTGAATACTTGTTTAATAATAACAATGACACTTCAACTACTCGTAGCGGAATTCATAGTTTCAAAATACTTTTATTAAAATACTTCATAGAAGCTTCATCCATAATTCATAATTCAAATAACTCAAATACCATGAAAGTTAATTCAAATCTCAAGATAACATAAAAGAACATAATTAATCCAATCAAATGGTACCAACCCCAATGTTACATATTACAGAAAGACCCACTTTGTTCAATAAGAAATAAATAACGCACTCTACAACTATCTTCAAAGCTTCAACGAACTATTCTTGATCACCTTCAAGTTACCCACGAATAAAGGTAACATTTCCAAGCAGAAAGGGTGAGTAATCACAAATTATAAAAGATATATGGAATAGATATAGTAGTACAACAACAAATCATCATGGATTACACATATCATCATACTTCATATATTATACCCACACTTTTGCATCATCAACACACAACAATTATATCATTACATCATCACTTCAACATGCATCATCAAACACCACTGAGATCACAACATCACTTAATCAATCATTATGCAATGTTACGTATAACGCAATGCAACATCATTGACTCATGCACGTAGTACCAAAACTTCATTGATAACTAAGTCATCTTTTTTCAAAGATTCCCACCATAGGATTGATTCTCGCTTGGAACTGGAGCACTTTACAAACATGCACTCAATCCACACCACGGGATTGAGGTCATCACTAGACTAACATCCTAAAAATCAACAATTGACCAACATCCTATCATCACTGGACCAACTTCCTAACATCATTGGATTATGCCCTAACATATGCCATAAATGCATGATGCGCAACAACATAATAAAACATGACCACTGCTAGTCAAAATGCATCATCATTCATGTAACCATCATGTAATTATTTTCATACAGCATGTATACACATCAAACATGAAATCATCAACTCCATTCATCATAATAGTATCAATTACTTCATAGTACAACATAGCATCATTATAGCAACATCAATTCATCATTTACCCACATCATAATAAGCCAATCACAAAATCATCCTATTCATCAAAACATAGGTACTGAAAAGTAAACATATGGTTCATCACACCACACACAATTATAGTTCATCGTGTTAGATTCCTAATGCTTCGAACGACACGTTCAACATAGTCTTAAAACTCAAGTTATGACACTTTAAAAATCATGTCTGTTGCTCCTCGCCAGAGAATCGCCCGATGAGGCTGGGACGACAACCCTTCCCTCATATAATTTCTAGAAGCTTTGTTTCTCTCCCATTTATAACACCCCAATTTTAGTATTATATATATATATATATATATATATATATATATATATATATATATATATATATATATATATATATATATTATATTTATTAATTTTTGGTTTGATTTTGTGGTTAATTGATGTATTGCATTAATTTGTATGTGTGATATGTGACGAGTTTGTCAGGTTAAGTATGTTGAACCGTAGAATTGTAGTTAGTAATAATGTCGATGGATTTTGTGTTTAGTTTAACCTGAACACCGAGTAATTGTGAAGCTATTTAGGTTATTTTGGATAGATTGACAAAATTTACTCACCTTATTCCAGTGAGAATGGATTATCCATTGGAGAAGTTAACAAACATGTACATTGAGAAGATTGTCAGTTTGCACAATATTCCGTCTAGTATTGTGTCATATAGGGATATGAGATTTACTTCAATATTTTGGAAAGGTTTGCAGAATGCTTTGGGTACAAAGTTGCTTTTGAGTTCTGCTTATCACCTGCAGACTGATGGTCAGACTGAGAGGATGATTTTCAGTCACTTTAGATCTTTTGAGAGCTTGTGTGTTGGAAAAAGGAGGTGCTTGGGATAGCTACTTGCCTTTAATTGAGTTTACTTATAACAACAATTTTCATCTGAGTATCAGAATGGAACCTTTTAAAGCATTATATGGTAGGAGATGTAAGACACTATTGTGTTGGTATGAGTCGGGAGAAAGTGTTGTGGTTTGACCTAGATAGTCTAGCAGACTACCGATAAGATTACGATGATTTAGGAGAAGATGAAGACTTATCAGAGTCATCATAAGAGTTATCATAACAAGAGGAGGAAAGCGCTTAATTTTCAAGAAGGAGATCATGTGTTTCTTTGAGTTACTCTGGTAACTGGTGTTGATCGGGCATTGAAGTTGCGTAAGTTAATGCCGCGTTTTATTAGTCCTTACCAGATTTCAAATAAGATAGGAGAGGTAGCCTACTGGATTTCTTTTCTGCTGTCTCTTTCTAGTCTCCATGATATGTTTCATGTATCTCAATTGAGGAAATACATTGCGGATCTGTCTCATGTGGTCCAAGTAGATGATGAGCAGGTGAGAGATAACCTGACTGTGGAGACATCACCTATGCAAATAGAGGATTGAGAATTGAAGCAGCTGGGAGGTAAAGAGATTTCCTTGGTGAAGGTTGCTTGGGGAGGAGAGACAGGTACAAATGTGACTTGGGAGCTTAAGAGTCAAATAAGGGAGTCATATCGTGATATGTTCATTTAAGGTAACTTTTGAGGGCGAAAATATTTTAAGTGGAAGAGAGTTGTAACACCCCAATTTTAGTATTTTATTTATATATATATATATTATATTCATTAATTATTGGTTTTATTTTTTGGTTAATGAATGTATTTCATTAATTGATATGTGTTCTATATGACAAGTGAGTCGGGTTAAGTATGTCGAACCATAGAATTGTAGTTAGTAATAATGTCAGTTATGATATAATTAATTTATTAGTGATAATTATATGAAAATGATAAAATATTGGTAATTGAGCCTATTGGGTGAGAAAGGTAAGAGTAATATGAGTGTGTGTGTGTGTGTGTGTGTTAGGAAGCCTAATAGTGATTGCTAGAGTTAGTTTTTGTAAAGGTTTAATAAAATAGAAATAGAAAATAGAGTTAGTAAGAAGGATAGCAAAAGAGAAGAGAAAAGGTTTTTACGAGGTAAGGGTGAGTTTTCATTTGATTATTGGGGTTGTTGATAATGCATGATAGGTAGTAGCATGTATTATGATCAATTTCTCTAGTTTTCCATGTTTTGAATCACTTAGGTTTTGATTGAGAATCCATGATATTGACATGTAATTGTGTTGTGAATGTTTGGATTTATGTATATATGTTGGATATATGTTATAATGCTTAAATCACGGAAATTAGTGTTAAAAATGTGTTTTGGGATGAAGAAATCGCATGAGATCGTTGTTGCCATTGCAACAATTTTTTCTGAAAATCGCAAAGCCCGCTCAATGTGAGATTAGCTCGCTTAGCCTGCTCGGGTCTGTAATGCGCGCGCTTAGCATGAACTTAAAGTTCAAATTTTGTAGTTTTCTTTATTTAATTTTGGATTATGTGTGCTTATATTTTATACTAATTTTACTTAATTTTCTGGAATTTAAATTGCATGTTTGGATGGGTTTTGAAGGCTATTTGTTAATGATATGAAACTTTGTTTATGTGACGTATGTATGTCTGTGATTGGGTGTTAAATCGTAATGACTGTTGTGCATTGTTGCTATGTGTTGTTATGATGTTTTGGAGCAGTGATATTATGAAATGAATTGTATGTGAATAATTCATGAGTATGTGTTGTATGTGCAAATGTGTGGTAATTCAAGTATAATTAATTATTGAAAATATGCATGGATGTTAATATTAGAGGATGGCCTTAATTTGCATATGGTTTTTGTAATTGCACATGCATCATTTGTTGTCAAGAGGCATGCTTGTTAGTTCTGTGGGAGCTAGTGACTTGTCCCAAACCTATAGAGGAGTTTAAAAGCTTAGAGGATGGGCTTTTGGTGTGTTATTGGTCTAGAGGATGGACCCGGTTTAAAGTAAAAACCAAATAAAAATAACATAGATTGGTACCATATGCATGAGTATTGCATTAGAGTTGCATTGAGTCATATTATGTCTATGTTTGCAATATGGAATTGTGTGTATGGTGAGAAGTTGATGTGTTTGTGGAAAATTGTAGATTGTGATTGTATATGCATGAGAATAGTATGAGAATTGGGTGATGTTATGTTTATAAAGCATCGTAGTGTGAGAATATTTATTTGTATGCATACATGTTATACATTATGTATTATTGTACGATTTTCGATAATCATGTAAATTCTCACCCTTCTGTTGAAATGATGTTTTATATGATAGCTCAAGTACCAAAGAGTAGAGTTTCTTCTAGCAAGAGATTACCTTGAGGAGTTAGCTGGTTTTATTTTCATTTTACTTTGGGTTGAGTCATGCTCTAGTCATGTAACACTGGGGAAAATGTTTGGATTCATGTTTTTAAAGAGATACATTGTATACTTTATGTTATGTTATTATGATATTTTGATTTATATGGTGAATTGGCTTCTATGTCTAAGTTATTTCAATGAATGATTTATTACGAGACTTCTATAGTATGTTCATTTGAAATGGAGTTTTATTTCGCTGCTACATGCTTGTGAAAAGTGGTATGATAATCCATGAATTTAAATAAGTGTTAATTGAGCATGACAAGTATTTGTATTGTATGGAGTATGTGTGAATCCCTTGTTTTGAAATGCATGTTATTATTTACTCTGATTTATGACAAAATATTCTGTGGGATTCAGAGGGTGTTATATTAGTGGTATCAGAGCATAGTCGACCAGTTGACTAAGTTATTAATGTGTTTATTCTCATTTATATTCTATATGTGTTGTGTCACTATCAGTATTGTTTGTTCTAGTGAGAAGTTATTGTTGGAAATTCTCAGAACAATGGTTGGAGGCAGGAATGACAAGGCTATCACTGAAGCTTTGGCAATGTTGGCTGGAGAAATTAGGCAGAATCAACATGTCAACAATAATGTTGGGAATAACAACAATGATGATGAGTTACATGCTTTGGGAAGTTTTAGAGGAATAATCTGCCAATTTACGAGGGAGCTCATGAACCTAACAGGGCACGGGTATGGCTGAAAGCGATTGAGAAATTTTTTTGAGCCATGAACTGTTCACATGCACAGAAGGTGTGGTTTGGCACCCATATGAATGGGAAGAAAGTAGATGACTGATGGGGTAACACTATTCATAGGTTTGAATATCACCTTACTTTTCCTTTGTTTCTTTTTCGTAATAGGTAACGAAAAATATAGAGGAAAAATCTCATCAACAGGAAGATGCTCGATCAAATCCCAAGTAATTTACATTCCCTCTTAGTTGCATGTAGTTTAGTTATCGATCGACTTGGAAATGATAAATGTGTTATTCAGTTTGGGACACAAATTCATTTTTGATGTATGATTCTTGGATTACGAAGATTTTATCCTTTGACAGGTTTGACGGAATTGCAGCAGAGCCCAGAAAGGGAATCAGAAGTGGTCATGTACCTGGCAGCAAATGCATTCCTTTCCCCCAGGTACAATATCAATATTAAAAATTATACAATCTTATCTCAATTCTGATCCTGTGGTATTATATCGTCGATATCATTATTATTAAGAATGCTTCGGTATATTATTATTACATTATGCGTGCACTTGATTTTCAGACTATTTTAATCAATGCCAAATGTTTTTGACCTGCAGATTTTAGATAGTTCACAAGCATTGTTACCAGCAGACGAGCTTAAGAAGCGATTTGAACAAGAAGGTTCTAACATCTTTCAATATATTTTAATATTGCCGAAATCATTTTCTTCTCGAATTCCACTGTCACCAATTCTCATTATTCTGCAGGTATCTCTTTGGAAAAGCCGGTTGTGACTTCGTGTGGAACTGGAGTAACTGCATGCATTCTTGCATTGGTATTGCTGTGTCTAGTCTTCTCTAATCTTTTCCATCGAAGTACCCGATATATTGGAAATATCCTTTCAGTACATTTTGATTTTGAATTTTTTTTTGTTACAGGGTCTTCATCGTCTTGGAAAGACCGATGTTCCGGTTTATGATGGATCGTGGACTTGATGGGGATCACATTCTGATACTCCGGTTGACACGGCCGACACGGCCACAAAAACACAATAGAATCGCCAAAAATGAATTTGCATGGCAAAAAGTTGTATCTAGTTTTCAAACATTTTGAGCAGAACTGATTTATCTTTGCATCTTTACTTTAAAAAATGATAATAATGACAGGGTTGTTTGATAACTGTACCGATGTTTGTGTTTTTAGTTCTTGTCATATGAAATAAAATAGTAAATGTTAAAAGGATGTTACTAAAAAAATTAATGATATAAGAAAAATATAATGAGTCATCTTAAACAATTCCACATCATCACAAATATGCCACATCAGCGCGATGCAAACAAAATTTACTTATTTTAAACAAAAAATTTATTAAGGATTAAAATTGGTGATTTTTTATATTAAAAAATTATATAAACTAAAATTATATATATATATATATATATATATATATATATATATATATATATATATATATATATATATATATATATATATATATATATATATATATATATATATATATTCATTTCTCTAAATTATAATATATATGCTTCATTTCTAGTATTAATTTAGTGATTAGAACTCTTACAATATAAAGTTCAAAATAAATTAATCAATATTAATCTTAATTGGTGTTAAAAAGATTAATCTTGATTGATAAGAATTTCCCAATTATTTTATTAAAAAAATAATGTTTGTTGCGTATTACCATATTTTTAGGGTAAAAAGTGGAACTTCATTATACAGTTATTATAAATTGATTTGGTCTTGATTCAAAAAAAGAAAAAAAAAAGTTGAATTGGTCCATATTTTTATATGTAGTTGGCTAATCATGTGCACAACAATTTGGTTTTCTTTAAATATGGTTGAACTCAATAAATATGAGATACTTTTATCATATAAAAATAATAAAAATATAAGATTTTATAATTTAAATTTTAAATTTTAAAATATGATATATTTATCAACATGTTAAAATATTATTTTACATATATTTTTATTATAAATTAATGTACTCAATTTGATTTAATATTTATTCAGACAACTTTATTTTATATAAGACAAGTCTATGGCATTTTTATCAAAACATGTTTAGCGTTTTTTCAGAGAATCATGCAAAATTGGCTAATAAAATAAATAATCATACAAATAAATAAAAAATAATCAAGGTAAAAATAAATAAATAAATAAATAAATAAATGATTCCTCTTACAAGAGAAATAAATGAACAACCAAAAAATGAATCTAACCTATAGGCTCATGAGAATAGAACCCTATTAAGTAACAACATACAAAAAATAAAATAAATGAAACAACTCTAAAAAATGGAGAAGAAAACCAAATAGAAAGTAAAATTATTCTTGTTTTGGTTTCTCCTCATTCTCATGATTAATCTCTGCTCCAACAAGTTGTTTAAGACCTTGAAGGATTGGAGGTTTTGACCTAACATCAACATTGTTGCTCAATGTGGTGACAATCTCTTTTGAAATAAAGCACTTTTCTTCTGAATACAACTTCTCTTGAACAAAAGGAGAAACAACTAGTTTGTGTAGTTCTTCACTTGGAGGAGGAGGTTCCTTTTCTTCCTGAAATAATCAATTACCAAAAATAATTCATTACCAAAATCTAAGACATAATAGTATGTATTTTGATTACAAAAAGTTTAAGATCCGGGTTTGAACCACCAGAACCATGATCAGGACAAAACTCAAACAAAAACATAAGAGACAAACCTCAAAACTTATACAAAATAAAAACACAAAAAAAAGCAGTTATTACCTTGCTGAAAGTTTCCATAAGTTGAAGCATTCCAACTTGAGCTTGAAGAAACGTAACATAATTAGAAGCAGCATTAAGCATCTCAGCAGTGTTCATCTTAGGTCCACCAGGAACCAACTTCCCAAGCTCTTGTGTCTTCTCAGTTATCTTCCTTCTTCTTTCTCTCGCCGCAATACTCTGGGTCGAGATACTCCTTTCACTAACCTTCTTCTCACATTGCACATTAACATCAATCATATTCGAACCCGAAAACGCTTCCGCTTCAAAGGAAGTAGTAAAAGGGTTCGCTATAAACTCATCCACAAAATAATTGCATGAGTTCAAAAGCTCTTGTTGGTTTGCTTCTTCATAACCTATTTTTTGTCGTTTTGGACATGGAAGAACGTAGTTGTTGAAATTTTCATCGTTAGGGAAAATGTCATTCATTGAAACAAAACCATCGTTTTGATCACAAGAAAAAGTTGAGTCAATGATTAGTTGATCTTCACAAGGATAATTCTCGTTAGAGTAAAAATAAGGACTCGGAAAAAATAAGGTTTCATCTAGAAAAGAAGAAGAAAAGTCATAGTTTTGTTGAGACAGTTCAAATAGTTGTTGTTGTTCATGATATTGGAAAGTGATGGTTTCGGAGTTGTCAATAGTTTGAAGAGTTTGAGAAGGATAAGAATTATTATAGTTGTTGTAGTGTGTGGTAAGAAATCCCATGATAAAAAAAAAGGAGAATCTTTGTTTAGAGACAAAAGTACGAGAATGTTTGAAGAGGACAAGTACGAGAATGATGAAAGAGAAAAACTAGTGTACTATGTCGTTGTAGATATTTATTGTGTGTGAATGGTTTTAGAGAGATTGAAGGAAGAAAAAGACTTGAGAAGAGTAAATGAAAAGGAGAATAAAAATTAAGAAGAGATATGATATAGGAGAAGTTAGAGGCAGTTACATTTGAGAAAACAAAAATTATGAATTAAAAAATAAAATAAAAAAATGCATTAAAATTTGGTGTTTTGCGGAATAGAAGGAGGATTGGCTAAAAGTAAGGAAGTTATTATGCAATGAAAACATGCCATCTATATTTATGATTGATTCACGTCAAGTATTTTTCTTTAGACAAAAAAAACATTTGATTTAGTATTTTGATTTAGTAATAATAAGAATAAGAATTTCATTAAAAATTTATTATTAAAAAAGTGAATGTTTATAGTGATAAAAAAAGTGAATGTTTGTAAACTAAATTATTAAAAAAAGGTTGGAAATTATTTGTGAAACGGTTACATAGCCAACTCATGTATGTGATTGACCATTTCATAGTCTTATTAACCGTTTTGTTAACTCTTGGTTCTCATTGACCATTTCCTCATTTTATTATCTGTTTCCTTAATCCTTCCCTCTTTCTCTCTCATACATAGGAATATTGTTTTTTTATTTATATTTTTAATTTTAATAATTTCTAAGTATTATTTGAGTAAAAATCAATACTAAACAGTTTTAAATTATCAGTGAATCATAACTGATAAATTTATATAAAAATTTGACTTTTTTTTGAATCACATATAAAATATCACGTGTAAATAATTGTGATGCACTGGTTGTGTATAATATTTTTTACTGTATAGTAATTATTCTCTTTTATAAAATAAAAATAGCACAAGAAAAAAATCTAATATAAAAAGATAACATTTAGTTATTGATTAGACAATAAAAATATAAAACTAACCCAATTGATAATAACATTAATATCTTGTTTAGATATATTTTACGAATTCATTTTTAATATTTTACAATAATTGTAACCAATTTTTTTTATTACAATAATTGTATAAGACATGTAACCGGCGATAAGACTTTTAGAAATTAGACTCTAACTTTTAAAGCCCCAAAATTTAGAAACTAAAATTTAAAAAATAAATGAGATCCCTAAATTTAAGGAGATCCCTAAAATAAACAAAATTGAAATTAAAGTAAGATTTGTAACACCTAATTTTTTCACTTAAAATTTTTATATTTATTTTATTTTAAAGATAATATGTTGTCAATAATATATATATTTTGTTTTAAAATATTGTTTTCTTTTTATTTTTAATTTTTGTAAAATCATTTTATTATTTTCAGCCTTTTTTTTAGAAAATTGTTTTTCGGAAATAGATATTTTTAAAATTATTTTTCAAAAATATTATTTTTTATTTAAAAATTTCAAATTACTTTAGCAAGACTAATGATAGTCTACTCCCTTTCATCTCAAATATAAGCAACCCAATTTTTTTTGCTATGATCTTAAATATAGGCAAAAAAACACTAATAATTATTACATTCAATTCAATGTCATTATTTCACATATACACATAACTTTTTCTTCACATTTTTATATTTTTAACGAAGACGTATTTTCAATGCATGACACTTATGTGGTTACCTACTGACGCCAAGAGAAAGTTTTATATCTTTGAAGAAAGATTGAAGGTCGTGGAGGGTCATGGTGCCTATGGAATAAATGTTGTAGATTTGGGCCTGGTGCCAGGTATCAGAATTTCTGCTAAGTTTAAGGCACCAGACTTTGACAAATACAAGGGGATGACATGTGCTACGACGCATTTCAGGATATATTACAGGCAAATGTCAGCATACAATGATGATGAAAGGATGCTGATGCACTTCTTCCAAGACAGACTGTCTGGGACATCTTTGGAGTGGTACATGCAGTTAGAGCGGACTTATATCCGTACCTGGAGAGAATTGGCCGAAGTGTTCATTAAGCATTACCAATACAATACTGGCATGTCTCTCAATAAGACTCAACTTCAGAGTCTTTCTCAAGGGTCAAATGAATTCTTCAGAGAGTACGCCCAAAGATGGCGAGAACTTGTTGCCAGGGTTCAACCACCGATGATGGAGAGAGAATTGGTAGACATGTTAATGGAAACACTACAGGGTCCCCATTATACGATGATGGTTGGAAATACCTCGATCGGTTTTTCAAATTTGGTTATGGCAGTTGAGCGTGTTGAACCAGTTATTAAGTTGGGAAAGATTCAGGTTGCAAATGCAAGTTCCTCAAATGGAGGGAAGAAGTCTTTTGGAGGGTATGCTAAGAAGAGAAAGAGGGTGACCAATTCTATGTTTTCTTCTAGAGGAAAGGGCATAGCGTATCAAGCGTCATATCAACAAGCTGCTATAGTAATTCCTTCAGCTCCTCAATAAGCTGGTTCTCCCCAGCCAGCTTATGCTCCTCAACACCCGCATTAGTGTCATCAAAATTATGCTCCTAGAAAATATAAGCAAAGACCCAATTTTCCTGAGAGTACTTTTGACCCGATACCGATGCCTTATGCACATTTTTTTGCCTTATTTGCTCAAATTGCAGTTAGTTGAACTCCGCACTATGAATCCTCCTACAAAGTTGCTACCTGGTTATGATGCAAACACCAAATGTGAGTTTCATTATGGAGCGCCATGGAATAATATTGAAAACTGCAAAGCTTTGAAGCATAAGGTGTAAGATCTGATTGATTCTAAAGTGATTGAGTTCACTCTAAACAATCATCAAATGTGATGCAAAATTCGATGCCTCCGCACAACATTCCTTCGGTAGATGCTATTGAGAATATTGATGGTCTAAACCTAGTGATGGATGTGAATCAGTTAAGGATTTATTTGATGTTTGTCAAGAAGAAGTTATTTGAACATGACGTGTTCCTTGGTTGTTCTATTGGTTGTAAGCAGTGTCTTGATCAGCCGAAGGGGTCTGATGAGTTGAATATGGGAATTCAAAGAATGTTTGATCAAAATTTAATTCAGTTTGACAAGCCTTTATATAATGATGATGTTGGTAGTGATAATGTTGTAATTATTTCTATTTCGTATGATCATGTTCATGTTCTTATACCATCTAAATAGTCTCCATTGATGATAACTATGCCTGGTCCTGTTCTATTTAAAAGTACCAAAGCTATACCATGGTGTTATGGTGTTGAGGTATATTATCAAGGTTAAAAGCAAGAAGACCTACCCCTTGTGGTTGCTGAAACAAGGGTAGAAAATATTGTTGGAACAATTCGTTTCACCCGTAGTGGTAGAATATTTTCCCCTCCACAAGTTACTACAAATAAAACTGATGAAGCTTTAGCTAATGCTAAAGGGAAGCAAACCGTTATGGATAACCAAGTGCCGAATTATGATCCAGAGTCGTCTTCTTCTAAGGAAGCAAAAGAGATTGAGGAATTGATGAAGATTATTAAGAAGAGTGACTACAAGATAGTTGATCGACTCAATAAGACACCGTCTAAGATATCTATCTTGTCACTACTACTTTGTTTTGACCGCCACCATAATGCATTGATGAAGCTCATGAGCACCGCCTATGTGTCTCGGGAAATTTCTGTTAATCAACTAGAAGGGATTGTAGCCAACATTACTGCTGGTAATGGTTTAGGTTTTACTGATCGTGACTTGCCTCATGAGGGGAGGAACCATAACAAACCTTTGCACATTTCTATGGAGTGAATTGATACTACTTTATCAAGAGTGTTGGATGATACAAGTTCTTCTTTTTCAAAAATATTATTTTTTATTTAAAATTTTCAAATTACTTTAGCAAGACTAATGATAATCTACTCCTTTTCATCTCAAATATAAGCAACCCAATTTTTTTGCTATAATCTTAAATATAGGCAAAAAACACTAATAGTTATTACATTCAATTCAATGTCATTATTTCACATATACACATACTTTTTTCTTCACATTTTTATATTTTTAACGAAGATGTGTTTTCAATGCATGACACCGTTATGGGGTTACCTGCTGACGCCAAGAGAAAGTTTCATATCTTTGAAGAAAGATTGAAGGTCGTGGAGGATCATGGTGCCTATGGAATAAATGTTGCAGATTTGGGCCTGGTGCCAGGTATCAAAATTTCTGCAAAGTTTAAAGCTCCAGACTTTGACAAATACAAGGGGACGACATGTGCTAAGACGCATTTCAGGACGTATTACAGGAAAATATCAGCATACTATGATGATGAAAGGATGTTGATGGACTTCTTCCAAGACAAATTATCTGGGGCATCTTTGGAGTGGTACATGCAGTTATAGCGGACTTATATCCGTACCTGGAGAGAATTGGCTGAAGTGTTCATTAAGCATTACCAATACAATACTGATATGTGTAACGCCCATAATTTAGTTTAAGTATTTATTTAATTATTTATTTAATTAGAATATTTTGGAATAATTGTGAAGTTGTGTAATATTGAGGATCATTGGTATAAGTTGTTAGATTATTATTAATTAATTAATTAGTTGACTAATAATAATTATATTATGTGGAATTAAGGGAATATATGAAATATATGTTGGGCCTACACTATTGGTTGGAAATAGTAAAGTGGGGATGTAGGTTAGACCCAATAGGATTGATATATAAGGAGAAGCTAACACAAGGATTTGTTTTAGTTAGAGAATAAGGATTTCTGTACGCTGACCGATAGAGCTGCACGGAAGAGAAGCAAGTTGCCCGGTGTCGAGCAGAACGAAGCAAAGCTGTCGGCTAGAATTTTTTGTTGAACTACCTTTAATCCAGATAAGAGTGTGGTTCTGACTTTGTAATGGGATTTATAACATGTATTTCGTGGGAAGGAGGATTGACTAAAAATAAGGAAGTTATTATGCAATGAAAACATGCCATCTATACTCATGATTCATTCATGGCAAGTGTTTTTCTTTTAGACAAAAAAAAAACACTTGATTTAGTATTTTGATTTAGTAATAATAAGAATAAGAATTTCATTAAAAATTTATTATTAAAAAAATGAATGTTTATAGTGATAAAAAAAGTGAATGTTTGTAATCTAAATTATTAAAAAAAAGTTTGGAAATTATTTGTGAAACAGTTACATAGCCAGCTCATGTATGTGATTGACCATTTCATAGTCTTATTAACCGTTTTGTTAACCATTGGTTTTGATTGACCATTTCCTCATTTTATTAACTCTTTCCTTAATCCTCCTCTCTTTCTCTCTCTCATATAGGACTATTGTTTTTTTTTTATAATTTTAATAATTCCTAAGTATTTGGGTAAAAATCAATATTAAATATTTTTATAAATAATTTAATTGAAATATACTTACCATGTAAAACAATTTTACATTATCAGTGAATCATAATTGTCAAATTTATATAAAAATTTGATTTTTTTTTAAATCACATAAAATATTACGTGTGAATAATTGTGATGCATTAATTGTGTATAATATTTTTTATTGTATAATAATTATTCTTTTTTATAAAATAAAAATAGCACAAGAAAAAAATCAATATAAAAAAACAACATTTAGTAATAGATTAGACAAATAAAAATATAAAACTAACCCAATTAACAATAACATTAATATCATGTTTAGATATTTTTTACGAATTCATTTTTAATATTTTACAATAATTGTAACCATTTCTTTTTGTTACAATAATTGTATAAGACATGTAACTGTCAATAAGGCTTTTAAAAATTAGACTCTAACTTTTAAAACCCCAAAATTTAGAAACTAAAATTTAAAAAATAAATGAGCTTCGAAATAAGGAGATCCCTAAAATAAACAAAATTAAAATTAAAGTAAGATTTGTAACACCTAAGTTTTTCACTTAAAATTTTTATATTCTATTTTATTTTAAAAATAATATGTTGTCAAGAATATATATTTTGTTTTAAAATATTGTTTTCTTTTTAATTTTAATTTTTGTAAAATTATTTTATTATATTCAGCCTTTTTTTAGAAAATTGTTTTTCGGAAATAAATATTTTTAAAATTATTTTTCAAAAATATTATTTTTTATTTAAAAATTTCAAATTGCTATAGACTAATGATAGTCACTCTCTTTCGTCTCAAATATATGCAACCCAATTTTCTCGCAATGATCTTAAATAAGCTGAAAATACAAAAATAATGTTTAGTTATCTAGATGGACTTATGAAAATAAGCTGAAAAAATCTTATGAACAATATCATAAGTTGTTTTCATATGTTCTCTCCAACAAACAGTATCACAAAACATATGTTAATTGGTAAACTTGAATAAGTCAATGCAAATAAGCATTTAGTCTAATTGATCTTTTAATTTGTTAGTCTATTTTAACATTAGTCGAATTGCTTATTTGAAAATGTTCAAATAAAATAGGCTTCTACATAGGCTAATAGGCCAATCAAGGCTTCGAAAAGACAGTGTCAAGCCTAAAAACAAGCCTTTCATAGGCCACAAACCAGGCTTAGACTTTGAAATTTTTAGCAGGCCAAACTCAGGCTTGGATAAGCATAGCTCGGCCCAGCCTATTTCTATCCCTAATTGTCTGTAGTCCACACATAATCTCATACATCCATCTTTCTTCCTAACAAACAATACGGGTGCACCCCACAGAGAAACACTTGGTCGAACGAAATTCTTCTCGAGCATCTCTTCCATTTTTTCTTCAGCTCACTCAGCTCGAAAGCTGACATTCTATAAGGAGCCATTGACACCAAACTTGTACCTAGAACTAATTCTATAGAAAACTCCACTTCAGGTTCTGGAGGTAAATCACTTATATCGTCTGCAAAAACCTATGGAAATTCATAGGCAACAGGTAGATCAACGGTCATAGCTTTACGATCGACTTGCAACGACGCAAACATCACAAACATCAAAGCTTCGTTTTCTAAAAGTGCATTCACTTGCTTAGCGGATAATAAAATTAGTTCTCCATTGTCACCAAACTTAGGGAACCTCAAAGTCTTATTATAACAGTTGATGTGAACATATATGAACTCAAACCAGTTCATTCCAAGAATAACATCTATTTTGTGTAAGGGTAGACACACCAAATTCATCACAAAGCTCTTACCACAAATGGTGAGAGGACATCTTAAACAAACAAAAGTAGAAGTAACATAACCATTAGCAGGAGTATTTATTATCTTACTACCATTCTTATTAGACAACTTTAATCCTAGCATATTAGCACATTCACGCGAATAAATGAATGAGTAGCAGCAGTATCAATAATAGCAACCAATTCAACATCATTAATAAAACAAGTACCTCAAATCAAGTTGTCCTTCTTGTAATCTTCTGATCCACTCAGAGATAACACTCTATCATTGGTCTGGGAAGCAGCAACATTATTCTTTGGCTTCTGACATTGGGTACTGATATGACCCTGCTCTCCACAGTTAAAATAAGTCGGGCCATTGTTCTTGCACTTAGGAGCATGATGACCCGTCTTACCATATTTGTAACATCTCAGAACCTTATTCTCACATTTATTAGAATGGTGACTTTATTCCCCACACTTGTAACACTTGAAAACAGCATGAGCTCCTCTCCCACTTGTCTTTTTCCCATTGGAAACCTTCGGTTTCCCTTTATCAGCTGGAGCATCATAAGGCTTTCTACAGTCTTGATGTTGTTTCCCTCTCTTCTTGTTCAGACTCATGTAGTGAGCCGAATGAGCTTTTCTATCTTCTTCATAGATCCTATAACTGTTCACCAACTATGGAAACCTAAAGATCTGCTGATATCCAATTTCTTGCTTGATCTTCAGACGTAACCCATTCTCAAACTTGATACACTTCGAGAATTTAGTAGTCGCTTCACTGTAATGCGGATAATACTTTTCCAGTTACATAAACCTCGAAGCATACTCAGTCACAGTCAAATTCCCTTGTTTCAACTCTATAAACTCAACCTCTTTCTTCTCGCGCACATGCTTGGGAAAGTAATTCCTCAAAAACTCCCTGCTGAACATAGTTCAAGTAACGAATTCACCCTTTGTTGTTAGACTTTGATGGGTGTCGATCCACCAGTCATCGGCTTCCTCTGCCAGCATATACGTACCAAACTGCACCTTCTGTACCTCTAAACAATCCATGACCCAAAAGATCCTTTCAATTTCTTTGAACCAACTCTGTGCTCCATCAGGGTCGTGCCTACTCTTGAAAGTAGGCGGATGGTTCCTCTGAAATGTTTCCAAGACACATGACCTAGCATTCCCACCAGTATTAAGCTGATGTTTCACAACCTGAGCAACAACCTGCAAAGCAGCTACAATCACATCATTATTTCTTCCATCTATTCTACACACATGAAAACTAACGTCAAAAAACAATGTTTCGAAAGTGTAGTCACACTAATCGACCGATAGGACATATGTAACAGCCTGAGCCTTCAACGTTCCCGGCACTATTACCTCACGATCTTCTCTACCCCCTCACTAGTAGAGTTTTTGCCTTTCATGGGAATCAAACCTTGTACCCTGGGGTTCAAGTACATGCTCAATGCATTCCCACTACCAATTGAGCTACTTGTAACACCCTCGTATTTAATTATTTATTTAATTAAATATTTTTGAATATTTTTTTATTGATTCAAATTTTTATCGTCGAAGTCGGAATTATTTTATTAAGTTGGAATAATAATTAATCGGATTTAATTTGGTGGAATTAAGTTAAAGTGTTATTTTATTATTAAACTTAAATGTAATATTGGGCTTAATTAGTGGTGGTGTGTAGTAATTAGAGGGGTATGTCATTTTTAGGCCCATTTGAATTTTTTTTAAGATTAAATAAAAAAAAAGACTATTATACTAGAATTAGAGTTAGAAGAATAGAGAGACTATTGTATCAGGAAGAAGAACAAGAGGAAAAATAGGGTTTGTGAGAGGAGAAGAAGAAAAAGAGGAAAATTGCTTCTAGTGCCAAATTCCCTAAAAATCCGGTTGAAGTCTCTTAAAGCTGCTTTTAATCCAAGGTAATGGTGGGGTTCTGACTCTATAATAGGGTGTATAATTAATAGTATGTGAATTTGGGTTATGAAAATTTACTTCTAGTGTGTTTGAAATTGGCATATTGATGAAATTGAGAGATGATTTAAGACCCAATATAATTAGTTATACACATAAATAAGTGTCTTAGTATTTTTTTTTTGCAAAGATTCCATTTGTTCTGTTACTGTAGCGATACAAGTAAAGTAGTATTTAGGTGGATACTTGCTTTATTACTATAGCGCTAAACGTAATGAATGGTTAGAAGCATTTGTTTTAGCTTGCTTGCTGTAGCAAATAAATGAAGTAGTGGTTAGGAGGATTAATTTACTTACTGTAGCGATGAATTAATGCTTAGCTTATGCTTGCAATAATGTAGCGCAATGGATAAATTGGTACTTAAAGGCATCTGCATACTGTAGCACAATTTTGGAGTAACACTTAATGGCTTTTAGCTGGTTACAGTAGCGCATAGAAGTGATTTAAGAAGTAGCATTTTAAGGTACTTGCTTTATATGTTGTAGCATTAATGATGTAGTATTTAAAGGCATGGTATGTTCCTGTAGCGCAATTAAGAAGAAGTAGTATATAGAAGAACTTACTTACTACTGTAGCGCATGGAATTAATATATTTAATGGTATATTACTTACTTGCTGCAGCGTATACATATCAAGTAGTACTTAGGAGAATTGACCGTATACTGTAGCGTTGAAAAGAATGAAGTAGCATAAGAGGCATATGCTTACTGTAGCGTTATATTTAGGAAGTAGTATTTAAAAACATGATTGCTATTGTAGCGCAAGAATTGAGATGATATTTAATGGCATATGTTGCTACTGTAGCGAATACATGGAGTAGTGTTTAGAAGCAAGCACTTGGTCGCTTACTGTAGCGTAATGTAAGAATTAGTATTTAAAAGCAATGCTTGCGTACTGTAGCGAAATTTGAAGTAGTAATTAGAGGTAAATTGCTTGCAATATTGTAGCTACTACGTTCCAGTTTACAAATACAAAATATTTAGTAATAATGATTTAATATCTTTAATAAATAATTTTGTAGGATTTATAAAATGGAAATAACAGAATTTTTGGCCGATAATTAATTAACCGATTTTAGCCAAAATAATCTGAATAATTATGCGGTTGATTGTAGTAATTTTTAGTTGATCTGTTGGGTGGCATTTTTGTTGAAAAATGTGAATTTGCAGGTGATTTCATTGCCTCTATTTATGGGTAAAATATTAAGTTGCAGGCTTATGGCCAATGTTGAATTAAGTTGAATTATTGTTGGCGTTGTTGTTATTACGTTCATGTCGTTAATGCATACATAGAATATCATGTTGGAGCTGATGCTCGTCAAGTTGGCCTGGATTGGAAAATATAAAGTTGAAGGCTTATGCCTTGTTGATGCCTCTATTTATTGGCATATTTCTAAGTTGGGAGTTCTGCTCCATTGGTACCACATGCATGTGCATAAAAATGAGTCGCATTTCATGTTGCATTCTGAGTTGTCGTGTGGATAAATTAATCATGTTGAATATTGATAAAAAGTTGTGAAGTGGTGAATTGTACGATCTAATACTAATATATTATTTATTGTATATCCGACTATATGGTTCGATATCTCACCCTTTCTGTTTGAATGTTTCCCTCTGTTGGTAACGTGCAGGTAATCAAGAAGGTTAGCTGTTACCCTCGATAGTTCGAGTCGGTGTGGTCGCTCTGATACGTAGCACTCGGGGGGATGAACACATGTTTTCTTTATTGTTGATTTTCATTATGTTAATGAACTTCTAAGTTGTTTTCATTAAAGACTTGTTGTCTTAAAGTTGTTTTGAGTTGGATAAGATGTTATGGTGTTTTCAGTTGAATTTTGTGAATCCGCTGCGTAGTAATGAAAGTTGTTTTTATTTTTAAAGACTAAGCTGGTTGTTATCGGTTCATCTGAAGCTCATGTGTTATGTATTTGTACTATAGATGATTGAATGTCGTAGTTTTAAGTTGAAAGTGTAGCATTCCATTTGTTTGTTGGAAATTTTTATAACTCTGACTTTATTTAACTCGTTGGGTAGAAATGGAGTGTTACATTAGTGGTATCAGAGCAGGTCGGTCCGTCCGGTCAATTCGTCGAGTCGTAGTTTTGTATATCAATTGAGTATTGTTAATCTGAATTTTAATTGTTGTTTATGTTGTAGAGATAAGTTGAGATGGCTGGAAGGAATGATGCTGCACTTGCTGCTGCCCTGTAAGTGATGGCTCAGGCTATGCAGAATCAACCGAATGCTGGCGAGAATGCTGGATCTCGCAGTTTGGCGACTTTCCAAAGGGAGAATCCGCCTACCTTCAAGGGTAAGTATGATCTTGACGGAGCGTTGGATTGGCTGAAGGAGATTGAGAGAATCTTCTGTGTGATGGACTGCACTCCAGCGCAAAAGGTTCGTTATGGTACTCATATGCTAGCGGACGAGGCTGATGACTGGTGGTTAGAGACTTGTCAAAGATTAGAAGCTGCAGGCGAGAATGTCACTTGGGCTGTGTTCCGTAGGGAATTTATGAGGAAGTATTTTCCGGAAGACGTTCGTGGTAAGAAGAAAATTGTGTTTCTTGAGCTGAAGCAAGGGAGTATGTCGTTTGTTGAGTATACTGCAAAGTTTTCTGAGTTGGCTAAGTTTTATCCACACTATAGTGAGGCAGATGTTGAGTTTTCAAAGTGCATCAAGTTTGAGAACGAGTTACGCCCAGAGATCAAAAAGGCAATTGGATACTAGAAGATTTGTGTCTTTGCTGATTTGATTGATAGTTGCAGGATTTATGAAGAGGATAATAATGCTCACTATAAGATTTTCAATGAGAAGAGGGGTAAGCACCAACAGAACCGTGGTAAGCCTTATGATGCCCCAGCTGGTAAAGGTAAACAAAAAGTTGCACAGAGTTAAAGGACTAGTGGGGGAGATGCTCCTGCTAGTGTGGTGTGCTTCAAATGTGGGAAACCTGGTCATAAGAGTAATGTGTGTACTGCTGAGGTGAAGAGGTGTTTCCATTGTGGTAAGACTGGACATGTTGTATCTGAATGCAAGCATAAAGATATGATTTGTTTCAACTGTGGGGAAGAAGGACACATTGGTAGTTAGTATCGGAAACTAAAGAAGGTGCAAGCCAGTGGATAGGTGTTTGCTTTGGCTGGGACTCCGTCAGCTAGTGAGGACATACTCATCAGAGATACACGTTTCATTAATAGTACGCCTTTAATTACTATTATTGACACCGATGCTACTCATTATTTTATTGCCGCTGATTGTGTTGAAAGATTGGATCTTATGTTGTCTTCCATGTATGGAGAAATGGTCGTCGAGATTCCGACTAAGGGATCGGTGACTACTTCTCGTGTGTGTTTGAATTGCCCTTTTTCAATCTTCGGCAAAGACTTTGTTGTTGACTTGATTTATTTGCCATTAAGAGGATTGGATGTGATCTTGGGTATGGACTGGTTAGAGTATAACTATGTTCATATCAATTGCCATGACAAGTCTATAAGGTTTTCTACTTCTGAAGAGGAAGGAGTCAGTTTGTTGACTGGTAAATAGTTGCGGCAACTGATGCAAGATGAAGCACAAATGTTCTCGTTGATGGCGTCATTATCAATGGAGAACCAAGTTAGAATTGATGAGTTACAGGTGGTGCGCGAATTTCCTGAAGTGTTTCTGGATGAAATTCCTGGTGCACCGCCAGAAAGAGAAGTTGAACTTGCGATCGACCTTGTACCTGGTACCAGACCTGTTTCTATGGCACCGTACAGGATGTCTGCATCTGAATTGTCTGAATTGAAGAAGCAATTAGAAGAGTTGCTTGAGAAAAAGTTTGTAAGACCAAGTGTATCGTCGTGGGGAGCGCATGTGTTGTTAGTAAAGAAGAAAGATGGAAGTATGAGACTTTGTGTTGATTATAGACAGCTGAATAAAGTGACGATTAAGAACAAGTACCCGCTACCGAGAATTGATGATTTGATGGATCAATTGGTGGGTGCAAGTGTGTTTTCTAAGATTGATTTGAGGTCAGGATATCACCAGATTAGAGTGAAAGAAGATGATATTCAGAAGACCGCTTCAGAACTCGGTATGGACACTACGAGTATTCGGTGATTCCTTTCGATGTGACCAATACACCGGGAGTATTCATGGAGTACATGAATCGTATCTTTCATACTTATTTGGATCGGTTTGTGGTGGTATTCATTGATGACATTATGATTTACTCTAAATTGGAAGAAGAACATGAAGAGAACCTCGGAGTTGTATTGCAAGTTTTGAAGGAGAAGAAGTTGTATACGAAGTTGTCCAAGTGTGAATTCTGGTTACAAGAGGTTAGTTTCCTTGGTCATGTCATTTCTGGTGGTGGCATTATCGTGGATCCTTCTAAGTCGATGCTGTGTTGCAATGGGAAGCTCCAAAGTCAGTTACTGAGATTAGAAGCTTCTTGGGATTAGCCGGTTACTATAGACGGTTTATCGAAGGTTTTTATAAGTTGGCACTTCCATTGACTAAGTTGACTTATAAGGGTAAGGCTTTTGTGTGGGATACTCGATGTGAAGAAAGTTTTACCGAGTTGAAGAAGAGATTGATGTCAGCTTCAGTTTTGACTTTGCCTAATCCAGGAGAGCCTTTTGTTGTGTATTGTGATGCTTGTCTGATGGGGTTAGATGGTGTGCTCATGTAGAATAGTAAGGTGGTTGCTTATGCATCGAGGCAATTGAGGAATCATGAAAAGAATTATCCTACGCATGATTTAGAATTAGCTGCAGTTATCTTTGTGTTGAAAATCTGGAGGCATTATCTTTATGGTTCTAGATTTGAAGTGTTTAGTGACCATAAGAGTTTGAAGTATCTTTTTTATCAGAAAGAGTTAAATATGAGGCAGCAAAGGTGGTTAGAATTGTTGAAGGATTATGATTTCAGTTTGAATTATCATCTAGGAAAAGCTAATGTTGTGGCCGATGCTTTAAGTCGAAAGACTTTGCACGTGTCGGCAATGATGGTTAAAGTGTTGGAGTTGATTGAGCAGTTCCGAGAATTGAGTTTGGTTTGTGAAGTGACACCGCAAAGTGTTATGTTGGGAATGTTAAATATTAATAATGAATTTCTGGATAGTACCAGAGAAGCTCAGAAGTTATATGTGAAGTTGGTAGATTCGATGGTTGGGATTGATCAGCCTGAGGACAGTGATTTTAAGTTAGATGCACAAGGTGTGTTGAGATTTCGTAATCAGATTTGTATTCCTGATGATGCAGAGATGAAGAAAGTGATTCTTGAAGAGAGTCATAGAAGCAAGTTGAGTATTCATCCAGGAGCTACAAAGATGTATCAAGATCTGAAGAATTTGTTTTGGTGGCCTAGAATGAAAAGTGATGTGGCTCGCTTTGTGTATGCATGTTTGACTTGTCAAAAATCAAAAGTTGAACATCAGAAGCCTGCAGGGTTGATAAAACCGTTAGGGATTCCAGAATAGAAACGGGATAGCATTTCAATGGATTTTGTAACGGGATTACCTAGTACTCTGAGAGGACATGATTCGATTTGGGTGATTGTTGATAGGCTTACGTATTCGGCACACTTTATAACTATTAACATCACGTATCCGATTTTGAAGTTGGCAGAGATTTACACCAGTGTAATTGTGAAGTTGCATGGTGTTCCTTTGTGTATTGTGTCAGACAGGGATCCGAGGTTTACTTCTGATTTTTGGAAAAGTTTGCAAGAGGCGTTGGGATCTAAGTTGAGGTTGAGTTCGGCGTATCATCCTCAGATGGATGGTCAGACCGAAAGGACTATTCAGTCATTGGAGGATCTGTTGAGAGCATGTGTTCTTGAGCAGGGAGGTTCGTGGGATACTTATCTTCTGTTGATTGAGTTCACTTACAATAACATTTACCATTATAGTATTGGGATGGCACCTTTTGAGGCGTTGTATGGTCGGAGGTGTAGAACTCCATTATGTTGGCATGAAGCTGGTGAAAGTGTAGTACTTGGACCTGAACTTGTTCGTGAGATTACTGAGAAGGTGAAGTTGATTCGAGAAAAGATGAAAGCTTCTCAAAGTAGACAGAAGAGTTACCATGACAAGAGAAGGAAAGATTTGGAATTCCAAGCTGGTGATCATGTGTTTTTTAGAGTCACACATGTGACTGGTGTTGGGCGAGCTCTGAAGTCTAAGAAGTTCACTCCTTGTTTTATTGGTCCGTATCAGATTTCAGAAAGAGTGGGAAATGTTGCTTATAGGGTGGCTTTACCGCCTAATCTTTCGAATTTGCATGATGTGTTTCATGTGTCACAACTCCGGAAGTATATTCCCGATCCAGTTCATGTGATTCAGATGGACGATGTGCAAGTACGGGATAATCTCACGATGGAGACGATGCCTGTGAGAATCGCAGATCGCGAGATGAAGATTCTTAGAGGAAAAGAGATTGCATTGCTGAAGGTTGTCTGGTTAGGTGTTGCTGGTGAGAGCATGACCTGGGAGTTGGAGAGCAAGATGCGAGACTCCTATCCCGAGTTATTTGAACCAGGTAAACTTTTATTTTAGAGGACGGAAATATTCTAAGTGGAGGAGAGTTATAACGCCCCGTGTGATCGGTGGATCTGGAACTGACTGTTTAACGCTGGTTCGCGAAATGTCGCGGAAGCAAGAGTCGCCACCGTCTTTTATTTTCTCCAAATGGAAAGGACAAAAGCACAGAAAAATTCCTTATAGAGATTGCTCTCGGTTCGGGAGGTAGATTTATAGAAAGGGAAGGTGTTAGCACCCTTTCTATCCATGGTTATCCATGGGCTCTTAGATACTTGCTCATTTGTGTTTTCAAAAATGGTTTGTTTGCTTTTCAATGTGGGTTTTTAAAAAGTTTCTTTGAAAATCTCAGTTCGACTCTTGTATCGGTCCTCAAGAGTGTTTGAAAAATTGCTTTCGAAAGCTTTTTGAAAAGGTGTCGGTGTGAAAAGTATTTTTGAATTTGTTTTTTTGAAATTTAGAGCAAGTATCTAGAGTCGTCTACCTACCCTAAGGAATTCGTCTGTGTAAATGTCCTTTAAAGTAGTGCCATCCCACCATTGAGAGATAGGTAGCACCACCGTTGGAGGTGTTCGGGTCAATTCGAGGTTCGGGACATGGTGATCACCAGAGCAATGGGAAGACACCTTAGAAGCTACCCTCATGCCAGGTTCCCGGATCATGAGGACTTACTAAGACATCCTCTACTCGACGATCACCTTTCGAGGCAAGGCAACAGTGAGGCGTACCCTAGGGGTGGTGTGTGATTTGTGTGTCAGATTCAGTTATCTTATCTTGTCATGTTATGAGTGAGCTACGCATTTGTTTTTATTTATTGTCATTCATTCTTGCATGCCTTTGTTAACAGTTAAAGATTGCGAGAAGGTAAAAATTCTAAACTATTACAAAGGCGCGGGTCCACATCGCCAAAATTTCCAGAACCCGATTTGACAGAAAAATAAAGAATTAAAGTAAAAGTAAAGTGCGACAGATTAATTTACAAGGCCTTGGGAGAGGTACATAAATATTATACGAGAAAGAAATAAACACGCGAATTAAATAAGAATTAAAAACGCGGGCGTTGGACCCTTTTTGCAAAATTAAATTAAATGATGAAACTAATTAATTAAAAAAAAATTGTTTTTGGTATTTTTGGTATTTTATGATTTAAATGGAAAAAGAATTAAATGCAATTAAACCTAATTCTACAATTTTTATTTGTTAAGAAAGTATTAAACTTTAACCTAAAATTAAACCTAATTATTTTACGTGCAATTTTAATTTATAAAAGTAAATAATATTAAGTATTTAATTACTATGAAAGAAAAGAGAAAAGGAATAAAAATTATTATAAACCCTAATTCTACCAATTTTAGGTTTTTTATTAAAAAATGTTAAGATTAAACCCTAAATTAAAACTAAGTGAATTAATGCAATTTATTTACAAAAATACTAAAATAAAAATATTTATTATTTTTTATCTTTTCTGATTTTTTTGGTGTTTTTTATATATTATGAAAATATTAAATTAATTAAAAAAAACAATAATTAAAAGAAACTAAAAAAAATAATGAAAAATAAAGAATAATAAAAAAAGGTTTGCAAACCTAGGGGGTTCAGACCCCAGATAGGTGGTTGGTCTTTAGCAATTTGGGCCCAGTTACTCTTTGGCCTGGTTGACTTTCGTGGCTAGCATGTAGCTCCTTTGACTAATGCCTATGGTGTCCATCAAGTCTGGTCCCTTGGATTGGCATTGTTGGCCAAGTGGCACGCCAGGAATTGTGGATGCATGGTGGTCCTTGAAGCTGAAATTGCATAGGAATATTAATTGCAAAATAATATGGAAAGGGTGAGGACCTGGGGCTCGAACCCAGGTCCTAGAGATTACCAGCGTGTACGCCTGCTAGTGGAGCTGCCTTGCTTATTCGTACCTTACGTAAATAACAAACAATATATAATAAAACAAATGTTAGTGGAGTCTTGGCGCGTAAAATTTAAATAGGCCAATCATTGAGCGCCACAGGGGTCATCTTCTTCGTTGCCTTATTTTTTTTTCTGAAACACAAACATTGGCAACGGTTTTACAAACGTCCCCATAGCCACCCTATTGAAAAATAGCGATTAGCTCAGGGAGCCTCATAAATTAGGCGCGATGGTCTCATTCTCTTCGTCCAAGCCTGCTAGTTCTAATGGTGGTATTTAGGTGTCTTAATTTTACCATATTTCGAAACGCCCAATTTGGACCTCTAAGAACCCTAATCTGCATCAATGGTATAATTGCACATAGTACACAAAAACGCAATTAAAGTAGATGGTTAGCTTCAGAATTGAATAATGAACACAAATCATATATTAAAAATTGCTAAATGCGCATGAATTGAGATGCAAGAATATGAAATTTTCTCTGTACAGGCTGCACTCGTGTTACCAATTTAGGGCGTTAGAATGAATGATTTTGATTGGAAATCCTTCCTTGAAGCTTCAGGAAGGTGATGGCACAAGTCTTTTGCCTTGAATCGTCCTCTAACCTGGTTTTCAGATTTGATTTTTTTCACCAAAAACTCAAGTTTTCTTTTCTATGTCTGGCGCAGCTTCTTGGTTAGGGAGCATTAGGTCTTAATCAAGCTTATGTATGGAACAAATTAGGTCAAAAATCTGATCAAAAGAATCAAGGAATTGATTATGCAATATTTGATTTTTTATGGCATTAGATTTTCATTCTTTTTCATGCAATTTGATATCAAATCATGACAAAACTTTCCAAAAATGATTATGCACGAATCTTGAGTGTCCAATGAGAGTGTTTTCTGCACAAAAAGATTTGATTTCATTAGTTTACTATTTTTTCATATTTTATTTAGTTTAAATGAATTAATTGTAATAAAAATTCAAATAAATAAATAAAAATAATAAAAAACTCCCCTTTGGGCCAAATGGTCGTGTGCATGTCTTGGATGATGAATTGTGGAAGAAAAAGAGGCCCATTAGCAATTTTAGGTCATTTGAATCAATGTTGACTTTTCAAAATATCCAAAAATTTCCCAACTTCCACAAGGCATAACTTGCTCAATTTTTAAGCTTTGCTCATGTTATTGGACATTTTGGGAAGGTCTTTGAGTCCTATAACCCATGCCTTTGGTCCCATGTCATTTTGATTTACCAATCTCAAGTTATGGCCTTTGACTTAAAGTCCCTTTTTGTTGACTTTTGAAAATGACCTATAATGTTGAAATTGATAACTTTTTGTGAGAGCATTTCTTGGACTTGGAGTGTGAAGAGGAGTTGTAGGAAATGTCTTTCTCTTCAAAATGAGCTTTGGATGGAATTTTTCTGATAATCCATGTGAAAGTTATGCCCTGGTCAATTTACAGTTGACTTTTTCAACTGTCCAAATAAGGAAACTTTTGCATCTTGATGATTTTTGAGCCAAGCTTTGAGAATCATGATCAAGCATTGATCAAATGATGTTTTTGGCTTCAAAATGAGATGTTGACCAAAGATTTGAACTTTTGACTGTCAAATGACCATTTTGCCCCTACAGTTGACTGTAGTGCAATTAGGGATTTGACTGTGCAATTTTGTGCTGAAAGTCTTGAAACTTTGTATGAGGATGCTTGACCATGTTTATAGGCATGTGGGACTTGATTGGACCCTTGGAAACTTCATCTTCTTGATCAGAATGAAAACCCTAATTTTGACTACTTAGGAGGCCCTGGAACTGTGCAACCCTTGGGGAGATTTTGAAGCTTGACTTGGCAATTTCTGAAGAATATGGGAGGGCAAATTTTGGGGTACAACAGTTGCCCCTGTTCAATCTTCTTAGACCTGAGGATGCAGATTGGCTGACGTGCCTTTCGTAATCCGAGGGTGGAAGATGATTGAACACTAGAGTGCCCAGAAATTTGCGCTCACATAGTAGCAGTGTGATGGAAATGGGCTTATAGATGCCATTTAGAGATTGATGAATAGGATGATGGGCTTATAGATGCCATCTGGATGTTGATCGCGTAAGAGATTCCTTAGTGAGAACTTGCGTACCTGCAAAAGAAAAAGGAGTACCTGACATGTTGCAGGAGCTGGTCTTCAGATGCTTTGTGTAGATATGTCCTGACTGGTTACAGGAATCGGATCTTCGAATTCTTCAGACGTGCCCTGGCGAGATACAGGAATCAAGTCTGGTAATGTTAGTCTCCAACGGATACACCCTGGCAAGATTCAGGTATCGGATCCTCGAACTCTTCAGACACACCCTGGCAAGACACAGGAATCGGATCTGGTAATGTTAGTCTTCAACGGATACACCCTGGCAAGATTCAGGTATCGGATCCTCGAACTCTTCAGACACACCCTGGCAAGATACAGGAATCGGATCTGGTAATGCTAGTCTTCAACGGATACACCCTGGCAAGATTCAGGTATCGGATCCTCGAACTCTTCAGACACACCCTGGCAAGATACAGGAATCGGATCTGGTAATGTTAGTCTTCAACGGATACACCCTGGCAAGATTCAGGTATCAGATCCTCGAACTCTTCAGACACACCCTGGCAAGATACATGAATCGGATCTGGTAATGTTAGTCTTCAACGGATACACCCTGGCAAGATTCAGGTATCGGATCCTCGAACTCTTCAGACACACCCTGGCAAGATACAGGAATCGGATCTGGTAATGCTAGTCTTCAACGGATACACCCTGGCAAGATTCAGGTATCGGATCCTCGAACTCTTCAGACACACCCTGGCAAGATACAGGAATCGGATCTGGTAATGTTAGTCTTCAACGGATACACCCTGGCAAGATTCAGGTATCGGATCCTCGAACTCTTCAGACACACCCTGGCAAGATACAGGAATCGGATCTGGTAATGCTAGTCTTCAACGGATACACCCTGGCAAGATTCAGGTATCGGATCCTCGAACTCTTCAGACACACCCTGGCAAGATACAAGAATCGGATCTGGTAATGTTAGTCTTCAACGGATACACCCTGGCAAGATTCAGGTATCGGATCCTCGAACTCTTCAGACACACCCTGGCAAGATACAGGAATCGGATCTGGTAATGTTAGTCTTCAACGGATACACCCTGGCAAGATTCAGGTATCGGATCCTCGAACTCTTCAGACACACCCTGGCAAGATACATGAATCGGATCTGGTAATGCTAGTCTTCAACGGATACACCCTGGCAAGATTCAGGTATCAGATCCTCGAACTCTTCAGACACACCCTGGCAAGATACAGGAATCGGATCTGGTAATGCTAGTCTTCAACGGATACACCCTGGCAAGATTCAGGTATCGGATCCTCGAACTCTTCAGACACACCCTGGCAAGATACAGGAATCGGATCTGGTAATGTTAGTCTTCAACGAATACACCCTGACAAGATTCAGGCATCGGATCCTCGAACTCTTCAGACACACCCTAGCAAGATACAGGAATCGAGTCTGGAATGTTAGTCTTCAACGGATACACCCTGGCAAGATTCAGGCATCGGATCCTCGAACTCTTCAGACACACCCTGGCAAGATACAGGAATCGAGTCTGGAATTAGTCGTCAACAGATACACCATGGCAAGATACAGGAATCGGATCTTTAGTTGCGACCGTTGATGGTAATTATCTTTGTATTAACCTTTGTCCTGAAAAGACAAAACGTTAGTTGTATGAAATGTCATGATGTATGACATGCGTGATGTTCCCAGAATGAATGAGATTGTATGTTCATGATGCGTATATGCATGCTGTAATGTATGGAAATGCGACGTTTATGAATGTATGTTTCGTCTAGGAAAGTAAATCCTTGACGGGTGCCGGGAAGTCACTCCTGGGCTGATGTTTGAAGAATAGATTTTGCTTCCGCTGGGGATGATAATTGCAAGAATACCGGTAGGAGAAGATAACTCTGTTGGGGAATAAACTTGGCGAATGGAATAACTCTGCGGGGAGGAAAGTACTCTAACAATCCTGCTGGGAAGCAATACTCTGTAGGGAGAGAGATGCTTTGCTGAAATGTTGATAATAACTTGCTAGGGATACCCTTGTTGTGCCGGAAGTGCTGATAGACTTTGCTGGGGATAAGAAAGAACTGTGTTGACGACGACCTTTCCGTGGCTTTTGGCTGAGGATAACCCAGTTATACCCGGGTAGGGAAATAACTCTTTGAATAAAGCCGGGCGACGCGTTCGTGCTCTGCGAGGGGATAAGCTTCCAGGATCTACTGGGGATAAGCTTACTGCCTGGGGAGGTGAATTCCAACTTTCCTGGGGAACTGGATTGGACTCTCTTGGGGAAGTTTTGAGATGCACTGGAAGTAACTCCACTGGATGTTTGATATGCCGCCGGGGAACAATCTTTAGACCAAGATTGCCGGGGATGCTTGTTAAGAATATGTATGTTGCTGCTGGGGATTGTTGGGATCTGCTGGAGGATACCCAACTTCCTTAAGATTTGATAACTTTGCTCGAGGAGAGTGTACTGACTTGCTGACGCACTCTCTGGGGAATTAAGATACACTGGTTATGTTCTTCAGCTGAACTTTACCTTGATACCTTGGAGGACAGAGCAATTAGATTGCTTAGACAACTCTTTATTGCCCCTGTTTCTAATGTTACCTGTAATTGACCCTTTGTTTCGTATGCAAATATTTATGAGTTAGCAAATTATTGTCAATGCATATATCACAAATTGAACCTTGGACGTTCTTCGCAAGACAAAACAGAAAAAGGAAAAACAATTGGCACTTTTAACTAAAAAGTATATTTTGTATTGATTTTTAAATGGCCTGTAAATAGGCGTTTATGTACAAGAGGCTGACGTCCTAGTAAGAGAACGCCGCCGAAAAGAGTTTATACAAATTTTGTACAAGAGAAAATAAAACAGCTGTGTGAAATGGATGATCCCACTGGGTTTCAACTCTGCTATTGCCTTTATAACTCCGAGCGTCTCATCACTTGATGACCTAATCGAAGATGAAGTTGACTGATCGATGCCGTCTGAACTTGATGTAGATACCGGATTCTGGATGCGAAGTGATCCAATGAGACATAGTATTACGCTTTTATCCCTAACTTTTGCCTGGACCGCCCTTTCGGGTTTTCAGTCCACCGGGATACCCATTTTTGCCCAAGCCGCCTTTTCGGGTTTTCGACTTGCCGGGTGTACAAATTTTTTCATTTCATCCCTTCATTTTGCCCGAACCCTTTTGGTTCGACGGGAAGCCCTAATTTTTGCCTTGGCATGTCAGCCTAGCGGGTCTTTTTTATGCGTAGTATCTTTTTACTATGTCTGCATTGGCGGGGTGAGGAAGGTCGTCACCATCCATATTGGTTAGAATCATGGCTCCTCCTGAGAACACATGTTTAACCACAAATGGCCCTTCGTATGTAGGGGTCCATTTTTCCCTTGGATCACTCTGAGGAAGGATGATTCGTTTGATTACCAGATCCCCAACTTGATATTCCCGTGGTCTGACCTTTTTGTTAAATGCCCTGATCATCCGTTTCTGATATGTCTGACCATGGCAGATAGCAGCAAGTCTCTTCTCATCAATAAGGTTGAGCTGATCAAGTCGTGTCTGGATCCAATCATCCTCGTTCAGATTTGCATCCTTCATTATCCGGAGAGAGGGTATTTGCACTTCAATTGGTAAGACTGCCTCCATACCATAAACCAAAGAGAAAGGAGTTGCCCCGGTTGACGTCCTTGCTGAGGTACGGTACCCATGTAGAGCGAACGGTAACATCTCGTGCTAATCTTTATAAGTCACTGTCATCTTCTGCACGATTTTCTTGATATTTTTATTTGCTGCTTCTACAGCCCCATTCATCTTCGGTCTGTAAGGAGAAGAATTGTGGTGATGTATCTTGAACTGCTCGCAGAGCTCAGTGATCATCTTATTATTCAGATTAGTACCGTTGTCTGTAATGATTCTTTCAGGGACACCGTATCGACAGATCAGATTATGCCGAATGAACCGTGCCACAACAGTCTTGGTTACCGTAGCGTAGGATGCTGCCTCAACCCACTTTGTAAAATAATCAATCGCTACCAGGATGAAGCGATGCCCGTTAGATGCCGTAGGTTTAATCTCACCAATCATGTCTATGCCCCACATTGCAAACGGCCAAGGCGCAGTCAGAACATTCAAAGGAACTGGAGGAACATGCACCTTGTCTGCATAAATCTGGCACTTATGGCATGTCCTGGAATGTTGGTAACAGTCAGCTTCCATTGTGGACCAGTAATACCCTGCTCGAAGGATCTTCTTGGCCATAGTGTGTCCACTGGAATGTGTACCAAAGGTCCCTTCATGTAGCTCTTCCATGATCCTTTCTGCTTCAGTCTTATCCACACAACGCAGTAAGGTTGAATCATGGTTTCGCTTATACAAGATGTCGTTGCTAAGGAAGAACTTTGCTGCGAACCTTTTCAGGAACTTCTTATCATTGACAGAGGCACCCTCCGGATATTCCTGCGCTTCCAGATATCTCTTCACCTCATGGTACCAAGGTTTCTCAGTCACCAATTCAGTCTCGAGATCGCAACAGTATGCCGGTTCGTCCAGTTTCCAGATGATGATCCGGGGAGCCTCATTATCCCATTTGACCTTGAACATAGAAGACATTGTAGCTAACGCGTCCGCCAGCTGATTCTCTTCTCTTGGAAAGTGTTCAAAGGTTATCTCTGTGAAGTGGGGGATCCGGGTCAACACACATTCTCTGTAAGGGATAAGATTCGGATGTTTCGTATCCCACTCTACTTTGATCTGATTGATCACGAGAGCGGAATCTCCGAAGACACTCAGAAACTTGATCCTTAAGTCGATCGCAGCTTGAAGACCCATGATGCACGCCTCATACTCTGCCATGTTGTTGGTACAGTTGAAACATAGTCGGGCAGTGAGCGGAGTATGAGTGCCTTGCGGTGATATAATTATAGCGCCAATACCATTTCCTAAAGCGTTGGAGGCTCCGTCAAAGTGCATAGACCATCGGGATCCTTCCTCAGGTCCTTCATCCGGTCCAGGTACTTCACAATCAGTCACAATCATGATACTTTCATCCGGAAACTCGAAGTTCATTGACTGATAGTCATCTACGGCCTGATATGCCAAGTGGTCTGCCAATACACTTCCCTTGATGGCTTTCTGGGTTGTGTACTGAATGTCGTATTCCGTCAAGATCATTTGCCATCTTGCAATTCTCCCAGACAGAGCAGGCTTTTCAAATATGTACTTTATAGGATCCATCTTTGAGATCAACAAGGTGGTATGAGTCAGCATATACTGTCTCAGTCGGCGAGCAGCCCATACCAAAGCGCAACAAGTTTTCTCCAGCAGTGAGTATCGGGTCTCACAGTCGGTAAACTTTTTACTAAGGTAATAAATGGCATGCTCTTTTCGGCCAGACTCGTCATGCTGCCCCAGCACACACCCTATTGAGTTGTCAAGTACTGTCAGGTATAGTATCAGAGGTCTCCCTTCAACCGGTGGCATAAGGATGGGTGGTTCTTGGAGATACTCTTTGATTCTGTCAAAAGCAGCCTGACATTCATCATTCCAACGTACTACCTGATCTTTCTTCAGCAGCTTGAAGATTGGCTCACAGGTAGCAGTTAGGTGTGAGATGAAGCGAGCAATGTAATTCATGCGTCCTAAAAAGCCTCTGACTTCTTTCTCTGTCCTAGGAACTGGCATCTCTTGAATAGCTTTGACCTTGGCAGGGTCCACCTGAATTCCCTTGTCACTTACAACGAAGCCTAGAAACTTCCCAGATCTTACCCCGAAGGTACACTTGTTCGGGTTCAATCTCAGCTTGTACAGTTTCAACCGGTCAAACAACTTCTGCAGATGATCTAGGTACTCTTCCTCAGTTTGGGACCTTGCGATCATGTCGTCAACATACACTTCTATCTCATGATGGATCATGTCATGAAATAAAGCAACCATGGCACGTTGGTAGGTTGCCCCAGCGTTCTTCAGTCCAAATGGCATGACCTTGTAGCAGAAGGTGCCCCACTGAGTAACAAATGTAGTCTTTTCCATGTCTTCAGGTGCCATCTTGATCTGATTGTAACCTGAAAAACCATCCATGAAAGAGAACACCTTATGCTGAGCAGTATTATCAACAAGGACGTCAATGTGAGGTAGAGGGAAGTCATCTTTGGGGCTGGCCCTGTTCAGATCCCTGTAATCGACACACATTCTGACCTTTCCATCCTTCTTAGGTACCGGCACCACATTAGCAACCCACTGAGGGTAAGAAGTCACTGCAAGGAACCCAGCATCAAACTGTTTCATAACCTCGGCTTTAATCTTCTCAGACATCTCTGGACGCATACGGCGGATCTTTTGCTTAACCGGAGGGCAATCTTCCTTAGTTGGCAGGTGATGGACCACAATATCGGTATCTAACCCGGGCATGTCTTTGTAGGACCAGGCAAATATCTCCATATAATCATGCAGCATCTGAGTCAACCGTTGCTTCACGCTGAGCTCTAGGTTGGTACCGATCTTTACTTCTTTCCTGTCTGCCTCAGTACCCAAGTTTATTGTTTCCACTGGCTCTTCATGTGGTTGAATTGCCCTCTCTTCCTGGAGTAACAGTCTTGCAAGCTCGCCAGGCACTTCGCAATCATCTTCACCTTCGTCTTCGGCTAAGTTGATCGGATTTTCGAAGTCATAACTGGTAGTAGCAGAGTCGTTACCAGTGAGATCCAGAGTGGATTGAAACAAATAACAAAACAAAGGAGTTTATTACTGCGTAACAAAAGTAACAGGAGTATGATCTTTAGCAATTCAATTGGTCAATCCGCCATCAGTCGTCAGGTAGATCCAGCTATTAAACTCTGACTCTTCCACTTCATCTTCGTCCCCAACAGCATTCACTCCTGGGTTGGTAATGAGCACAGGAGGTCTTCTGATCTTTGCCTTGCGCACATCCTTCTGACCCTCTTTCTTGACCACAGCCCGGGCATCCTTCAAGGAAGCCATCTTCAATGGAAAGTCCTCTTCAACCACTGTTTCTGTTGCTGCCAATGTTGGAGGTACCTCTTCAAAATGTTGAAAGGGGGTTTCAATAAACTCCCCGTCCATCTCAATATATCGGAAGGAATTCAAGTGACTAACCATATACTCTTCCTCTCCCTGCACAATGACAATCTTCCCTCTGACGGGGTACTTGAGCTTTTGATGTAGGGTAGAGGTCACTGCCCCAGCTTTGTGGATCCAAGGTCGACCCAATAGACAAGAATACGATGGACGGATATCCATCACATAGAAAGTAGAGTCGAATACTTGAGAACCCACACGAATAGGAATGTCTACCTCTCCATGGACCATCCTCTTAGAACCGTCAAAGGCTCTGACGATGATATTGCTAGGTTTCAGCTCCAGGCCTTCACAATCCAAACGGTCTAAGGCCTTCTTGGGTAGCACATTCAGGGAAGAACTAGTGTCCACCAACACGTGCGCAAGAGTAGTGCCCCTGCATTCAATAGAGACATGCAGGGCATCGTTGTGGTCCCTTCCCTTCGCAGTCAGGTCAGCATCTGAGAATCCCAAGTCGTTGTCCGCTGTCAGATTTGCTACGCAATCAGTGAACTGGACTGCAGATGTTTCCTGTGGCACATGGGCCGTCTTGAGAAATGAGATTAAGGCCTTAGCATGGGCCTCTGAACATAGCAATAAGGAGAGCATGGAGATTTTAGAGGGCGTGTGCCCCAGCTGTTCCACAACATTAAAGTCACTCTTCTTTATAATTTTCAAGATTTCCTCCATCTCTTGTTGGGAGGCCTCAGCATTTACAGGTATCGGTGCCTCCATCCGGGCAGGCTCATCTTCAACTCCCTTGCCCCGAGCATTGGATGACTCGGCAGCAGGGGAAACAACTTGGTCAGGAACAGGAACGGGTACACTGGTAGGTGTTATAAGGAGGGGTCTTCGAGTAGCAGGCGGTGCGATGTCAGGCGAGAAGAGCCTGCCACTGCGGGTAACCTTGGCTGGGCCAGTGATATCACAGATACTGGCGCCAATGTTGAATTCTTGTTTAATTCCGTTCACATACACATCTGCCCCATAGTGCCAGGGGCAGCTTTATCAGATACGTAGGGAAGAGGTCCCGGAACAGTGATAACCACGGGTGCAACAGTCATGATTTGAACAGGCTTCTTCGGGAGAGCCTTGATCGGATTATTGAAGATGGTAACCACAGAAACCTCTTCTACCGGAACCAACTGAACAGCAGACTTCTTAAACAGAATCACCTTGCTATCCATTAGGCTTTGGATGCTGTGATCGGTGGATCTGGAACTGACTGTTTAACGCTGGTTCGCGAAATGTCGCGGAAGCAAGAGTCGCCACCGTCTTTTATTTTCTCCAAATGGAAAGGACAAAAGCACAGAAAAATTCCTTAAAGAGATTGCTCTCGGTTCGGGAGGTAGGTTATAGAAAGGGAAGGTGTTAGCACCCTTTCTATCCATGGTTATCCATGGGCTCTTAGATACTTGCTCATTTGTGTTTTCAAAAAATGGTTTGTTTGCTTTTCAACTGTGGGTTTTAAAAAGTTTCTTTGAAAATTCCAGTTCGACTCTTGTATCAGTCCTCAAGAGTGTTTGAAAAATTTGCTTTCGAAAGCTTTTTGAAAAGGTGTCGGTGTGAAAAGTATTTTTTGAATTTGTTTTGAAATTATGAGCAAGTATCAACGAGTCGTCTACCTACCCTAAGGAATTCGTCTGTGTAAATGTCCTTTAAAGTAGTGCCATCCCACCATTGAGAGGTAGGTAGCACCACCGTTGGAGGTGTTCGGGTCAATTCGAGGTTCGGGACATGGTGATCACCAGAGCAATGGGAAGACACCTTAGAAGCTACCCTCATGCCAGGTTCCAGGATCATGAGGACTTACTAAGACATCCTCTACTCGACGATCACCTTTCGAGGCAAGGCAACAGTGAGGCGTACCCTAGGGATGGTGTGTGATTTGTGGTTCAGATTCATTTGCATTTATCTTGTCATGTCAAAGTGATCTATGCGTTTGTTTTTATTTTTGTCATTCATTCTTGCATGCATTTATTAACAGTTAAAAAGATACGGAAATTAAAAGTTCTAAACTATTACAAAGGCGCGGGTCCACATCGCCAAAATTTCCAGAACCCGATTTGACAGAAAATAAATAAAGTGCGAGAAATAAAATGTCCGAGTTTACAAGGCTTTGGGAGAATTACATTAATATTAAACGAAATAAAATAAATATGCGAATAAGGATTAAAAACGAGGGCGTTGGACCCTTTTTGCAAAATTAAATTAAATGATGGAATTGATTAATTAAGAGAGAAAAGAAATTGTTTTTTTTATATATTTTTTAGTATTTTATGTTTTTAATGGAAAAAGAATTAATTGAAATTAAATGCTAACCCTAATTCTATTTGTTTTTTAGTTTATTAAGAAAACATGTTAAAATTAAACCTAAATTAACCTAATTAATTACATGGTAATTTAATTACAAAAATAATATTTAATAATTAATTATTGTGAAAGAAAAGAAAAAAAGGATAAAAATTGATTAAAACCTAATTCTACTAATTTTAAGTTTATTAAGAAAAATGTTTGAATTAAACCTAATTTTACAAAGCTAAAATTAATTAGTGATATTTATTTACAAAAAATATTAATTAAATAAATATATTTTGATTTTTATGACTTTTCTGTTTTTTACTATTTTTTTATATTTTATGAAAATAAGTTAAATTAAAGGAATTAATTAAAAAAAGAAATAATTGAAATAAATAAAATAAGAAAAAGAAAGAAAATACAATACCTTGGGGGGCTTCTGTCCCCTTTTTGGAGGTGAATTGGAGTGGTTTGGCCATTTGTGTTCTGGCCTCATCAAACATAAGTTGTTCTACTTTGGCCATTTGGCTTTTGGCTTTTGGCCATTTGCGTTTTGGCTTTTGGCCATTTGTGTTCTGGCTTCAACGTTCCTTAATGTCTGGCTTAATGTCTGCCTCGCCATGTATTGGTGTCATGCATAAAATGTTCTACTTTGGCCATTTGGCTTTTGGCCATTTGGCTTTTGGCCTCAACGTTCCTTAATGAACCTGCATGGGATCCTGTCTAAATCTGCAGTGTTGAATCTCACGAACACATTAAATAAAATCATAAAATGCAAATAAAGCCAATATATGAAGAAATTTAATGTTTAGGCACAATATGGCATGTATGAATGATTATACCCTTTTGATCATGGAGATCAAATCAATCTTACCCTTACTGGAAAATTAGTGACCTGGATGCTTTTATGCCTTACTGGAAAATTAGGATCATGGAGATCAAGCCAGCCTTATCCTTACTGGAGAAGTAGTGAGGTGTTGGTCTGTAACTGAGATGGCTTTGTTTGTAGTGAGAGAGGGATTTGTAATAAGGATTTCAAGGTTTTAGGGTTCTTGAAAGAGTTTGATATTCCAACAGTGTTGTGGCAAGGTTTTTTCTCTCTTTTTTTTCTTCTCCTGGTTTGTGTGAAAAGAAGGTGATTATATAATGGAAATTAGGGTAAAGCAAATGGGCTTTGAATGTGTAATTGGGCCTCTAATATTCACTTGAATTCGTCACTTTCCAGGCTAAATCGCAGGGACTTAAGTGCATTTTTTGAAGTTGAAATGTGAAAACAAAATGTAGCCGGCATCGAGAACTAACTCCTGTCCGAAAATCGACTCAATCGGATAAACGGTGAATTAGTTATGAATTTTTGAAGTTTCAGCTCAGACAAACTTATTTTGGGCTTCAGTGTCGACTCTGACACGTTCTTCAATAAAAATCTGGTATTGATCGGAGCATAATCCGGTCTCGACTTTTGAAGCAAAGTTGTAGATCTACGAGTCAGGGACCTTGTGTAAAAATATGAGCCCAATCCGATAAAAATTGACCGAGTTATGAATTTTCGAAGTTTCGGCCCAGATGAAATAATATTCAGCATTCAGGATTTTCAGCGTGTCACGCACTCTGAGCATAAAACGAAGGCCTTTTGAATACCGTTTGAACTCAATACCTTCTGTGAAAATGTAGCCAACTCAATTTGTGAAATTTTGGCACCGGAACCAGCTCGATACGATGAAAATCGACCAAGTTATGATTTTTTGAACATGACGTAAATAAACTTCTGTCACAAATTTTCTGCACGAAAATACTTGATAAATCCACATTTTTGAAGACCTTCTGATCGAAATTGGCTTCCAGCCGTGAGAGATGAAAACGTAGATAATGTCAAGACGGAATTTTGGCCACCGGAACGGGTTCAAAACGAGCCACGATCTTCAAGTTATGAATTTTTTAGCGCGTAAAAACTGCACTTTCAGTACACTTTTTCACCATATTTCTTCGAGAAAACTCACACATTCGGATACCTTCTTTAAAGAATTGACTCTTGAGCCGAACCTGAGTTTGAGAATATGTTACCAGAGATATCTTGGTGAAAGAACACCTGAATATGATGCGCCGGGTTGGACTTGTGAATTTTTCTTGAAATATTTTGAGAAATATGGGAGGGCAAATTTTGGGGTACAACAGTTGCCCCTGTTCAATCTTCTTAGACCTGAGGATGCAGATTGGCTGACGTGCCTTTCGTAATCCGAAGGTGGAAGATGATTGAACACTAGAGTGCTCAGAAATTTGCGCTCACATAGTAGCAGGGATGGTGGAAATGGACTTACAGATGCCATTTAGAGGTTGATGGATAGGATGATGGGTTTATAGATGCCATCTGGATGTTGATCGCATAAGAGATTCCTTAGCGAGAACCTACATACCTGCAAAAGAAATAATGAGTACCTGACACGTTGCAGGAGCTGGTTTTCAGATGCTTTGTATAAATGTGTCCTGACTGGTTACAGGAGCTGGATCTGGAGCTTTACAAGATGATGGATGAACCAGGGATGGTTACTACCTTAGCATGAACGGTAAGAGAACCTTGGGTGATTTTAACCTCAACAATGCTCGTTGAGAAAATCTTGGTGGGAATTACCTTCTTCGCAGTATCGGGAAGAGAACCAACAGGCAATTATGACATCTCACGCACCGTCGGGGAGAGAACCATAGGAAATTATAACCTGAAAGGGTATTACATCTCACGCACCGTCGGGGAGAGAACCATAGGAAATTATAACCTGAAAGGGAATTACATCTCACGCACCGTCGGGGAGAGAACCGATAGGAAATTATAACCTGAAAGGGAATTACATCTCACGCACCGTCGGGGAGAGAGCCATAGGAAAGGAATTATCACCTCACGCACCATCGGAGAGGGAACCATTAGGAAAGGAATTATCACCTCACGCACCATCGGAGAGGGAACCATTAGGAAAGGAATTATCACCTCACGCACCATCGGAGAGGGAACCATAGGAAAGGAATTATCACCTCACACACCATCGGAGAGGGAACCATTGAAAATTATAATCTCAAAAGGAATTATCACCTCATGCACCGTCGGAGAGGGAACCATAGAAAATTATAATCTCAAAAGGAATTATCACCTCATGCACCGTCGGAGAGGGAACCATAGAAAATTATAATCTCAAAAGGAATTATCACCTCATGCACCGTCGGAGAGGGAACCATAGAAAATTATAACCTAAAATGGAATTACATCTCACGCACCGTCGGGGAGAGGACCAAAGGAAATTATAACCTAAAAGGGAATTACATCTCACGCACCGTCGGGGAGAGGACCATAGAAAATTATAACCTAAAAGGGAATTACATCTCACGCACCGTCGGGGAGAGGACCATAGGAAATTATAACCTAAAAGGGAATTACATCTCACGCACCGTCGGGGAGAAGACCATAGGAAATTATAACCTAAAAGGGAATTACATCTCACGCACCGTCGGGGAGAGGACCATAGGAAATTATAACCTAAAAGGGAATTACATCTCACGCACCGTCGGGGAGAGGACCATAGGAAATTATAACCTAAAAGGGAATTACATCTCACGCACCGTCGGGGAGAGGACCATAGGAAATTATAACCTAAAAGGGAATTACATCTCACGCACCGTCGGGGAGAGAACCAAAGGAAATTATAATCTCAAAAGGAATTATCACCTCACGCACCGTCGGGGAGGGAACCAAAGGAAATTATAACCTAAAAGGGAATTACATCTCACGCACCGTCGGGGAGAGGACCATAGGAAATTATAACCTAAAAGGGAATTACATCTCACGCACCGTCGGGGAGAGGACCATAGGGAATTATAATCTCAAAAGGAATTATCACCTCATGCACCGTCGGGGAGAGGACCATAGGAAATTATAACCTAAAAGGGAATTACATCTCACGCACCGTCGGGGAGAGGACCAAAGGAAATTATAACCTAAAAGGGAATTACATCTCACGCACCGTCGGGGAGAGGACCATAGGAAATTATAACCTAAAAGGGAATTACATCTCATGCACCGTCGGGGAGAGGACCATAGGAAATTATAACCTAAAAGGGAATTACATCTCACGCACCGTCGGGGAGAGGACCATAGGGAATTATAATCTCAAAAGGAATTATCACCTCACGCACCGTCGGGGAGGGAACCATAGGAAATTATAATCTCAAAAGGAATTATCACCTCACGCACCGTCGGGGAGGGAACCATAGGAAATTATAATCTCAAAAGGAATTATCACCTCACGCACCGTCGGGGAGGGAACCATAGGAAATTATAATCTCAAAAGCGGACGTTTGAGAAAAACCTGAGATAACTTCTACTGAGTCTTCATCAGAAAAATCTGTTTGGGGTCGATTTAGCTGGTCTAGAGAAGGCCTTGGACTGGATGAGAAATCTTTGGAGTCGATTAACTGAACCGGTCTAGGTCTTGAAATATGATTGAGAATTTTGCTGAATCTTTCCTGAAAGGTAAAGGTCAGTCATATGCAATGCATGATATGGATCAAGCGATGATGTTCTCAGCATAAATGAGATTTGTATGATATAGTGCGTCTATGCATGCTATAATAATGTATGTGATGTTTATGTATGTGTTTTTCGTCTAGGAAAGTAAATCCTTGACGGATGCCGGGAAGTCGCTCCTGGGCTGATGTTGGAGAATAGATTTTGCTTCCGCTGGGGATGATAGTTGCAAGAATACCGGTAGGAGAAGATAACTCCGTTGGGGAATAAACTTGGCGAATGGATTACTCTACGGGGAGGAAAAGTACTCTAGCGACCATGCTGGGGAGTGATACTCTGTGGGGAGAGAGGTACTTTGCTGAATAGTAACTTGCTGATGATATCTTTGTTGTGTTGGAAGTGTTGATGGACTTCGCTGGGGGTAAGAGAACTTCGTCGGGGATGCTCTTTCCGTGGCTTTTGGCTGAGGATAACCCAGTTATATCCTGTTAAGGAAATAACTCTTTAAATAAAGCCGGGCGACGCGTTCGTGCTTTGCGAGGATACGCTTCCAGAATCTACTGGGGATAAGCTTACTACTTGGGGAGATGGATTCCAACTTTCCTGGGGAACTAGATTGGACTCTCCTGGGGAAGCTTTGGATTGCTGGGGAAGTGATTCCTTTGAATATTTGATATGCCGCCGGGGAACAATCTATAGGCCAAGACTGTCGGGGACGCTTGTTAAGAATGTCTATATATTGCTGAAGGATGTTGAGCTCTGCGGGAGGGTACCCAACTTCCTTATGGTTTGATAATAGCTTTGCTCGAGGAGAGTGTACTGACTCGCTGGCTTACTCTCTGGGGAATTGAGATACCTGGTTACGCTCTTTAGCTGACCATACCTTGATACCTTTGGAGGACAGAACAGTCAGATTGCTTAGACCACCCATTATTGCCCCTGTTTCTATGGGGGAGGCCCATGTGGGATGCTGATAATCGTTGAGGGTCAAACCTTCTTCTTGTAGGCAGGTGACAAGATGACAGGACATAGTCGTACGCTTTGATCCCTAACTTTTGCCTGGACTGCCCTTTCGGGTTTTCAGTCCACTGGGATACCCATTTTTGCCCAAGCCGCCTTTTCAGGTTTTCGACTTGCCGGGTGTACAGATTTTTCATTTCATCCCTTATTTTTGCCCGAACCCTTTTGGTTCGCCGGGAAGCCCTTATTTTTGCCTAGGTACGTCAACCTAGCGGGTCTTTGATTTTGCGTATTTTTTCGACTATGTCCGTGTGTGATCGGTGGATCTGGAACTGACTATTTAACGCTGGTTCGCGAAATGTCGCGGAAGCAAGAGTCGCCACCGTCTTTTATTTTCTCCAACATGGACAGGACAAAAGCACAGAAAAATTCCTTAAAGAGATTGCTCTCGGTTCGGGAGGTAGATTATAGAAAGGGAAGGTGTTAGCACCCTTTCTATCCATGGTTATCCATGGGCTCTTAGATACTTGCTCATTGTGTTTTCAAAAATGGTTTGTTTGCTTTTCAATGTGGGTTTTAAAAAGTTTCTTTGAAAATTCCAGTTCGACTCTTGTATCGGTCCTCAAGAGTGTTTGAAAAATTTGCTTTCGAAAGCTTTTTGAAAAGGTGTCGGTGTGAAAAGTATTTTTTATTTGTTTTGAAATTAGAGCAAGTATCTAGAGTCGTCTACCTACCCTAAGGAATTCCTCTGTGTAAATGTCCTTTAAAGTAGTGCCATCCCACCATTGAGAGGTAGGTAGCACCACCGTTGGAGGTGTTCGGGTCAATTCGAGGTTCGGGACATGGTGATCACCTGAGCAATGGGAAGACACCTTAGAAGCCACCCTCATGCCAGGTTCCCGGATCATGAGGACTTACTAAGACATCCTCTACTCGACGATCACCTTTCGAGGCAAGGCAACAGTGAGGCGTACCCTAGGGGTGGTGTGTGATTTGTGTGTCAGATTCATTTATTTTTGTCTTGTCAGGTTATGAGTGATCTATGCGTTTGTTTTTATTTTTTTGTCATTCATTCTTGCATGCATTTATTTAACAGTTAAAAAGATGCGGAAATTAAAAGTTCCTAAACTATTACAAAGGCGCGGGTCCACATCGCCAAAATTTAATCCAGGACCCGATTTGACAGAAAATAAAGAAATAAAGTGCGAGAAATAAAATGTCCGAGTTTACAAGGCTTTGGGAGAATTACATTAATATTAAACGAAATAAAATAAATATGCGAATAAGGATTAAAAACGAGGGCGTTGGACCCTTTTTGCAAAATTAAATTAAATGATGGAATTAATTAATTAAGAGAGAAAAGAAATTGTTTTTTGATATTTTTTAGTATTTTATGTTTTTAATGGAAAAAGAATTAATTAAAATTAAAATAAAAGGCAAACCCTAATTCTGAGTTATTTTTAATTATTTGAGAAAAATGTTAAAGTTTAACTTAATTTACTAAAGAATTTATGTACATGTTTATTTACAAAATAAATTAGTAATTAATAATAATAATAATGATGAGAAAATTATTTATTAAAAAAATGATGAAAAAGTTAAAAACCCTAATTTCTACATATTTAATCTATTAAGAAAAATATTAAAGTTTTGAAACCTAAATTAATCTAATTAATTGTTTAAAGTTTATTTACAAAAATAATAATAGTAAAATTAATATTAATAAAATAAACATTTTTTTTGATTTTTCTGTATTTTATATTTATTATGAAAATTATTTTATGAAATTAAAAGAAAACAATTAAAAAACAATTAAAAGAATAAAAAGGAAAAAACAAATAAAAATTAAAAATTGAGCAAACCATAGGGGGTGTCTGGCCCAATGAGAGGTTTTTTTGAAGTATTGACTCCTGAGTACCGTGGTCTGCATTCTTTGGCCATTGGATTGAGTTTCATGCATAAGTTGTTCTACTTTGGCCAATTGGCTTTTGGCTTTTGACTTTTGGCCATTTGTGTTCTGGCTTCAATGTTCCCTTAATGTCTGGCTTAATGTCTGCCTCGCCATGTATTGGTGTCATGCATAAAATGTTCTACTTTGGCCATTTGGCTTTTGGCCTTTTGGCCATTTGGCTTTTGGCCTCAACGTTCCTTAATAAACCTGCATGAGATCCTGTCTAAATCTGCAGTGTTGAACCTCATGAACACATTAAATAAAATCATAAAAATTCAAATAAAACCAACATATGAAGAAATTTAATGTTTAGGCACAATATGACATGTATGAATGATTATACCCTTTTGATCATGGAGATCAAATCAATCTTACCCTTACTGGAAGATTAGTGACCTGAATGCTTTTATGCCTTACTGGAAAATTAGGATCATGGAGATCAGGCCGGCCTTATCCTTACTGAAGAAGTAGTGAGGTGTTGGTTTGTAACTGTGATGGCTTGTTTGCAGTGAGAGAGGGATTTGTAATAAGGATTTCAAGGTTTTAGGGTTCTTGAAAGAGTTTGATATTCCAACAGTGTTGTGGCAAGGTTTTTTCTCTCTTTTTCTCTCCTCTTTTTTTTCCTCTTTTTTTTCCTCCTTTTTTCTTTTTGTGTGAATGAAGGTGATTATATAATGGAAATTAGGGTAAAGCAAATGGGCTTTGAATGTGCAATTGGGCCTCCAATATTTACTTGAATTCGTCACTTTCCAGGCTAAATCGCAGGGACTTAAGTGCATTTTTTGAAGTTGAAATGTGAAAACAAAATGTAGCCGACATCAAGAACTAACTCCTGTCCGAAAATCGACTCAATCGGATAAACAGTGAATTAGTTATGAATTTTTGAAGTTTCAGCTCAGACACACTTATTTTGGGCTTCAGTGTCGACTCTGACACGTTCTTCAATAAAAAACTGGTATTGATCGGTGCATAATTTGGTCTCGACTTTTGAAGCAAAGTTGTAGATCTATGAGTCAGTGACCTTGTGTAAAAATATGAGTCCAATCCGATAAAAATTGACCGAGTTATGAATTTTCGAAGTTTCGGCCCAGATGAAATAATATTCAGCATTCAGGATTTTCAGCGTGTCACGCACTCTGAGCAAAAAACGAAGGCCTTTTGAATACCGTTTGAACTCAATACCTTCTGTGAATATGTAGCCAACTCAATTTGTGAGATTTTGGCGCCGGAACCAGCTCGATACGATGAAAATCGACCAAGTTATGATTTTTTGAACATGACGCAAATAAACTTCTGTCACAAATTTTCTGCACGAAAATACTTGATAAATCCACATTTTTGAAGACCTTCTGATCGAAATTGGCTTCCAGCCGTGAGAGATGAAAACGTAGATAATGTCAAGACGGAATTTTGGCCACCGGAACGGGTTCAAAACAAGCTACGATCTTCAAGTTATGAATTTTTTAGCGCGTAAAAACTGCACTTTCAGCACACTTTTTCACCATATTTCTTCGAGAAAACTCACACATTCGGATACCTTCTTTAAAGAATTGACTCTTGAGCCGAACCTGAATTTGAGAATATGTTATCAGAGATATCTTGGCGAAAGAATACCTGAATATGACGTGCCAGGTTGGACTTGTGAATTTCTTGGAGAATATGGGAGGGCAAATTTTGGGGTACAACAGTTGCCCCTGTTCAATCTTCTTAGGCCTGCGGATGTAGATTGGCTGGCGTGCCTTTCGTAATCCGAGGGTAGAAGATGATTGAACACTAGAGTGCCCAGAAATTTGCGCTCACATAGTAGCAGTATGATGATGATGGGAATGGGCTTATAGATTCCATTTAGAGATTGCTGGATACGATGATGGGCTTATAGATGCCATCTGGATGTTGATCGCGTAGGAGATTCCTTGGCGAGAACCTGCATACCTGCAAAAGAACAAATGAGTACCTGACATGTTGCAGGCGCTGGTTTTCAGATGCTTGGCATAGATATGTCCTGACTGGTTACAGGAACTGAGTCTGGAGTCTTCATACGATGATGAATGAACCAGGGATGGCTACCGCCTTAGCATGAATGGTAAGAGAATCTTGGGCGACTTTAACTTCAACAACGCTCGTTGAGAAAAATCTTGGGTGTCTTCTACTGGGATAAGAATCAGGGAGATCTTAGGGTCAATCTGACTGAACCAGAGAAGGCCTTTGACTGGATAAGCATCAGGAAAATCTTAGGGTCGATTTAACTGAACCGGACAAGGTCTTGGAATATCTTCAACTGGATAAGCATCAGGGAGATCTTAGGGTCGATCTGACTGAACCAGAGAAGGCCTTTGACTGGATAAGCATCAGGAAAATCTTAGGGTCGATTTAACTGAACCGGACAAGGTCTTGAAATATCTTCAACTGGATAAGCATCAGGGAGATCTTAGGGTCGATCTGACTGAACCAGAGAAGGCCTTTGGCTGGATAAGCATCAGGAAAATCTTAGGGTCGATTTAACTGAACCGGACAAGGTCTTGAAATATCTTCAACTGGATAAGCATCAGGGAGATCTTAGGGTCGATCTGACTGAACCAGAGAAGGCCTTTGACTGGATAAGCATCAGGAAAATCTTAGGGTCGATTTAACTGAACCGGACAAGGTCTTGGAATATCTTCAACTGGATAAGCATCAGGGAGATCTTAGGGTCGATCTGACTGAACCAGAGAAGGCCTTTGGCTGGATAAGCATCAGGAAAATCTTAGGGTCGATTTAACTGAACCGGACAAGGTCTTGAAATATCTTCAACTGGATAAGCATCAGGGAGATCTTAGGGTCGATCTGACTGAACCAGAGAAGGCCTTTGACTGGATAAGCATCAGGAAAATCTTAGGGTCGATTTAACTGAACCGGACAAGGTCTTGAAATATCTTCAACTGGATAAGCATCATGGAGATCTTAGGGTCGATCTGACTGAACCAGAGAAGGCCTTTGACTGGATAAGCATCAGGAAAATCTTAGGGTCGATTTAACTGAACCGGTCTAGGTCTTGAAATATGATTGAGAATTTTGACTGCATCTTTCCTGAAAGGTAAAGGTCCGTCATATGCAATGCATGATATGGATCAAGCAATGATGTTCTCAACATAAATGAGATTTGTATGATATGATGTGTCTATGCATGCTATAATGATGTATGTGATGTTTTATGAGTGTATGTCCAGGAAAGTAAATCCTTGACGGGTGCCGGGAAGTCATATCCTGGGCTGATGTTGAAGAATAGATTTTGCTTCCGCTGGGGATGATAACTGCAAGACTACCGGTAGGAGAAGATGGCTCTGTTGCGGAATAAACTTGGCAAATGGAAGATTTTGCGGGGAGAAAAGATACTCTAGCGACCATGCTGGGAAGCAATACTCTGTGGGAAGAGGGATGCCTTGCTGAGTGTTGATAATAATTTGCTGATGGTATCTTTGCTGTATTGGAAGTGTTGATGGACCTCGTTGGGGATAGAAGACTTCGTCGAGGACGCTCTTTCCGTGGCTTTTGGCTGAGGATAACCCAGTTATATCCTGTTAAGGAAATAACTCTTTGAATAAAGCCGGGAGACGCGTTTGCTCTGCGAAGGATAAGCTTCCAGAATTTACTGGGGATAAGCTTACTGCTTGGGGATATGAATTCCAAATTTCCTGGGGATCTAGATTGGATTCTCTTGGGGAAGTTTTGCACTATGTCGGGGAAGTGATTCCTTTGAATGTTGGTCTGCCGCCGGGGAACAATCTTTAGACCAAGACTGCCGGGGATGCTTGTTAAGAATATATGTATACTGCTGGGGAATGTTGGGATCTGCTGGAGGATACCCAATTTCCTTGAGACTTGATAACTCTGCTTGGAGAAGAATGTACTGACTGTTGACTTACTCTCTGGGGAATTAAGATGTACTGGTCATGTTTTTCAGCGGAGCTCACCTTGATACCTTGGAGGACAGAACAATTAGATTGCTGAGACAACTCTTTATTGCCCCTGTTTCGGAGGTTGGAGAAGAAGACCTGTGAGGTGCTGATAGTTGTTGATGGACAACCCTTCTTCTGGTAGACAGGTGACAAGATAACAGGACATAGTCGTACGCCTTGATCCCTAACTTTTGCCTGGACCGCCCTTTCGGGTTTTCAGTCCACCGGGATACCCATTTTTGCCCAAGCCTCCTTTTCAGGTTTTCGACTTGCCGGGTGTACAGATTTTTTTTCATTTCACCCCTTCATTTTGCCCGAACCCTTTTGGTTCGCCGGGAAACCCTTATTTTTGCCTAGGTACGTCGACCTAGCGGGTCTTTGATTATGCGTAGTATTTTTTCCGACTATGTCCATGCTCTCTGGATGTAGGGAGTTGCCCCTGTTATTGTGTTGCCACGCTACCAGAAGATGTCTGATCGTGCCAAATTTGTTGCTGGAATGCCCCCAAGTGACTTAGGCGGAGATTTTCCCCAGGCTATTTAGCCTTTGAGAGATTCTCCGAATCTTGATTGGATTTCCCCAGATGGTGGACCATGATCATGTCGTGCCCCTTGTTTGGAAGTGCTTTTGTTCACTAGGTATTCATCGTGCGAATTTCCCTGCTGTTCAAACAAAAATTCATATGCAAACAAAGTTATGTTAAAAATGCAAAACTTATGTCTGTCTTGAAGATTTTGAAAATGCATTCTTTTTTCATAAAACAAATGAATGTTTGTAAAACGTGATGTCAACTCCTTCTTTATAGTAAGCCTTAAGGAGTCAGGATACCTTTCGTACAGTATGCTTTCGAACTAACCCATGCTTCAGCTAGGACTTTTAGGGGTTATAACGTGGCCTGGTTCACGGTTTAAGAAACAAAGGATAAAGGCTCAAATTATTTGTACCCACCCGCTCTTCGTGATGTTCTTCAAACCTAAACTCAGTTGATCATACGTTAGACCTTGTTTGAGTCTTTGCTCTGATTTTCCGGTGATGATTCGGATGTTGATAACTTATTTGGAATAGGCAGTCATTTTTTTCTTTGGTTGAGGGTTTGTGGGACCTCCTTTTTTTTTTGATTTTTGTTATCCCTTTCTTTTTTTGCCTGAACTGTTCCCTTTTTTGGAATCACAGTCAGCGGGATGCCCCAGTTTTGTAAGTCTCCCTTTTTTTTATAGGTTTTGACCTTTTTTGGGCTTTTATTTTTTGAGATAATGACTGCCTTTCTTTATTGATTATTCGGAACCATCACGGTTTTTCTTTGTTTTGTAAGGACCTCTTTGGTGCCATTCGTTATGCACTTGGATCAACTGAGAGACTACCCTGCCCCAGGTTATGATTAAGGGTTTTAAATTTCGAAAAGAAAAACTCCTACTTCTTTGGCTCAGAGGGGTTGACGAGGGACTATCTTCCTTATAACTCCAGTGTTTAGGGATTGAAACAATGCCTGTACCTCATCAGCGGGGTCTGTTCAAAAGCATACTGTAGATTATGGTATCATTTTCGTCATCCTCCCTCAAGAGGCTTAGAATTTTAGATCAAAAACTGACATCAGAAAAAAATATGAAAACAGTTTGCATATAGTGAATGCGAATATATTGCTTCAAAACAGACATATGCGATGCATTAATGGAATAACAATGTTTAACATGAATAAATGTCTAAACAATCAAAGAACAACAAAACTTGAACATTCGAATGAACAAAAGTCTTTTCATCTCAGGGCTTGTCACTTCAAATGGTGAGCCTTGGAGGGATGGTAGAAAAATTCTGCCTGGCCATCTTGTGTGAACTCCAGTGCTCCCTCATCAATCAGGTCTTGGATCTTATTTTTCAAGCTCCAACAATCATCCGTAGTATGCCCCGGGCTGTCAGAGTGATAAGCGCAGCGGGCGTTGGGGTTATACTTCGGTGACGTTGTATTCTGATTCTTAGGAGCTTCTTTTAGAGTTACCAGCTTGGTCTCCAGCAACTGTGGCAATATCTGGGATAAGGTCATGCTGAGCCGAGTGAACTGTCTTCTCTCGCTCTTTTGTTGGTTGTGATGTTGAATTTGTGACACTGGAGCCATTTGAGGAGCTCTCCCTTTACCTCCTTGTCTCAGAGGTGGTTGAACGATGACTGGCTTTTTACCCTTAGACTTTTGCCCCAGTTGGTTACCCTGAAGCAGTTGGTTGATGAGAAGCTAGAGCTCAACTTGTCTTTGAGCTAACCCTTGAATGGCAGTCACCTGCCCCAGCATCTGAACCTTCAATGCATCCACCTCAGCTTGTAGGTGTTTCAGCCTTTCATCCTCAGCACTGTTCCTGACAAAGGTCTCCATGAGAAGTGTCCTTAGCTCCTCCTGCCCCTCGGATAGATTCAGGAGGATTTCCCCGAACCGAGTCTCTTGAGCAAGAAGGTCCTGATTATCTCGTTGGGAAGTCATTGCTGAAATAAACAGCGCGAAAGGTAAGTGACCTGCAACAAAGATACCTGCAATGCAATGATATGTATGATATGCGTGCAATGTTTTCAAGGACCTCTCGGGATAAACAAAAAAATTTGTTAGAATTTGGGTCCGGTAGCTTGATTGAAGGAACTTCCTGTTGTTGAGAGTCCTTCTTCAAAGGGTCAAAGGCTCACCATATCCAGTGGGTCATAGCCCCTGACTTTAGTCATCATGTCTGGTTTTGATTTCCAAACAACCTTGGTTAGGGGAACCTTCTTCAAGAGTCAAAGCTCACCATATCAAGTGGGTCATAGCCCCTGACAACTTTGTCTAGAGGAAAATAAATTCTCTTTGCCCCTTGCTGGATAGTTGGTTCATCATGACCTGCATCACAAGCCCTTGAGATCCTTGAAATGGATTAGTCTTTATGCAAGATGTATGCAATGGTATGATGGTATGATGTCATGTTATGCGTGGGGTAATGCGAGTAACCCTGTTATGAGTCCCAATTAAGGACTGTGAACAAAAGCCTGCAAGAAACTCAGTACACTTTGTTGTGAGTCCCAATTAAGGACTATAAACAAAACCTGCAAGAGACTTAGTAACCCTGTCATGAGTCCCAATCAAGGACTAAAACAAACCCTGCAAGAAACTCGGTAAACCCTGTTATGAGTCCTAATTAAGGACTGCAAACCAAAACCTGTAAGAAACTTAGTATACCCTGTTATGAGTCCTAGCTAAGGACTAAAACAAAAACCTGCAAGAAACTCAAATGTCAGATGACAAGCATGCAAGTAGTCAAGTTGGAAGGCACACAAGTCACACAGAGAGCCCTTAGAGTTTAGGCCTGCATGGGGTCTGGGTATTACCCTCTTTCAGTTGGTGGGTTCAACCTGTCCTATCAAAATAACCGGGTTCTAAGGGTCCCAATATCACGGGATTGCTTTCATTGTTCATCGTTTCGATTTAGCCACTGAACTGGCGACCGAAATATTCCAGGAAAGCAACCCTCAATTGGGTGTAGTATCGAGTATCAACCAACCTCGGACTGCACCAAAGTCAGTTATCTCACTACCCTAAAGAGGCCAAGATAGTTCAATTAAGGTTCCTAAGGTCTGTTGATGCTTCACGACACCATGCGGAGGCCCCGTACTCTCCTTGACTGAACTCAAGGGTTACCGGTACACACCAAAGTGCCACATCAACGTAACAGACTGTTTCAACCATGTCGGTATACCCCGCACAGTTCCCTCACAGCCTTGTTGCTACTTTCTAAGAAGGTATCCCCCAGATCCGGGTTAGGATCTATAGAACTCCCAAGCAACCCACAATTTTAAAGCACACAAGGAAAACAATTGAAAACACAGTTATGAACTAGCCCTAAGGTACATCTCACTTTAAGTTTAGTCCCCAGCAGAGTCGCCAGTTCTGTGATCGGTGGATCTGGAACTGACTGTTTAACGCTGGTTCACGAAATGTCGCGGAAGCAAGAGTCGCCACCATCTTTTATTTTCTCCAACATGGACAAGACAAAAGCACAGAAAAATTCCTTAAAGAGATTGCTCTCGGTTCGGGAGGTAGATTATAGAAAGGGAAGGTGTTAGCACCCTTTCTATCCATGGTTATCCATGGGCTCTTAGATACTTGCTCATTGTGTTTTCAAAAATGGTTTGTTTGCTTTTCAATGTGGGTTTTAAAAAGTTTCTTTGAAAATTCCAGTTCGACTCTTGTATCGGTCCTCAAGAGTGTTTGAAAAATTTGCTTTCGAAAGCTTTTTGAAAAGGTGTCGGTGTGAAAAGTATTTTTTATTTGTTTTGAAATTAGAGCAAGTATCTAGAGTCGTCTACCTACCCTAAGGAATTCCTCTGTGTAAATGTCCTTTAAAGTAGTGCCATCCCACCATTGAGAGGTAGGTAGCACCACCGTTGGAGGTGTTCGGGTCAATTCGAGGTTCGGGACATGGTGATCACCTGAGCAATGGGAAGACACCTTAGAAGCTACCCTCATGCCAGGTTCCCGGATCATGAGGACTTACTAAGACATCCTCTACTCGACGATCACCTTTCGAGGCAAGGCAACAGTGAGGCGTACCCTAGGGGTGGTGTGTGATTTGTGTGTCAGATTCATTTATTTTTGTCTTGTCAGGTTATGAGTGATCTATGCGTTTGTTTTTATTTTTTTGTCATTCATTCTTGCATGCATTTATTTAACAGTTAAAAAGATGCGGAAATTAAAAGTTCCTAAACTATTACAAAGGCGCGGGTCCACATCGCCAAAATTTAATCCAGGACCCGATTTGACAGAAAATAAAGAAATAAAGTGCGAGAAATAAAATGTCCGAGTTTACAAGGCTTTGGGAGAATTACATTAATATTAAACGAAATAAAATAAATATGCGAATAAGGATTAAAAACGAGGGCGTTGGACCCTTTTTGCAAAATTAAATTAAATGATGGAATTAATTAATTAAGAGAGAAAAGAAATTGTTTTTTGATATTTTTTAGTATTTTATGTTTTTAATGGAAAAAGAATTAATTAAAATTAAAATAAAAGGCAAACCCTAATTCTAAGTTATTTTTAATTATTTGAGAAAAATGTTAAAGTTTAACTTAATTTACTAAAGAATTTATGTACATGTTTATTTACAAAATAAATTAGTAATTAATAATAATAATAATGATGAGAAAATTATTTATTAAAAAAATGATGAAAAAGTTAAAAACCCTAATTTCTACATATTTAATCTATTAAGAAAAATATTAAAGTTTTGAAACCTAAATTAATCTAATTAATTGTTTAAAGTTTATTTACAAAAATAATAATAGTAAAATTAATATTAATAAAATAAACATTTTTTTTGATTTTTCTGTATTTTATATTTATTATGAAAATTATTTTATGGAATTAAAAGAAAACAATTAAAAAACAATTAAAAGAATAAAAAGGAAAAAACAAATAAAAATTAAAATTGAGCAAACCATAGGGGGTGTCTGGCCCAATGGGAGGTTTTTTTGAAGTATTGACTCCTGAGTACCGTGGTCTGCATTCTTTGGCCATTAGATTGAGTTTCATGCATAAGTTGTTCTACTTTGGCCAATTGGCTTTTGGCTTTTGACTTTTGGCCATTTGTGTTCTGGCTTCAATGTTCCCTTAATGTCTGGCTTAATGTCTGCCTCGCCATGTATTGGTGTCATGCATAAAATGTTCTACTTTGGCCATTTGGCTTTTGGCCTTTTGGCCATTTGGCTTTTGGCCTCAACGTTCCTTAATAAACATGCATGAGATCCTGTCTAAATCTGCAGTGTTGAACCTCATGAACACATTAAATAAAATCATAAAAATTCAAATAAAACCAACATATGAAGAAATTTAATGTTTAGGCACAATATGACATGTATGAATGATTATATCCTTTTGATCATGGAGATCAAATCAATCTTACCCTTACTGGAAGATTAGTGACCTGAATGCTTTTATGCCTTACTGGAAAATTAGGATCATGGAGATCAGGCCGGCCTTATCCTTACTGAAGAAGTAGTGAGGTGTTGGTTTGTAACTGTGATGGCTTGTTTGCAGTGAGAGAGGGATTTGTAATAAGGATTTCAAGGTTTTAGGGTTCTTGAAAGAGTTTGATATTCCAACAGTGTTGTGGCAAGGTTTTTTCTCTCTTTTTCTCTCCTCTTTTTTTTCCTCTTTTTTTTTCCTCCTTTTTTCTTTTTGTGTGAATGAAGGTGATTATATAATGGAAATTAGGGTAAAGCAAATGGGCTTTGAATGTGCAATTGGGCCTCCAATATTTACTTGAATTCGTCACTTTCCAGGCTAAATCGCAGAGACTTAAGTGCATTTTTTGAAGTTGAAATGTGAAAACAAAATGTAGCCGACATCGAGAACTAACTCCTGTCCGAAAATCGACTCAATCGGATAAACGGTGAATTAGTTATGAATTTTTGAAGTTTCAGCTCAGACACACTTATTTTGGGCTTCAGTGTCGACTCTGACACGTTCTTCAATAAAAAACTGGTATTGATCGGTGCATAATTTGGTCTCGACTTTTGAAGCAAAGTTGTAGATCTATGAGTCAGTGACCTTGTGTAAAAATATGAGTCCAATCCGATAAAAATTGACCGAGTTATGAATTTTCGAAGTTTCGGCCCAGATGAAATAATATTCAGCATTCAGGATTTTCAGCATGTCACGCACTCTGAGCAAAAAACGAAGGCCTTTTGAATACCGTTTGAACTCAATACCTTCTGTGAATATGTAGCCAACTCAATTTGTGAGATTTTGGCGCCGGAACCAGCTCGATATGATGAAAATCGACCAAGTTATGATTTTTTGAACATGACGCAAATAAACTTCTGTCACAAATTTTCTGCACGAAAATACTTGATAAATCCACATTTTTGAAGACCTTCTGATCGAAATTGGCTTCCAGCCGTGAGAGATGAAAACGTAGATAATGTCAAGACGGAATTTTAGCCACCTGAACGGGTTCAAAACAAGCTACGATCTTCAAGTTATGAATTTTTTAGCGCGTAAAAACTGCACTTTCAGCACACTTTTTCACCATATTTCTTCGAGAAAACTCACACATTCGGATACCTTCTTTAAAGAATTGACTCTTGAGCCGAACCTGAATTTGAGAATATGTTATCAGAGATATCTTGGCGAAAGAATACCTGAATATGACGTGCCAGGCTGGACTTGTGAATTTCTTGGAGAATATGGGAGGGCAAATTTTGGGGTACAACACCGTGCTTTCAGAATGTAGGGAGTTGCCCCTGTTAGAAGTGTTTTGTCATGCCACCAGAAAGTGTTTGATCAGGCAAGATTCGTTGCTGGAGTGCCCCAAGTGACTCAGGCGGAGATTTGCCCCAGGCTATTTGGCCTTTTGAGAGATTCCCTGAATCTTGACCTAATTGCCCCAGATGATGGACAATAGTCATGTCATGCCCCTTGATTGGAAGTGCTTCTGTTCACCAGGTATTCATCGTGCGAATTTCCCTGCTGTTCAAACAAAAAGTCATATGCAAACAAAGTTATGTTAAAAATGCAAAGCTTATGTCTGTCTTGAAGATTTTGAAAATGCATTCTTTTTCATAAAACAGGTGACTGTTTGTAAAACGTGATGTCAACTCCGTATTTTACCGTAGGCCTTAAGGAGTCAGGATACCTTTCGTAACAGTATGCTTTCGAACTAATCCCTGCTTCAGCTAGGACTTTTAAGGGTTATAACGTGGCCTGGTTCACGGTTTAAGAAACAAAGGATAAAGGCTCAAATTATTTGTACCCACCCGCTGTTCGTGATGTTCTCCAAACCTAAACTCAGTTGATCATACGTTAGACCTTGTTTGAGTCTTTGCTCTGATTTTCCGGTGATGATTTGGATGTTGATAACTTATTTTAAATAGGCAGTCATTCCTTTCTTGTTGAGGGTTGGTAAGACCTCTTTCTTGTCTGATTTTTGTTATCCCTTTCTTTTTTTGCCTGAACTGTTTCCTTTTTTTGGAATTACAGTCAGCGGGATGCCCCAGTTTTGTAAGTCTCCTTCATGGGTTTTGACTTAATGGGTTTTTCATTTATGAATTTTTTGATAATGACTGCCTTTCTTGATTATTCGGAACCATCACTGTCTTTCTTTGTTTTGTAAGGATCTTTTTGGTGCCACTCGTTATGCACTTGGATCAACTGAGAGAACTACCCTGCCCCAGGTTATGATGAAGGGGTTTGAATTTCGAAAAGAAAAACTCCTACTTCTTTGGCTCAGAGGGGTTGACGAGGGATTATCTTCCTTATAACTCTAGTGTTTAGGATTTGAAACAATGCCTGTACCTCATCAGCGAGGTCTGTTCAAAAGCATACTGTAATGATCGCGGTATCGTTTTCGTCATCCTCCCTCAAGAGGCTTTAGAATTTTTAGATCAAGAGTTGACATCAGAAAAAATATGAAAATAATTTGCGTATAGTGAATACGAATATATTGCTTCGAAATAGACATAAGCGATGCATTAATGGAATAACAATGTTTAACATGAATAAATGTTTGAACAAGAGAAAATTTTAACTTGAACATTCGAATGAACAAAAATCTTCTAGTCTCAGGGCTTGTCATTTCACCTGGTGGATCCTGTAGGGATGGCAGGAGCATTCAGCCTGACCCACTTGAGTGAAATCCACTACTCCTTCATCAATTAGATCCTGGATCTTATTTTTCAAGCTCCAACAATCATCTGTAGTATGCCCCGGGCTGTCAGAATGATAAGCGCAGCGGGCGTTGGGGTTATACTTCGGTGACGTTGTATTTTGATTCTTAGGAGGGTCCCTTAATGTAATCAGATTCAGTCTCAACAGGTGTTGTAGGGCTTGAGACAGCGATGTGTTGAGCTGGGTAAATTGCCTCATGGGCTTGTTTGGCTCACTCTGATCAATCCTTTGCTCCGGGCGAGGTTGTGGTTGGACCTGTGAAGTAATAGAAGCTTGGAGAGGCCCAAACCTTTGACTTCTCGGAGGTTGATTAATGACTGGGTCCCTGACTTGGGTTGGTTGCTTCCTGTCTTGATGAAGCTGACTGATCATGGCCCTCAGCTCTCCTTGCTCCTGAGCTAAACCTTGAATGAGGGCCCTTTGCCCCAGCATCTGGGTTTTCAATGTGTCTACCTCAGCTTGTAGACGTTTCAGCTGCTCGTCCTTGTCGTTCTCAGCATTGTTCCTGACCAGAGTCCCTGTGAGAAGTGTCCTCAACTCCTCCTGCCCCTTGGATAAATTCAGGAGGGTTTCCCCGAACCGGGTCTCTTGAGCAAGAAAGTCCTGGTTGTCTTGTTGGAAGGCCATTGTTGAAATAAACAGCGAGAAAGGTAAGTGACCTGCAACAAAGATACCTGTTATGCAATGATGAATATGATATGCATGTAATGTTTTCAAGGACCTCGCGGGGTAAACAAGAAAATTTGTTAGCACTTGGATCCGGTAGCTTGATTGAAAGAAACTTCATATTTATTGAGAGTCTTTCTTCCAAGGGTCAAAGGCTCACCATATCAAGTGGGTCATAGCCCCTGACTACTTTGTCTAGAGGAAAATAAATCCTCTTTGCCCCTTGTTGGGATAGCTGATTCACCATGACCTGCATCACAAGCTCTTGAGATCCTTGAAATGGGTTAGGATGTATGCAATGGTATGATGTCATGATGCATGGGGTAATGTAGGTAACCCTGTTATGAGTCCCAATTAAGGACTGCAAACAGAAACCTGCAAGAAACTCAAGTAAGACCTGTCATGAGTCCCAATTAAGGACTAAAAACAAAACCTGCAAGAAACTCGGTAAACCCTGTTATGAGTCCTAATTAAGGACTGCAAACCAAAACATGTAAGAAACTTAGTATACCCTGTTATGAGTCCTAATTAAGGACCGCAAACCAAAACCTGTAAGAAACTTAGTATACCCTGTTATGAGTCCCTATTAAGGACTATAAACAAAACCTGCAAGTAGTTCATGTGTCAGCTAACAAGCATGCAAGTAGGCAAGTACAAAGGCACACAAGTCACACAAGAGAGACTCTTAGAGTTTAGGCCAGCATGAGGTCTAGGTACTACCCTCTTTCAGTTTGTTGGTTCATACCTGTCCTATCAAAGTAACCGGGTTCTTAGAGGATCCCAATATCATTGACTACCCTCAATCGGTCATAACTCCAGCATCGCAATCTTTTCTTGCGGCCAGAACCATCACGGGAGTTTAGCCTCAATGGGCGTAGCATACTGCTACTGTTCTAATGGCCAAGTTGTGTCATTTAAGGTTCTAAGGTCTGTTGGTGCTTAATGACTCCTTGGAAGACCCATATTCTCCCCGTTTCAACACGAGGGATATCGGTACAGACCAAGACGCCACACCAACGTAGCCACTGCTTCACCCATGTCGGTATACGCCGGACAGGTCCCTCACAGCTTATGCTACCTAAGCAGGGTATCCCCAGATCCGGGTTAGGATCTATGTAACTTCCATGCAACCCACAAATTTAAAGCAGACAAGGAAAACAATTGAAAACACAATTATGAACTAGCCCTAAGGTACACCTCAGTTTAAAAAGATTTCCCCAGCAGAGTCGCCAGTTCTGTGATCGGTGGATCTGGAACTGACTGTTTAACGCTGGTTCGCGAAATGTCGCGGAAGCAAGAGTCGCCACCGTCTTTTATTTTCTCCAAATGGAAAGGACAAAAGCACAGAAAAATTCCTTAAAGAGATTGCTCTCGGTTCGGGAGGTAGGTTATAGAAAGGGAAGGTGTTAGCACCCTTTCTATCCATGGTTATCCATGGGCTCTTAGATACTTGCTCATTTGTGTTTTCAAAAAATGGTTTGTTTGCTTTTCAACTGTGGGTTTTAAAAAGTTTCTTTGAAAATTCCAGTTCGACTCTTGTATCAGTCCTCAAGAGTGTTTGAAAAATTTGCTTTCGAAAGCTTTTTGAAAAGGTGTCGGTGTGAAAAGTATTTTTTGAATTTGTTTTGAAATTATGAGCAAGTATCAACGAGTCGTCTACCTACCCTAAGGAATTCGTCTGTGTAAATGTCCTTTAAAGTAGTGCCATCCCACCATTGAGAGGTAGGTAGCACCACCGTTGGAGGTGTTCGGGTCAATTCGAGGTTCGGGACATGGTGATCACCAGAGCAATGGGAAGACACCTTAGAAGCTACCCTCATGCCAGGTTCCCGGATCATGAGGACTTACTAAGACATCCTCTACTCGACGATCACCTTTCGAGGCAAGGCAACAGTGAGGCGTACCCTAGGGGTGGTGTGTGATTTGTGTGTCAGATTCATTTGCATTTATCTTGTCATGTCAAAGTGATCTATGCGTTTGTTTTTATTTTTGTCATTCATTCTTGCATGCATTTATTAACAGTTAAAAAGATGCGGAAATTAAAAGTTCTAAACTATTACAAAGGCGCGGGTCCACATCGCCAAAATTTCCAGAACCCGATTTGACAGAAAATAAATAAAGTGCGAGAAATAAAATGTCCGAGTTTACAAGGCTTTGGGAGAATTACATTAATATTAAACGAAATAAAATAAATATGCGAATAAGGATTAAAAACGAGGGCGTTGGACCCTTTTTGCAAAATTAAATTAAATGATGGAATTGATTAATTAAGAGAGAAAAGAAATTGTTTTTTTTTTATATTTTTTAGTATTTTATGTTTTTAATGGAAAAAGAATTAATTGAAATTAAATGCTAACCCTAATTCTATTTGTTTTTTAGTTTATTAAGAAAACATGTTAAAATTAAACCTAAATTAACCTAATTAATTACATGGTAATTTAATTACAAAAATAATATTTAATAATTAATTATTGTGAAAGAAAAGAAAAAAAGGATAAAAATTGATTAAAACCTAATTCTACCAATTTTAAGTTTATTAAGAAAAATGTTTGAATTAAACCTAATTTTACAAAGCTAAAATTAATTAGTGATATTTATTTACAAAAAATATTAATTAAATAAATATATTTTGATTTTTATGAATTTTCTGTTTTTTACTATTTTTTTATATTTTATGAAAATAAGTTAAATTAAAGGAATTAATTAAAAAAAGAAATAATTGAAATAAATAAAATAAGAAAAAGAAAGAAAATACAATACCTTGGGGGGCTTCTGTCCCCTTTTTGGAGGTGAATTGGAGTGGTTTGACCATTTGTGTTCTGGCCTCATCATACATAAGTTGTTCTACTTTGGCCATTTGGCTTTTGGCTTTTGGCCATTTGCGTTTTGGCTTTTGGCCATTTGTATTCTGGCTTCAACGTTCCTTAATGTCTGGCTTAATGTCTGCCTCGCCATGTATTGGTGTCATGCATAAAATGTTCTACTTTGGCCATTTGGCTTTTGTCCATTTGGCTTTTGGCCTCAACGTTCCTTAATGAACCTGCATGGGATCCTGTCTAAATCTGCAGTGTTGAATCTCACGAACACATTAAATAAAATCATAAAATGCAAATAAAGTCAATATATGAAGAAATTTAATGTTTAGGCACAATATGGCATGTATGAATGATTATACCCTTTTGATCATGGAGATCAAATCAATCTCACCTTTACTGGAAAATTAGTGACCTGGATGCTTTTATGCCTTACTGGAAAATTATGATCATGGAGATCAAGCCAGTCTTATCCTTACTGGAAAATTAGTGAGGTGTTGGTCTGTAACTGAGATGGCTTTGTTTGTAGTGAGAGAGGGATTTGTAATAAGGATTTCAAGGTTTTAGGGTTCTTGAAAGAGTTTGATATTCTAACAGTGTTGTGGCAAGGTTTTTTCTCTCTTTTTTTCTTCTCCTGGTTTGTGTGAAAAGAAGGTGATTATATAATGGAAATTAGGGTAAAGCAAATGGGCTTTGAATGTGTAATTGGGCATCTAATATTCACTTGAATTCGTCACTTTCCAGGATAAATCGCAGGGACTTAAGTGCATTTTTTGAAGTTGAAATGTGAAAACAAAATGTAGCCGGCATCGAGAACTAACTCCTGTCCGAAAATCGACTCAATCGGATAAAAGGTGAATTAGTTATGAATTTTTGAAGTTTCAGCTCAGACAAACTTATTTTGGGCTTCAGTGTCGACTCTGACACGTTCTTCAATAAAAATCTGGTATTGATCGGAGCATAATCCGGTCTCGACTTTTGAAGCAAAGTTGTAGATCTACGAGTCAGGGACCTTGTGTAAAAATATGAGCCCAATCCGATAAAAATTGACCGAGTTATGAATTTTCGAAGTTTCGGCCCAGATGAAATAATATTCAGCATTCAGGATTTTCAGCGTGTCACGCACTCTGAGCAAAAAACGAAGGCCTTTTGAATACCGTTTGAACTCAATACCTTCTGTGAAAATGTAGCCAACTCAATTTGTGAAATTTTGGCACCGGAACCAGCTCGATACGATGAAAATCGACCAAGTTATGATTTTTTGAACATGACGCAAATAAACTTCTGTAACAAATTTTCTGCACGAAAATACTTGATAAATCCACATTTTTGAAGACCTTCTAATCGAAATTGGCTTCCAGCCGTGAGAGATGAAAACGTAGATAATGTCAAGACGGAATTTTGGCCACCGGAACGGGTTCAAAACGAGCCACGATCTTCAAGTTATGAATTTTTTAGCGCGTAAAAACTGCACTTTCAGCACACTTTTTCACCATATTTCTTCGAGAAAACTCACACATTCGGATACCTTCTTTAAAGAATTGACTCTTGAGCCGAACCTGAATTTGAGAATATGTTACCAGAGATATCTTGGCGAAAGAACACCTGAATATGATGCGCCGGGTTGGACTTGTGAATTTTTCTTGAAATATTTTGAGAAATATGGGAGGGCAAATTTTGGGGTACAACAGATGCCTAACTTCAGCAAGGGACAACCAGCTAGGGAAACAGCACAGTGTAGGATCAAGCGCTTACCACTGAGCTAAAAGCAATTGCTTGTAGCCAAGGTGCAACTTTATTTCCATATAGTACGAGCATTTTCAGGGGCTGCACCTAATTTACTAAGCGCCCATGGGTGGGATGTTAAGCCCTTCGAATCCCTAAGGTTAACGCTGGATATTATAACCCAACAATCTCCCCCCCAGTGTCAGCTGGGGGGATTCGAACCCATGACCATGCTCTGATACCAATTGAAGGGGTGAAAAACACAAGAAGGGGGGGTTGAATTGTAAAACTGGAATCTTAAAGCAATTGACAAGATATTTTTATCCTGGTTCGTTTGATCTCAAACTACTCCAGTCCACCCGTCAAGGTGATTTCGCCTCTCTCCAACGAGGTCTTAATTCACTATATTCAACTGAATACAAATCTGCTTTAACAACTGCTAAAGCCTTCTTGATTCAAACCACAATCCGGTTTGTCAAGGCAACACTTTCTTACAAAGGTATAAAACAAATGTGTGTGAATGTTTTCTACAAAACTTTATCACAACTGTGATGTATACACAAATGAAGCTTAGAAACTTAGATTGCTAAACACTAATGGAGTATCAGAGTTTGTGGTTTAGCAAAACTGGTAGATGAAGATTATTGTTCAGCTTTGTGCGTGTAGAGAATTGGAGAGCATTAGCCATTATAATCTTCGAAGCTTTGTTTATATAGCACTTGAGAAGATGAACGTTGAATGCAAATATTCTTGATTCAATGCTAATAACAAGCTTTCCTTTTTGAGCAGATCTTGTCTAGAATGATGCCGTTGGAATTCATTAGCGTTCAATGCACAGTACCGTTGCTTCTTCAATGCACGTTCTGGCTTGGCTCATTCTGATTCTGCTTCGCTGCTGATGAACTATTGATTATGTATCAGAGTGTTTTACGCGCAGTTCTGTTCATCAAGCTACAACATGTACGTGAGTTGATCATCTGATCTTCACGTTCTGATTCAGCAACTTCTGATGCTGGTGTATCAAATCAAATTCTGATGCTGAAGAAGTGATCTTGCTTATTTCAATCAGCGTATCTGCAAGTCAGAGCATAGTAATTTTAGGCAGCATATGGTTCAAACATGAAACATATAAATACTATATCTTTTCACTTTGTTATCATCAAAACTTAAATATAGGGTACTAGATTCAAACATTGTTCTAACAATCTCCCCCTTTTTGATGATGACAAAAACTAGATATTTTAAATGAAAAATAACGTGAAAGGGTATCTAGGAAATGTTTCAGAGTTAAGAAGTAAGGAGAAATCAGAGTTAAGAGATACTCCCCCTGAGTTTGTTACTTCCCTTTGATATGCGTGTTCTTCAGGATCAGATCTTTTTCTATCTTTGAACATCAGATTATAGGTCTTTGACTTATCAGAGAGCAGAGCTTCAGAGCTTTTCCTGTCAGAGCTTTGCTTCGGATCAGAGTGTTAGGTTGATCAGAACTTTATATTTGATCAGAGCAACATGAGCTTCTACATTTTGATCAGAGCTTCTAGCTTCTAGTCTTCATTGTGCCTGTAGACTTAAAAACAAAACAGAAAAACATTTCAAGTAATAGAGTTAGAATGTTTGAGAGTTTCTGTCTAGTTAGCCGTTATTGATTTTAAATATCATTCTTGTTCTCCCCCTTTTTGTCAGCAATCAAAAAGTGCTGGTGATGTGCTAAAACAATTTAGATCAGAAAAACAAATTATATTAAAATAGTTCATAATCAGAGCAAAAGAACATTACAAAACATAGTCAAAACAATACATCAGAAAATGAAGAAAACATAGAGAATGTCATGCATGAAAAAGAAAATTTTAAGGTTGTGGGGGCATGCGTGAGAACAGGCTTTCCAGCATTGCTTGAATCTTTTCAGAAGTTTCATTCTGCTTCTGAACCATGTTGACAACAGTGTCAATCTTGATGTCCTGTACATCCATTCTTGCTTTCATTTTCTGATCATTCTCTTCCATCCGCTGCTGTAGACGCAAGTCATTCAGCCTTAATTCTTCCAGAGCCTGCCTGTCCAAGGCAGCTTGAGAACTTTCAGAAGGAGGAAGCTTCTCAGAACTTTCAGCTACATCTTCTGCTGGATTTTCTTCCTGAAGGGTCTTGTCTTCTTCTGATGGTTGCACCTGTGCAGCTTGCTCTTTCTCAGACCAAGATTCACTGTCCAGAGGGAGTACAACTTCTTGAGGCAGCTGACTCTCAACTTCCTTCAGCAGCTTGCTAAAGTTCTGTTGAGCCTGCTCGTAGTTGACGTCCTGCAGCTTGAGTGCTTCAGCACGTACCCATATTCTGAACTGTGACCAGAGCTGATCAGAAGCAGCTGGGTCGATCATCCCCGGACAGACTTGCTTCAAAGAAGCAATCCATTGCAGCATACCTGTTTCAAAATTCAAAATACCAGAGCCAACATCTGGTTGCTTTGGTTTGGGTATGGCAATTTTGTGTCTTAGATCAGCAAGACGTTCAAGACTTGTTAAGTCAATGAAAGTTCTGCTGGGGTTTTCAGATGTTTGCTGAGGGGCTGTTTGTTTTGGAGGAGGGTTATCAGAATCAGAGTCAGATATTTCTATTGGAGTGGTTGGAGTTTTTGGAGGTGTTGATTCCTCTGAAGATGGCAACTGGGGCCTGACAATAGTGGTTCCACATGGCAACTGGATTGCCAGCGGTGAAGGTTGAGGTGAGTGGGGGTCAGAATGATGAGGAGAAGGGGTTTCATAGCGGTGAAACTCTGTTTGTGGTGAAGGTGGATTATTTTCTGGTTGAGGAGGTGGAATCTCTGATTGCTCAGGGATCAGAGGTTCTTCTGTGAGTGGTTGTTGTTGTGGTTCTGATTCTGGTTGATGTTGTATTTCTGGTTCAGGTTGTGATTCTGGTTGTGGAGGAGGAATATTTGGTGGTTCAGAATTTGGTTGAGCAGAAGCATGTTCACGCTCAATATCAGCTAGCACTCTATCAAGTGCTGGTGTTGTTGAAACAGTTGGTTGTTTGGTAATTTTGATTCTGGTTCTTCTGAGTAGTAAGGCCTCAGAAGGGTCTTCTGGTATGGTTTCATCAATAGTAGGGATTGGGATTGATATTCTGTGAGAGGTTTTAGGAGGGGCAGCAGATGTTGGAATAGTAGATGAAATTGAAATAGGGGCAGCAGATGAATTACCTCTTTTCTTTGGAGTCTGATGAGATGGTCCTTCTGCTTTCCTCTTCTTTGTCTTCTTCTGAGTCACTTCAGGTTGGGGTTGACTCAGATCTTTGATCTTCAGCTTTGAACCTGTATCTTCTTCCTTGTATGAATCTGGATACTTGAGAAACATATCTGGTTGGGATTCCATTTCAGAAAATTTTGGGAAATCATTCAGAGGCACTCTTCTGCTGGAGATGTCAGCAGTTGAAGTAGCTCTGGGTTCCTTCCTAATATTTTCTATCAGCTTCATCTTTTTCAGGTTCTTAGCGTTCAGCGGTTTTCCAACAGTTGGTTCAAGTGTGCTCAGCACTTGAGCTTCGCTCAGATAATCTATCAGCTTATTCTCTGTCAGAATATCTGATATGAGCCTTCCAAACGGTATCCAGTCCCTTTTGGTCCTTTCTTCTTCTCTTGTTTCTTTGACACTGGTCTTGAGATGGTTGAACAGAAAGTGTGCCAGATTGATCTTCACCCTCTGATCAATAAAGTAGATCAGAAATTGCTGATCCACGTTTATATAATCAGGAGAGCTTGTTGGTTTCCTGTGATTGAAGCATCCAAGAACAATCTTGGCCCATACTCTGCAGTGATCCTTCAGATCCTTAATTTTGCTGCTGGGAAATCCAAGAGTGAAAATGCAGTTGGCTACCACACCTATATCAGGGCATCTGTCAGCCATGTCCACACAACGGACTCCACCACCACTTTGACCGATTAACCTAGCAATGAGGTCTTCAGAAATTACTATCTTCTTTCCCATGACAGAAGAGATGACTAGATGTTTATGAATCTTGGCGTGAATCCAAAATTCCTTGACAAGCTCTGGGAATGTTGGTCCAACCAACCTATCGAAATACCTCTCCCACTTTTGAGCCCTAATCTCTTCAGTTAGGTCAAATCCATTTTCCTTCAAACTTTCGAAGTCGACGATTAACTCAGAGAGAACCTCAAGATTCTTTACCGGTGTGAGAAGAGTTCTGATAGGCACCTGATATTGTTCAGAGGTTTCTTTCTTCTGATTTCCTGCAGAAATGCTGGAGGATGCCATTGTTCTCACTAAAAAAGCTTGAGAATGATTTGAGAGAAAAAGGTTTGAAGGAGATAAACTCAGAAATATGCAGAGAATATTTGAATGATTATGAGAAAGCGTAAAGAATAAAAATGAAGGATTAATGTGCTTAAATAGGGTTTTCAAAAATTATTTTGAAAAATTAAACGTTTTTAAGAGAGAGAAAAAAAATAATGATTGCCATTAACAAGCGTGATTACTATGCATTAAATGCTTGCTGATTTTGGGGGATTTGAGAAAGATACTTAAAAACGGTTACCAGACATGTGTCTCAATGCACCCAATCAACGCTTTGCCTTCTCAGAAGCGTGCACGCGTTCTGCTTCAGGGATTTGCTGATGATTGGATGACACTTGTTTGATGTAGTGATCAGCACGTCTGTATTTGAGATTAGACTCTCAGATCTTTAGACTTGCATCTGATACAATCTGCATGTTCTATCTTTCTGGAAGGAGATTGATCAGAAGTTCACAGTAATATAATTACATTCTGAAGATAAATACATGGAATTAAAACATTTTCATTCTGGGCATACTTTCATGCTGAGATGTTTCAGAATGAAATTAAACCTATCTTCTGAAAGGGGTTTAGTAAAGATATCAGCCCATTGATGGTCTGTATCTATAAATTTCAAGTTTAAAATACCTTTCTGAATATAGTCCCTAATGAAATGATGTTTTATTTCTATATGCTTAGCTCTAGAATGTAAAATAGGATTCTTACTTAAGCAAATAGCAGAAGTATTATCACAAAGAATAGGAATGTTACTCTCAAAAATCTGGAAGTCTTCAAGCTGACTTTTCATCCAGAGCATTTGTGTGCTACATCCTGCTGCTGCTATGTACTCAGCTTCTGCTGTTGACAGAGCAATTGTTGACTGCCTTTTGCTAGACCACGAGATCAGATTTTCTCCCAGAAACTGGCAGCTTCCAGAAGTACTTTTACGTTCCACTCTGTCTCCAGCAAAATCAGCATCACAGTAGCCTACTAAGCTGTAATCACTAGATTTTCTATAAAACAAACCCAGATTAGTAGTACCTTTCAGATACTTGAAAATTCGCTTAACAGCTGTTAAGTGAGATTCTCTAGGATCTGATTGGAATCTAGCACAAATACATACGCTGAATAAGATATCAGGTCTTGAAGCTGTCAGATAAAGGAGAGAACCAATCATACCTCTGTAGACTTTCTGTTCTACGCTTTTGCTTACCTCTTCTCTTTCCAGAATGCACGTGGGATGCATTGGAATCTTTGATGGCTTACATTCTGAGAGGTCAAATTTCTTCAGAAGATCTCTGATGTATTTGCTCTGATGAATGTAAGTTCCCTCTGGAGTTTGATTGATCTGAATTCCTAGAAAGAATTTCAGTTCCCCCATGAGGCTCATCTCAAATTCTGCCTGCATACACTTAGCAAATTTTCTTCCAAGAGAAGGATTAGTAGAACCAAAAATAATATCATCAACATAAATTTGACAGACTAAAATGTCACTCTTAACTGTTTTACAGAATAGAGTAGTGTCCACTTTCCCTCTGGTGAATTCATTTTCAAGCAGAAAGTTACTTAGCCTTTCATACCAAGCTCTGGGAGCTTGTTTCAGACCATACAGTGACTTTTTCAGTTTGAAAACATGTTCTGGATGTTTTGTATTTTCAAAACCTGGGGGTTGGTGAACATAAACTTCTTCTTCTATATAACCATTTAAGAATGCACTTTTGACATCCATCTGATACAGAGTGATGCCTCTATTAACAGCAAATGAAATTAAGAGTCTGATAGATTCTAACCTGGCGACTGGGGCAAAGGTTTCTGTATAGTCTATCCCCTCTTGCTGACTATAACCTTGTGCAACCAGTCGTGCCTTGTTTCTGACGACTTCACCTTGTTCATTAAGCTTGTTTCTGAACACCCATCTTGTTCCAATGACGTTGAATCCTTTTGGTCTGGGAACGAGATCCCACACGTCGTTTCTGGTGAATTGATTCAGCTCTTCTTGCATTGCCAGAATCCAGTCATTGTCCAGAAGAGCTTCATCAATAGAAGAAGGTTCAATCAGAGACACAAGTCCCATAAGAGTTTCTTCAGAGTTTCTGAAGCTTGCTCTTGTTCTGATTGGATCTTCCTTTCTTCTTAGGATAGTTTCTTCTGGGTGATCCAAACTGCTTCTGGGTAATCTCTTCTGAGGTTGATCAGCAGCAGTTGTAGGATTTCTAGCATTGCTCCTTTCAGACGTTGAAGGAATGTCTGTGTTGAGAGCTTCTGATGACTTGTCTTCAGAACCTGCAAATTCAATTTCTATACCTGCAAGATTTTCATTCTGCTTTGACTTTTCAGAGTCAAGCTTGTCATCAAAACGAACACTGATTGATTCTTCCACAATCTGTGTTTCTGTATTGTATACTCTGTACCCTCTTGAGCGTTCAGAGTATCCTAACATAATACACTTCTGTGCCTTAGAATCAAACTTGTTCAAATAATTCTTTGTATTTAACATATAGCAAGTACATCCAAATGGATGAAAATACGAAATGTTGGGCTTTCTGTTCTTCCACAATTCATATGGAGTCTTTTCCAGAATAGGTCTTATTGAGATTCTATTCTGAATGTAGCACGCTGTGTTTATTGCCTCTGCCCAGAAAGTCTTAGCAACGTTTGTCTCATTGATCATGGTTCTGGCCATTTCTTGCAATGTTCTGTTCTTTCGTTCTACAACTCCATTTTGTTGGGGAGTTCTAGGACAAGAGAAATCATGCAGAATGCCTTTGTCATTAAAGAATGACTCAAACTCTTTATTTTCAAATTCTCCACCATGATCACTTCTGACTTTAACGATTCTAAGATCTTTTTCATTCTGAACTTGGTTACAGAAGGTAACAAACACAGAGTGTGACTCGTCCTTGTGTCTTAAGAACTTTACCCATGTCCATCTGCTATAGTCATCTACGATTACTAACCCATACTTCTTGCCACTGACTGAAGCAGTTTTAACTGGTCCAAATAAGTCAATGTGCAGAAGTTCTAATGGCTTAGAGGTAGAAACAACATTTTTGGATTTAAAAGAGGGTTTTGCAAATTTGCCTTTCTGACATGCTTCACACAGAGCATCTGAATTGAACTTCAAATTAGGAAGTCCTCTGACCAGATTGAGTTTGTTAATCTGAGATATTCTTCTCATACTAACATGCCCCAATCTTCTGTGCCAGATCCACTGCTCGTTGTTAACAGACAGAAGACATTTTACGTTATGACTCTTTAGTTCAGAAAGTTTGATTTTGTAAATGTTGTTTTTCCTCTTTCCATTAAACAGGATAGTCCCATCTTTCTGACTAACAGCTTTACATGATTTTTGATTAAAGATTATATCATAACCGTTATCACTTAATTGACTTATGGATAACAGATTATGCATCAATCCATCTACTAGCAGAACATTATTAATAGAGGGAAGATTTCCGTTACCTACAGTTCCAGAGCCAATAATCTTTCCCCTCTGATTGCCTCCAAAACCAACGTGGCCTCCAGGCTTAAGTTCCAGGCTTTGGAACATATGCCTTCTTCCCGTCATGTGTCGTGAGCAGCCAGAGTCCAGGTACCATGACTGGTGTTTCTGACTTGCTGCTAAAGATATCTGCAACATGTATTATTTTATCCTTAGGTACCCAGATCTTCTTGGGTCCTGACTTGTTAGTTTTACCAAAACTCTGGTTGAATTTTGGTTTCACAGAGTGCTTACTGCTAGTGTATTTGATGTCGTGTGTGTGACCATACACAAAGTGTGAATTTAGAGGAGTGTGTTTAATAATTAAATCCATGACATTCTTAGGTGTAGGAACCTTACCTTGGTATCCTATTCCTTTCCTGCCGTTTTTGCTAACTCCATAGATCATTGAAGCCATTCTGCTTCTATCTATGCTTTTAGCAAGGAACTTCTGGAAACTATGATCATACTCCTTGATGATCTCATCAGCGTTGCTGGGAGTTTCAGAAATTGGTTCCTTCTGAGAGTTTTGTAAAGAGTTTTCTAATTTTAAAATTTTATCTCTCAGCTCAGAGTTTTCCAATTTGAGACTCTCAGACTTATTAGAGTCAGATTCAAGAGTCCTTTTCAGGTCTCTGAATTTAGCTCTAATCTGCTGATAACGTTCCAGAATTTCATTGAGGCTTTCAGCAAGTTCAGCCTTTGTAAAATTAACAGCGAAGTTAGGGAATACCTCTTCTGTGTCTGATTCTGAGTCTGATTCAGAAGCTTCACTGTCATCTGGAATGTTAGCCATGAGCGCTATGTTTGCCCTTTCATCATCTGATTCTGAGTCAGCTTCAGACGAGTCAGAGTCATCCCATGTGGCCATGAGACTTTTCTTCTTCTCTCTTCCAAACTTCTTTTTGGGCTTTTCCCTCTGAAGCTTTGGGCAGTCACTCTTGTAGTGTCCTTGCTCATTGCACTCGTAGCAGATGATGTCTTTTGTGTTTGGCTTCTTGCTACCGGAGGAGCCTTCAGATCTTCTGTATCCAGAGGAAGAATCTGTCCTTCTGTATCTGGAGGAAGACTCGTTCTGATCAGATCTTCTGGGATTCCTGAACTTCCTTTGTCTTTGCTTCCACAGTTGATTTACTCTTCTGGAGAGAAGGGAAAGTTCGTCTTCTTCTGATGAGGATCCATCAGATGTTTCTTCAACTGCCTGCAAAACTTTAGATTCAGATTTTCTGTTAGATTTTAAAGCTAAAGGCTTACCTTGCTTCTGAGGCTCGTCAGCTTCTAGCTCTATCTCATGACTTCTGAGGGAGCTTATAAGTTCCTCCAGAGTGATTTTGTTGAGATCCTTCGCTAGCTTCAGAGCAGTAACCATAGGCCTCCACTGCTTGGGTAAACTTCTGATTATCTTCTTGACATGGTCAGCAGTAGAGTATCCTTTGTCCAGAACTTTGAGACCAGCTACCAGAATCTGGAATCTAGAGAACATAGTTTCAATGGATTCAGATTCTTCCATTTTGAACGCCTCATACTTCTGAATGAGCGCCAGAGCTTTTGTTTCTTTGACTTGAACATTGCCCTCATGCGTCATTCTGAGAGAATCAAAGATGTTCTTAGCTGTGTCTCTGTTGGAGATCTTTTCATACTCAGTATAGGAGATGGCACTGAGGAGGATGGTTCTGGCCTTATGGTGATTCTTGAAGTCACGCTTTTGTTGATCAGTCATTGATTTTCTTTCAATCTTCTGACCAGTTGCATTCACAGGGTGCGTATATCCATCTGTCACCATATCCCACAGATCAGCATCATGTGCTAGAAAGAAGCTTTCAATTCTGTCTTTCCAGTAATCAAAGTTTTCTCCATCAAAGACTGGAGGTTTGCCGCTGAATCTGTCTCTGTACTCGTTGTTGTCATTGCTGAAATGAGAGTTGTTTCCTGCCATTGTGTTTTTCTGACGCTGGATCTTGTACTGACACGGTTAAGTGTTTTAGCTCAGAACCAGGCGCTCTGATGCCAATTGTAGGATCAAGCGCTTACCACTGAGCTAAAAGCAATTGCTTGTAGCCAAGGTGCAACTTTATTTCCATATAGTACGAGCATTTTCAGGGGCTGCACCTAATTTACTAAGCGCCCATGGGTGGGATGTTAAGCCCTTCGAATCCCTAAGGTTAACGCTGGATATTATAATCCAACACACAGAACAGGCAACCTTCACTGCAACCCGGAAATAAACCGGCCAGCAGCAGGTTCCTCTTGACAGTCTTCAGAGGAGTGGCTAGATCATCCACGGAAACAGCGTAAACATCTACATCAACAGCATTTACCCCATGCTGAGGCATAGGAGCAGTAACCACATTCGGCCTCTCAGGCGCTTCAAACTGTATCTCTTTTGCGTCGATAAGGTCTTGCACCTTATTCCTTAATGCCCAACAGTCGTCAGTGGAATGCCCCGGGCTATCGGAGTGATAAGCACAACGGGCATTTGGGTTGTATTTGGGAGATGTAGTATTTGGAAACTTCGGAGCCTCTCTGACGGTTACTAAGTTGGTTGAGAGCAACTGTGGTAAGATCTGCGACAAGTTCATACTCAAATGGGTGAATTCCCTTCTGGGTCTCTCAGCCCTTGGTTGGTTAGCTTGCCGAGGAGCGACTGCAGGCTTCGCAATCACCAATGCGTTGACAGATTGGCGGCGCTCTGGTTTGTCTTGCCTTCTAGGCCCATACACCACACTGGCCTCTTTTTTGAAGGGTTTCTTCTCTGAACTTGTAGACGCACCCTTCAGAATCTTACCAGACTTCAACCCAGCCTCGATTCTATCTCCAGTCGGAATCAGATCAGTGAACCCAGCAGAAGAATTCCCGATAAGATGGTTGAAAAATGGCCCAGATAGGGTCCCCAAGAACATGTCTACCAACTCCTGATCAGTCAACGGAGGCTGCACTCTGCCTTCCAGATCCCTCCACTTCTGGGCGTACTCTTTAAAACCTTCACTTGAACCTAACGACATACCCTGGAGTTGGGTACGTGTAGGGGTAAGGTCGGCATTATATTGATACTGCTTATAGAAAGCAGTAGCCAACTCCTCCCAGTTACGAACCTTGGTCCCATCCAGCTGATAGAACCATTCGAGATGAGTCCCTGAAAGACTCTCCTGGAAGAAGTGGATCCACAAATTCTTATCCGCTGAGTACGGTTGAATCTTTCAAACATAGGACCTGAGATGTAGCTTGGGACAAGACGCCCCGTCGTACTTAGTGAAGGATGGTGCTTTGAACTTATGAGGAATAATCACACCAATAGACAAACCCAGATCTCCAAAATCCAGCCCAGGTACCTGTTGGATCTCCATAGCATTCAACCTATCCTCCAGTTGCTTGTATCTGTCTTCTGCAGGAGGGTACTGCTCTTCATCAAAATCAGTCTCGTTGTCGGAGACTACCGGACTAGGACCTTTTTCTGCCTGAGGAGTACTCTTGCCAACAGAAGAACCAACCTCTTCATTTTGCAGAGTGTTGCCAAACCTCCGGCCCGAGCTAAACAGAACAGTTCTTCTCTTCTTCTTCTTCTCCTTCTTCAAGAGCAGAGCCTTCAGCTCTTCTTGGCCTTGAGCCAAACCCTTGATTAATTCCTGAAATTGCGCATTCTGCGCCTGAAGAGCTTTGATGGATGTCTCAGTTGATGATGAGTCAGGATTCATGATGCTGAAATAAACAGCGAAGAACTGTAAGCAACCTGAAAAGAGGAAAACCTGCTATGCACATGATGAATGGAATGCGTATGATTTATGTTTTCAAAGACAATCGGGAATCAACTTTGTAAACAAAAAGGAACACACTTAATTAGATTCAACTTTGAAACTGAAATTATTCAACAGGTTGCCCTTAGGCGTTACATGAAAGGAAATACTGAAAAGGGAAATAAAACTGTAAAAGAACATCCGGAGCTCCTTATTGATCCCATGGTCTCCTCTTCTCAGTACGGATGTAGGAATTCAGAGTTCTCTCATTCTCCAACTGCTTTGTCAGCTTCTGGATCTTTAATTCCTGCTCGTTGAACTTTTCCCGGTAAGAATCCCGTTCTTCTCGCAGTTGCGACCAAGATCTCTTCAATGTCTCATAATCAGTAGGTATCTGAGGAGGAAGGACAGTTGGAGGAACACCATCTTCGTCAGAAGACTCAAGAATGACGGGTCTGACGGCTTCATACGGCATACCTAACTTCTGAGCACGGATGCGAACCCATTTGTAGTAAGCTTCCATAGGTAAAGAAGTCTTTGGCCCCAACTCTTGTGGGTCAGCTTTATGAACTTTGTCCCAAGCTTTGATGAACCTACGACGTAGCTCGTCACTATCCACCTGAAACTCAAAACTGATGTGAGGCACCAACATCTCATGAGGCCCTGCTCTTCTTGCTCTTCCAAACTGACGGAGCGTTAGACATGGATTGTAAGAGATTCCTCCTTGGGTACCAATCAAAGGAACATTAGGGTATTCCCCGCATCGATCAATAACAGCTATCTCATCCAAACCTCTGCAAGTCCAAATGATGTCCTTATCGGTGAGAGACATTAACCTGTGAGCCCAACCTCTTCCTTCTTGGTTCTTCAGTGCGAACTTGGGGAGGTGCGAAATAAACCACCTCAACAACAAAGGGATACAACACCATAGGGTTCCTCGTCTTCGGGTAGTACGAGCATGAAGTTGTTGCAAGATGTCACCCAAGAGAGTGGGTACGGGATTCTGAGACATAAAGATCCTTATGGCAGTGATGTCTTCATAGATTAGGAGAGCCAAGATGTCTTCATATGCCCTAAAGTCCAGGTCATTCCAGAAACTGTTAGCTTTACCAATCAGAAACTTGGCCAAGAAACCCTTAACTCCGCTTCTAGTCACCCAGTTGTCCATTACCTCTTGATGTGTCAAGGGAAGAGCTGTAGCAACATCCTCAAGCCTGAGGGTCTTTTCCCAACCAGTAAAGGGAGTCTGATCCAAGATAGGGATACCAAGCAAATCAGAGAACTCTTCCAGGGTAGGGACCAGCTGGAAGTCTTGAAAAGTGAAGCACTGGTACAGGGGGTCATAGAACTGGGTCAGAACACTCATCAACTGTTGATCCCGCTTTGCAGTGACTAAACTGAGAAGAGAACCATGCCTCTGAATGAAGGAAGTGGTATTTGGAATTCTGCTAACCAACTCATCAAGCAACTCAGGTGAACGAACAAAGTTGAACCAGATAGTATTCCTTCGCACAGGCATCATAATGTCCTACAAAACAGAGCAAAGGTGAAACCCTCTTGTCTTTGAAATGGTCAGTCCTTATGCAGGATGCATGCAATGCTCATGATGTTATGATGTTATGATAAAACACACCACACATAGATACAAAGGCAAACATGGTAAGGCACACAAGTCACACAAGGCAAGCCCCTAAAGTTTAGGCCAGCATGAGGTCTAGGTACTACCCTCTTTCAGTTTGTTGGTTCATACCTGTCCTATCAAAGTAACAAGGTTCTTAGAGGATCCCAATATCATTGACTACCCTCAATCGGTCATAACTCCAGCATCGCAATCTTTTCTTGCGGCCAGAACCATCACGAGAGTTTAGCCTCAATGGGCGTAGCATACTGCTACTGTTCTAATGGCCAAGTTGTGTCAGTTAAGGTTCTAAGGTTGTTGGTGCTTAATGACTCCTCAGAAGACCCATATTCTCCTCGTTGCGACACAAGGGATATCGGTACAGACCAAGGTGCCACACCAACGTAGCCACTGCTTCACCCGTGTCGGTCTACGCCGGACAGGTCCCTCACAGCTTATGCTACCTAAACAGGGTATCCCCAGATCCGGGTTAGGATCTATGTAACTCCCATGCAACCCACAAATTTAAAGCAGACAAGTCAATACAATTGAAAACACAGTTATGAACTAACCCTAAGGTACACCTCACTTTAAGTTTGTCCCCAGCAGAGTCGCCAGTTCTGTGATCGGTGGATCTGGAACTGACTGTTTAACGCTGGTTCGCGAAATGTCGCAGAAGCAAGAGTCGCCACCGTCTTTTATTTTCTCCAAATGGAAAGGACAAAAGCACAGAAAAATTCCTTATAGAGATTGCTCTCGGTTCGGGAGGTAGATTTATAGAAAGGGAAGGTGTTAGCACCCTTTCTATCCATGGTTATCCATGGGCTCTTAGATACTTGCTCATTTGTGTTTTCAAAAATGGTTTGTTTGCTTTTCAATGTGGGTTTTTAAAAAGTTTCTTTGAAAATCTCAGTTCGACTCTTGTATCGGTCCTCAAGAGTGTTTGAAAAATTGCTTTCGAAAGCTTTTTGAAAAGGTGTCGGTGTGAAAAGTATTTTTGAATATGTTTTTTTGAAATTTAGAGCAAGTATCTAGAGTCGTCTACCTACCCTAAGGAATTCGTCTGTGTAAATGTCCTTTAAAGTAGTGCCATCCCACCATTGAGAGGTAGGTAGCACCACCGTTGGAGGTGTTCGGGTCAATTCGAGGTTTGGGACATGGTGATCACCAGAGCAATGGGAAGACACCTTAGAAGCTACCCTCATGCCAGGTTCCCGGATCATGAGGACTTACTAAGACATCCTCTACTCGACGATCACCTTTCGAGGCAAGGCAACAGTGAGGCGTACCCTAGGGGTGGTGTGTGACTTGTGTGTCAGATTCAGTTATCTTATCTTGTCATGTTATGATTTAGCTACGCGTTTGTTTTTATTTATTGTCATTCATTCTTGCATGCCTTTGTTAACAGTTAAAGATTGCGAGAAGGTAAAAATTCTAAACTATTACAAAGGCGCGGGTCCACATCGCCAAAATTTCCAGAACCCGATTTGACAGAAAAATAAAGAATTAAAGTAAAAGTAAAGTGCGACAGATTAATTTACAAGGCCTTGGGAGAGGTACATAAATATTATACGAGAAAGAAATAAACACGCGAATTAAATAAGAATTAAAAACGCGGGCGTTGGACCCTTTTTGCAAAATTAAATTAAATGATGAAACTAATTAATTAAAAAAAAATTGTTTTTGGTATTTTTGGTATTTTATGATTTAAATGGAAAAAGAATTAAATGCAATTAAATCTAATTCTACAATTTTTATTTGTTAAGAAAGTATTAAACTTTAACCTAAAATTAAACCTAATTATTTTACGTGCAATTTTAATTTATAAAAGTAAATAATATTAAGTATTTAATTACTATGAAAGAAAAGAGAAAAGGAATAAAAATTATTATAAACCCTAATTCTACCAATTTTAGGTTTTTTATTAAAAAATGTTAAGATTAAACCCTAAATTAAAACTAAGTGAATTAATGCAATTTATTTACAAAAATACTAAAATAAAAATATTTATTATTTTTTATCTTTTCTGATTTTTTTGGTGTTTTTTATATATTATGAAAATATTAAATTAATTAAAAAAAACAATAATTAAAAGAAACTAAAAAAAATAATGAAAAATAAAGAATAATAAAAAAAGGTTTGCAAACCTAGGGGGTTCAGACCCCAGATAGGAGGTTGGTCTTTAGCAATTTGGGCCCAGTTACTCTTTGGCCTGGTTGACTTTCGTGGCTAGCATGTAGCTCCTTTGACTAATGCCTATGGTGTCCATCAAGTCTGGTCCCTTGGATTGGCATTGTTGGCCAAGTGGCACGCCAGGAATTGTGGATGCATGGTGGTCCTTGAAGCTGAAATTGCATAGGAATATTAATTGCAAAATAATATGGAAAGGGTGAGGACCTGGGGCTCGAACCCAGGTCCTAGAGATTACCAGCGTGTACGCCTGCCAGTGGAGCTGCCTTGCTTATTCGTACCTTACGTAAATAACAAACAATATATAATAAAACAAATGTTAGTGGAGTCTTGGCGCGTAAAATTTAAATAGGCCAATCATTGAGCGCCACAGGGGTCATCTTCTTTGTTGCCTTATTTTTTTCTTCTGAAACACAAACATTGGCAACGGTTTTACAAACGTCCCCATAGCCACCCTATTGAAAAATAGCGATTAGCTCAGGGAGCCTCATAAATTAGGCGCGATGGTCTCATTCTCTTCGTCCAAGCCTGCTAGTTCTAATGGTGGTATTTAGGTGTCTTAATTTTACCATATTTTGAAACGCCCAATTTGGACCTCTAAGAACCCTAATCTGCATCAATGGTATAATTGCACATAGTACACAAAAACGCAATTAAAGTAGATGGTTAGCTTCATAATTGAATAATGAACACAAATCATATATTAAAAATTGCTAAATGCGCATGAATTGAGATGCAAGAATATGAAATTTTCTCTGTACAGGCTGCACTCGTGTTACCAATTTAGGGCGTTAGAATGAATGATTTTGATTGGAAATCCTTCCTTGAAGCTTCAGGAAGGTGATGGCACAAGTCTTTTGCCTTGAATCGTCCTCTAACCTGGTTTTCAGATTTGAGTTTTTTCACCAAAAACTCAAGTTTTCTTTTCTATGTCTGGCGCAGCTTCTTGGTTAGGGAGAATTAGGTCTTGATCAAGCTTATGTATGGAACAAATTAGGTCAAAAATCTGATCAAAAGAATCAAGGAATTGATTATGCAATATTTGATTTTTTATGGCATTAGCTTTTCATTCTTTTTCATGCAATTTGATATCAAATCATGACAAAACTTTCCAAAAATGATTATGCACGAATCTTGAGTGTCCAATGAGAGTGTTTTCTGCACAAAAAGATTTGATTTCATTAGTTTAGTATTTTTTTCATATTTTATTTAGTTTAAATGAATTAATTGTAATAAAAAATTCAAAAAAATAAATAAAAAAAATAAAAAACTTCCCTTTGGGCCAAATGGTCGTGTGCATGTCTTGGATGATGAATTGTGGAAGAAAAAGAGGCCCATTAGCAATTTTAGGTCATTTGAATCAATGTTGACTTTTCAAAATATCCAAAAATTTCCCAACTTCCACAAGGCATAACTTGCTCAATTTTTAAGATTTGCTCATGTTCTTGGACATTTTGGGAAGGTCTTTGAGTCCTCTAACCCATGCCTTTGGTCCCATGTCTTTTTGATTTACCAATCTCAAGTTATGGCCTTTGACTTAAAGTCCCTTTTTGTTGACTTTTGAAAATGACCTATAATGTTGAAATTGATAACTTTTTGTGAGAGCATTTCTTGGACTTGGAGTGTGAAGAGGAGTTGTATGAAATGTCTTTCTCTTCAAAATGAGCTTTGGATGGAATTTTTCTGATAATCCATGTGAAAGTTATGCCCTGGTCAATTTACAGTTGACTTTTTCAGCTGTCCAAATAAGGAAACTTTTGCATCTTGATGATTTTTGAGCCAAGCTTTGAGAATCATGATCAAGCATTGATCAAATGATGTTTGTGGCTTCAAAATGAGATGTTGACCAAAGATTTGAACTTTTGACTGTCAAATGACCATTTTGCCCCTACAGTTGACTGTAGTGCAATTAGGGTTTTGACTGTGCAATTTTGTGCTGAAAGTCTTGAAACTTTGTATGAGGATGCTTGACCATGTTTATAGGCATGTGGGACTTGATTGGACCCTTGGAAACTTCATCTTCTTGATCAGAATGAAAACCCTAATTTTGACTGCTTAGGAGGCCCTGGAACTGTGCAACCCTTGGGGAGATTTTGAAGCTTGACTTGGCAATTTCTGAAGAATATGGGAGGGCAAATTTTGGGGTACAACACCCCGGTATTTAATTATTTATTTAATTAAATATTTTTGAATATTTTTTTATTAATTCAAATTTTTATCGTCGAAGTCGGAATTATTTTATTAAGTTGGAATAATAATTAATCAGATTTAATTTGGTGGAATTGAGTTAAAGTGTTATTTTATTATTAAGCTTAAATGTAATATTGGGCTTAATTAGTGGTGGTGTGTAGTAATTAGAGGGGTATGTCATTTTTAGGCCCATTTGAATTTTTTGTAAGATTAAATAAATAAAAAAGACTATTATACTAGAATTAGAGTTAGAAGAATAAAGAGAGTATTGTATCAGGAAGAAGAACAAGAGGAAAAATAGGGTTTGTGAGAGGAGAAGAAGAAAAAGAGGAAAATTGCTTCTAGTGCCAAATTCTCCAAAAATTCGGTTGAAGTCTCTTAAAGCTGCTCTTAATCCAAGGTAAGGGTGTGGTTCTGACTCTATAATAGGGTGTATAATTAATAGTATGTGAATTTGGGTTATGAAAATTTACTTCTAGTGTGTTTTAAATTGGTATATTGATGAAATTGAGAGATGATTTAGGACCCAATATAATTAGTTATACACATAAATAAGTGCCTTAGTATTTTTCTTTGCAAAGATTCCATTTGTTCTATTACTGTAGCGATACAAGTAAAGTAGTATTTAGGTGGATACTTGCTTTATTACTATAGTGCTAAACGCAATGAATGGTTAGAAGCATTTGTTTTAGCTTGCTTACTGTAGAAAATAAATAAAGTAGTGGTTATGAGGATTAATTTACTTACTGTAGCGATGAATTAGTGCTTAGCTTATGCTTGCAATAATGTAGCGTAATGGATAAATTGGTACTTAAAGGCATCTGCGTACTGTAGCACAATTTTGGAGTAACACTTAATGGCTTTTAGCTTGTTACAGTAGCGCATAAAAGTGATTTAAGAAGTAGCATTTTAAGGTACTTGCTTTATATGCTGTAGCATTAATGATGTAGTATTTAAAGGCATGGTATGTTCCTGTAGCACAATTAAGAAGAAATAGTATATAGAAGAACTTACTTACTACTGTAGCGCATGGAATGAATATATTTAATGACATATTACTTACTTGCTGCAGCGTATACATATCAAGTAGTACTTAGGAGAATTGACCGCATACTGTAGCGTTGAAAAGAATGAAGTAGCATAAGAGGCATATGCTTACTGTAGCGTTATATTTAGGAAGTAGTATCTAAAAACATGATTGCTACTGTAGCGCAAGAATTGAGATAATATTTAATGGCATATGTTGCTAATGTAGCGAATACATGGTGTTGTACCAAAAAATTTGCCCTCCCATATTCTCCAAAAAATTGCCAAGTCAAGCTGCAAAATTCCCCAAGGGTTGCACAGTGCAAGAGCCTCCTAAGCAGTCAAAATTAGGGTTTGTGTTCTGGTCAAGAAAATGAAGTTTCTAAAGGTCCAATCAAGTCTCACATGCCTACAAATATGGTCAAGCATCCTCATATCAAGTTTCAAGACTTTCAGCACAAAATTGCACAGTCAAAAACCCTAATTGCACTACAGTCAACTGCAGGGGCAAAATGGTCATTTGGCAGTCAAAAGTTCAAATTTTTGGTCAACATATCATTTTGAAGCCACAAACATCATTTGATCAATTCTTGATCATGATTCTGAAAGCTTGGCTCAAAAATCATCAAGATGCAAAAGTTTCCTTATTTGGACAGCTGAAAAAGTCAACTGTAAATTGACCAGGGCATAACTTTCACATGGATTATCATAAAAATTCCATCCAAAGCTCATTTTGAAGAGAAAGACATTTCCTACAACTCATCTTCATACTTCAAGTCCAAGAAATGATCTCACAAAAAGTTATCAATTTCAACATTATAGGTCATTTTCAAAAGTCAACAAAAAGGGACTTTAAGTCAAAGGCCATAACTTGAGATTGGTAAATCAAAATGACATGGGACCAAAGGAATTGGTTAGAGGACTCAAAGACCTTTCCAAAATGTCCAAGAACATGAGAAAAGCTTAAAAATTGAGCAAGTTATGCCTTGTGGAAGTTGGGAAATTTTTGGATATTTTGAAAAGTCAACATTGATTCAAATGACCTAAAATTGCTAATGGGCCCATTTTTCTTCCACAATTCATCATCCCAAGCATGTGCACGACCACTTGGCCCAAAGGGAAGTTTTTATTCATTTTTTATTTATTTATTTGAATTTTTATTTATAATAATTCATTTAAATCAATTAAATATATGAAAAATATTTAACTTAACCTAACAAATCTTTTTGCACATGTAATCTACTCAATAATTCGTGCATAATTCAATATGGAAAGATTTGGATTGATTGGATCATGATTGGTACAAAATTGCATGAAAAAGATTGGAAAAAATATGCTTGGAAATCAAATCTCAAAAGTCATGAATACAAGAGATTTTGATCAAATTTGTTGACCTAATCTATTCTATACATAAGCCTGAACGAAAACCTAATGCCTTGGATCATTGAAGCTGCGCTAGAGACCATTCATAAAACTTGAAATTTTTTGCAAGAAACTCAATTTTGAAAACCATATCTTAGGGCGATTCAAGGCACGATTTTTGTTTCATTAGCTTGCTGAAGGTTCACTGAACGTTTCCCAATCAAAAACATTCATCAAAGCTTAAAGAATTGGTAACATGAACCGCCCCTGTACAGAAAAAAATCCATGATCGTGTTTTAATATCTATGCATTCTCATGGCATTTTAATTGTTGATTTACATTCCTTATGCTATTCTGAAGCTAACCCATGTGTTTAATTGTGTTTTTACGCATTGTGTGCCAATATACCATTGTTGCTTTTTAGGGTTTACAGAGTTTGGAATTAGGGGTTTTTGAATGAAGAAAAATTAGAACCCCTGAGTACCACCATTGACACAAGCAAGCTTGGACGAAAAGTTTGAGACCCTCGCGCTCAATTTATGAGCGTCACAGGGCTAATCGCTATTTTTTAATAGCTGGCCTAGGAGAACGCCATGAAAACCGTTGCTTATTCTATTTGTGTTTCAGGGACGAGGAAGAAGAAGACGCGTGGCCAGCCATGATTGGTTCTTTTAAATTTTCGCGCGAAGAACGAAACACTAACGCATGTTTTTTTATTATATTTGTTTGTCACATTAATTACAGAAAAGCAAAGTGGTTCAGCTGGCAAGCATAGTTGTTGGTAGAGTCCATGACCTGGGTTCGAGCCCCAGGTCTTCAGTATTCTCATTATTATTTTGCAATTAATGATCACATGCAGATTCTATGTTGAGGCACACCATACGCCCTCCAGATCAAACCATCCACGTGCATATCAGGGTCAATCCAAAGGCATAGATTGGAGGAACACCATACACACGAGTCAACATGCCAGCACGTTGCCTGGAAAAGTCAAACAGACCATGCTTATTGGGCCAGATTTCTCAAGATTATACCTCCATATTGGGGACTACAACCCCCTAGGTTTGCCATAATATTTTTTTATTTTATTTTCTATTTGCTTTTAATTATTATTTGTTTAATTAATTTATTATTTTCAAAATATAAAAAACACCTAAAAATCAAAAAAATCAGAAAAGAGGAAAAATATAATAAATATTTTATTTTTAGTATTTTCATAAATAAATGTATATAATTAAATTTAGTGTAAATTAGGTTTTAATTTTAATACTTTTAATAAAAAATCTAAAAAAACATAGAATTAGGTTTAATTAATTTTTATCCTTTTTATTTTTATTTCATAATAATTAAATAATTAAATATTTATTTTTATAATTAAATTTGCATATAAATAAATTAGGGTTAATATTAGGTTTTAATTTTCTTTTCTTAATAAATTAAAAATAAAATAGAATTAGGGTTAACATTTAATTTCAATTAATTCCTTTTTCTATTAAATCCTAAAATACTAAAAAATACCAAAAAAACAAGTTCTTTCTTTTTTTTAACTAATTAACTCCATCATTAATTTAATTTTTTGCAAAAGGGTCCAACGCCCTCATTCTTAATTTCTTATTAATTCGCATATTTCTCTTATTTCGTTTAAATATTTATGTATCTCTCCCGAAGCCTTGTAATTAATTTCTCGCATTTTTAATTCCTTATTTTCTTTTACTTTCTTTATTTTTCTGTCAAATCGGGTCCTGGTTAATTTTGGCGATGTGGACCCGCGCCATTTGTAATAGCTTAGAATTTACTTTTCTCGCAACTTTTTAACTGTTAACAAATGGCATGAAAGAATGTATGGACAAAAATAAAAACAAGCGTAGAACACCAATAACATGACAAGATAAATGCAAATGAACATGACACACAAATCACACACCACCCCTAGGGTACGCCTCACTGTTGCCTTGCCTCGAAAGGTGATCGTCGAGTAGAGGATGTTTTAGTAAGTCCTCATGATCCGGGAACCTGGCATGAGGGTAGCTTCTAAGGTGTCTTCCCATTGCTCTGGTGATCACCATGTCCCGAACCCTCGAATTGACCCGAACACCTCCAACGGTGGTGCTACCTACCTCTCAATGGTGGGATGGCACTACTTTAAAGGACATTTACACAGACGAATTCCTTAGGGTAGGTAGGTTGTCGTAGATACTTGCTCTAATTTCAAAACAAAACAAAATACTTTTCACACCAACACCTTTTCAAAAAGCTTTCGAAAGCAATTTTTCAAACACTCTTGAGGACCGATACAAGAGTCGAACTGGAATTTTCAAAGAAACTTTTTAAAACCCAAAGTTGAAAAGCAAACAAACCATTTTTGAAAACATAAATGAGCAAGTATCTAAGAGCCCATGGATAACCATGGATAGAAAGGGTGCTAACACCTTCCCTTTCTATAACCTACCTCCCGAACCGAGAGCAATCTCTTTAAGGAATTTTTCTGTGCTTTTGTCCTTTCCATTTGGAGAAAATAAAAGACGGTGGCGACTCTTGCTTCCGCGACATTTCGCGAACCAGCATTAAACAGTCAGTTCCAGATCCACCGATCACAGAACTGGCGACTCTGCTGGGGACACTATTATAAAGTGAGGTGTACCTTAGGGCTAGTTCATAACTGTGTTTTCAATTGTATTGATTTGCTTGCTTTACTATTGTGGGTTGCATCGGAGTTACATAGATCCTAACCCGGATCTGGGGATACCCTGTTTAGGTAGCATAAGCTGTGAGGGACCTGTCCGGCGTAGACCGACACAGGTGAAGCAGTGGCTACGTTGGTGTGGCACCTTGGTCTGTACCGATATCCCTTGTGTCGCAACGAGGAGAATATGGGTCTTCTAAGGAGTCATTAAGCACCAACAACCTTAGAACCTTAATTGACACAACTTGGCCTTTAGAATTGTAGCAGTATGCTACGCCCATTGAGGCTAAACTCTCGTGATGGTTCTGGCCGAAAGAAAAGATTGCGATGCTGGAGTTATGACCGATTGAGGGTAGTCAATGATATTGGGATCCTCTAAGAACCCGATTACTTTTGATTAGGACAGGTATGAACCAACAAACTGAAAGAGGGTAGTACCTAGACCTCATGCTGGCCTAAACTTTAGGGGCTTGCCTTGTGTGACTTGTGTGCCCTACCATGTTTGCCTTTGTATCTATATGTGGTGTGCTTTATCATAACATCATAGCATCATGAGCATTGCATGCATCCTGTATAAGGACTGACCATTTCAAAGACAAGAGGGTTTCATCTTTGCTCTGTTTTGTAGGACATCATGATGCCTGTGCGAAGGAATACTATCCGGTTCAACTTTGTTCATTCACCTGAGTTGCTTGATGAGTTGGTTAGCAGAATTCCAAATACCACTTCCTTCATCCAGAGGCATGGTTCTCTTCTCAGTTTAGTCACTGCAAAGCGGGATCAACAGTTGATGAGTGTTCTGACCCAGTTCTATGACCCTCTGTATCAGTGCTTCACCTTTCAAGACTTCCAGCTGGTCCCTACCCTGGAAGAGTTCTCTGATTTGCTTGGTATCCCTATCTTGGATCAGACTCCCTTTACTGGTTGGGAAAAGACCCTCGGGCTTGAGGATGTTGCTGCAGCTCTTCCTTTGACCCATCAAGAGGTAACAGACAACTGGGTGACTAGAAGCGGAGTTAAGGGTTTCTTGGCCAAGTTTCTGATTGGTAAAGCTAACGGTTTCTGGAATGACCTGGACTTTAGGGCATATGAAGACATCTTGGCTCTCCTGATCTATGGGTTAGTCCTGTTTCCTAATCCTGACAACTTCATCAATGTCACTGCCATAAGGATCTTTATGTCTCAGAATCCTGTGCCCACTCTCTTGGGTGACATCTTGCAACAACTCCATGCTCGTACTACCCAAAGACGAGGAACCCTATGGTGTTGTATCCCTTTGTTGGTGAGGTGGTTTATTTCGCACCTCCCTAAGTTCGTACTGAAGAATCAAGAAGGAAAAGGTTGGGCTCATAGGTTAATGTCTCTCACCGATAAAGACATCATTTGGACTTGCAGAGGTTTGGATGAGATAGCTATTATTGATCGATGCGGGGAATACCCTAATGTTCCTCTGATTGGTACCCAAGGAGGGATCTCTTACAATCCATGTCTAGCACTCCGTCAGTTTGGAAGAGCAAGAAGAGCAGGTCCCCATGAGATGTTGGTGCCTCACATCAGTTTTGAATTTCAGGAGGATAGTGACGAGCTGCGTCGTAGGTTCATCAAGGCTTGGGACAAAGTTCATAAAGCTGACCCACAAGAGTTAGGGCCAAAGACTTCTTTACCTATGGAAGCCTACTACAAATGGGTTCGCATCCGTGCTCAGAAGTTAGGTATGCCGTATGAAGCTGTCAGACCCGTCATTCTTGAGTGTCCTGACAAAGATGGTGTTCCTCCAACTGTCCTTCCTCCTCAGATACCTACTGATTATGAGACATTGAAGAGATCTTGGTTGCAACTACGAGAAGAGCGGGATTCTTACCGGGAAAAGTTCAACGAGCAGGAATCAAAGATCCAGAAGCTGACAAAACAGTTGGAGAATGAGAGAGCTCTGAATGCCTACATCCGTACTGAGAAGAGGAGACCATGGGATCAATAAGGAGCTCCAGATGTGCTTTTACAGTTTTATTTCCTTTTCAGTATTTCCTTTCATGTAACGCCTAAAGGCAACCTGTTGAATAATTTCAGTTTCAAAGTTGAATCTAATTAAGTGTGTTCCTTTTTGTTTACAAAGTTGATTCCCGATTGTATTTGAAAACATAATTCATACGCATTTCATACATCATGTGCATAGCAGGTTGTTCCCTTTTCAGGTTGCTTACAGTTCTTCGCTGTTTATTTCAGCATCATGAATCCCGACTCATCATCAACTGAGACATCCATCAAGGCTCTTCAGGCGCAGAATGCGCAGTTTCAGGAATTAATCAAGGGTTTGGCTCAAGGCCAAGAAGAGATGAAGGCTATGCTCCTGAAGAAGGAGAAGAAGAAGAAGAGAAGAACTGTTCTGTTCAACTCGGGCCGAAGGTTTGGCAATGCTCTGCAGCAGGAAGAGGCTGGTTCTTCTGTTGGCAAGAGTACTCCTCAGGCAGAAGCAAGGGTTCCTAGTCCGGTAGTCTCCGACAACGAGACTGATTTTGATGAAGAGCAGTACCCTCCTACAGAAGACAGATACAAGCAACTGGAGGATAGGTTGAATGCCATGGAGATTCAACAGGTACCTGGGCTGGATTTCGGAGATCTGGGTTTGTCTACTGGTGTGATCATCCCTCGGAAGTTCAAAGCACCATCTTTCTCTAAGTATGACGGGGCGTCTTGTCCCAAGCTGCATCTCAGGTCCTATGTTCGGAAAATTCAACCGTACTCTGCCGATAAAAATTTGTGGATCCACTTCTTCCAGGAGAGTCTTTCAGGGACTCATCTCGAATGGTTCTATCAGCTGGATGGGACCAAGGTTCGTAACTGGGAGGAGTTGGCTACTGCTTTCTATAAGCAGTATCAATATAATGCCGACCTTGCCCCTACACGTACCCAACTCTAGGGTATGTCGTTAGGTTCAAGCGAAGGTTTTAAGGAGTACGCTCAGAAGTGGAGAGACCTGGCTGGCAGGGTGCAGCCTCCGTTGACTGATCGAGAGTTGGTAGATATGTTCTTGGGGACCCTATCTGGGCCATTTTTCAACCATCTCATTGGGAATTCGTCTGCAGGGTTCACTGATCTGATTCTGACTGGAGAGAGAATTGAGGCTGGGTTGAAGTCTGGAAAGATTCCGAAGGGTGTATCGTCTGGTTCTGAGAAGAAACCCTTCAAGAAGGAGGCTAGTGCCGTGTATGGTTCCAGGAGATCAGAGAGACCTGAGCGCCGCCAATCTGTCAGTGCGGTAACTATTGCCAAGCCTGCTGCCGCTCCTCGGCCAACCAATCCTCAAAGGGCTGAAAGACCCCGGAGAGAATTCACCCGGTTAAGCATGACCCTATCGCAGATCTTGCCACAATTGCTATCCTCCAATTTAGTGACTGTCAGGGAGGCTCCGAAGTTCCCCAATACTGCATCTCCTAAGTACAACCCAAATGCTCGTTGTGCTTACCATTCAGACAGACCGGGGCATTCTACTGATGACTGTTGGGCCTTAAGGAGCAAGCTGCAGGACCTTATTGACGCCAAGGAGGTACAGTTTGAGACAGCTGAGAAACCCAATGTAGTGACAGCTCCCCTGCCTGCTCATGGAGTGAACGCTATTGGGGATGAAGATGAAGTTGATGAAGCTGAATTCAATAGCTGGATCTATCCAACGACTGAAGGCGGATTGACCAATTGGATTGCTAAAGACCATACTCCTGTTACCTTTGTGACGCAGTAATAAATTTCTTTGTTTCGTTATTTTGTAATAAACAATAATAAACTCTATGGCCCGGTGTCTTACCCGAGGCACCGTGGTTTCATTTGTGAGGGCATATAAATTGTCATTTTATATATCATAAATAAAAATCTTGGACGTATTTTCGCATTGCAAATCTTATGCTCCTTTTCTGTCTTTCTTTCCTTTACATACATTTCAAAACAGCTGTATTTACACACACACTCACTCATACAGGTTTCAATCCACTCTGGATCCCACTGATAACGACTCTGCTACTGCCAGTTATGACTTCAAAAATCCGATCAACTTAGCCGAAGACGAAGGTGAAGATGATTGCGAAGTGCCTGGCGAGCTTGCAAGACTGTTACTTCAGGAGGAGAGGGCAATTCAACCCCATGAAGAGCCAGTGGAAATAATAAACTTGGGTACTGAAGAAGACAGGAAAGAGGTAAAGATTGGTGCCAACCTAGAGCTCAGCGTGAAGCAACGGTTGACTAAGATGCTGCATGATTATATGGAGATCTTTGCCTGGTCCTACAAAGACATGCCCGGGTTGGATACTGATATTGTGGTCCATCACTTGCCAACTAAGGAAGACTGCCCTCCAGTTAAGCAAAAGGTCCGTCGGATGCGTCCAGAGATGTCTGAGAAGATTAAAGCCGAGGTTATGAAACAGTTTGATGCTGGGTTCCTTGCAGTGACTTCTTATCCTCAGTGGGTTGCTAATGTGGTGCCAGTACCTAAGAAAGACGGTAAGGTCAGAATGTGTGTTGATTACAGGGATCTGAACAGGGCCAGCCCCAAGGATGACTTCCCCTTACCTCACATTGATGTCCTTGTTGATAATACAGCTCAGCACAAGGTATTCTCTTTCATGGATGGATTTTCAGGTTACAATCAGATCAAGATGGCACCTGAAGACATGGAAAAGACTACATTTGTTACTCAGTGGGGCACCTTCTGCTACAAGGTCATGCCTTTCGGGTTGAAGAACGCTGGGGCAACCTATCAACGTGCCATGGTTGCTTTATTTCATGATATGATCCATCATGAGATAGAAGTATATGTGGACGACATGATCGCAAGGTCCCAGACTGAGGAAGAGCACCTAGATCATCTGCAAAAGTTGTTTGACCGGTTGAAACTGTACAAGCTGAGGTTGAACCCGAACAAGTGCACCTTCGGGGTAAGATCGGGAAAGTTGCTAGGCTTCGTGGTCAGTGATAAAGGTATTCAAGTGGACCCTGCCAAGGTTAAAGCTATTCAAGAGATGCCAGTTCCTAAGACAGAGAAGGAAGTCAGAGGATTTTTAGGACGCCTGAATTACATTGCTCGCTTCATCTCACATCTGACTGCTACCTGTGAGCCAATCTTCAAGCTGCTGAAGAAAGATCAGGTAGTACGTTGGAATGATGAATGTCAGGCCGCGTTTGACAAAATCAAAGAGTATCTCCAAGAACCACCCATCCTTATGCCACCGGTTGAAGGGAGACCTCTGATACTATACCTGACAGTACTCGACAACTCGATGGGGTGTGTGCTGGGGCAGCATGACGAGTCTGGCCGAAAAGAGCATGCCATTTATTACCTTAGCAAAAAGTTTACCGACTGTGAGACCCGATACTCACTGCTTGAGAAAACTTGCTGCGCTTTGGTATGGGCTGATCGCCGGCTGAGACAGTATATGCTGACTCACACTACCTTGTTGATCTCAAAGATGGATCCTATAAAGTATATATTCGAAAAGCCTGCTCTGTCTGGGAGAATTGCAAGATGGCAGATGATCTTGACGGAATACGACATTCAGTATACGACCCAGAAAGCCATCAAGGGAAGTGTATTGGCAGACCACTTGGCACATCAGGCCGTCGACGACTATCAGTCAATGAACTTTGAGTTTCCGGATGAAAGCATCATGATAGTAACTGATTGTGAAGTACCTGGACCGGATGAAGGACCTGAACCAGGATCCCGATGGTCTATGCACTTTGACGGGGCATCCAATGCTTTGGGTAATGGTATCGGTGCCATCATCATATCTCCTCAAGGTACTCATACTCCACTCACTGCCCGGCTGTGTTTCAATTGTACCAACAACATGGCGGAGTATGAGGCGTGCATCATGGGTCTTCAAGCTGCGATCGACCTAAGGATTAAGTTTCTGAGTGTCTTTGGAGATTCCGCTCTTGTGATCAATCAGATCAAAGGAGAGTGGGATACGAAACATCCGAACCTGATTCCTTACAAAGAATGTGTGTTGGCTTTAATCCCCCACTTCACAGAGATAACCTTTGAACACTTCCCGAGAGAAGAGAATCAGCTGGCGGACGCGTTAGCTACAATGGCTTCTATGTTCAAGGTCAAATGGGATAATGAGGCTCCCCGGATCATCATCTGGAAACTGGACGAACCGGCATACTGTTGTGATCTCGAGACTGAGTTGGTGACTGAGAAGCCTTGGTACCATGAGGTGAAGAGATATCTGGAAGCTCAGGAATACCCTGAAGGTGCCTCTATCAATGATAAGAAATTCCTGAGAAGGTTCGCAGCAAATTTTTTCCTTAGCAACAGCATCTTGTACAAACGGAACCATGATTCAACCCTACTGCGTTGTGTGGATAAGACTGAAGCAGAAAGGATCATGGAAGAGCTACATGAAGGGACCTTTGGTACACATTCCAGTGGGCACACTATGGCTAAGAAAATCCTACGGGCGGGATATTATTGGTCCACAATGGAAGCTGACTGCTACCAACATTCCAGGACATGCCATAAATGCCAGATTGATGCAGACAAGGTGCATGTTCCCCCAGTTCCCCTGAATGTTCTGACTGCGTCGTGGCCATTTGCAATGTGGGGCGTAGACATGATTGGTGAGATTAAACCTACGGCATCCAATGGGCATCGCTTCATCCTAGTGGCGATTGATTATTTTACAAAGTGGGTCGAGGCAGCATCCTACGCTACGGTAACCAAGACTGTTGTGGCACGGTTCATTCGGCATAACCTGATCTGTCGGTACGGCGTCCCAGAGAGAATTATTACAGACAACGGTACCAATCTGAACAATAAGATGATCGCTGAGCTCTGCGAACAGTTCAAAATACAGCACCACAATTCTTCTCCTTACAGACCGAAGATGAATGGGGCTGTAGAAGCAGCAAATAAGAACATCAAGAAAATCGTGCAGAAGATGACAGTGACCTATAAAGATTGGCACGAGATGTTACCGTTCGCTCTACATGGGTACCGTACCTCAGCTAGGACGTCAACCGGGGCAACTCCTTTCTCTCTGGTTTATGGTATGGAGGCAGTCTTACCGATCAAAGTGCAGATACCCTCTCTCCGGATAATGAAGGATGCAAATCTGAACGAAGATGATTGGATCCAGACACGACTTGATCAACTCAACCTCATTGATGAAAAGAGACTTGCTGCTATCTGTCATGGTCAGACGTATCAGAAACGGATGATCAGGGCATTTAACAAAAAGGTCAGACCACAGGAATATCAAGTTGGGGATCTGGTAATCAAGAGAATCATCCTTCCTCAGAGTGATCCAAGGGGCAAATGGACCCCTACGTACGAAGGGCCATTTGTGGTTAAGCATGTGTTCTCAGGAGGAGCCATGATTCTAACCAATATGGATGGTGACGACCTTCCACACCCCGCCAATTCAGACATAGTAAAAAAATACTACGCATGAAAAAAGACCCGCTAGGCTGACATGCCTAGGCAAAAATTAGGGCTTCCCGTCGAACCAAAAGGGTTCGGGCAAAATGAAGGGATGAAATGAAAAAAACCTGTACACTCGGCAAGTCGAAAACCTGAAAAGGCGGCTTGGGCAAAAATGGGTATCCCGGTGGACTGAAAACCCGAAAGGGCGGTCCAGGCAAAAATTAGGGATAAAAGCGTAATACTATGTCTCATTGGATCACTTTGCATCTAGAATCCGGTATCTACATCAAGTTCAGACGGCATCGATCAGTCAGCTTCACCTTCAACCAAGGTCATCAAGTGATGAGACGCTCGAAGATATAACGGCAATAGCAGAGTTGAAACCCAGTGGGATCATTCATTTCACACAGCTGTTTTATTTTGTACAAAACTTTTATAAACTCTTTTGTTCGGCGGCGTCCTCTTACTAGGACGTCAGCCTCTTGTACACAAAACGCTTATTTCAGGCCATTCAAAAAAAAATCAATACAAATATACTTTTCAGTTAAACGTGCCAACTGTTTTTCTTTTTTCTGTTTTGTTTTGCGAAGAACGTCCAAGGTTCAATTTGTGATATATGCATTGACAATAATTTGCTAACTCATAAATATTTGCATACGAAACAAAGGATTAATTACAGGTGACACTAGAAACAGGGGCAATAAATAATTGTCTAAGCAATCTAATTGTTCTGTCCTCCAGAGTACCAAGGTAGGTTCAGCTAAAAGAACATAACCAGCATATCTCAATTCCCCAGAGAGTAAGCAAGTCAGTGCATTCTTCTCCAAGCAGAGTTATCAAACCTTAAGGAAGTTGAGTATACTCCCGTAGATCTCAGCATTCCCCAACAGCAACATATATATATATTCCTAACAAGCATCCCCGGCAGTCTTGGTCTAAAGATTGTTCCCCGGCGGCATATCAAATTTTCAAAGGAATCACTTCCCCGCAGTCAAAACTTCCCCGGAAGAGTCTAATCCAGTTTCCCCAGGAAAATTGGAATCCATCTCCTCAAGCAGTAAGCTCATCCCCAGTAGATCCTGGAAGCTTATCCCTCGCAGAGCGCGAACGCGTCGTCCGGCTTTATTCAAAGAGTTATTTCCTTAACAGGATATAACTGGGTTATCCTCAGCCAAAAGCCACGGAAAGGTCGTCCTCGACGAAATTCTCTTACCCCCAGCGAAGTCTATCAACACTTCCAATACAACAAAGATATCTTCAGCAAGCTATTATCAATAATTCAACAAAGTATCTCTCTCCCCACAGAGTATTTCTCCCCAGCATGGTCGCTAGAGTATTTTTCTCCCCGCAGAATCTTCCATTTGCCAAGTTTATTCCTCAACAGAGTCATCTTCTCCTACCGGTATTCTTGCAATTATCATCCCCAGCGGAAGCGAAATCTATTCTTTAACATCAGCCCATGAGTGACTTCCCGGCACCCGTCAAGGATTTACTTTCCTAGACGAAAAAACACATTCATAAAACATCACATACATCATTATAGCATGCATGTACGCATCATATCATACAAATCTCATTTATGTTGAGGACATCATTGCTTGATCCATATCATGCATTGCATGTGACTGACCTTTACCTTTCAGGAAAGATGCAGTTAAATTCTCAATCATATTTAAAGACCTAGACCGGTTCAGTTAATCGACTCCAAAGATTTCTTATCCAGTCCAAGGCCTTCTCTAGTCCAGCTAAATCGACTCCCAACAGATTTTTCTGATGAAGACTCAGTAGAAGTTATTCAGATTGTAATTTCCTATGGTTCCCTCCCCGACGGTGCGTGAGGTGATAATTCCTTTTGAGATTATAATTTCCTATGGTTCCCTCCCCGATGGTGCGTGAGGTGATAATTCCTTTTGAGATTATAATTCCCTATGGTCCTCTCCCCGACGGTGCGTGAGATGTAATTCCCTTTTAGGTTATAATTTCCTATGGTCCTCTCCCCGACGGTGCGTGAGATGTAATTCCCTTTTAGGTTATAATTTCCTATGGTCCTCTCCCCGACGGTGCGTGAGATGTAATTCCCTTTTAGGTTATAATTTCCTATGGTCCTCTCCCCGACGGTGCGTGAGATGTAATTCCCTTTCAGATTATAATTTCCTTTGGTTCTCTCCCCGACGGTGCGTGAGATGTAATTCCCTTTCAGATTATAATTTCCTTTGGTTCTCTCCCCGATGGTGCGTGAGATGTAATTCCCTTTCAGATTATAATTTCCTTTGGTTCTCTTCCCGATATTGCGAAGATGGTAATTCCCACCAAGATTTTCTCAACGAGCGTTGTTGAGGTTAAAGTCACCCAAGGTTCTCTTACCATTCATGCTAAGGTAGTAACCATCCCTGGTTCATTCATCATCTTATGAAACTCCAGACTCAGCTCCTGTAACCAGTCAGGACATATCTATACCAAGCATCTGAAAACCAACTCCTGCAACATGTCAGGTACTCATTTTTCTATTTTGCAGGTACGCAAGTTCTCGCTAAGGAATCTCTTATGCGATCAATGTCCAGATGGCATCTATAAGCCCATCATCCCCCATCAATCTCCAAATGGCATCTATAAGCCCATTTCCATCACACTGCTACTATGTGAGCGCAAATTTCTGGGCACTCTAGTGTTCAATCATCTTCTACCCTCGGATTACGAAAGGCACATCAGCCAATCTGCATCCTCAGGTCTAAGAAGATTGAACAGGGGCAACTGTTGTACCCCAAAATTTGCCCTCCCATATTCTCCAAAAAATTGCCAAGTCAAGCTGCAAAATTCCCCAAGGGTTGCACAGTGCAAGAGCCTCCTAAGCAGTCAAAATTAGGGTTTGTGTTCTGGTCAAGAAAATGAAGTTTCCAAAGGTCCAATCAAGTCTCACATGCCTACAAATATGGTCAAGCATCCTCATATCAAGTTTCAAGACTTTCAGCACAAAATTGCACAGTCAAAAACCCTAATTGCACTACAGTCAACTGCAGGGGCAAAATGGTCATTTGGCAGTCAAAAGTTCAAATTTTTGGTCAACATATCATTTTGAAGCCACAAACATCATTTGATCAATTCTTGATCATGATTCTCAAAGCTTGGCTCAAAAATCATCAAGATGCAAAAGTTTCCTTATTTGGACAGTTGAAAAAGTCAACTGTAAATTGACCAGGGCATAACTTTCACATGGATTATCAGAAAAATTCCATCCAAAGCTCATTTTGAAGAGAAAGACATTTCCTACAACTCATCTTCATACTTCAAGTCCAAGAAATGCTCTCACAAAAAGTTATCAATTTCAACATTATAGGTCATTTTCAAAAGTCAACAAAAAGGGACTTTAAGTCAAAGGCCATAACTTGAGATTGGTAAATCAAAATGACATGGGACCAAAGGAATTGGTTAGAGGACTCAAAGACCTTTCCAAAATGTCCAAGAACATGAGAAAAGCTTAAAAATTGAGCAAGTTATGCCTTTTGGAAGTTGGGAAATTTTTGGATATTTTGAAAAGTCAACATTGATTCAAATGACCTAAAATTGCTAATGGGCCCATTTTTCTTCCACAATTCATCATCCCAAGCATGTGCACGACCACTTGGCCCAAAGGGAAGTTTTTATTCATTTTTTATTTATTTATTTGAATTTTTATTTATAATAATTCATTTAAATCAATTAAATATATGAAAAATATTTAACTTAACCTAAAAAATCTTTTTGCACATGTAATCTACTCAATAATTCGTGCATAATTCAATATGGAAAGATTTGGATTGATTGGATCATGATTGGTACAAAATTGCATGAAAAAGATTGGAAAAAATATGCTTGGAAATCAAATCTCAAAAGTCATGAATACAAGAGATTTTGATCAAATTTGTTGACCTAATCTATTCTATACATAAGCCTGAACGAAAACCTAATGCCTTGGATCATTGAAGTTGCGCTAGAGACCATTCATAAAACTTGAAATTTTTTGCAAGAAACTCAATTCTGAAAACCATATCTTAGGGCGATTCAAGGCACGATTTTTGTTTCATTAGCTTGCTGAAGGTTCACTGAACGTTTCCCAATTAAAAACATTCATCAAAGCTTAAAGAATTGGTAACATGAACCGCCCCTGTACAGAAAAAAATCCATGATCGTGTTTTAATATCTATGCATTCTCATGGCATTTTAATTGTTGATTTACATTCCTTATGCTATTCTGAAGCTAACCCATGTGTTTAATTGTGTTTTTACGCATTGTGTGCCAATATACCATTGTTGCTTTTTAGGGTTTACAGAGTTTGGAATTAGGGGTTTTTGAATGAAGAAAAATTAGAACCCCTGAGTACCACCATTGACACAAGCAAGCTTGGACGAAAAGTTTGAGACCCTCGCGCTCAATTTATGAGCGTCACAGGGCTAATCGCTATTTTTTAATAGCTGGCCTAGGAGAACGCCATGAAAACCGTTGCTTATTCTATTTGTGTTTCAGGGACGAGGAAGAAGAAGATGCGTGGCCAGCCATGATTGGTTCTTTTAAATTTTCGCGCAAAGAACGAAACACTAACGCATGTTTTTTTATTATATTTGTTTGTCACATTAATTACAGAAAAGCAAAGTGGTTCAGCTGGCAAGCATAGTTGTTGGTAGAGTCCATGACCTGGGTTCGAGCCCCAGGTCTTCAGTATTCTCATTATTATTTTGCAATTAATGATCACATGCAGATTCTATGTTGAGGCACACCATACGCCCTCCAGATCAAACCATCCACGTGCATATCAGGGTCAATCCAAAGGCATAGATTGGAGGAACACCATACACACGAGTCAACATGCCAGCACGTTGCCTGGAAAAGTCAAATAGACCATGCTTATTGGGCCAGATTTCTCAAGATTATACCTCCATATTGGGGACTACAACCCCCTAGGTTTGCCATAATATTTTTTTATTTTATTTTCTATTTGCTTTTAATTATTATTTGTTTAATTAATTTATTATTTTCAAAATATAAAAAACACCAAAAAATCAGAAAAGAGGAAAAATATAATAAATATTTTATTTTTAGTATTTTCATAAATAAATGTATATAATTAAATTTAGTGTAAATTAGGTTTTAATTTTAATACTTTTAATAAAAAATCTAAAAAAACATAGAATTAGGTTTAATTAATTTTTATCCTTTTTATTTTTATTTCATAATAATTAAATATTTATTTTTATAATTAAATTTGCATATAAATAAATTAGGGTTAATATTAGGTTTTAATTTTCTTTTCTTAATAAATTAAAAATAAAATAGAATTAGGGTTAGCATTTAATTTTGATTAATTCCTTTTTCTATTAAATCCTAAAATACTAAAAAATACCAAAAAACAAGTTCTTTCTTTTTTTAACTAATTAACTCCATCATTAATTTAATTTTTTGCAAAAGGGTCCAACGCCCTCATTCTTAATTTCTTATTAATTCGCATATTTCTCTTATTTCGTTTAAATATTTATGTATCTCTCCCGAAGCCTTGTAATTAATTTCTCGCATTTTTAATTCCTTATTTTCTTTTACTTTCTTTATTTTTCTGTCAAATCGGGTCTTGGTTAATTTTGGCGATGTGGACCCGCGCCATTTGTAATAGCTTAGAATTTACTTTTCTCGCAACTTTTTAACTGTTAACAAATGGCATGAAAGAATGTATGGACAAAAATAAAAACAAGCGTAGAACACCAATAACATGACAAGATAAATGCAAATGAACATGACACACAAATCACACACCACCCCTAGGGTACGCCTCACTGTTGCCTTGCCTCGAAAGGTGATCGTCGAGTAGAGGATGTTTTAGTAAGTCCTCATGATCCGGGAACCTGGCATGAGGGTAGCTTCTAAGGTGTCTTCCCATTGCTCTGGTGATCACCATGTCCCGAACCCTCGAATTGACCCGAACACCTCCAACGGTGGTGCTACCTACCTCTCAATGGTGGGATGGCACTACTTTAAAGGACATTTACACAGACGAATTCCTTAGGGTAGGTAGGTTGTCGTAGATACTTGCTCTAATTTCAAAACAAAACAAAATACTTTTCACACCAACACCTTTTCAAAAAGCTTTCGAAAGCAATTTTTCAAACACTCTTGAGGACCGATACAAGAGTCGAACTGGAATTTTCAAAGAAACTTTTTAAAACCCAAAGTTGAAAAGCAAACAAACCATTTTTGAAAACATAAATGAGCAAGTATCTAAGAGCCCATGGATAACCATGGATAGAAAGGGTGCTAACACCTTCCCTTTCTATAACCTACCTCCCGAACCGAGAGCAATCTCTTTAAGGAATTTTTCTGTGCTTTTGTCCTTTCCATTTGGAGAAAATAAAAGACGGTGGCGACTCTTGCTTCCGCGACATTTCGCGAACCAGCGTTAAACAGTCAGTTCCAGATCCACCGATCACACATGGAGTAGTGTTTAGAAGCAAGCACTTGGTCGCTTACTGTAGCGTAATGTAAGAATTAGTATTTAAAAGCAATGCTTGCATACTTTAGCGAAATTTGAAGTAGTAATTAGAGGTAAATTGCTTGCAATACTGTTGCTACTACGTTCCGGTTTACAAATACAAAATATTTAGTAATAATGATTTAATATCTTTAATAAATAATTTTGTAGGATTTATAAAATGGAAATAATAGAATTTTTGGCCGATAATTAATTAACCGATTTTAGCCAAAATAGTCTGAATAATTATGCGGTTGATTGTAGTAATTTTTGGTTGATCTGTTGGGTGGCATTTTTGTTGAAAAATGTGAATTTGCAGGTGATTTCATTGCCTCTATTTATGGGAAAAATATTAAGTTGCAGGCTTATGGCCAATGTTGAATTAAGTTGAATTATTGTTGGCGTTGTTGTTATTACGTTCATGTCGTTAATGCATACATAACATATCATGTTGGAGCCGATGCTCGTCAAGTTGGCCTGGATTGACAAATATAAAGTTGAAGGCTTATGCCTTGTTGATGCCTCTATTTATTGGCATATTTCTAAGTTGGGAGTTCTGCTCCATTGGTACCACATGCATGTGCATAAAAATGAGTCACATTTCATGTTGCATTCTGAGTTGTCGTGTGGATGAATTAATCATGTTGAATATTGATAAAAAGCTGTGAAGTGGTGAATTGTACGATCTAATACTAATATATTATTTATTGTATATCCTACTATATGGTTCGATATCTCACCCTTTTTGTTTGAATGTTGCCCTCTGTTAGTAACGTGCAGGTAATCAAGAAGGTTAGCTGTTACCCTCGATAGTTTGAGTCGGTGTGGTCCCTCTGATACGTAGCACTCGGGGGGATGAACGCATGTTTTCTTTATTGTTGATTTTCATTATGTTAATGAACTTCTAAGTTGTTTTCATTAAAGACTTGTTGTCTTAAAGTTGTTTTGAGTTGGATAAGATGTTATGGTGTTTTCAGTTGAATTTTGTGAATCCGCTGCGTAGTAATGAAAGTTGTTTTTATTTTTAAAGACTAAGCTGGTTGTTATCGGTTCATCTGAAGCTCATGTGTTATGTATTTGTACTATAGATGATTGAATGTCATAGTTTTAAGTTGAATGTGTAGCATTCCATTTGTTTGTTGGAAATTTTTATAACTCTGATTTTATTTAACTCGTTGGGTAGAAATGGGGTGTTATAACATACACATCATAGGAAAACCTGGTCGGACGGACCGACATGCTCATATACCACTAATGTAACACCCTTCTAAACCCATAAATAATTCGTGTATAATTTACAAAAGTAATAGGAATAAAGCCACCAATAGGGTGTCACACCTTCATATAAATATCATGTAAAACATCTTGCCCCGTCACACGGGTTTTCAAGAATCAACTATAGTGAATACTTGTTTAATAATAACAATGACACTTCAACTACTCGTAGCGGAATTCATAGTTTCAAAATACTTTTATTAAAATACTTCATAGAAGCTTCATCATCCATAATTCATAATTCAAATAACTCAAATACCATGAAAGCTAATTCAAATCTCAAGATAACATAAAAGAATATAATTAATCAAATCAAATGGTTCCCACCCAAATTTTACATATTACAGAAAGACCCACTTTGTTCAACAGAAAATAAATAACGCACTCTACAACTATCCTCTAAGCTTCAAAAAACTATTCTTGATCACCTTCAAGTTACCCACGAATAGAGGTAACATTTCCAAGCAGAATGGATTACACATATCATCATACTTCATATATTATACCCACACTTTTGCATCAGCAACACGCATCAATTATATCATTACATCATCACATTAACATGTATCATCAAACGCCACTGAGATCACAACATCATCAACATCACTTAATCAATCATTATGCAATGTCACATATAATGCAATGCAACATCATTGACTCATGCATGTGGTGCAAAAACTTTATTGATAACTAAGTCATCTTTCTTTAAAGATCCCCACCATAGGATTGATTCTCGCTTGGAACTGGAGCACTTCACAAAAATGCACTCAATCCACACCACGGGATTGAGGCCATCACTAGACTAACATCCTAAAAATCAATAATTTACAAACGTCCTATCATCACTAGACAAACGTCCTAACATCACTGGATTATGCCATAACATATGCCATAAATACATGGTGCGCAACAACATAATAAAACATGACCACTGCTAGTCAAAACGCATCATCATTCATGTAATCATCATGTAATTATTTTCACACGACATGTATACACATCAAACATGAAATCATCAACTCCATTCATCATAATAGTATCAATTACTTCATAGTACAACATAGCATCATTATAGCAACATCAATTCATCATTTACCCACATCATAATAAGGCAATCACAAAATCATCATATTCATAAAAACATAGGTACTTAAAAGTACAACGTATGGTTCATCACACCATACACAATTATAGTTCATCGTGTTAGATTCCTAACGCTTCGAACGACACGTCAAATAGAGTCTTAAAACTCAAGTTATGACACTTTAAAAATCATGTCTGCTGCTCCTTGCCAGAGGATCGTTCGATGAGGTTGGGACGACAAACCTTCCCTCATATAATTTCCAGAAGCTTTGTTTCTATTCCATTTATAACACCCCAAATTTAGTATATATATATATATATATATATATATATATATATATATATATATATATATATATATATATATATATATATATATATATATATATATATATATATATATATATATATATATATATATATATATATATATATATATATATATATATATATATATATATATATATATATATATATATATATATATATATATATATATATAAAAATTAATTTTTGGTTTGATTTTGTGGTTAATTGATGTATTTCATTAATTTATATGTGTGATATGTGACGAGTTTGTCAGGTTAAGTATGTCGAACCGTATAATTGTAGTTAGTAATAATGTCGATGGATTTTGTGTTTGGTTTACCCTGAACACCGATTAATTGTGAAGCTATTTGGGTTATGTTGGCTCTTGAATTCGACACCTACTATATTTGGTCTTTTAGACCAAAAAATGGAATAAATAAAACCAACCTGGAGAATGTTTCGACGTGTGAAACAACTTATAGAAAATATCTAAGTTATATATTAGTCTTCGACCAGGACTCACTATCAAGATTTCGACTGAGAAGGTCTTATGACCTTCGACTAGAAGAGAATATCCTCGCGTCGACACCAAAGGCGAGGGACATTTGAATTTGAATTATTGAAGGGAAAGACGGTTTCACCAGTAGCCAAAGGAAAGCGACGTGGCTGGAAGCTAGAGGTCGAGGGACATGCAGAGGACACTTGTCCTCATCTTAGAGCAGAACCACCCCTCGACGGTTACATAGTTTTTAGTATAAAATAGGAAATTTGTGTAGTTTTTCCGGGTGTTCAACCTATTGTGCTAGTTACTCAAATATTTTCCAAGTACCTGCTGTGTGAGAAAGGATAAACTGAGAAATGTACGTTGGAAACACCACCTTTAATTAATAAAGTCTTTTTACATTGCTTTGATCTTATTTCACAAAGTTACTTTTCCTGCATCTTTACCTGCATTTCTATTAACTTTCTTACTTTCCAAAATCACAAGTATCTTGTCTTTGGTCGAATGTGCGTTCTTCCTGGATTTCTTTTCTTATTTTACATCAACTCAATACAAAAATTAGCATATGTTCTGGGATCAATCTGATCGATCCCGCGAGTAACCAAAAGGACTTTCCTTTTTGGAGGATCAGCGGTTGTTTACCAAAAACCACGGTAAACAAATTGGCACACCTGGTGGGACGTTGCTAATTTTTATTAAATATCTTGTTCATGTTATTGCGTTCTTTTCTATGTGTACATTCATAATGTTGCATGTTATTAAGAAGTGGTAGAATAACCAACGAGTGTACTGTTAGGAAGAAAAATAGCGAGAGTAGCATGGCTAACGAGCCAAATCATGGAGAAATACCTCCACCAACTACTGTAACAACGATAATTACCACCGTCGGAGGAAATATCTCAACTTCCGTTGGCTCAATACCAACGCTAACCACAAATCAAACAGGACCCTTACTTTCATATGTGGGTCCAAGAGGTCCATTAGGAACTCCCCCACCAAGGGCAAATCCAAGATCTCGACCGTTCGTTCCCCCAGGATTTTCGACAGCCTGGATGGGTCGAGAACAGCCATATGGCACGCCAACTACTGAAATGGATAGCCTTATGAATGATGCTTCTACCTTTTCAGAACCTTTGGTGAGTGCATCATCGCCATTACAGGGATCTGGAGCCAGTATGGAAAATTTGGGTAGAAACCAATTTTTGGGAGGGCCATCTCAAACAATACGAAGCCTCACAAATGCTTCTACAACAATTTTAAGGCAACAAATGGACGAAAGTAATCATGATATGGTGCAAATGTTGGCACAAACTCTAAGTACAATGCTAAACCCCCTCATTCAGAATACTACCCAGTCGAACCAACAAATGACAACACAAATGACGCGCATGGCTGAATTCTTTGGGGTGCCCTAAACTATTCGACAACCCCAAAAGATACCAATAAGAGTAAACCAAGGGGTAATCATGGAAGAGGATTTGACTGTTAATCAAAATCCTTAGATCCCTAGAGTAGAAATGGAACAACCTAGGGTCGAAATACCTCGAAATCCCACACCAATCCCTCGAGAAATCGATCAAGGAGTGATTATGGTGAATAGAAACCAAAATGCTGATGAATTGATACAACAAGTTCGACACCAAAATTATGGAACAAACAATAATATGACTGCCAAGATCGAAAGGATTATGATTCAGAATGGGATAAACGTTAGTTTTCACAGACCAAACTTGACATCCCCATTGTCAGAATATATTCTGCAAACAGACTTACCCCCTAGGGGAAAGGTTCCCAAGTTTACCAAATTTTCAGAAGATACGACATAATCTACTGTCGAACATGTGGCTAGATATTTGATAGAGGCCTGGGAAATAGCGAACAACGAAAAACTTAGGATCAAATATTTCCCAAGTTCCCTAACAAAGAATGCTTTCACTTGGTTCACTACCCTCCCAGCCAATTCGATCCACAATTGGAATCAATTGGAAAGATTGTTCCATGAACAATTTTACATGGGACAAACCAAAATAAGTCTAAAAGAATTGGCTAGTGTGAGGAGAAGATTCACTGAGCCAATCGATGAGTATCTAAATAGGTTTCGATTACTTAAAGCCAAATGCTTTACCCAAGTACCTGAGCATGAATTGGTCGAAATGGCAGCAGGGGGTCTAGATTATTCAATTAGGAAAAATTTAGATACCCAATACTTGAGAGACATGGCCCAACTGGCCGATAGAGTTCGACGGGTAGAACGCCTTAAAGATGAGAAAGATAAATCTACCAAAACTCATCGAAGAGAAAGGGTATTGTTGTACCCCAAAATTTTCCCTCCCATATTTCTCAAAACATTGCAAGGAAAATCTCCAAGTGGCTCAAGATAGCTCAAGAGTTGGTCAGACAAGCTATCTCCTAAGGCAGTCTACCCCAAATTAGGGTTTTATGTTGCATCAAGATCCTTGAGTCCAAATTACCTAAAGTTCTCAACAATGACCTAATATATTCTCAATATCATCCATGTCAAATTTCAAACCTTGCAGAGGAAGTTTGCTCAGTCAATTGCTCAAAGGTCTAAATATCAACTGTGCTAGGGCAAAAGTCAACTGTGACCTAAAAACAGTCAAACTTCAAGATTTTTTTGTCAACATTCTCATTTTGAAGTATATTTCATCATTTTATCAAGGGTTGATCATGATTCATCAATGATTTCTCAAAATTCATCAAGATTCAAAAGTTGCTAAATTAGGGTTTTGTAGGAAAAGTCAACTCAACTTTAACCAGACATAACTTTCTCATACTTTATGATAAATGACCCATCCAAAGCTCATTTTGAATAGGATTCCATTTCCTACAATCCATATTCATACCCCAAGATCAAAAAAGGCACTCAAAATAAGTTATGAATTTGGACATCATAGGTCATTTTGAAAAGTCAACAAAAACACATTTTTTCCAAAGCTTCTAACTTGAGCATGGAATATAAAAATGATATGAGACCAAAAGGGTTGGTTATAGGACATCTCAATCTTTCTAAAAAGTCCAAGAACACTTCAAAAAGTTCAAAATTGAATAAGTTGTGAATTGTTGAAGTTGGACTTTTTTGCAAAATTGCCAAAAGTCAACTATCCCCAAAACTTCAAATTTTGCCAAATGGGCCCATTCTTTTTCACTTGATTTAAGTTTTCATTGTTGCCCACATGCCCTAGCTTCAGCCATGTGTCCATATCACATTTTTATTATTTAATTTGATTTTTATTTGAATTAATTCATTTTAAATCAAATAAAATCATATAAAATCTAAAGTATTGATAACACATGATTTTTTTTGGCTATTTCAGGCTCCAAATACAGCTATCATGGCAATCAAATTCGAATCAAGGCTTGTATGCACAAAAAGATCCAAATCAAATAAAATTTGGAAGGTTTTAATGGAAGGATCAAATCAAATTCATGAGCATTGATAGGGCAAGATTTGGACCAAGAATGTTACTCTAATCCAATGTGCATTACATAAGCAAGCCAAGGACATGAAAATCAGGGTTGGAAATCATTGGAAGAGGCAGAACCAAAGTTGAAAAAATCACAAAAAAGCTTGAGATCGAAATCAAGGTTGGAGGCATTTTTAAAGCCTGAGATGTATCCCAATAGCTTCCTGGCCATTCTCACAAGCTAAACCAATCACAACCAGGTGTTTTCCACCTTCCATACGCACTGTAAGTCTCACGCGAATCCCCCTGTGTTTGATTTTGTATCTCTGGAATTAGACATCGTTTTCATGAAAAATTGCATATCCTTAACCCTCACATCATTTGCAAACTATTGGTAATAGCCAATTTCATTTATGTGCTCTGTATGAAGAATCACCATAGCTAGGGTTCTTTGTTCGTTTTTAGGGTTTTCTGTTTCAGGTGCAATTGGTCCATATGAAGGACATGGTTGAGATCAAGAGATCATGACGAATTCAACCATGTTCTTGGAAGTTGTTTACATTGCCTGAGGACAATTTTAGGATGAAGCTGCGTCCTTTGCTGCGGATAAAAATCCGCAGGTAATGTTACAGCGTTGGGAGGACAGGGATGAAGACGTGTCGTCCATCCATTAGCCAATTCAAATAATTGCGCGCATTTTTTATCTTTCTGGCAATTGTTGTGTTTTTTATATAATATATATTATTTGTATTATTATTAACAAAATAACAACGTGCTTCAGTGGTTGCCACCTAAGCCATAAAGGTTCCAAACGCTGGAGGTCAGGGGTTCGATCCCTGCCTCCAGCAATTTGTGTTTTCTTCATATTTTTCAGGTAATTGCATGCATGCTCAGGCTTGATCCATACCATACTCCTTCATCAATCCAAGCGCCAGATGGCCAATGGCCAGATCTGATGGCTAGTGATTGGAGGTCCACCAAAGAGCAAGTCAATGCGCCCACACGGGATCCAAGATGGTCAAACGAGCCAGCATTATTGGGCCTACAAAATTGCTTTCCACACCCTTCAAAATCAGGCCCAATTCTTCTTTTTTTTTTTTAATTTTTTTTTGTTTATTTAATTTATTTGTTTTATTTTATTTAACTAATTTTCTAACCAATAGCAAAATTCTTTTTTTTATCAAATAAAATCACAAAAAATACTTTTTTTTATCCAATCAAATTTTAAAACTTTTATTTTTATTAATAAACTTATTAATTAATTAGGATATTAATTAGGAAACTTTGGTTTATTTTGTAAATATTTAAAATTAATTAGACTTAATTAGGTTTTAACTACTAATTTAATTATTCTATTTTTCTTTCTTAAAATAACAAAAGCCCAAAAATATGTCATTAATTTATTTTTCATTAATTAATTTAATTTAGTTATTTAATTTAGGATTTAATTTCTTTCCTTAAATAAAAACAACAAAACACAAAAAGCACTTTTCTTTCAAAAAGGGTCAAAAACCTAATCTTAGATCCGATTTAATTTCATGTCGCACTTTATTTTTCTTTATCCAATTATGTACCTGCTTACGGATTGTAATAGTTAAATAGGACATTTATTTATTTTATCGCATTATTTTATTTTCAAAGGGTTGCTTTTGGCGATGTAATTTAATTTCCGCACCTTTAATTTCTGCAAATTATAACTGCTAGATGATTGATAATAGGGTTTGCATGACAAGACCGAATGCTTAATCTTAAAATCAAATTAGATCATCATTAACATGTGCAAAGATAAAATTAACTGAAAACGACACACTCGCACATGCACACTCTTAGGGTACACACCATTTGGTTGCCTGCGTACACGGTCATTGAGTATAAGTCGTTTTAGAGGTCGCCCTCTTGTCTAAAAGATCATAGTTGCCTCGAAATGGTTGCCTCGGATATTGTTTCCTCAAACAAATGATCTAAGACATTAGGGTTACCGCTAAGGCGTCCTAACATTGCTTTAGTGACCGTCTGTCCCTCGTTCGAATTGACCCTTAAACTCCAACGACGATGCTACCTACTCATCAATAGTGGGATAGCATTGTCTAAAGGAAATTAACATAGAACGATTCCTTTTTCGAGTAGGTAGATGGTTCTTAGATACTTGCTCATTTGAAACAAAACAAATTTTCACACTTACACTCCTTTTCGAACAAAGTTTCCAAAACACTTCATTACACTCTTGAGGACAGAAGCAAGAGTTAAATCGAACTTTTAAACAAAAACTTTTTTTTAAAATCCACAAGCACAAAGAAAGCAATTTTGAAAACAATTGAGCAAGTACCTAAGAGCCCGTGGATAACCACTGATAGAAAGGGTGCTAATACCTTCCCTTTCTATAATCTACCCCCCGAACCCGAGAAATATCTCGAAAAAGGAATTTTTCTGTGCTTTTTTCCTTTCCTTGTTGGATAAAATAAAAGTCGGTGGCGACTCTTGCTTACCGCGACATTTTGCGAAAACAAACGCAAAACGCAAACCAACATTCCAAAAAACAGTCAGTTCTTCCCACCGTACCACAGGTAGCCTATGTCGAAATGGATGATGATGATCCAGAGACGTCTAGTGATCCTATAGATGTCGAAGAAGGCGAGATAGATTTAACAGAATTAAAACAAGGACCACCATATTCTTGTAAATTGCTAGTACCATCAAATGGGAAAAATCCTATAGAATATGAGAAAAACAGCGACAAATTCCCTAAGAAAACTTATAGTTTCAACATATCCAAATGTGATGAAATATTCGATTTATTAGTTAAAGATGGCCAGATGATCGTGCCCCCTGAGGAAAAGTTGCCTCCTTTAGAACAAAGAAAGAAAAGAGGTTTTTGTAAATACCATAATTTTTTAGGCCATAAAACCTCACAATGTTTCCTTTTCAGGGATCTTGTTCAACAAGCACTTAAAGAAGGAAGGCTAAAATTCGTTGTTAAGCCAACGATGAAAATTGACGCAAACCCACTACAGATGGAGGCACATTATGCTGAGCCATTAGGTATTCACATGGTGGAAGTTTCCGAAGACTTCATTACTAAGCCCATCTTTGGAAGTTTCACTGGAAACATATCCAGGAAAACTATCGAAGAAGTGAGAAAGGCCACTGAAGGCCTAGATCTGAACAAAGGAGTTGCCCAAGGCTCAAACAAAAAGGCCACTGAAGGCCTAAAACTGAATAAAGGGGTTGTTGAACGCTCGAGTAAAAGGATTATTGAAGACCCACACAAAAACAAAGGAGTTGCTGAGAGCTCCAACAAAAGAACCACCACAGGTTCTTACTTGGCTGCTGTGAAAGGTTTGGCAGAGAACTTAGAGGCCAAAATGCAGAAAATGAATCTCGTTGCCAAGAGCAACATGGAGGTCAACATGGTCGAGGTCTCTGACGCCAAGGATTCAGAAGAAGCTATCCGACAGGAGGAAGTGAATAAAATGACATTTTTAAAGGAGAACGAAGATCTGGCAGACTTTCTACACAGATGCCAGAAGAAAAAAATCGGAAGTGATGTTGTGCCCTAGATGCAACTCTATTTTCGACAAGAAAGCCGCAAAACACATACAAGGTAAGAGAATTGTGAAAGCGAAACAGGGCACCAATGCCCAACCAAAAATGGGTCCAGAAGTCAGATTCGATCCCAAAGGGGACATCAAAAAGGATCTGTGAGTCAGGTAAAGAGGCCACTAACTTTTCGGCCTCCAACCAATGTACCTAGAGATACTTGGCTTAACACCATGGGAAGAAAGAGGCCAAATGAAGAGAGATGGCAGGCGTTCAACGTGCCAAGAGGTTCCTCTTTGGACTACAGAAAAGAGTATCATGCCTCTACATCAAATAAAATGGCTCATATATCAAGCAATTACAAAGGGAAAAACCCTATGTCCCCGTTCGCAATAGAGAAGGTTCCAAAGACGGTGAAAAGTCGAAAAAGAGGCAGCAGAGCCTCATCCAGAGGTTAGCACCAATGTGCAAAGAAAACAAAGGAAACATCTAGATAGGAACCCTATGGCGTGGCCGGAAGAGTGTGGGTCGAATGATGAGGGTGAATCCGACTCTGAGACACTTTAGACATTATGGTGAATGTCATATCGGTGCTGCCTAGAGAATACAACCGACAGGTCGAAGTTGAGGAAACTGACTTGATGGTCGAGCAAGAGATGGCCAGACACAGGCCAATGTGTTACTATGTAATGAATAATGGTTGCATGGAAGAACATAACGCTTTCTTCGAGCCACCAACGGAGGCGGTGAAAAATCACCTCAAGCCCCTGTTCATTAGGGCGAAGATAGGGGAAGTAACTATAAACAAAATCCTGGTCGATTGTGGGGCTACCATAAACATAATTCCACCATTCATGCTAGGAAAACTAGGAAAGAGAGATGCTGACATCAAACCCTATAACATGGTCCTGTCCAATTCTGAAGGAGGCATTGGAACCACAATGGGTGTCATATAACTAGATCTCAAAGTGGGATCAATCCTTCGACCCACCATGTTCATGGTGATCTCAGCAAAACCAAACTATAATCTGCTCTTGGGTCGAGAGTGGATACATGGCATCGGTGCAGTGGCATCCTCGATGCATCAGAGGGTCACGATATGGCGTCCCGATGGTATCATGGAAAACATTGAGGCAGATCAAATCTATTACTTAGACGAAATCAACAGTGTCGGCAAGAATAATTTCGACAGAAATTTGGCTCATATAGGGGCATGTAACCCCCCTGAGTTCGATCTGACTCCAGCATCTAACGCCTTCTGCTCTCTATATCTACACTCTGACTACGGTTTTCAGTGGGATAGAGAAGACTTGTCAAACATCGACTATGGAGGAGTTGATGATATACGACCAACAGGCTAGGGAAGTGAGTTTGGTGACGATGACTGAGTCACAAACTTTGCAAAAGATTTCGGCATATGTAGCTGAAAATAGAATGATAGCCCCCTTGGAAGCTGAAGTTAAGTATATGGCTCTTGAAGCCAATGAACAAGTCCCTTCTCAAAAAGGCCCTGGGAAAGATTTCGACCCAGAGCCTCCTGACTTGGAAGTGAAAGACCTTCGAGATCAGAGGTTAGACGCCATCTATGATGATGAACCTCTAGGTTTCAAACAGGACTCATTGGCGAACAATTTTAAAATGTTAGTAAAAGACCCTTTAGAGGAGGTAAACCTAGGCGAAGGTCCTGTAAAAAACCAACGTACATCAGTGCAAAGATAGATCCAGGACTCAGGGTCGAAATGATCCAATTGCTAAAAAAGTTCAAGGATTGCTTTGCGTGGCATTATGATGAATTGCCTGGTCTCGACAGAAGTTTGGTGGAACTGCAATTGCCAATAAAGCCTGGAAAGAAGCCCGTCAAGCAAACTCCAAGGCGCTTTGCACTAGAGATTCTGTCGAAAATCAAAACGGAAGTCGAAAGACTGCTGAGATGCAAGTTCATCCGAACGACCAGGTATTTCGAATGGGTTGCAAATATAGTGCTTGTTATAAAGAAAAATGGTACCTTGAGGGTGTGCATAGATTTCAGAGATCTGAATGCTGCAACACCCAAAGATGAATATCCAATACCGGTGGCAGAAATGCTTGTCGATTCTTCCGCTGGCTTCGAGTACATGAGTATGCTTGACAGATACTCTGGATATAATCAAATTTTTATTGCTGAAGAGGATGTGTCGAAAACAACATTATGTTACCCTGGGGCCTTAGGCACTTACGAATGGGTAGTGATTCCCTTTGGCCTAAAAAATGCAGGGGAAACATATTAGAGAGCCATGAATTCGATCTTCCATGATTTTATTGAAACTTTTATGCAGATTCATATTGCTGATGTTGTTGTCAAATCTGTTTCAGAGAAGACTCACATGGACCATCTTCGACAATCCTTTGAGAGGATGAGACTCTATGGTCTGAAGATGAATCCTCTAAAGTGCGCTTTTGGTATCAAAGCAGGATATTTCTTAGGCTTTGTGGTCCATAAAAAGGGAATCAAGATAAACCAGAACAAGACCAAAGCTATCTTGGAAGCTAAAGCGCCAACCAACAAGAAGGAATTGCAGTCCTTACTTGGGAAGATAAATTTCTTAAGGAGATTTATATCCAACCTCACTGGGAAAACACAAGCCTTCTCTCCACTACTTCGACTCAGCAAAGGAGGATTTGAATGGGGGAAAGAACAACAAGAGGCCTTCGACAAAATATAAGAGTACCTCACCAAGCCACCTATTTTGGTACCTCCTTGTCGAAGTAGAAGTATGAGATTGTACATAGCTACATCTGATAAAACTTTAGGGAGCATGTTGGCTCAAGAGGATGAGAATGGTGTCGAAAGGCCCATCTATTACCTCATTAGAGTTTTAAATGATGCAGAAACTAGATATAACGAGGTTGAAAAACTATGCTTATGTCTTTATTTCTCATGTACAAAACTCAAGCAATATATAAAGCCATTTGATGTTTATGTTTCGTCTCATTTTGATGTTTTCAAATATATGTTGTCGAAACCTATTTTGCACAGTAGAATTGGAAAATGGGCACTTGCACTAACTGAGTATTCATTAACCTTTATGCCTCTCAAGGTCGTGAAAGCTCAAGTGGTAGCAGACTTTATAGTCGACCACTCTATAAAAGAAGAATCACTAAATTATTTGGAGATTGAACCTTGGAAGTTGTACTTTGATGGTTCTAGTTATAAAGATGGAACTGGAGTCGGGGTCCTCATTATTTCTCCAAACAAAATTCCAGCAACATTTAAGTACAAGATAAAAGGGGATTGTTCAAATAATGAGGCTGAATACGAAGCGTTAATCGTAGGCCTTGAAATCTTGTTGGAATTAGGGGCAACTCAAGTCAAAATAATGGGAGACTCAGAGTTAGTCCTAAAACAAATTACGAAAGAATACAAATGCATAAAGTAAAATCTTATCATGTATTTCATAATAGCCAGGCGGTTGTAGAAGACCTTCAAAGTAGTTAACATTCAGCATATACCCAGATTGGAAAATCAAGTTGCTAATGATTTAGCGCAGATCGCTTCTGGGTATAAAGTTTTGAAAGACAAACTACAACAAGCGATCGAAGCTAGAGGAAGAGTGGCATCCACTAAGTTATCTCCAATGGATTTGAAGACCACAGCATTGGGATGCACTGATCACGAAAATTTTGAAATTTCATTCATAGATAATCTAACAGAACAAGATTTGAGAAAGCCTATAGTAGATTATTTACAGAACCCAACGGCTTCGACATAACGAAAAACAAAATATAGGGCACTGAGCTATGTATTAATGGGAAATGAGTTATTCAATAAAACACCTGAAGGCGTGCTACTGAAATTCCTAAGTGAAACATAAGCGTATATAGCTCTTTCCGCCACACAAGTTGGGGCGTGTGGAGCACACCAAGTAGGCCATAAGATGAAATGGATCTTGTTTTGACAAGGACTGTATTGGCCCACTATGTTTAAAGATTGTGTTGAGTTTGCAAAAGGATGCCAAGAATGTCAAGTACATACAGGTATTCAGCATATGCCGGCGAGCGAACTTCACTCGATCGTGAAACCTTGGCCTTTTAGAGGATGGGCTTTAGATCTTATTGGAGAGATTCGACCAACGTCTTCTAAAAACCAGAAATACATATTGGTGGGCATTGATTATTTTACTAAGTGGATTGAAGCAATCCCCTTATTCAATATAGACCAAGAGAGTGTCATTGAATTTATTCAAAAGTACATTATATATAGATTTGGAATCCCTGAAACAATAACAACAGACTAAGGATCAGTCTTTACTGGTCGAAAGATGCAAGACTTGGCTACAGAAATGGGGTTCAAACTGTTAACATCTACACCTTACTATGCGCAAGCCAATGGCCAAGTCTAAGAAGCAAACAAAGTAGTAATCAGTTTAATAAAGAAACACGTGGGAAAAAACCCAGAAACTGGCACAAGACGCTAGATCAAGTTTTATGGGTCTGTCGAACCTGTCCAAAAGAGGCCACAGGAACAACACCATTTCGCCTAACTTATGGTCATGATGCAGTGTTACTAGTGGAAATATGCCTACAGTCAACAAGGATTCAGAAACATCAGGATATCCCTTCTGAAGTCTATTGGAATATGATGTTAGACGAACTAGTTGACATGGACGAAGAAAGGTTGAAAGCTTTGGATCTTTTGAGACTACAAAAGAAACGGGTTGAGAAATCCTATAATCGAAAAGTAAAACCTAAGACATTTCTGCATGGGGATCTAGTATGGAAGGTAATTCTTCCAATGGATCGAAAAGATAGAAATTTGGGAAAATGGCCCCCTAAGTGGGAAGGACCTTTCAGGGTTATCCAAACTTTCTCTGTTAGAGCTTATGAGATTGAGGAGTTAAATGAAGATCAAAGACTTCTGAGAGTGAATGGTAAATACTTGGAAAAATATAGACCTGTGCTTCAAGAGGTCAAAATAACTAATGTATAGTCATATTCGAATAAAGTGAATGCCAAAATGGAAATTCAAATTCCATTAAAAATAGCCAAAATGGATTTGAAGTCATTACAATGAGTAATTATATAGATAAAATAAACATGATTCAAAAAATGGAGATTAGCCTTGATTTGAAGGTGTTTAATTCTTTGTAATTCTAGGCGTCGATCACATAAAGCCTTCGAATGATGGAGGGTTTCAAGCTTAGCATCGAGTGATTGAGCCCGATCAGCGTGTCTTAACCCTTCATCCAGTTCCTCTTGGCTTTCCGACTCAGTGTTAACAGCGAGGACTTCTTATTTCTTTTTATCATTGGCAGCAATTTTAGCTTTCAACTCTTTAATATGCACCCTCATTTGAGCAGTGTCTTGATCTATCTCTTCAGCCTCTTTCTGTCTAGCCTCTTGGGCCTTCGACAACTCTTTTACTTTAGAGGTTGATTCAGTAGCAGCGTTCCAGGCAGCAACCACGTGACCGTTGGTCTCTTCAATTTCACGATTAAGAGTCCTTTGACGATTATAGTCCGCTGAAACTTGGTCAATAATGGAGATTAAATCCAAGATAACGCTGGTCACATCTGGAGAAGCAATGAGGAGATCGACAACCCTCAGAGTAGTCTTCAGAAAAGAAGGAGCAGTGGGTTCTCCCTCCAGGGTTAGCATTAAATCTCTTTTAAATATTTGTGCCTTGACCTTATGAAGTTCCTCATCAAGAGGAGAGGTCTAAGTGGACTTTCCAGACGCAGTCGAGACACTATGGTCAGAAGAACTCTCTCGCCCTTCTAGAATGGCAGTCAAATAGCCTAGAGGATTTTGCTGTTTCAGCAAGGCCAGGTCCTCTTTAGTTCGACATCCTGTCGAAGGGACACCTTCATTGACAGCAGCAACCACATTAGCTACCTGCACTGGAATTGCTTCAGTGTTTGTAGTATTTTGGGTCCCTTCAGCAGAGCCTTCTCTACCATCAGCTTCTGGAATCCTTTCATCTTGATTCCCCACCTCCAGTACACTTTCATTTTCTATCACAACTTCAACATTGTTGGCCTCCTCCTCTTCGGCTTCCTGTGCGTCAACCAACGGAGCCCTAATTTCTTCATGATCTCCTATAGGACCTTCTTCATTGACTTCCTCTATGGTTTCATACTGAGGTTCAGAAGTTTGATTCACTTCATCAGCTGAACTCGCGAAGGAACCTTTTGCTGAAGAAGGCCTATAAGTAGGCTCTCCCTTACTATTTAATAGAGTGGCAGATCCTTCGACAGGAGTAGGGACTTGGTTGGAGGTGCCAGCAGTATCCTGAAGATTAAAAGAAGTGTGTTTCTCAGAATTCTCATAGAGAAAAATATTAGTTCAAGAAGTAAGTGATTGTCTGTCGAAGCAAATACCTGAATTGGAACTTTAGCACCGGGGCTGGAATTATCACTCTCATTGGGATTGTTTAGCATGGCAGCTACTTCTTGCTCAGTAGGCTCTCTAATAACTACAGGAGGAGGCCTCGTAGCTGTAATCTTAATTTTAGTTCTGGGATGAGGCTCAACCACAGGGGATGGTTTCTTTAACCTTTGTCTCTTCAGAGGAACAGGAGGAGACTCCTCTTCTTCTTCACTATAGATCTCGATCTCCTGGACCTTCTGTTTTTTGGGGGTAGTTTTCTGAATATCCAGAAAGATAAGTTGAAGAAATCAGTATCCATGTCAGATGATTGTAAAGAATAAAGGTATAGAAGAAAGTAAATACCTTGGGTGAAGGGTTAGCAGAAGGGTCTCCCCTTTAGTGCTTTCAGCAGCCTTCTTTGTAGTGGTCCTCTTGGCAGCTATACAAATAACGAAGATAAGTCGAGCGTTGAATGACTAAATATGAGACAAAGAGAAAATAAAAGAAGTAATACCTTTCTTAATCATGTCAAGAACCAGTTTAAACTCCTCACGAAAGTGGTGGGAGAAGTCCTTCTCATCAAAGAACTCCTCATCATAATACTGCCTCCACCACCCTTAAAAGTTGCTAGAACACAAAAAATTGAGATTGAAGTTGAACATGGTTAGTACGGTTCAACCAACGTACCTACCAATATGCTTGGTAGCAGCATCCTCTGAGTAGTTTGCGTTGTAAAATAATAGCAGTTTCTCTCGAGGATAAATGGGTGATGGGAGTGACTGGACAATACCAAATTGTCGAGAGACGAGATTTGGTTGGTAAGCAATCAAACTTAATTAATTCTTTGAGCTCTTGAATATCAGTGGCAAGATTCTGCGTCGAAGAAACGACTCCCACATGCCCACGTATTCATCTTCCAAATATTCCTCCTCAGTCGAAGGAAATGGTCTAGTAAACCATTTTGGGCTGACTTTTCGATTGGAAAAAGGAGCCATGGTCGAAACAAAACGTTTGCACTCTGTAAACATCATCACGAAGCTTGTGAAGGCCTTTTGAAACTGTTGACCCTCGTCAGTAGGAGTCAGCAAAGCAAGTATGGTACCTTCGACCCTCCTGTTCAAGATTTCTGGGGCCGCTTCATTGATCATATTCTTCTGGGGAAGAAAAGATTCGAAGGTGGCATTGAGCCAAAGTTGAAGAAGCCAGAAAGGGCCAGAAAGAAGCAAGCTTTACCTATCTCATATGACCTTGAGTTGAGTCACACCATTGTTGATGGACTCATATAGATTGGCCAAAATCAATTCGGCCAGACAGAGGGGGTAGCCATGATGAAGCTGTGTCGCGAGCGTGAGCATTTTCTTGGTCACCTGAAGCGACTTGGTACAGAAGACGAAACGAGATAACCACATAGACAGAAAAGCTATATGTTCCACCTACGACACAGTACTGGAGGATTTATCATGGAAGTGGTTGATGAAGGTGGTGTAGGTGGGTTTGGTAGCTGAAAACCCAATAAGATCTTCAGATAGGTCCTCGGGATCGAAATAATCGCCAGTCGGTTGAAGACCGGTAATTGCTGCTATGTCGAAGAGGGTTGGGGTCACCATCCCACAGGGAAGATGAAATGTGAAGTGGGCGCTATCCCAGAAATATAGAGAAGACACCAACATGAGAGGACAATAAGACACTCCTGTCTTCGACAGTATCACCAAGTCGTAAATCCCCATTTCTTTCCAGATAGAGGTTTGTGCCTTCTCCACCTTATTTAACCAATCTGAATACTCTGAAGAGAGATTAGGGCATGATTGAAAGATCCTGGTCCCTTTGTTCATAAATTGAAGGTTAATATCCTCCGTGGTCTGAGTATGTTGTTGGTTGGCCGGAGTCGCATCCTCAGGATCGTCCCTGGGCTTCTTCGCGCATCTTATAGGTTTGAGTCTTGGATGAGTGGGGAAGAAGGCACAGTTCTTCATAGGGTTCTCGATACATGTGGACAGAGGACCAGATATAGCGTATATGTATTTAGAGTACCTAATAGGAATGAGAAGCTGGGAATCATACGCCTCTCGCCTTTCTCCAGTCGTGGGTTCAGAAACGAACCGTGGCCCATCAGTCGATGCAGGAGAAGGGCTGGTAGAAAAGATCTCTGGTTGGCTTTGGATATCAGCAACATTTTTAGGTTTGGGGTTGTTTGGTGCATTATAAAGGAAAGCCATTTTTGCATATTTGAAAGAAGCGAAGTTGACAATGCAAGGTGTTTTAGGCAGAAGACTTGGAAATACTTAGAGTTATGAAAGTTCCAAATGAAGAGGCTCAAGAGTATTTATAGTCTTCCGAGAGGGATGTGTCTCGTCAAAGCCATTTAATGCTATGAAAATAGTGGGGCACGTGGCATACCATAAAGCGGTTACCGTGTAGATGATGGGAAACATTTTGACATGCTTGCCTAGGTTCTAGGAATAATGGTCATCATGGCAGCATGGTAACGGCAGTTGGAAAAGACGTCTTGGAAAAAGAGTAATGATGGGTTTTCGAAAGTGGCAGCTGTTGGAAGACGAAAAGCGCACGTCAGGCCTTTGTGGACAACAAGAGAGACAGGTGTCAAACGGAAAGATCAAAGAATGGCTATTTCTTTTGGCGTCAAAATAGACATTCTTGGGGGGAAATTTGTTGGCTCCTGAATTCGACACCTACTATATTTGGTCTTTTAGACCAAAAAATGGAATAAATAAAACCAACCTGGAGAATGTTTCGACGTGTGAAACAACTTAGAGAAAATATCTAAGTTATATATTAGTCTTCGACCAGGACTCACTATCAATATTTCGACTGAGAAGGTCTTATGACCTTCGACTAGAAGAGAATATCCTCGCATCGACACCAAAGGCGAGGGACATTTGAATTTGAATTATTGGAGGGAAAGACGGTTTCTCCAGTAGCCAAAGGAAAGCAACGTGGCTAGAAGCTAGAGGTCGAGGAACATGCAGAGGACACTTGTCCTCATCTTAGAGTAGAACCACCCATCGACGGTTACATAGTTTTTAGTATAAAATAGGAAATCTGTGTAGTTTTTCCGGGTGTTCAACCTATTGTGCTAATTACTCAAATATTGTCCAAGTACCCCCTGTGTGAGAAAGGATAAATTGAGAAATGTATGTTGGAAACACCACCTTTCATTAATAAAGTCTTTTTACATTGCTTTGATCTTATTTCACAAAGTTACTTTTCCTGCATCTTTACCTGCATTTCTATTAACTTTCTTACTTTCCAAAATCACAAGTATCTTATCTTTGGTCGAACGTGTGTTCTTCCTGGATTTCTTTTCTTATTTTATATCAACTCAGTATAAAAATTAGCATATGTTCTGGGATCAATCTGACCGATCCCGCGAGTAACCAAAAGGACTTTCCTTTTTGGAGGATCAGCGGTTGTTTACCAAAAACCACGGTAAACATGTTATTTTAGATAGATTGACAAAATATGCTCACCTTATTCCAGTGAGAATGGATTATCCATTATAGAAGTTAACAAACATGTACATTGAGAAGATTGTCAGTTTGCACAGTATTCCATCTAGTATTGTGACATATAGGGATCTGAGATTTACTTCGATATTTTGGGAAGGTTTGCAGAATGTTTTGGGTACGAAGTTGCGTTTGAGTTCTGCTTATTACCTGCAGACCGATGGTCAGAATGAGAGGATGATTTTCAGTCACTTTAGGATCTTTTGAGAGCTTGTGTGTTGGAAAAAGGAGGTGCTTGGGATAACTACTTGCCTTTAATTGAGTTTTTATAACAACAACTTTCATTCGAGTATCAAAATGGAACCGTTTAAAGCATTATATGGTAGGAGATGTAGGTCACTATTGTGTTGGTATGAGTCGGGAGAAAGTGTTGTGGTTTGACCTGAAATAGTCCAGCAGACTATCGTTAAGATTAAGATGATTTAAGAGAATATGAATACTTCTCAGAGTCATCAGAATAGTTATCATGACAAGAGAAGGAAAGCACTTAATTTTCAAGAGGGAGATCATGTGTTTATTTGAGTTACTCTGGTAACTGGTGTTGGTCGAGCATTGAAGTCGCATAAGTTAACACCGCGTTTTATTGGTCCTTACCAGATTTAAGATAAGATAGGATATATAGCATATTGGATTTCTTTTCCGCTGTCGCTTTATAGTCTCCATGATATGTTTCATGTATCTCAATTGAGGAAATACATTGCGGATTTGTCTCATGCGGTCCAAGTAGATGATGAGCAGGTGAGAGATAACCTGATTATGGAGACATCACCTATGCAAATAGAGGATTGAGAGTTGAAGCAGCTGTGAGGTAAAGAGATTTCCTTGGTGAAGGTTGCTTGGGGAGGACTGGCAGGTACAAATGTGACTTGGGAGCTTGAGAGTCAGATGAGGGAATCATATCGTGATATGTTTGTTTAAGGTAACTTTTGAGGGCAAAAATATTTTAAGTGGAAGAGAGTTGTAACACCCCAATTTTAGTATTTTATTTATATATATATTATATTCATTAATTACTGGTTTAATTTTTTGGTTAATGAATGTATTTCATTAATTGATATGTGTGCTATGTGACAAGTGAGTCGGGTTAAGTATGTCGAACTGTAGAATTGTAGTTAGTAATAATGTCAGTTATGATAGAATTATTTTATTAGTGATAATTATATAAAAATGATAAAATATTGGTAATTGAGCCTATTGGGTGAGAAAGGGAAGAGTAATATGAGTGTGTGTGTGTGTGTGTGTGTGTGTGTGTTAGGAAGCCTAATAGTGATTACTAGAGTTATTTTTTGTAAAGGTTTAATAAAATATAAATAGAAAATAGAGTTAGTAAGAAGGATAGCAAAAGAGAATAGAAAAGGTTTTTACGAGGTAAGGTTGAGTTTTCATTTGATTATTGGGATTTTTGATAATGCATGATGGGTAGTGTTGTACCCCAAAATTTGCCCTCCCATTTCTCACTGATTTCTCCTCACAAAGCTCTTGAAGCTCAAGATCCAGTTAGGGTTTCATCTGCTCAAGACTCCCCTTTGCACTGCTAACCCCAAATTAGGGTTTGTGTTTGCACAAAGATGTTTTGACCTAAAATGCCCAAGATGACTTTCTTGCTTCATATTGACCTCCTAAGTTTATCCATACCAAGTTTCAAGTCCTGATTCCAAATTTTGCCCAGTCAATTGGACAGTTGACCTAGAAATCAACTGTATTGGGGAAAAAGTCAACTGTGGCCAATTGACAGTCAAATCTCATGAAATTTGATCCACATCAACATTATGAACCCCTAGGAGTCATTTGATCAAGTTTGGACCACAACTCCACAAGAAATTTGATCAGATCACCAAAAGGGCAAAATGGTCATTTTTAGGGTTTTGACTGCACAGAGGCAATTTTTGACTGTTTGACCTAGCCAATGGCAAACCAAGCTCACATATGGACTCAAGGACCCCATGAAATTATCTTGACATGCTCAACAAGTTCAAAAGATCCCAAGTACACAAGATTGACAGTTGAATTTCCCAGTCAATTGATCAGTTTTGACTGTATACTGAAAAGTCAAACTTTGACTTTTTGGTCAAAATCAAGAGTCAAGATTCATTTTTCATCAAAATATGCCAAATAATGAAACTTGTTCACCAAGAAATCACAAATTGCAAATTAGGGTTAGAAAATGGAATTTTTCATAACTTAGAATTTTTCTAAGTTATGAAAAACCCTAATTTTTTCCCAACTTTACCCCACCTTTTCACCAAGATCCATTTGGATTCAAACAAAAGTCCAAACATGAAAGTTGTAGCTTGTTGCATAATCTACAACTTTGATTCACAAAGTTTTCTCATTTGAAGCTTGTATCTCAAGTTACAATTTTTTGAATAAGGGCACTAAACCATTTTTAACTTAGTAGAATTTTAACCTATTTTGACAAGGTTTTCCACCCCACTTCAAGGCCATTTTTCATACCCTTCCACTTGGAATTTCAATTTGCATTTCAAATATGGATTGTAGTACACATTCCAAGCTTTCCAAAATGTCCAAGAACTCATCAAACAACCTCATGGTTAGAGAGAATCGAATTTCACAATATAGCAAAAAACCACTTTGTTCATGACCAAGTTCCATGTCCATAACTTTGCAAATTTGAACTCAGCATGCTTTAGGCTAGATTACAGGTCCTTAAACCAAGTTACACTCCATAATTTAATGCTTTTTCATTGTGCCAAGGTGTTGTTCCATGAGTTCAAGCATTGTACACAAGATTGATCCATTTCTAGATAAAGCAAATTAACCATTTTGGTAAAAGTTCACTTTATGTCAATTTAGAAATCCAACAAGTACAAGCTAAATCCTTTTGGCACAAGATTATGGACAAATTGCTCTGATCAAGAGAAGATTATGCAGCACATTAGGAGGCCCCCTACATGCCTAGAAAGTCAACTTGCTTTTGTTGCTTAAGAAAGAAGAAAGTCTCATAACTTGTAATAACTTCCATATCAGCCTAGACACACAAGAACAAACTGAACAAACACCTTCCAAAGAACTCAACCAAGCTTTTGCACGAATCCTTGACCTCCAAAACACCCTCCATCTCAGAATCATCCTCAAACTGCAAAAACAGAGTTGCCTCTGCAGTTTGAGTGCCAAATCCCATTTCCCTCGAGCATTCTCACCAAAATCAATTCATACACATTCCCTAGCATGTATGCAAGCTAACCATGACCTAAAACCTGACCTGTAATCCCTCTAACAGCTTCCACCATTTTCATTTTTTCCTTTTGCAGTTGAAGTTCCACAGCTCGATACAAGAAGTTTCAAGACAAAGTAAACATTGGAATAGCATCCCTGGACCTCAAGGAAGCTTTTCCAATCATCACCTTGCACTGAAAGTTCCTCATTCTCCAGATAGAAGTTCAAATGAATAGGTAAAACTTTGAACTCGTATCTCTCTTATCATGCATCTTTAGTCTTAAGTTTGTGAAGAAACAAGGTTCTACTCATAGCCCTGAACATGTACATATCTTTACTTTTCATTTCTTTTGCCTGAGTAGAGAGAATTTAAGCTTTGAAGATGGCAGAAAAACTAGGTCAGAAATTGGGGGAAGAGAAATTCTCCCTCATCTTAGAGAGTTAGGTCAAGTTCTATACATGGTTGGAATCGTCTCTTCATGCTGAGCATTTTTTATGTTTTGAGTTTTTGTTAAAAAGCCAGGAATCAGGAGTTAGCAATTGGAGTACAGGGCGCGTGTTTTTGAATGCTGTTGAACAAAGGTTGAAGATGAAGCCACATGGGCTGGGCCTGTGTGGTTTCTTCTTTTTGCACCACTATTTCCATTTTCTCACCCCCAAGCCCATTTGCTTTATTTTTAATGATTTTTGACATTTTCTTTTTTATTTTGATTCATTTATTTTTCCTCAGCATATTAAAATTTTGAAAATATTTTTCTCATCATTTTTGGATTTTATTTGGTATTTGTTTGATTTTCTTTTGATTTATACATAAATGAACATATATATTATTATTTAGAATAAATAGAAAAAATATTGTAAATACATTTTCATTTTCATTTTTATTTTATATTATCCTCTGAAAATATTTTATATAAAAAATACTATTTTCTAAAAATATTAAATATTATTATTATTTATCCATAATACATATTTAAAATAATGTAAATATAAATACATATTTATTAATATACTTAGAATAAAATATCAAATAATGTACATATTTTATTTTTCAATATTTAATACTAAAAAAGGCCTTTTTACACATATACCATATTTTATTTTATTTTTGTATGTAAATAATAAATATTATGTGAATTAATTAATCAATATACATTTTGATTAAAATTAGGATTTTTGCCCTAAATATGAAAATACTCAAAAATAATACCTTTTTATTTTCTTATTTTATTTCACATAAACTACATTTTTTTCATACATATATAAAAACTTTCTCTTTTTTGCAATTTTGCATATTTATTTAATTTCTATTTAATTATGCAATTTATTTACCTTGCAAATATTCAAAAATGATGTAATAATGTAGATTTAAATTCTTGTCTAAATATCCCCCATTTGTAAATTTGTACCCCCCTCCCTATATTATTATGTTGTAATAGCGTAGGATTTTCAATTTCGCACTTTATACGCTTTCTAATTATGCCATGTTAGAATTAGGGTTTGCATGCGAAAAAACGACAAAAAATAGTTTGACCTAAATACAAGATAAATGAGCATGAAAATAAACAACACTTCTCACACTTGCACCCCCTAGGGTACTCCACTTTGTTGCCTTTCAAAAAAATGGGCCATGTTGCATGTTGAATTTCTTTGGGCAAAGCAAACAAATTGAATGATCATAGTCCCTCGATAAAACTTTTCAAAACAAAACAAAAACAAATGATCAAGTCCCTTAAAGAAAATTGCCCAAAGACATTTAACGCCGTTGCAATTATGGTCCAAACGATGACCCGCGCCTGTCCCTTTCATCTCCTAAGACAAGATTGTCCACCAAATGCAATGGTGGAACAAATTTGTCAAAAGGGTTTAAAACATGACAAAACCTTTGAGAAAACTTTAGGGTAGATAAACTCTTAAGTACTTGTCAATTTGCCAAGAAAACACTTGCCTAATTTCAAAACCCACTTCACAAGCACTTTCAAAATCAACTTTTCAAACCCTTGAAACATCTTTTTAAAAGATAAAACACCTTTTGTAAAACATTCGAGTAAAGAATTGTTACAAGGTTAGCCTAGCACAAGGCATCTTTTCAAAACATTTTCAAAACCATACACAAAGCACCATTTCAAACAATTGAAAACCAAGGCAAGTTGATCTAAGCGAGTACCTAAGAGCCCATGGATAACCATGGATAAAAGGGGTGCTAATACCTTCCCCTTCTATAATCTACTCCCCGAACCCAAGAAAAATCTCAAAGGTTTTTGCTGTGCTTTTTAAACCTTTCCTTAGGATAAAATAAAAAGTCGGTGGCGACTCTTGCTCAACCGAAACATTTGCGAAAACAAACGCAAAACCCTAGTCAGTTCTCCCACCGTATCACAGAACTGGCGACTCTGCTGGGGACTTTTTAAAAGTGGAGTAACCTTAGGGCTTAGATCACCCTCTTGCATGACTAATTGTTTGATTTGCTTGCTTTATACTTTGGCTCTATTGTTTGGGTTTACAATCCTCCACCCGGATTTCGGGAAACATTCATAGATAGCAATACGTTGTGGAAACTGTGCGGGGTATACCGACACGGTCTAAGCAATAGCTATATTAGTGCGACATATTTGTGGGTATCGGTAACCCTTGAGTTCAATCAAGGAGAGTACGGGGCCGCTGAGTGATGTCACTAAGCACTAATGACCTAGAACCTTACTCGGCCATCTTGGCCTTTTATTAGGGGTAGTGAGATGACCGGTGTGATCGGTGGATCTGGAACTGACTGTTTTAAAGCTGGTTCGCGAAATGTCGCGGAAGCAAGAGTCGCCACCGTCTTTTATTTTCTCCAAATGGAAAGGACAAAAGCACAGAAAAATTCCTTAAAGAGATTGCTCTCGGTTCGGGAGGTAGGTTATAGAAAGGGAAGGTGTTAGCACCCTTTCTATCCATGGTTATCCATGGGCTCTTAGATACTTGCTCATTGTGTTTTCAAAATTGTTTGTTTGCTTTTCAATGTGGGTTTAAAAAGTTTCTTTGAAAAATTTCAGTTCGACTCGTACGTCAGAGTGTTTGAAAAAATTGTTTTGAAAGCTTTTGAAAAGTGTTGGTGTGAAAAGATTTCAGTTTGTTTTGAAGAGAGCAAGTATCCTTGAGAACCTACCTACCCTAAGGAATTCGTCTGTGTAAATGTCCTTTTAAAGTAGTGCCATCCCACCATTGAGAGTTAGGTAGCACCACCGTTGGAGGTGTTCGGGTCAATTCGAGTTTTAGGGACGTGGTGATCACCAGAGCAATAGGAAGACACCTTAGAAGCTACCCCCATGCCAGGTTCCCGGATCATGAGGACTTACTAAGACGTTTTCTACTCGACGACCACCTTTCGAAAGGCAACAGTGAGGCGTACCCTAGGGGTGGTGTGTGCGGTCCGTGTGTCATGTTTCAATTATTTTGTCTTGTCATGTTTGTTGTGATCTACGCTTGATTTTATTTTTGGGCATTCATTCTTTCATGTTATTGTTTAACAGTTGTATAGCTTGCGGGAATTTAAAGTGCGGAAAAGATAAAAGTCCTACGCTATTACAAAGGGCGCGGGTCCACATCGCCAAAATAAACCGAACCCGATTTAAAATAAATTGCAGAAAAGAAATGTCTAATAGCTATTACATGGCTTTGGTACAATTACATTATATTCACAACAGAAATAAATGAAACGCGCGAAAAAAGAAAATAATCAAATGCGAGGGCGTTGAACCCTTTAAAGGAATTAAAATAATTAAGTTATCTAAAATTAAAATTGAATGAAAAATGGTATTTTTGTGTTTTTTAGATTTAAAAGAAAAAAAGAAAAACTAATTGAAATTAAATTAAATATTAGACCTAATTCTATTATTTTTTAAGTTTATTATGAAAATTTTAACTTTTAACCTAATCTAATTCTAAATTAATTTATGCACCTTTTTTAATTTATGAAAATAAATAAATAACATTATTATTCTGAAAAAAGGGAAAAAATAAAAAAAAGAAAATAAAAGTCATTAAACCTAAATTCTAATTTTTTTGGATTTTTATTAAAAAGAGATTAAAGTTGCACCCTAATTAAACTAAATAATTTACATGTTAATATTTATAAAAAAAATATTTAAAATAAGATAATTATTAATTTTTTTGACTTTTCTGATTTTTGTGATGTTTTTGCATTTTGGTTAAAAATTAAATAAAACAAATAATTAAAATAACATAGCAATTAAAAATAATGAAAATATAAGCAAAATAAATTAAATGGGCAAACCAGGGTGGGGTGTAGCCCCAGAATTGGAGGTTCAGATTTGAAAAGCCTGGCCCATTTGCTTGAATTGGTTGACTTTCCTGGATAGAGTGCTGCACGTTGACTGGAATCTATGATACACCTTTGGTCATGGCCCTTGGATTGCTTCTGATGGACGCGTGGAGGTTGATTTTTGAGTGTGCATGGTGTACCCCTATAGTAACGCTGCATGGGAATTAGGATAGAAAAACATTATGGAAATTGTTCTGACCTGGGACTCGAACCCAGGTCAAGGACGTGAACAATCCCTTTGCTTACCAATTGAGCTGAAACGCGCGTGTTAATATATTACAACAAACAAATAATAAAAACAAAACAAATTGTTAGTGGATGACTTGGCGCGAACTTTCAAACACGCCAATCGCTGTGTGACACGAGACCTTCTTCTTCCTCATCCTGTAAAACAAAACCCTATGGCCACAGTTTTTTATGCGTGGCTTAAAGCTAGCTACAGAAAAATAGCGATTAGCTTATTTCCTAATATAAATTAGGCGCGAGTATGTAAATCTTTTCGTCCAGATGCATGGAGTGTGATGGCAATGGTCTTGAGCTCTGATTTTTCTTATTTACAAAAGCCCTAAATTAAGCTCTACAAAACCCTAGAACATGAAAATGGTGGAATCACGTATGATCACTAAAAATGCAATTGAATATAATGGAGAGCTTAGAAACTTTGTAAGGAACAAGGATATATGTTTGAAATGCAATGAAGAGGCTTGGAATTGAGAATACGATTTCAAATATTTTGAGATACAGTCTGAGTTAGGGGTACCAATTCAGGGTGTTTTAATTGATGTGAACGATTGAGAAACCTTCAGTGACGTCTCAGGATGCTATTAGGAAAAAAATTAAGGCTTAAAACTCTCCCTAACCTTGATTTCAGATTTGACTTATATGCCTCATTTTTCAAATTGTCCAATGGCTTTTCAGCGCAGCATTTGGTCTCTTATGGTTAGGGTTTGACTCAGTGATGATAATGGAATGGAATTGGCTAGTTATTTGACCTAGATTCAAGCTCATGAAGGAATTAGTCTTAGGGTTTTCACTCTTAACCATTTTTCCTCCTTTTTAGCCAAAACCTAGACCTAGTGTGCAAATGAACCCTAGCCTGATTTCTTGAGTTGGTTCATGATACATAGAAATTGTCCAAGTTCACATGACACTATTCCATTGGTTTTTCAATTTTATTTGAATTTTCAAAGAATTAAAATGAATTAAATCATCAAAAATTAAATAAAATAAAAAAAATCAATATTTGGTCTTGAAATTAACCATGGGACACGTGTGTGGCATGAAAAGGATGAACCAAGTGGAAAAAATGGGGCCCTTTTGTCAAAAATTGGATTTTCAAGGATAGTTGACTTTTGCCATTTCACAAAAATTTCCCAACTTCTACAAGGCATAACTTGCTCAATTTTTAAGCTTTTCACATGTTCTTGGACATTTTGGAAAGGTCTTTGAGTCCTTTAACCAATGCCTTTGGTCCCAGGTCATTTTGATTTACCAATCTCAAGTTATGGCCTTTGACTTAAAGTCCCTTTTTGTTGACTTTTGAAAATGACCTGTAATGTTGAAATTGATAACTTTTTGTGAGAGCATTTCTTGGACTTGGAACATGAAGATGAATTGTAGGAAATGTCTTTCTCTTCAAAATGAGCTTTGGATGGAATTTTTCTGACAATCCATGTGAAAGTTATGCCCTGGTCAATTTCAGTTGACTTTTTCAGCTGTCCAAATATAGCAACTTTTGCATCTTTGATGATTTCTGAGCCAAATTTTGAGAATCATGATCAAGCATTGATCAAATGATGTTTGTGGCTTCAAAATGATATGTTGACCAAAAATTTGAACTTTTGACTGCCAAATGACCATTTTGCCCCTACAGTTGACTGTAGGGCAATTTAGGGTTTTGACTGTGCAATTTTGAGCTGAATGCCTTGAAACTTGATATGGGGATGCTTGACCATGTTTGTAAGCATATGAGACTTGATTGAGCCTTTGAACACTTCCTTTTCTTGATCAGACTCAAAACCCTAATTTTGACTGTATGTGAGACTGTTGCACTGCACAACCCTTGGGGAATTTTGTGACTTGGCTTGACAATTTCTTGAAGAATATGGGAGGGCAAATTTTGGGGTATAACAGTTGCCCCTGTTCAATCTTCTTAGACCTGAGGATGCAGATTGGCTGACGTGCCTTTCGTAATCCGAGGGTAAAAGATGATTGGACACTAGAGTGCCCGGAAATTTGCGCTCACATGTTAGTGCTGATGGGAATGGGCTTATAGATGCCATCTGGATGTTTGATTGCATAAGAGATTCCTTGGCGAGAACCTGCATACCTGCAAAAGAAAAATGAATACCTGACACGTTGCAGGAGCTGATTTTTTTTGAGAAAAATCTTGGTGACTTTAACTTCAACGACGCTTGTTGAGAAAAGACTGAGGGATTTTAACTTCAACGACGCTTGTTGAGAAAAGATCTGGGGTGTCTTCTACTGGGATAAGAATCAGGGAGATCTTAGGGTCGATCTGACTGAACCAGAGAGGCCTTTGACTGGGTAAGAATCAGGAAAATCTTAAGGTCGACTTAACTGAACCGGTCTAGGTCTTGAAATGTCTTCAACTGGATAAGCATCAGGGAGATCTTAGGTCGATCTGACTGAACCAGAGAGGCCTTTGACTGGATAAGCATCAGGAAAATCTTAGGTCGATTTAACTGAACCAGTCTAGGTCTTGAAATGTCTTCAACTGGATGAGCATCAGGGAAATCTTGGGACGATTTGACTGAACCGAAGAAGGCCTTTGACTGGATAAGCATCAGGAAAATCTTGGGACGATTTAACTGAACCGGTCTAGGTCTTGAAATGTAGCTTGAGAACTTAACTGGATCTTTCCTGAAAGATAAAAGTCAGTCATATGCAATGCATGATATGGATCAAGCAATGATGTTCTCAACATAAATGAGATTTGTATGATGCAGTGCGTTATGCATGCTATAATGATGTATGTGACGTTTTATGTATGTTTTCGTCTAGGAAAGTAAATCCTTGACGGGTGTCGGGAAATCGTATCCTGGGCTGATGTCGAAGAATAGATTTTGCTTCCGCTGGGGATGATAATTGCAAGAATACCGGTAGGAGAAGATGACTCCGTTGCGGAATAAACTTGACAAATGGAAGATTCTGTGGGGAGAAAAGATACTCTAGCGATCATGCTGGAAAGCAATACTCTGTGGGAAGAGTGATGCCTTGCTGAATGTTGATAGTAACTCTGTTGGGGATACTGTTGTTGTACTGGAAGTGTGAATTGACTTCGCTGGGGATAGGAAAGAACTACGTTAACGACGACCTTCCCTTGGCTTTTGGCTGAGGATAACCCAGTTATATCCTGTTAAAGAAATAACTCTTTAAATCAAGCCGGACGACGCGTTCGTGTCCTGTGAAGGATAAGCTTCCAGAATTTACTGGGGATAAGCTTACTGCTTGGGGAGATGAATTCCATCTTTCCTGGGGAACTTGGATGGGACTCTCCTGGCGAAATTTTGATAGTTTTGATATGCTGGGGAAGTGATTCCTTTGAATGTTGATGTATGCCGCCGGGGAACAATCTTTAGACCAAGACTGCCGGGGATGCTTGTTAAGAATATATGCTGCTGGGGAATATTGGGATCTACTCGAGGATACCCAATTTCCTTGAGACTTGTTAACTTTGTTTGAGGAAGAATGCATTAACTCACTCTCTGGGGAATTTAAGATGCCTGGTTAGGTTCTTTAGCTGAACCTACTTTGGTACTTTGGAGGATAGAACAATTAGACTGCTCAGACAACTCTTTATTGCCCCTGTTTCTAGTGTTACCTGCAATTAATTCTTTGTTTCGTATGCAAATATTTATGAGCTAGCAAATTATTGTCAATGCATATATCACAAATTGAACCTTGGACGTTCTTCGCAAAACAAAACAGAAAAAGAAAAACAGTTGGCACGTTTAACTGAAAAGTATATTTGTATTGATTTTGAATAGCCTGAAAATAGGCGCTTTGTGTACAAGAGGCTGACATCCTAGTAAGACGAACGTCGCCGAATAAGAGAGTTTATACAAGTTTTGTACAAAAGAAAATAAACAGCTGTGTGAAATATGAATGATCCACTGGGTTTCAACTCTGCTATCGCCTTTATAACTCTGAGCGTCTCATCACTTGATGACCTTGGTTGAAGGTGAAGCTGACTGATCGATGCCGTCTTGATGTAGATACCGGATTCTGGATGCAAAGTGATCCAATGAGACATAGTATTACGCTTTTATCCCTAATTTTTGCCTGGACTGCCCTTTCGGGTTTTCAGTCCACCGGGATACCCATTTTTGCCCAAGCCGCCTTTTCAGGTTTTCGACTTGCCGGGTGTACAGATTTTTCATTTTCATCCCTTCATTTTGCCCGAACCCTTTTGGTTCGACGGGAAGCCCTAATTTTTGCCTAGACATGTCAGCCTAGCGGGTCTTTTTTCATGCGTAGTATTTTTTGACTATGTCTGCATTGGCGGGGTGAGGAAGGTCGTCACCATCCATGTTGGTTAATATCATTGCTCCTCCTGAGAACACATGCTTAACCACAAATGGCCCTTCGTACGTAGGGGTCCATTTGCCCCTTGGATCACTCTGAGGAAGGATGATTCGCTTGATCACCAGATCCCCGACTTGATATTCCTGTGGTCTGACCTTTTTGTTAAATGCCCTGATCATTCGTTTCTGATACGTCTGACCATGGCAGATAGCAGCAAGTCTCTTTTCGTCAATAAGGTTGAGCTGATCAAGTCGTGTCTGGATCCAATCATCTTCATTCAGATTTGCATCCTTCATTATCCGGAGAGAAGGAATTTGTACTTCGATTGGCAAGACTGCCTCCATGCCATAAACCAGAGAGAAAGGAGTTGCCCCGGTTGACGTCCTAGCTGAGGTACGATACCCATGTAGAGCGAACGGTAACATCTCGTGCCAATCTTTATACGTTACTGTCATCTTCTGTACGATCTTCTTTATGTTTTTATTTGCTGCTTCTACAGCCCCATTCATCTTCGGTCTATAAGGAGAGGAATTGTGATGCTGTATCTTGAACTGTTCGCAGAGCTCAGCGATCATCTTATTGTTCAGATTGGTACCGTTGTCTGTAATAATCCGCTCAGGGACACCGTACCGACAGATCAGGTTTTGCCGGATGAACTGTGCCACAACAGTCTTGGTTACCGTAGCATAGGATGCTGCCTCAACCCACTTCGTAAAATAATCAATTGCCACTAGGATGAAGCGATGTCCATTAGATGCCGTAGGTTTAATCTCGCCGATCATGTCTATGCCCCACATTGCAAATGGCCAAGGCGCAGTCAGAACATTCAGGGGAACCGGAGGAACATGCACCTTGTCCGCGTAGATCTGGCATTTATGGCATGTCCTAGAATGTTGGTAGCAATCAGCTTCCATGGTGGACCAGTAATACCCTGCCCGTAGGATCTTCTTTGCCATGGTATGTCCACTGGAGTGTGTACCAAAGGTCCCTTCATGCAGCTCTTCCATGATTCTTTCTGCTTCAGTTTTATCTACACAACGCAGTAGGGTTGAATCCTGGTTTCGTTTGTACAAGATGCCGTTGCTAAGAAAGAACTTGGCTGCAAACCTCCTCAGGAATTTCTTATCATTGACAGATGCTCCTTCAGGGTATTCCTGTGCTTCCAGATATCTCTTCACTTCGTGGTACCAAGGCTTCTCAGTTACCAATTCAGTTTCGAGATCACAACAGTATGCCGGTTCGTCCAGTTTCCAGATGATGATCCGGGGAGCTTCATTATCCCATTTAACCTTGAACATTGAAGACATTGTAGCTAACGCGTCCGCCAGCTGATTCTCTTCTCTTGGAAAGTGCTCAAATGTTATCTCTGTGAAGTGGGGAATCAGGGCCAACACACATTCTCTGTAAGGAATCAAGTTTGGGTGTTTCGTATCCCACTCTCCTTTGATCTGATTGATCACAAGAGCGGAATCTCCGAAGACACTCAGAAATTTGATCCTCAGGTCGATCGCAGCTTGAAGACCCATAATACACGCTTCATACTCCGCCATGTTGTTGGTACAGTTGAAACACAGCCGGGCGGTGAGTGGAGTATGAGTACCTTGTGGAGATACGATTATGGCGCCGATACCATTTCCCAAAGCATTAGAGGCTCCGTCAAAGTGCATAGACCATCGGGATCCTGGTTCAGGTCCTTCATCCGGTCCAGGTATTTCACAGTCAGTTACTATCATAATGCTTTCATCTGGAAACTCGAAGTTCATTGACTGGTAGTCATCCACAGCTTGATGTGCTAAGTGGTCTGCCAATACACTTCCCTTGATGGCTTTTTGGGTCGTGTACTGAATGTCGTATTCCGTCAAGATCATCTGCCATCTTGCAATTCTCCCAGACAGAGCAGGCTTTTCGAATATGTACTTTATAGGATCCATTTTTGAGATTAACAAGGTAGTGTGAGTCAGCATATACTGTCTCAGCCGGCGAGCAGCCCATACCAAAGCGCAGCAAGTTTTCTCAAGCAGTGAGTATCGGGTCTCACAGTCGGTAAACTTTTTGCTAAGGTAATAAATGGCATGCTCTTTTCGGCCAGACTCGTCATGCTGCCCCAGCACACACCCCATTGCATTATCAAGCACTGTCAAATAAAGTATCAAAGGTCTCCCTTCAACTGGTGGCATAAGGATGGGTGGTTCTTGGAGATATTCTTTGATTCTGTCAAAAGCAGCCTGACATTCATCATTCCAACGTACTACCTGATCTTTCTTCAGCAGCTTGAAGATTGGTTCACAGGTAGCAGTTAAGTGTGAGATGAACCGAGCAATGTAATTCAGACGTCCTAGAAAGCCCCTGACTTCCTTCTCTGTCTTAGGAACTGGCATCTCTTGAATGGCTTTGACCTTAGCAGGGTCCACTTGAATGCCTTTATCACTGACCACGAAGCCTAGCAACTTCCCAGATCTTACCCCGAAGGTGCACTTGTTAGGGTTCAACCTCAGCTTGTACAGTTTCAACCGGTCAAACAGTTTCTGTAGATGATCAAGGTGTTCTTCCTCAGTCTGGGACCTAGCAATCATGTCGTCAACATACACCTCTATCTCATGATGGATCATATCATGAAATAAAGCAACCATGGCACGTTGGTAGGTTTCCCCAGCATTCTTTAGTCCAAAAGGCATGACTTTGTAGCAGAAGGTGCCCCACTGAGTAACAAACGTAGTCTTTTCCATGTCTTCCGGAGCCATCTTGATCTGATTGTAGCCTGAAAAACCATCCATGAAAGAGAACACTTTATGTTGAGCTGTATTATCAACAAGGACATCAATGTGGGGTAGAGGGAAGTCATCCTTGGGGCTGGCCCTGTTCAGATCCCTGTAATCGACACACATCCTGACCTTGCCGTCCTTCTTAGGTACCGGCACCACATTAGCAACCCACTGAGGGTAAGAAGTTACTGCAAGAAACCCGGCATCAAACTGCTTCATAACCTCGGCTTTAATCTTCTCGGACATCTCTGGACGCATACGGCGGACCTTTTGCTTAACCGGAGGGCATTCTTCTTTAGTCGGTAAGTGATGGACCACAATGTCGGTATCTAATCCGGGCATATCTTCGTAGGACCAGGCAAAGATTTCTTTATAGTCATGCAGCATCTGAGTCAACCGTTGCTTCACGCTGAGTTCTAGGTTGGCACCAATCTTCACCTCTTTCTTGTCTTCCTCAGTACCCAAGTTTATTATTTCCACTGGCTCTTCATGGGGTTGAATTGCCCTCTCCTCCTGTTGTAACAGTCTTGCAAGTTCACCAGGCACTTCGCAATCATCTTCACCTTCGTCTTCGGCTAAGTTGATCGGATTTTCGAAGTCATAACTGGCAGTAGCAGAGTCATTACCAGTGAGATCCAGAGTGGATCGAAACCTGTATGAGTGAGTGTGTGTGTAAATACAGCTGTTTTGCAATATGTAAAGAAAGGAAAGAAAAGGAGCGCAAAATTTGAATTGTGAAAAACGTCCAATGCTTTTATTCATGATATATGATAGTGACAAACAAAAGCCCTCATAAATAAAACCACGATGCCCCGGGTAGGACACCGGGCCATATAGTCTCAAATTATTGTTTATTACAAATCAAAAAACAAAGAAATTCATTACTGAGGAACAAAAGTTATGGGTGTAAAATCTTTAGCAGTACAATTGGTCAATCCACCGTCGGCCGTCGGGTAGATCCAGCTATCGAACTCTGACTCTCCCACTTCATCTTCCTCTCCAATAGCATTCACTTCAGAGTGAGTGATGAGCACCGGAGGTCTTCCAATTCTTGCCTTGCGCACCGCTTTCTGAGCTTCTGTGGTGAAACCCAGCCCAAACTTGTTAGTCTTAGGAGTAAGATCAGGAAGCTTGCCCCAGTTTGCACATTCACCTTTTTCGATCACAGCCCGGGCGTCCTTTAAGGAGGCCATCTTCATAGGAGAAACCTCTTCATCTTCTGCTGCTGCCAAGGTTTGTGGTACTTCCTCAAAATGTTGAAAGGGGGTTTCAATGAACTCCCCATCCATTTCCACGTATCTGAAAGAGTTGAGGTGGCTGACCATGTACTCCTCCTCCCCTTGCACTGTTACGATCTTCCCCCTGACCGGGTACTTGAGCTTCTGATGCAATGTGGAGGTCACAGCTCCAGCCTTGTGGATCCACGGGCGACCCAGCAAACAAGAATAGGACGGATGGATGTCCATCACATAGAACTTTGAATCGAATACCTGTGACCCAACCCTGATTGGGATGTCCACTTCACCATGCACCATTCTTTTGGACCCGTCAAAGGCCCGGACAACAATGCTACTTGGTTTGAGCTCTAGACCCTCACAATCCAGCCTATCCAGAGCCTTCTTGGGCAGCACGTTTAATGAAGAACCTGTGTCAACCAGCACATGAGCAAGAGTAGTGCCCCTGCATTCAATGGAGACATGCAGGGCATCATTATGGTTCTTCCCCTTTGCTGTCAGATCGGCATCAGAGAAACCCAGGCCATTATCAGCGGTTAGGTTGGCCACACAGTCGGTGAACTGGTCAGCAGTCGTCTCTTGGGGTACATGGGCAGTCTTTAAGAAAGCAATCAGAGCCTTTGCATGGGCCTCTGAACACAGCAGCAGTGACAACATGGAAATTTTAGAGGGGGTGTGCCCCAGCTGTTCTACAACGTTGAAGTCACTTTTCTTTATTATCTTGAGGATTTCTTCCATTTCCTGCTTGGAAGCCTCAACAATGGTCTTTGGTGCCTCCGTCCTGGCAGGCATATCAGCAGCAATTCCCTTGCCCCGAGTATCAGATGACTCAGTAGCAGGGGTGGATACTTGGTCAGGGGGAGAAACAGGCTCTCTGGCAGGTGTGAAGATCAAAGGCCTATGAATTGCCGGAGGAGCAATGTCTGGCGAGAACAGTCTTCCACTACGAGTGACCTTAGCAGGCCCGGTGATGTTGGAGACACCAGTATCAACGTTGCACTCTTGTTTCACACCCAGAACATAAACATCCGCCCCATAGTGCCATGGGACAGCCTTATCAGATTTGTAGGGTATAGGCCCCGGAACAGTAATGGTGATGGGGACACTCTTGTGAACTGACAAAATTTGGACAGGCTTCTTTGAAGGAGCCTCAGAATAGTTGTTGAAGATGGTAACGATCGACACTTCTTCAACAGGAGCAGCAGGAACAATAGTCTTTTCGAACAAAATCTCTCTACTATCTATCAGGTTTTGGATGCCTGACTTCAACAGAGAACAACCAGCAAGGGAAGCAACACATAGAGGGCAACTTTCGCTACATCCCGGAAATAAACCGGCTAGCAACAGATTCCTCTTGACCATCAGCAACGGAGTAGCAACATCGTCCACCGAAGCTACATACAAATCCTCCTCAACAGCATTCACCCCATGCTGGGGCATGGGAGCAGTTACAACATTCGGCTTCTCGGGCGCCTCAAACTGTATCTCCTTTGCATCAATGAGGTCTTGAATTTTATTCCTTAGGGCCCAACAGTCATCTGTGTTATGCCCCGGGCTATCAGAGTGATAAGCACAGCGAGCATTTGGATTGAACTTGGGGGATGCAGTGTTGGGAAACTTTGGAGCCTCCTTGACAGTCACTAAATTGGTGGATAGTAACTGTGGCAGGATCTGTGATAAGGTCATGTTTAACCGGGTAAACTCTCTCCGGGGTCTTTCAAACTTTTGAGGATTAGTTGGCCGAGGAGCGGCAGCAGGTTTGGCAATCATTACCGCACTGACAGATTGGCGGTGTTCAGGTCGCTCTGTTCTCCGGGAGCTATATACAGCACTAGTCTCCTTTTTGAAGGGTTTCTTCTCAGTACTGGAGGAGGCAACTTTCTGTATCTTCCCCGATTTTATACCGGCCTCAATCCTTTCACCAGTCAGGATCAGATCAGTAAACCCAGCAGAGGAATTACCAATGAGATGATTGAAAAATGGACCAGATAGGGTCCCCAAGAACATATCTACCAGCTCCCGATCCGTCAATGGTGGCTGCACCCTGCCAGCCAGGTCTCTCCATTTCTGAGCGTACTCCTTAAAACCTTCACCTGACCCTAGCGACATACCCTGGAGCTGGGTACGCGTAGGAGCGAGGTCGGCATTATACTGATACTGCTTGTAAAAAGCAGTGGCCAGATCCTCCCAGTTACGAATGCTGATTCCATCCAGCTGATAGAACCAGTCGAGGTGAGTCCCTGAAAGACTCTCCTGGAAGAAGTGGATCCAAAGGTTCTTGTCTGCTGTGTAAGGCTGGATCTTCCTTACATAAGAACGGAGGTGCATCTTGGGACAGGAAGCCCCATCATACTTCACGAAGGCAGGTGTTTTGAACTTGTGTGGGATCACCACTCCAGTAGATAACCCCAAGTCTCCGAAATCCAATCCAGGCACCCGTTGAACTTCCACAGCCTTTAATCTGTCTTCCAGCTGTTTGTACCGGTCTTCAGCAGGAGGGTACTGTTCGTCGTTGAAGTCTGTTTCAGTATCAGAGCCCACAGGAGTAGTGACCTCTCTTTCTTGGTGACTACCTTCCGTCACAGATGGAGGAGTCCTTTCAGCTTCAACCAAAGTGTTCCCGAGTCTGCGCCCAGTGTTAAATAGCACAGTCCTCCTCTTCTTCTTAGTCTTCTTCAGAAGCATGGTCTTCAACTCTTGTTGACCCTGAGCCAAGCCCTTGATCAGCTCCTGAAATTGGGCGTTCTGCGCCTGAAATTGGACATTTTGCGCCTGAAGAGCCTTGATGGATGCCTCAGTTGATGATTCAGGATTCATGATGCTGAAATAAACAGCGAAGAACGGTAAACAACCTGAAAAGAAGAGTAACTATGATGCACATGATGAATGATATGTGCTTATGCAATGCATTCAAGAGTTCGAAAATTCAAGTTTGTTGTAGACCAAAAGGAACACACGTTATTATTAAGAAAATCATTGTTTAATACATCAAAGCCTCATGGGCAAAAGTACAAAAAGATCAAATCAATCCCAAAATATGTTGCGCATCTTCTTTGGAGCTATGTAAGTGTTGAGGTTCCTTTCCTCGTGCAACAGGCGGGTGAGCTCCAAGACCTTCTTTTCACTGGCATGCAAACTAGTCTCAAGAGAATTCCGCTCTTCCTTAAGCTGGATCCAGCTCTTCTGCATCTCTTCCCAGGATGTGGGCATATCAGGGTGCTGAATAACATGAGACACCTCTCCTTCCAAGGCAGACTCTTTGATTACTGGAAGCATGTGAGGATAAGGCATTACTAACTTCTGAGAGCGGGCTCGTACCCACTTGAGGTAAGGCTCCAAAGGGATGGAGTTCCTGTGCCCCAGTGTCTTGCTGTCTATCCTACTAGGCATCCTCCAAGCTCTGATAAATCTCTGGCGAAGTCCTTGAGTATCGTTGTCGAAGTCAAAAACTATGTCAGGTATCAACATGTCATGAGGACCATCCCTCCGAGCATAACCAAATTGTCTCCAAGCCAGGCATGGACTATAAGTAATACCCCCTCTGATTCCAAGTAAAGGAACATTAGTATACTCCCCGCAACGATCAATGATAGTGACATCTTCTCTGGACCTAGGGCACCAATGTATATCTGCATGTGTAAGAGTCATCAATCGTTGTGACCATCTCAAACCCCGCTCGTTCTTCAGGACTGATTGTGGAAGGTGCGAAATAAACCACTTTCCCAGGAGAGGAGTGCAACACATAAGGACACCTCTTTTTCTCATGGTTCGAGTGTAACATGAGTGAAGGAGGTCCCCCAGCAATGTAGGTATAGGATTCCTGGATATAAAGATCTGGACAGCATTGATATCAACAAGCTGGTCTGGGTTAGGGAACAACACCAAACCATAAACAAGGAGGGCCACAACCTTTTCAAAAGCTTGTAAGTCAAGAGAGTTCCAACATTCATAGGCCTTTTCAAACAGAAACCTGGCTAAGAACCCTTTGATACCACTTCTAATTTCCCAATGTCCCTTGAGGTCAGATGACTGTAAATGCAAGGCTTTAGCAATCTCTTCAAGCTTAGGTTCCTTTTCTGTACCGTTGAAGGGTAGCTGATCAAGGATAGGGATCTTCAAGAGTCGGGAGAACTCCTCCAATGTAGGTACCAATTGATAGTCCAAGAAGGTGAAACAGTGATGCAGAGGGTCAAAGAATTGGAACAGGACCTTTATCATATCTTCCTCAATGTTGGTGTTGACCAAGCTAATGAGGCTTCCATGCCTTTCACTGAATGAAGAGTTCTCGGGAATCCTGGATATAAGCTCCTTAAGCTGAGGAGGGATCTTTACAAGACTGATTGGAATTGTCTTTCTACGAACAGTTTCCATGTCCTACAAAACAAGAACAAAGATGAAAATTCGAACCCCTGAAATGGTTAGTCAATGCGTATGATGCTGGATGATGTCATGATACTATGATTAAACACAGATATTTACAAAGACAAACATGTAAGGCACACAAGGCACACAAGACAGGCCCTTAAGGTTTAAGGCCAGCATGGGGTCTGGGTAGTACCCTCTTGAAGTTGGTGGGTTCATCCTGTCCTAATCAAAGTAACCGGGTTCTAAGGTTCCCAATATCACGGGATTGCTTTCATTGTTCATCGTTTCGATTTAGCCACTGAACTGGCGACCGAAATATTCCAGGAAAGCAACCCTCAATTGAGTGTAGTATCGAGTATCAACCAACCTCGGACTGCACCAAAGTCAGTTATCTCACTACCCTAAAGAGGCCAAGATGGTTCAATTAAGGTTCCTAAGGTCTGTTGATGCTTCATGACACCACATGGAGGCCCCGTACTCTCCTTGACTGACTCAAGGGTTACCGGTACACACCAAAGTGCCACATCAACATAGCAGACTGTTTCAACCATGTCGGTATACCCCACACAGTTCCCTCACAGCCTTGTTGCTACTTTCTAAGAAGGTATCCCCCAGATCCGGGTTAGGATCTATAGAACTCCCAAGCAACCCACAATTTTAAAGCACACAAGGAAAACAATTGAAAACACAGTTGTAACTAGCCCTAAGGTACACCTCACTTTAAGTGTTTCCCCAGCAGAGTCGCCAGTTCTGTGATCGGTGGATCTGGAACTGACTGTTTTAAAGCTGGTTCGCGAAATGTCGCGGAAGCAAGAGTCGCCACCGTCTTTTATTTTCTCCAAATGGAAAGGACAAAAGCACAGAAAAATTCCTTAAAGAGATTGCTCTCGGTTCGGGAGGTAGGTTATAGAAAGGGAAGGTGTTAGCACCCTTTCTATCCATGGTTATCCATGGGCTCTTAGATACTTGCTCATTGTGTTTTCAAAATTGTTTGTTTGCTTTTCAATGTGGGTTTAAAAAGTTTCTTTGAAAAATTTCAGTTCGACTCGTACGTCAGAGTGTTTGAAAAAATTGTTTTGAAAGCTTTTGAAAAGTGTTGGTGTGAAAAGATTTCAGTTTGTTTTGAAGAGAGCAAGTATCCTTGAGAACCTACCTACCCTAAGGAATTCGTCTGTGTAAATGTCCTTTTAAAGTAGTGCCATCCCACCATTGAGAGTTAGGTAGCACCACCGTTGGAGGTGTTCGGGTCAATTCGAGTTTTAGGGACGTGGTGATCACCAGAGCAATAGGAAGACACCTTAGAAGCTACCCCCATGCCAGGTTCCCGGATCATGAGGACTTACTAAGACGTTTTCTACTCGACGACCACCTTTCGAAAGGCAACAGTGAGGCGTACCCTAGGGGTGGTGTGTGCGGTCCGTGTGTCATGTTTCAATTATTTTGTCTTGTCATGTTTGTTGTGATCTACGCTTGATTTTATTTTTGGGCATTCATTCTTTCATGTTATTGTTTAACAGTTGTATAGCTTGCGGGAATTTAAAGTGCGGAAAAGATAAAAGTCCTACGCTATTACAAAGGGCGCGGGTCCACATCGCCAAAATAAACCGAACCCGATTTAAAATAAATTGCAGAAAAGAAATGTCTAATAGCTATTACATGGCTTTGGTACAATTACATTATATTCACAACAGAAATAAATGAAACGCGCGAAAAAAGAAAATAATCAAATGCGAGGGCGTTGAACCCTTTAAAGGAATTAAAATAATTAAGTTATCTAAAATTAAAATTGAATGAAAAATGGTATTTTTGTGTTTTTTAGATTTAAAAGAAAAAAAGAAAAACTAATTGAAATTAAATTAAATATTAGACCTAATTCTATTATTTTTTAAGTTTATTATGAAAATTTTAACTTTTAACCTAATCTAATTCTAAATTAATTTATGCACCTTTTTTAATTTATGAAAATAAATAAATAACATTATTATTCTGAAAAAAGGGAAAAAATAAAAAAAAGAAAATAAAAGTCATTAAACCTAAATTCTAATTTTTTTGGATTTTTATTAAAAAGAGATTAAAGTTGCACCCTAATTAAACTAAATAATTTACATGTTAATATTTATAAAAAAAAATATTTAAAATAAGATAATTATTAATTTTTTTGACTTTTCTGATTTTTGTGATGTTTTTGCATTTTGGTTAAAAATTAAATAAAACAAATAATTAAAATAACATAGCAATTAAAAATAATGAAAATATAAGCAAAATAAATTAAATGGGCAAACCAGGGTGGGGTGTAGCCCCAGAATTGGAGGTTCAGATTTGAAAAGCCTGGCCCATTTGCTTGAATTGGTTGACTTTCCTGGATAGAGTGCTGCACGTTGACTGGAATCTATGATACACCTTTGGTCATGGCCCTTGGATTGCTTCTGATGGACGCGTGGAGGTTGATTTTTGAGTGTGCATGGTGTACCCCTATAGTAACGCTGCATGGGAATTAGGATAGAAAAACATTATGGAAATTGTTCTGACCTGGGACTCGAACCCAGGTCAAGGACGTGAACAATCCCTTTGCTTACCAATTGAGCTGAAACGCGCGTGTTAATATATTACAACAAACAAATAATAAAAACAAAACAAATTGTTAGTGGATGACTTGGCGCGAACTTTCAAACACGCCAATCGCTGTGTGACACGAGACCTTCTTCTTCCTCATCCTGTAAAACAAAACCCTATGGCCACAGTTTTTTATGCGTGGCTTAAAGCTAGCTACAGAAAAATAGCGATTAGCTTATTTCCTAATATAAATTAGGCGCGAGTATGTAAATCTTTTCGTCCAGATGCATGGAGTGTGATGGCAATGGTCTTGAGCTCTGATTTTTCTTATTTACAAAAGCCCTAAATTAAGCTCTACAAAACCCTAGAACATGAAAATGGTGGAATCACGTATGATCACTAAAAATGCAATTGAATATAATGGAGAGCTTAGAAACTTTGTAAGGAACAAGGATATATGTTTGAAATGCAATGAAGAGGCTTGGAATTGAGAATACGATTTCAAATATTTTGAGATACAGTCTGAGTTAGGGGTACCAATTCAGGGTGTTTTAATTGATGTGAACGATTGAGAAACCTTCAGTGACGTCTCAGGATGCTATTAGGAAAAAAATTAAGGCTTAAAACTCTCCCTAACCTTGATTTCAGATTTGACTTATATGCCTCATTTTTCAAATTGTCCAATGGCTTTTCAGCGCAGCATTTGGTCTCTTATGGTTAGGGTTTGACTCAGTGATGATAATGGAATGGAATTGGCTAGTTATTTGACCTAGATTCAAGCTCATGAAGGAATTAGTCTTAGGGTTTTCACTCTTAACCATTTTTCCTCCTTTTTAGCCAAAACCTAGACCTAGTGTGCAAATGAACCCTAGCCTGATTTCTTGAGTTGGTTCATGATACATAGAAATTGTCCAAGTTCACATGACACTATTCCATTGGTTTTTCAATTTTATTTGAATTTTCAAAGAATTAAAATGAATTAAATCATCAAAAATTAAATAAAATAAAAAAAATCAATATTTGGTCTTGAAATTAACCATGGGACACGTGTGTGGCATGACAAGGATGAACCAAGTGGAAAAAATGGGGCCCTTTTGTCAAAAATTGGATTTTCAAGGATAGTTGACTTTTGCCATTTCACAAAAATTTCCCAACTTCTACAAGGCATAACTTGCTCAATTTTTAAGCTTTTCACATGTTCTTGGACATTTTGGAAAGGTCTTTGAGTCCTTTAACCAATGCCTTTGGTCCCAGGTCATTTTGATTTACCAATCTCAAGTTATGGCCTTTGACTTAAAGTCCCTTTTTGTTGACTTTTGAAAATGACCTGTAATGTTGAAATTGATAACTTTTTGTGAGAGCATTTCTTGGACTTGGAACATGAAGATGAATTGTAGGAAATGTCTTTCTCTTCAAAATGAGCTTTGGATGGAATTTTTCTGACAATCCATGTGAAAGTTATGCCCTGGTCAATTTCAGTTGACTTTTTCAGCTGTCCAAATATAGCAACTTTTGCATCTTTGATGATTTCTGAGCCAAATTTTGAGAATCATGATCAAGCATTGATCAAATGATGTTTGTGGCTTCAAAATGATATGTTGACCAAAAATTTGAACTTTTGACTGCCAAATGACCATTTTGCCCCTACAGTTGACTGTAGGGCAATTTAGGGTTTTGACTGTGCAATTTTGAGCTGAATGCCTTGAAACTTGATATGGGGATGCTTGACCATGTTTGTAAGCATATGAGACTTGATTGAGCCTTTGAACACTTCCTTTTCTTGATCAGACTCAAAACCCTAATTTTGACTGTATGTGAGACTGTTGCACTGCACAACCCTTGGGGAATTTTGTGACTTGGCTTGACAATTTCTTGAAGAATATGGGAGGGCAAATTTTGGGGTATAACAACCGGCTTTGGTGCAGTCCAAAGTTGGTAGATACTCGATACTACACTCATTGAGGGTTATTTTCTTGGAATATTTTGGTCGCTAGTTAAGTGGCTAAACCAAAACAATGAACAATGAAAACAATCCAGTGATATTGAGCTCCTTAGAACCCGGTTACTATTTATAGGACAGGTTTTTAAGCCAACTACACTCAAGAGGGTACTTACCTATGAAACCCCATGCAAGCCTGAAACTAGGGTTTGGTGTGATTTGCTTGTACATATGTTTTGTGCATACATCATAAACATCATGAAGCATCATATGCATTTACTAACCATTTCAAGGGTTTGGATCTTCATCTTTGTTCTTGTTTTGTAGGTCATGGAAATGCCTCGCAGAAATACCATTCAAGTCAACCTTGTGAGAATCTCTCCTCAACTCAAGGAGATCACTTCAAGAATTCCGGAAAATTCATCCTTCAGTGAAAGACATGGTAGACTGCTCAGCCTAGTCAACACCAACATTGAAGAAGACATGATGAAAGTGCTATTCCAGTTCTTTGACCCCCTTCACCATTGCTTCACTTTCCCTGATTATCAGCTGGTTCCCACTTTGGAAGAGTTTTCTCAACTCCTAAGAATCCCTATCCTTAATCAACTACCCTTCAACGGTACGGAGAAGGAACCAAAGCCTGAAGATGTTGCTCGAGCATTACATCTACAACCATCTGAAATCAAGGGGCATTGGGAAACCAGAAGCGGCGTCAAAGGATTCTTAGCAAAATTCTTGTTGGAGAAGGCACAAGAATGTTGGAACTCATTGGACCTACAAGCATTTGAAGAAATTGTGGCACTCCTTATCTATGGGTTGGTCTTGTTCCCAAATCCTGACCAATTGGTAGATGTCAACGCTGTCAAAATCTTCTTGTCCAGAAATCCAATACCAACATTGCTTGTAGACATCCTTCACTCATTTTACACACGAACAATGAGAAAGAGGGGTGTTCTCATGTGCTGTACTCCTATCCTCGCAAGGTGGTTTATTTCGCACCTTCCACAATCTGTCTTGAAGAATGACCAAAGTACAAGGTGGTCCCAATGATTGATGACTCTTACTCATTCTGATGTGCATTGGTGTTCTCGGTCCAGAGAAAATGTCATCATCGTCGATCGTTGCGGGGAGTTTCCTAATGTTCCTTTACTTGGAATCAGGGGAGGTATCACCTACAACCCTTGCCTAGCTTTGAGACAATTTGGATATGCACGGAGGGATGGCCCTCATGACATGTTGATTCCTAGCCTAGTTTTTGACTTCGACAACGATGCGCAAGGACTTCGCCAAAGATTCATCAGAGCTTGGGGAAAACTCAACAAGGTTGATAGCAAGACTCTGGGACACAAGAACTCCATCCCTCTTGAGCCCTATCTCAAGTGGGTACGAGCCCGAGCCCAAAGTCTAATGATGCCTTATCCTCATGTACTCCCAGTGATTAAAGAGCCCATCAATGAAGGAGAGGTCCCCTACACCATCCTGCATCCAGACATGCCTACATCGTGGGAGGAAATGCAGAAGAGTTGGATTCAGCTCAAGGAGGAACGGAACACTTTTGAAGCTAGCTACTACGCCAGTGAAAAGAAGGTTCTAGAGCTTACCCGCCAACTCCACGAGCAAGAGGCCCTCAATACCTACATCACACCAAAGAGGATGCGCAATGTCTTTCTGCCTTGAGAAGTTTATGTTGTAACATTTGGCCCATGGGGCATTTATGTACTAACAGATTTCTTCTTATTAATATGACGTGCGTTCTTCTTTGTCTGAAACAATTTTGAATGTCCTAAATCCTTGAATGCATTGCATACATCAGCATACCATTCATCATGTGCATAAGCAGGTCTCACTCCAGGTTTCCTTATCTATCTGCTGTTTATTTCAGTAGGATGGATCTCGAGCAAACAGTCAAAGACCTACAAGCCCAGAATGCACAGTTCCAGCAACTCTTGATGACCTTGGTCAAGAGTCAAGAGGATATCAAGGCTCATCTGGAGAGTAGAGACCCAGTGAAGAAGAAAAAGAGGGTCGGAGTGGCTACTTTGGGGAGAAGATTTGACAGAGAAGCTCGAAGGGTGCTTGAATTTCCTCCTACTTCTGATGAAGGGACTAGTAAAAGAGATCGGGTTGCGGTGCCTTCCGAGTCTGATGCAGAGGAGGAAGAGGTTGAAGAGGACGAAGATTATTCTGACCAGCAGTACCCTCCAGCTGATGATAAGTACAAGGGTTTAGAAGACAGATTGGCTGCTATGGAATTGCAAAGGGTACCGGGTTTGGATCTTGAAGACATGGGCTTGGTCGCCGGAATTGTGATTCCCCCAAAATTCAAGGTGCCAGTGTTTGTAAGGTATGACGGGTTGTCCTGCCCCAAAATGCATCTCAGGTCCTATGTGAGAAAGATTCAACCCTATACGGCAGATAAAAATCTCTGGATTCATTTCTTTCAAGACAGCCTGTCGGGAGCTCAGTTGGAATGGTTCTATCAGTTAGAAGGAACCAGTGTCAGAAATTGGGAAGATTTGGCCACTGCTTTCTATAAACAATACCAGTATAATTCTGATCTTGCTCCTACCCGTACCCAACTTCAGGGTATGTCACTAGGAACAAGTGAGGGATTCAAGGAATATGCACAAAAATGGAGGGATTTGGCTGGCAGGGTGCAGCCTCCTCTAACCGATCGTGAGCTCGTTGATATGTTTCTTGGGACCCTATCTGGGCCATTTTTCAATCATTTAATTGGTAACTCTTCCGCAGGGTTTACCGATTTGATCTTAACAGGTGAAAGAATTGAGGCTGGCATCAAGTCAGGAAAGATTCAGAAGGGTGTCGCTGCAAGTGTTGAGAAGAAGCCGTTTAAGAAGGAGACAGCTATGGTATATTCTCAGAAAAGAGCAGGGAAGATGGAGCGTCGGCCAACTGTGGGGGCCGTGATGATTTAAAACACTCCAAGTGAGCCGCCTCGCTACAACCAATCCAGACCAAACCAGCAACGGGTGGAAAGGCCACACCGGCAGTTCACCCGTATTAATATGACTCCAGCGCAGGTGCTTCCCCATCTGTTGAATTTGAATCTTGCCACTATCAAGGAGGCGCCAAAGAATGTAAACACATCCTCTCCACATTATCATGCCAATGCTAAGTGCGCCTATCATTCAGACAGTGTTGGACACGACACCAACGATTGTTGGGCACTCAAGCATAAGATCCAGGACCTGATAGAGGCTAAGGAGGTAGAGTTTGACGCTCCAGAAAAACCCAATGTGATATCTGCACCTATGTCGAAGCACGGTCGGAATGTCAATGCCATTGAAGAGGATCTGTATGTTGCTGACGTTAGTGATCTGACTACTCCACTGTTAACCATTAAGTTGAATTTGTTAAGGGCCGGGATCTTCCCGGGATGTAAAGAAGACTGCTACTGTTGCCACTCTCTGCCATTTGATTGTCCGCTATTAAAGGAAGGCATCCAAGGCCTCATGGATAGCCGACAAATTTTGTTCGAAAAAGTTCCTGCTGTTCCAGTTCATGTTGAAAATGTCTCAATCATAACCATTCACGCCAATCTTTCCGAGGCCGTCAAAAAGCCAGTTAAGATTACACCAGCTGCAAAGTCTATACCTTTGAAGATAACAATGTCGGGGCCTGTTCCCTATGTTTCTGAGAAGTCGATACCTTGGAACTATGGTGGTGACATCTACTACCATGGTATCAAGCAAATCGAGGTAATTGAAGAAAATTCAGATGATGAAGAAGCCAGCATTAGTAACATTGCGGGCACCAGCAAAATCACCAGGAGCGGGAGAATATTTTCTCCAGAGATTACTCCTCCAAGAGCAGTTTTTGGACCCTCGTCAGCTAAAGAAGTCCTCCCTGCACCAGTAAAGCTCTCTGCTAGAACTCCTTTGATTGAAGAAATTTTCGTTCCTAGTGCTGTCTCTCCTACCATTGCCGATAAAGGAAAAGGAATACAAGATGAGCCCGTCAGGACGAGGGCTCAACCTTTGGTGATTCCGGAAGCCTCCAAGAAAGAAATGGACGAGATTTTGAGGATAATCAAGAGAAGTGATTACGATGTGGTGGAACAGTTGGGGCAAACCCCCTCCAAGATCTCCATGCTGGCACTATTGCTTTGCTCAGAAGCGCACGCTCAAGCTTTGATTAAGTTTCTAAAGGCAGCTCATGTGCCCCAGGAAACCTCTGCAGATCAATTCCAACATTGCGTGGCTAGTCTGACTGCAGACAATGGATTAGGTTTTTCTGATGCCGACCTGACCCCTAAAGGCCGAAATCACAATGATGCGTTGCATATTTCAATCGAGTGTCGCGGAACCACCCTTGCGCATGTTTTGGTTGATACCGGTTCATCGCTGAATGTTTTGCCTAAGAAGGCCTTGGACCGGCTAGATTGCGAAGGGTTGGAATTGAAGCCGAGTGATATTGTCGTCAGAGCTTTCGATGGGTCGAAAAGAATGGTCCATGGAGAAGTTGAAATTCCTGTCAAGATAGGTACCGAGGTGTTTAAATCCACTTTCTATGTAATGGACATCCGTCCATCATACTCCTGCCTGCTGGGTAGACCTTGGATACACCATGCTGGGGCAGTCACCTCCTCCTTGCACCAGATGCTGAAATATCCTGTAAAGGGAAAGATCATTACGGTCCACGGCGAAGAAGAGTACATGATTAGCCATTTAAATTCTTTCCGATATGTGGAGGTTGAAGGGGAGTTCATTGAGACACCGTTTCAACATTTCGAAGAAGTGCTTCCTGAGATAGCAATGGCGAAGTTGACAGCTGAGACACCGAGACAGATGGCCAGGATGGCATCTCTGGAGGATGCAAGGGCTGCAGTTAAAGAAGGGAAGAATTCAGCGTGGGGGCAGTTACCCGATTTTCCGCATAAGGTTGATAAGCTTGGATTAGGTTTCACCACCGCTGACCAGAAAGCTATGCGCCGGTCAAAGATTGAGAGAGCGCCAGTCAAAATTTCTCCTTACCGAATCAACGCCCTGGAAGATGAAGACAAAGAAAGCAACTTTGAAGAATGGATTCATCCAACTGTCATAGGAGGGTTGAGCAATTGGGAGGCTAAAGACTTTGTCCCCATCACTTTTATTCCTCAGTAATTTATCTATCAAACATTTCCTATTTGGTCTGTAATATTTTACTTTCAAACAATCCGTACACTATCTTTCCACCTCCTGCCTTACCCGGGGCATGTAGGTCCACTTGTAAGGGTTTTGACTATCTTTCATATTCATATGCCATGTTTAATGATTCATTGGACGTTTTTCATTTGATAAACTGCTTGTGTTCATTTTCTTTCCTTTTGCATTTTTGTTTAAGGATGGCTATCCCTTACACACACCCACACTCACCAATGCAGGTACCCATCCACTCCGGATTCCATGGGTGACTATTCTGTTGTATCTTTCAATAACTCTGAAGACCTGGTCAATCTAGCCGAGTATGAAGATGACGAAGGTTGTGAAGTACCCGGGGAACTAGCCAGACTCCTGCAACAAGCGGAAAGGGCCATCTTACCGCATGAAGAGCCATTGGAAGTTGTTAACTTGGGAACCGAGGAGGACCGGAAGGAGGTACAAGTAGGTGCCAACCTGGAACCAAAAGTCAAGGAGCGCCTGGTACAGTTGCTGAATGAGTATGTTGAAATCTTCGCTTGGTCCTATGAAGACATGCCGGGTCTAGACACAGACATCGTGGTTCACCGTCTCCCCACAAGAGAAGACTGTCCACCGATTAAGCAAAAAGTTCGCCGAATGAGGCCGGACATGTCCGAAAAAATCAAAGCAGAAGTAATGAAGCAGTTCAATGCTGGCTTTCTGGCCGTTACGTCCTATCCTCAATGGGTCGCTAATATTGTGCCAGTGCCTAAGAAGGATGGCAAAGTCAGAATGTGTGTGGACTACCGGGATTTGAATAGGGCCAGCCCTAAGGATGATTTCCCGCTACCTCATATTGACATCTTGATCGACAATACAGCTCAGCATAAGGTGTTTTCCTTCATGGACGGATTCTTGGGTTACAATCAAATCAAAATGGCCTCCGAGGATATGGAGAAAACAACTTTTGTCACACAATGGGGCACTTTCTGTTACAAAGTGATGCCGTTCGGGCTGAAGAACGCAGGGGCAACTTATCAACGCGCCATGGTAGCTTTATTTCATGACATGATACATCATGAGATTGAAGTTTACGTAGACGATATGATAGCTCGGTCACAAACAGAGGAAGAGCACCTTGAACATCTGGAAAAGCTGTTTGCCAGATTGAAAGAATACAAGCTCAGGCTGAATCCAAGCAAATGTACTTTTGGAGTTAGGTCTGGTAAACTCCTGGGATTCATTGTAAGCAGCAAAGGCATTGAAGTCGATCCGGCAAAATTGAAAGCAATACAAGAGATGCCTGCTCCCCGTACTGAAAAGGAAGTTAGAGGTTTCTTGGGGCGCATAAACTATATTGCCAGATTCATTTCACATTTGACCTCTACCTGCGAGCCAATTTTCAAACTCTTGAAGAAAGATCAGGTAGTTGAGTGGAACGACGACTGCCAAGCTGCTTTTGATAGAATCAAGGAGTATTTGTTAGAACCTCCTATTCTGATGCCACCCGTCGAAGGAAGACCATTGATCATGTATTTGACCGTCTTGGATAACTCAATGGGGTGTGTTTTGGGCCAGCATGACGAGTCTGGTCGAAAAGAGCATGCTATTTATTACCTTAGCAAAAAGTTTACCGACTGTGAGACCCGCTACTCACTGCTCGAGAAAACTTGCTGCGCTTTGGTATGGGCTACTCGCCGACTAAGACAGTATATGTTGACTCATACTACCTTGTTGATATCCAAAATGGACCCTATCAAATATATCTTCAAAAAGCCCGCTTTATCTGGAAGGATAGCCAGATGGCAAATGATCTTGACCGAGTATGACATCCAGTACACCACCCAAAAATCTATAAAAGGGAGTGTATTAGCTGACCATCTGGCTCATCAGGCTATCGAAGACTATCAACCCATGAGATTTGATTTCCCAGACGAGGACATCATGAATTTGGACAACATTAAAGGTGACGGACCGTATGACGGACCCGAAAAGGGATCCCGATGGACCCTGTACTTTGATGGTGCTTCAAATGCACTCGGAAACGGCATTGGCGCAGTACTCATTTCTCCGGAAGGATGCCACACTCCTTTCACGGCCCGACTTTGCTTCAGCTGCACAAACAATATGGCTGAGTATGAAGCCTGCATCTTTGGTCTCAAGGCTGCTATAGACTTGGGGATCAAATCTTTGATCGTATTCGGGGACTCGGCTTTGGTCATCAGCCAGATCAAAGGAGATTGGGATACCAAACATCCTAATCTTATTCCATACAAAGAACATGTTCTGACATTGTTGCCTCACTTCGAGCAAATTACCTTCGAGCACTTTCCGCGAGAAGAGAATCAGCTAGCCGATGCTCTGGCCACAATGTCCTCCATGTTTAAACTCAACTGGGATAACGAGGCTCCCCAAATCACCATCGAGCGAATGGATGAACCCGCGCATTGTCACGAGATTAATACCGAAGAAGTAGTGGAACAACCTTGGTTCCATGAAATCAAGAGGTATCTCGAGACCCAAGATTATCCTGAAGGAGCTTCCGTGAATGACAAGAAGTTCTTAAGGAAATTCGCTGCTAAGTTCTTCCTGAGCAACGGCATCCTTTACAAACGAAGCCATGATTGTGTATTACTCCGATGTGTGGATAAGGCTGAAGCAGGGTTGATCATGACTGATATACACAGCGGCCCATTTGGCACTCACTTGAGCGGGCATACAATGGCTAAGAAGATCCTAAGGGCAGGCTATTACTGGTCTACCATGGAGACTGATTGCCATCAACATTCCCGTACTTGTCACAAGTGTCAAGTCTATGCTGATAAAGTTCATATCCCTCCGGTTCCCCTCAACGTCATGACTGCTCCATGGCCCTTTGCAATGTGGGGCATTGATATGATTGGAGAGATCAAACCCACGGCTTCCAACGGAAATCGCTTCATCCTGGTTGCCATTGACTACTTCACTAAATGGGTCGAAGTCGCTTCCTTCGCCTCTGTCACCAAAAATGTGGTTGCCCGCTTTATCAAGCAAAATCTCATATGTCGGTACGGTGTTCCAGACAGGATTATCACAGACAACGGTACAAATCTGAATAACACAATGATCACTGCATTATGCGAACAGTTCAAGATTTATCATCACAATTCATCTCCCTATCGGCCGAAGATGAACGGTGCTGTTGAAGCTGCGAACAAAAATATTAAGAAGATTATTCAGAAAATGACAGTCACTTAAAAAGACTGGCATGAGATGTTACCGTTTGTGCTGCATGGATACCGTACGACGATACGTACTTCAACTGGGGCAACCCCATTTTCTTTGGTTTATGGCATGGAAGCTGTTTTTCCTATGGAAGTTCAGATCCCGTCTCTAAGGATTATGAAGGATGCAGGTTTGAATGAAGATGATTGGATGCAGACCCGACTTGATCAACTCAATCTGATCGACGAAAAGCGACTTGCGGCTATATGTCATGGTCAGACGTATCAAAAATGGATGATCAAGGCCTTCAATAAGAAAGTCAGACGTCAAGTGTATCAAGTCGGAGATCTAGTAGTCAAGCGGATTATCTTGCCGCAAAGTGATCCCAGGGGCAAATGGACTCCTACATACGAAGGACCATTTGTGATCAAGAGCATATTTTCTGGTGGTGCAATGATTCTGACCACCATGGACGGCGACGATTTGCCGCACCCTGCGAATGCAGACATAGTCAAAAGATACTACGCATAAAATAACCCGACAAGTCGAAAACCCGAAAGGGCGGCTTGGGCAAAAATGGGCATCCCGGTGAACCGAAAACCCGAAAGGGCGGTTCAGGCAAAAATTAGGGATAAAAACAAAAAAAATCTGTACACCCGGCAAGTCGAAAACCCGAAAGGGCGGCTTGGGCAAAAGGGGGTTTCCCGGTGGATCGAAAACCCGAAAGGGCGATTCAAGCAAAAATTAGGGAATTAAAGCGTATGACTATGTCTCGTCGGATCACTTCCAAGACAATCTCTTCATCAACCGGTTCCAGGTTTCTAATCAATCCAGCCATCGTCAAACGAAGCATTGGATGGACAGATGTTCAGAGTTGTGAAAGCTACAGCAGAATGGAACCCCCTGGAATTATTTCACATAGCCATCTTTATTTTGTATAAATTTTTCAAATATTTACGGCAAGATCCTCTTACTAGGATGATTGTCTCCTTTGTACAAATATACTCAAAGAAAATCAATACAAATACTCTTCCCAAAATTTGTGTCATTTCCCTTTTTCTTTTTCTCTTGCACTATTTGTTTTATTTTGAGAAACGTCCAATGTTTTGTTAAATAGGCATATGCATTTGAAACATGATCACTTCCTAATTGAACCTAAGAAAAGGATTACTGATATGATGAAAGTACAAACGGACATTTTGACACCCTTTCAAAGGAAATCCCTCAAGATCTGTAATCCACATCCCTGGCAAACCCTGAGGTCTATCTCCAGCAGACCCTCGAAGCTTATCCCCAGTAAGGTTCTGAAAGGTATTCCCCGCAGAGTACGGACGTCCCTCCCGAGTTTTATTCAAAGTTATTCCTCACGAAGGCTTATAACTGGGTTATCCTCAGCTAACAACCAGGGGAGATCGCGCTCGCCAAAATTCTTCCCATCCCCAGCGGAGTTCCTCAAAGTTCCCCGGAGGAGTTTATCTTTGCAAATCCCCAGCCAGAGAATCTTCCGGAAATCATTTTCCCTCAGAGTTTAAGCCTCAGTATCCCCAGCAGATCAAAAGCTTCAAATGGACAACCCCCAGCGGAGTCAGACTTTCAAACCTTCTCCCCACAGAGTTCTTAGGAAGAAAAATCTTGAGTTTCCCAGTGAAATCTCCAGAGATACTGCTCTCCAAGCTGAAGATTCTCAGTTTGGCATCCCCAGCATTAAATCTACTAGTTTGGTACTCCCCAGTAGAAGACTTCAGGAATTCCCCAGAAGATTGGTATACAACCCAAGCTCCATGTTCCCCAGCAACAACCCAGGACTTATTTTCCCCGACAGCAGTCAGGATACTTCTATCTTCCGCTATCCCGGATCCATCTATCATGTGCAAGACAGCTCTCCAACTTACATACGCATCCATTTACATTCATAACGCCATAATATACATTGTATCATGCATCACAACATTGCATACAACTAACTCTCTGCCTTTTCAGGTAAGATCAGCCGACAGACTAAAATCATTCAAATCTCAAGATTTCTGAAAACAGTTCACGGGTTCTCCAAGTAAACGGATGTTAACTTGTCACTTGTTCAGATTCTTCTCAAGACTTCTGAAAACAGTTCATGGATTCTTCCCAAGTAACGGATGTTAATCTATCAGCTTGTTCAGATGCAACCTTTGAATTTAGTTTACGGAAGCTTCCCAACAACGGATGCTGCTCTATCGCTTATTCAACTTCAAGATTTCTGAAAACAGTTCACGGGTTCTCCAAGTAAACGGATGTTAACCTATCACTTGTTCAGATTCTTCTCAAGACTTCTGAAAACAGTTCATGGATTCTTCCCAAGTAACGGATGTTAATCTATCAGCTTGTTCAGATGCAACCTTTGAATTTAGTTTACGGAAGCTTCCCAACAACGGATACTGCTCTATCGCTTATTCAACTTCAAGATTTCTGAAAACAGTTCACGGGTTCTCCAAGTAAACGGATGTTAACCTATCACTTGTTCAGATTCTTCTCAAGACTTCTGAAAACAGTTCATGGATTCTTCCCAACAACGGATGTTAATCTATCAGCTTGTTCAGATGCACCTTTGAATTTAGTTTACGGACGCTTCCCAACAACGGACGCGGCTCTATTGCTGGTTCAATCTCAAGAATTTTTCTGAAAACAGTTCGCGGGTCCTTCCAGTAAACGGATGTTAACCTGTCACTTGTTCAGTTTCTTCTTCAAGACTTCTGAAAACAGTTCATGGATTCTTCCCAAGTAACGGATGTTAATCTATCAACTTGTTCAGATGCAATTTCCTGAAAACAGCTTGCAGGTTCCTCCCAACAACGGATGTCAACCTATTGCTTGTTCAGACCCCCAATTCAGAAATGGTCCAAAGCTTGGACACTTTCCTGATATTCCCTTCCAGATGGCATCTTTAAGCCCATCCCCGACAAGTTTCTGTCACTCTCCCAGATGGCATCGTTAAGCCCATCTCCAAATGGCATCTCTAAGCCCATTCCCGCGTCCAGTGCTTTGATGAGTGCAAATTTCCGGGCACTCTAGTGTCCAATCTCCTTTTACCCTCGAGTCACGAAAGGCAAGCTTGCCAATCTAACTCTTCAGGTCCAAGAAGATTGAACAGGGGCAACTGTTGTACCCCAAAATTTGCCCTCCCATTTCTCACTGATTTCTCCTCACAAAGCTCTTGAAGCTCAAGATCCAGTTAGGGTTTCATCTGCTCAAGACTCCCCTTTGCACTGCTAACCCCAAATTAGGGTTTGTGTTTGCACAAAGATGTTTTGACCTAAAATGCCCAAGATGACTTTCTTGCTTCATATTGACCTCCTAAGTTTATCCATACCAAGTTTCAAGTCCTGATTCCAAATTTTGCCCAGTCAATTGGACAGTTGACCTAGAAATCAACTGTATTGGGGAAAAAGTCAACTGTGGCCAATTGACAGTCAAATCTCATGAAATTTGATCCACATCAACATTATGAACCACTAGGAGTCATTTGATCAAGTTTGGACCACAACTCCACAAGAAATTTGATCAGATCACCAAAAGGGCAAAATGGTCATTTTTAGGGTTTTGACTGCACAGAGGCAATTTTTGACTGTTTGACCTAGCCAATGGCAAACCAAGCTCACATATAGACTCAAGGACCCCATGGAATTATCTTGACATGCTCAACAAGTTCAAAAGATCCCAAGTACACAAGATTGACAGTTGAATTTCCCAGTCAATTGATCAGTTTTGACTGTATACTGAAAAGTCAAACTTTGACTTTTTGGTCAAAATCAAGAGTCAAGATTCATTTTTCATCAAAATATGCCAAATCATGAAACTTGTTCACCAAGAAATCACAAATTGCAAATTAGGGTTAGAAAATGGAATTTTTCATAACTTAGAATTTTTCTAAGTTATGAAAAACCCTAATTTTTTCCCAACTTTACCCCACCTTTTCACCAAGATCCATTTGGATTCAAACAAAAGTCCAAACATGAAAGTTGTAGCTTGTTGCATAATCTACAACTTTGATTCACAAAGTTTTCTCATTTGAAGCTTGTATCTCAAGTTACAATTTTTTGAATAAGGGCACTAAACCATTTTTAACTTAGTAGAATTTTAACCTATTTTGACAAGGTTTTCTACCCCACTTCAAGGCCATTTTTCATACCCTTCCACTTGGAATTTCAATTTGCATTTCAAAGATGGATTGTAGTACACATTCCAAGCTTTCCAAAATGTCCAAGAACTCATCAAACAACCTCATGGTTAGAGAGAATCGAATTTCACAATATAGCAAAAAACCACTTTGTTCATGACCAAGTTCCATGTCCATAACTTTGCAAATTTGAACTCAGCATGCTTTAGGCTAGATTACAGGTCCTTAAACCAAGTTACACTCCATAATTTAATGCTTGTTCATTGTGCCAAGGTATTGTTCCATGAGTTCAAGCATTGTACACAAGATTGATCCATTTCTAGATAAAGCAAATTAGCCATTTTGGTAAAAGTTCACTTTATGTCAATTTAGAAATCCAACAAGTACAAGCTAAATCCTTTTGGCACAAGATTATGGACAAATTGCTCTGATCAAGAGAAGATTATGCAGCACATTAGGAGGCCCCCTACATGCCTAGAAAGTCAACTTGCTTTTGTTGCTTAAGAAAGAAGAAAGTCTCATAACTTGTAATAACTTCCATATCAGCCTAGACACACAAGAACAAACTGATCAAACACCTTCCAAAGAACTCAACCAAGCTTTTGCACGAATCCTTGACCTCCAAAACACCCTCCATCTCAGAATCATCCTCAAACTGCAAAAACAGAGTTGCCTCTGCAGTTTGAGTGCCAAATCCCATTTCCCTCGAGCATTCTCACCAAAATCAATTCATACACATTCCCTAGCATGTATGCAAGCTAACCATGACCTAAAACCTGACCTGTAATCCCTCTAACAGCTTCCACCATTTTCATTTTTTCCTTTTGCAGTTGAAGTTCCACAGCTCGATACAAGAAGTTTCAAGACAAAGTAAACATTGGAATAGCATCCCTGGACCTCAAGGAAGCTTTTCCAATCATCACCTTGCACTGAAAGTTCCTCATTCTCCAGATAGAAGTTCAACTGAATAGGTAAAACTTTGAACTCGTATCTCTCTTATCATGCATCTTTAGTCTTAAGTTTGTGAAGAAACAAGGTTCTACTCATAGCCCTGAACATGTACATATCTTTACTTTTCATTTCTTTTGCCTGAGTAGAGAGAATTTAAGCTTTGAAGATGGCAGAAAAACTAGGTCAGAAATTGGGGGAAGAGAAATTCTCCCTCATCTTAGAGAGTTAGGTCAAGTTCTATACATGGTTGGAATCGTCTCTTCATGCTGAGCATTTTTTATGTTATGAGTTTTTGTTAAAAAGCCAGGAATCAGGAGTTAGCAATTGGAGTACAGGGCGCGTGTTTTTGAATGCTGTTGAACAAAGGTTGAAGATGAAGCCACATGGGCTGGGCCTGTGTGGTTTCTTCTTTTTGCACCACTATTTCCATTTTCTCACCCCCAAGCCCATTTGCTTTATTTTTAATGATTTTTGACATTTTCTTTTTTATTTTGATTCATTTATTTTTCCTCAGCATATTAAGATTTTGAAAATATTTTTCTCATCATTTTTGGATTTTATTTGGTATTTGTTTGATTTTCTTTTGATTTATACATAAATGAACATATATATTATTATTTAGAATAAATAGAAAAAATATTGTAAATACATTTTCATTTTCATTTTTATTTTATATTATCCTCTGAAAATATTTTATATAAAAAATACTATTTTCTAAAAATATTAAATATTATTATTATTTATCCATAATACATATTTAAAATAATGTAAATATAAATACATATTTATTAATATACTTAGAATAAAATATCAAATAATGTACATATTTTATTTTTCAATATTTAATACTAAAAAAGGCCTTTTTACACATATACCATATTTTATTTTATTTTTGTATGTAAATAATAAATATTATGTGAATTAATTAATCAATATACATTTTGATTAAAATTAGGATTTTTGCCCTAAATATGAAAATACTCAAAAATAATACCTTTTTATTTTCTTATTTTATTTCACATAAACTACATTTTTTTCATACATATATAAAAACTTTCTCTTTTTTGCAATTTTGCATATTTATTTAATTTCTATTTAATTATGCAATTTATTTACCTTGCAAATATTCAAAAATGATGTAATAATGTAGATTTAAATTCTTGTCTAAATATCCCCCATTTGTAAATTTGTACCCCCCTCCCTATATAATTATGTTGTAATAGCGTAGGATTTTCAATTTCGCACTTTATACGCTTTCTAATTATGCCATGTTAGAATTAGGGTTTGCATGCGAAAAAACGACAAAAAATAGTTTGACCTAAATACAAGATAAATGAGCATGAAAATAAACAACACTTCTCACACTTGCACCCCCTAGGGTACTCCACTTTGTTGCCTTTCAAAAAAATGGGCCATGTTGCATGTTGAATTTCTTTGGGCAAAGCAAACAAATTGAATGATCATAGTCCCTCGATAAAACTTTTCAAAACAAAACAAAAACAAATGATCAAGTCCCTTAAAGAAAATTGCCCAAAGACATTTAACGCCGTTGCAATTATGGTCCAAACGATGACCCGCGCCTGTCCCTTTCATCTCCTAAGACAAGATTGTCCACCAAATGCAATGGTGGAACAAATTTGTCAAAAGGGTTTAAAACATGACAAAACCTTTGAGAAAACTTTAGGGTAGATAAACTCTTAAGTACTTGTCAATTTGCCAAGAAAACACTTGCCTAATTTCAAAACCCACTTCACAAGCACTTTCAAAATCAACTTTTCAAACCCTTGAAACATCTTTTTAAAAGATAAAACACCTTTTGTAAAACATTCGAGTAAAGAATTGTTACAAGGTTACCCTAGCACAAGGCATCTTTTCAAAACATTTTCAAAACCATACACAAAGCACCATTTCAAACAATTGAAAACCAAGGCAAGTTGATCTAAGCGAGTACCTAAGAGCCCATGGATAACCATGCATAAAAGGGGTGCTAATACCTTCCCCTTCTATAATCTACTCCCCGAACCCAAGAAAAATCTCAAAGGTTTTTGCTGTGCTTTTTAAACCTTTCCTTAGGATAAAATAAAAAGTCGGTGGCGACTCTTGCTCAACCGAAACATTTGCGAAAACAAACGCAAAACCCTAGTCAGTTCTCCCACCGTATCACAGGTAGTAGCATGTATTAGGATCAATTTCTCTAGTTTTCCATGTTTTGAATCACTTAGGTTTTGATTGAGAATCCATGATATTGACATGTAATTGTTTTGTGAATGTTTGGATTGATGTATATATGTTATAATGCTTAAATAACGGGAATTAGTGTTAAAAATGTGTTTTGGGGTGAAGAAATCGCATGAGATCGTTGTTGTCATTGCAACAAATTTTTCTGAAAATTGCAAAGCCCGCTCAGCATGAGATTAGCTCGCTTAGCCTGCTCGGGTCTGTAATGAACGCGCTTAGCATGAACATAAAGTTCAAATTTTGTAGTTTTCTTTATTTAATTTTGGATTATGTGTGCTTATATTTTATACAAATTTTACTTAATTTTCTGGAATTTAAATTGCATGTTTGGATGGGTTTTGAAGGCTATTTGTTAACGACATGAAACTTTGTTTATGTGACGTATGTATGTCTGTGATTGGGTGTTGAATCATAATGATTGTTGTGCATTGTTTCTATGTGTTGTTATGATGTTTTGGAGCAGTGATGTTATGAAATGAATTATATATGAATAATTCATGGTATGTGTTGTATGTGCAAATGTGTGGTAATTCAAGTGTAATGAATTATTGAAAATATGTATGGATGTTAATATTAGAGGATGGTCTTAATTTGCATATGGTTTTTGTAATTGCACATGCATCATTTGTTGTCAAGAGGCATGCTTGTTAGTTCCGTGAGAGCTAGTGACTTGTCCCAAATCTATAGAGGATTTTAAAAGCTTAGAGGACGGGCTTTTGGTGTATTATTGGTCTAGAGGACGGACCCGGTTTAAAGTAAAAACCAAATAAAAATAACAGAGATTAGTACCATATGCATGAGTATTGCATTAGAGTTGCATTGAGTCATATTATGTCTATGTTTGCAATATGGAATTATGTGTATGGTGAGAAGTTGACGTGTTTGTGGAAAATTTTAGATTGTGATTGTATATGCATGAGAATAGTATGAGAATTAGGTGATGTTATGTTTATAAAGCATCGTAGTGTCAGAATATTTATTTGTATGCATGTTATACATTATGTATTATTGTACGATTTTCGATAATTATGTAAATTCTCACCCTTCTGTTGAAATGATGTTTTATATGATAGCTCAGGTACCAAAGAGTAGAGTTTCTTCTAGCAAGAGATTACCTTGAGGAGTTAGCTGGTTTTATTTCCATTTTACTTTGGGTTGAGTCATGCTCTAGTCATGTAACATTGGGGAAAACGTTTGGATTCATGTTTTTAAAGATATACATTGTATACTCTATGTTATGTTGTTATGATATTTTGATTTATATGGTGAATTGGCTTATGTGTCTAAGTTATTTCAATGAATGATTTATTATGAGACTTCTATAGTATGTTCATTTGAAATGGAGTTTTATTTCGCTGCTACATGCTTGTGAAAAGTGGTATGATAATCCATGAATTTAAATAATTGTTAATTGAGCATGACAAGTATTTGTATTGTATGGAGTATGTGTGAAACCCTTGTTTTGAAATGCATGTTATTATTTACTCTGATTTATGACAAAATATTCTGCGGGATTCAGAGGGTGTTACATTAGTGGTATCAGAGCATAGTCGATCAGTTGACCAAGTTATTAATGTGTTTATTCTCATTTATATTCTATATGTGTATGTGGCACTATCAGTATTGTTTGTTCTAATGAGAAGTTGTTGTTGTAAATTCTCAGAACAATGGTTGGAGGCAGGAATGACGAGGCTATCACTGAAGCTTTAGCAATGTTGGCTGGAGCAATTGGGCAGAATCAACATGTCAACAATAATGTTGGGAATAACAACAATGATGATGAGTTACATGCTTTGGGGAAGTTTTAGAGGAATAATCTGCCAATTTACAAGTGAGATCATGAACCTAACAGGGCACGGGTATGGATGAAAGCGATTGAGAAAATATTTTGAGCCATGAACTATTCATATGCGCAGAAGGTTTGGTTTGGCACCCATATGCCTGAGAATAAAGTATATAACTGGTGGGGTAACACTAGTCATAGGTTTGAAGAAGAAGAAACTGAGGTTACTTGGGCTGTTTTTAGAGAAGCATTTCTAGAGAAGTATTTTCCAGAAATATAATTGTGGCAGAGTATGCTGCAAGGTTTTAAGAGTTGATTAATTTGTGTCCTCATTATAATGCTGCTAATGCTAAGAGATCCAAATGTCTTAAGTTTGTGAATGGTTTGAGGCCTGAGATCAAGCAAGCCATTGGCTATCAACAGATTAGACATTTTTCTGAGTTGGTTAATAAGAGTAGGATCTATGATGAAGATAGTAAAAATCGATCTACTCATAACAAGAGTTTGAATGAGAAGAAGGGAAAGGGTCAATTCAGAGGAAAGTCGTATGTGACTCCTGCTGATAAGGGGAAACATAAATCTGGTTATGACAAAAAGTCGAGTGGGGGAGGAGATCCTACTCCAGTTAAAAGCTATAAGTGTGGTGTTGAAGGACATCATGCTCCAGAGTGCACAAGTGCTGAACTAAAATTTTTCAAGTGTGGCAAGTCGGGTCACAAAGCTTTTAAGTGCGAGAGTGGTGTAGAGGTGACTAGCTACAACCATGGAGAGCAACGAAACATTAGTAACAAGTGTGATAAACCGAAAAAGGATAAATCTAGAGGAAAAGTGTTTTATCTATCAGGTTCTGTGACTACTGCTGAGGAGAGATTGATCAGAGGTACATGCTTCATTAATGGTACACCTTTGATTGATATAATATATAATGGAGCGGCACATTCTTTTATTTCTTTGGATTATGTTAATAGATTTCATCTTGAGTTATTTGATATGAATGGAAGTATGGTTATTGATACTCCTGCTATGGAGTTAGTGACTACTTCATATATGTGTTTGAATTGTCCTTTGAGTATTTTTGGTAGAAATTTTGGGGTTGATTTGGTGTGTTTTCCGTTAGATCAAATTGATGTTATCATTGGGATGAACTGGCTGGAATTTAACCATGTTTTATCAACTATTTTGCTAAGACATTTATTTTTCTTGAACCTGAGAATGAAGGAGACTTGTTTATGTCAGCTAAATAAGTGAATGAGTCAGTGCAGAATGGTGCTTAGATGTTTATGTTGATGAGAATTTGAGTATTAGTGAAAACATAGTAGTTGGTGATTTACCAATAGTTCATGATTTTCCAGAGATATTTCTGGAAGAGATAAGTGATTTACCACTGGAACTTGAAGTGGAGTTTATGATCGACTTAGTTCCAGGTACTAGTCGGGTATCGATGGCTCCATACCGTATGTCAGCATCAAAATTGAAAGAGTTGAAGAGTCAACTTGAAGATCTATTTGAGAAGAGATTCATTCGTCTAAATGTGTCACCGTGGGGTGCACTAGTCTTGTTGGTTAAGAAGAAAGAAGGTTATATGAGGCTTTGTATGGATTATAGATAGCTTAACAAGGTGACTACCAAGAATAAGTATCCACTTCCTAGGATTGATGATTTGATGGATCAGTTGGTTGGTGCAAGTGTGTTCAGCAAGATATATTTGAGATCTGGGTATCACCAAATTCGTGTGAAAGCCGGAGATATTCAGAAGACTTCTTTTAGAACGAGGTATGGCCACTATGAGTATTTTTTGATGCCGTTCGGGGTGACCAATGTACCAGGTGTATTCAAGGAGTACATGAACAAACCCGTATTTGGACAAGTTTGTGGTTGTATTCATTGATGATATATTGATTTATTCGAAGAGTTAAAAAGATCATGTAGAGAACTTGAGGATTGTGTTAACAATATTGAAAGATAAGTAGTTGTATGCTAAACTTTTTAAGTGAGAGTTTTGGTTGAAGGAAGTAAGTTTCCTTGACCATGTGATTTCAAGTAGAGGTATTGCAGTTGATTTGTCGAAGGTTGAAGTTGTGTCTCAATGGGAAGCTCTGAAATTTGTATCTGAGATTAGAAGTTTTCTTGGGTTGGCAAGTTATTATCGAAAATTCATTGAAGGACTTGTCAAGTTAGCTTTGTTGTTGACGCAATTGACTAGGAAAGGTCAGACTTTTGTTTGGAATGCAAAGTGTAAAGAAAGTTTTCAGGAACTTAAGAGGAGGTTGACGACAGCTCCTGTTTAATTTTTCCTAACCCGGTAAAACCGTTTGTTGTGTATTGTGATGCTTCATTGATGGGATTGGGAGGTGTGTTGATGCAAAATAAGCAAGTTTTAGCTCTTTGCGTTCTACATAATGCCTCTGAGTTCTCGTGCTCTAGATCTCGTTCACCGTTTCTTCCCAACTTTCACGATTGCACAAAATGAAACACTGACACTCATTTTTCCTTGTTTAACCCTTGGACCTTTTCTATGGTCTTCTCATCTTACCCTCACTAATCACTTCAGCAATTACTACCTTGCCCTTATTATATTTACACAATATTTCATCTCTATTTCACTAATTAAAATAATTCTAAGTAATTACTCTAATTATCTAAAATTATTAAAACACCCAATATAACTTAATTTCTACTATACCATACATAACAGCACATCACACATCATATTCATAAAAACATCACATATACTCACAAATTCATCACAAACACTCATCATAAATCAATTAAATAAATAATCTAATTATTTTTGGAGTGTTACACATAACACCTAATTTTTTCATTTAAAATTAGCGGAGATACTCGTGCGTTCACACGGGTACTAGTGTGTTACACGTATTTGTTTCAAAAAATATAATAAGAATGAAAATAAAGAAAAACTAAATTGGTTAACCAAAAGAGTTAGTTATTTTATAATAAAAAAAGACATATTTTTATTTATATTTGGATTATAAATAGAATTTGTTTCATATATAAAATATTTGGTTCAGCCGTATATTTTACCGTATGTAAATATTATTTATGTTTTGACATTATTTATAATATTTGGATTAATAATAAACTTATCCCATTTAAAAAAAGTTAAGATTCACTCATTAATTTTAAAATATTTTAAATTAATTTTTAAGAAACATATATTTCTCTTAATTACATTAATAACATATATTAGTAAAATTATTACATCAATAATATATGGCTCAATTTTTTGAATTTTTTGTTGTAATAATCAGGTATTGAAAAAAATTTCACAAATAACCATGTTTCGGAGACAATTATGCAAATAACCATGTTTCAGAAAACTCCACAAGGGATAAACCATCTCAATTGGCGCCTACACCTTATTTTAAAGGGGAGGCTCTATCTCACTTGGCGCCTAGGTGTTAAATTTGTGCCCTAAGCCAAGTGAGGTGGCGCCTTAGTGCAATGGGCAGACAATTTTTCGCGTTTTTTATTTTAAATGCGGTACGTTACGTAAATGATACAGGATCACAAAAATTCGAATTTTTATTTACACAATATGATTACATAAAACGATTACATAAAAAAATACAAAATAATCAGTGGTCCCCCGGAACCCGGTAACGACCCGCAGTTCCGCATCCCCGTCCTCGCCTTTCCCGTGGTGGATTTCGTCGTGTTTCCTGTTGTGGCAGGGTCGATGGCCCAGCGAAGTCAATGCATTCCATATCCATGAAATCAATTAGATATCCATATCTAGAAGATCCACTTTGGTACAGTCGGTTACCCATACCCTCAAAGTTTGATCGTGTTGGTGGTGGGTGGGTTTCCATGGTTGGTATATAACACTGGTCATCTAAGTACAGGGGGTAGAAAGGAAATGAATCCTGGGGTGTTTGGTATTGGGAATGTTGGGTGCTTTGGTGATGTGGTGGTTGATGGTAAGTTGGGTCAGTTGATTCATAATCTTAGGAAAATACCAGATCAAGGCTAAGGTTAGATGTTGGGGGCCCCATATTGGGATATGTAGAAGACTGGAATTGTGTGTGGGGCATGCGAGCGTATTGGTATTATGATTGAAATTATGGTTGGGTGTGGGGCATATGGGGGTATTGGTATTGAGGTAGTGATTGTGGTTGTTGTGGGGCATGTGGGTGTAATCGTATTGTGGTGGTGATTGTGGTTGGGTATTTGTGGTTCTGTTTTATTGGGGAGGTTAGTGGGAGGTTGATGTGTGTTGGGTTTGTTGTTAGGGAAATGAGGGTTGTTCCCATTGTGTTCATGGTTCAACCAAATACCTTGGATGAGACACGTGCATTTTTGGGGTACTACCGATATGTACCAAGCTAAATATTGATCCTTGTGTTGCAGATTACCATGGTTGAGGAAAACTGGGAATTGCAAGACATGTCGGTGACGCCTCTGCCATATCTTACACCATTCTGGACAAAATCTTTCCAGTTGGTAAGACCCCATTGGGCGTCGACCCTTTTGAGATGTCACGAGGACAAACAAGTTGGATCGCAGGGTATCTCTTGATGCATTCCAAACTGCATCTTGACACGGTCGCTGTGGTGCATCTCCACAATATTGAACCGTATGATTGCAGTCTTTGCGCTTTAAATTGCTACATCCTTGGGGTTTGGTTCATGGTCCAAACCCAAATATGGTCTCCAGACAAACCGCGGATAAAATTAAATCAGCTTAATGAAAACGTAATAAATAATTTAAAAGTAGAAAAGTTGAAAGGTATGCCGTACATCATCTGAGCCAAGGTGATCCAATATATTGCGATATAAAGCGACATTGAATCTTGGATTCTTGCCGTAATCCATACCCCTCACACAGTACCTAAAGGAATTGAAAAATATTTTATTTTTATCATATATTTGGTGAAGAGATGAATAATAATAAATGATATAAGTTATTGACTTACTTTGTTGCGTATGAGAAAATGAATGCGTTGTTGTTGACGAGGTTTAGGGACTCCATTCTCCACCAACCCCGGCCTTGAAGTAAAAAAATGCAGCCATAAAAGGTACATTTTTCCTTGATTGCATTTTTACACAAGGAACTGTATAGATGGGCTAAACAGCAGAACCCCAACTATACTTTATAGTTTTTCAAAGTCTCTAAGTAAATTTAAATACATGAAGTTTACACTATTCCCCGTACTTTCAGGAAATAAAAAAGGTTCCAAAAAGTATCATTATATAATTTCTAGCTTTTATTACCTTAGCTAGCTCAGAGGAATTTTCATTCAATTCCAGAGTCGCATAATTATTTTTGAGATCAGTAAGTAGTATACCTTGGCCTCTCACACCACCACCTTCAACCATATCCCTGCCCAACAATTCTTTGCACAGAGAATTGGGGTGTTGAACTGACCCGTTAACCGCCTTACCGTTGACAGGGAGACCCAATAACATGTACACGTCCTCTAGTGTGATGGTACATTCACCTATTGGTAGATGATATGTGTGGGTCTCTGGTCTCCACATTTCCAGCATTGCAAGTATGAACTTTGAATCAATCGTGCAGTTGGAGATCTTTATAACATTTCCGAAACCTGTGTATTCGAGATAGGGTACGATCAACGGGTCAGGAGCAAGGTAGTTGTGTGACCGGATTCTGAATATTTTAGTATCCTAAGTTAAGAATGTAAAAATTGTAAGAGTCCATAATATGTATAAAGCATTAATAAAAGTATGAAAAATGTATAAGTATACAAGAAACTTACAAACGCTGCAATGTTGTCCCTTGTGCCTTTGTGAGAATCGCCCATTGTGAGAAGAGCCATTGTTGAAATTGTATGAGATTATGAAAGAGGTTGTAGCAGAGAGTGAGATGATTGTGGATGCAATAGAAGTATGTGAGACTCTGTATTTATAGGCAAAATTTTATCATAGAGTAAGTGAGGTGGTTGGTGGATGCATGCATGCATGATAAGTGTCACTCTTGCAGTGTAGGTGCAGGCTAGGTGGCAGCCTTGGGGAAGGCATCTATGCATGCATGTAATACAATTAGACGTGTAGGGAGGCGCCATTGGACTTGGCGAATGATTATAAAAATTAAAGGTGTCGTCATCCCTGTTGGCGAATTAGAGGTGGCATGGGTTGCAGTGTAGGTGCAGGCTAGGTGACAACCTTGGGGAAGGCATATCTGCGTGCATGTAATACGATTGAACGTGTAGGGAGGCACCATTGGACTTGGTGAATGAGTACAAAAACGAAAGGCGTCACCATCCCTGTTGGTGAATTAGAGGTGGTATGGGTTGCGGTGTAGGTGCAGGCTATGTGACAACCTTGGGGAAGGCATCTCTGCATGCATGTAATACAATTGGACGTGTAGGGAGGCGCCATTGGACTTGGCGAATGAGTACAAAAATGAAAGGTGTTGTCATCCCTGTTGGCGAATTAGAAGTGGCATGGGTTGGAGTGTAGGTGCAGGCTAGGTGACAGCCTTGGGGAAGGCATCTCTGCATGCATGTAATATAATTGGACATCCCATTTGGCGAATTAGAGGTTGCTTACTGTTGTTTTATTCAAATTCAGTACAACCTATTTAATCCTACATTTATCAAAACACTTCTACACTCAATCACTCAAACACTCCAACATTCAAAAATTCAAACAATTAACTCAAAGACTCAAACAATCAAACACTTAAGCCTTCAAACATTCAAACCTTCAAACCTTCAAACCTTCAAAAAGTCAAACACAATGGCCTCTGCACCACGATATGTGATCAGTGCAAATTTTAACGGTGACATACATTTGTCCCACTTCTGGGTTTTTGTTTAGAGACACTGAGAACATCTGATTTTGTTTAAACAGGAAAGCCAATTTCTTGTATTTCAAAAAACGATTGAAGGTCAAACTTGGTCGAGGTCCCGTGACACAAATCTTTTATCAGAATCCGTTTTTTTGGTAACAACCAAATAATATTTTATAAGGTTTGAGGTTCAAGATAACGAGGACCTTTAGAATATGTTTTCCAGTCATGAGTATTCTGGGTACGACTCTATTGAGTTATACATTATACTGCGAGAGCCTCAGCTGTCACAAGTGGTTGATCCTCTCGAGACCAAACAATAAGAAGTAGATGTCGTTGACGAAGAAGAAGAAGAAGATAACAAGTTAGATTTTAACAACATGGTCAACGATGATTCTGAAGACGATGGGATACCTGGTATACCTTCGAACGAGATCTACACACCACCTCCACACATGACAAACTTCAACATGGGCGGAGATGAACCGTCATCTGATTTATTTTCAATTCGTATATGCAGTCAGATGAAAACTTAAAAGAGAAAGACAAATTTTGTAATAGGCAAGAATGCATCCGAGCCATAAAAAAGTTTCACATGCTCAACTCGGTCGGTTTTAAGGTAGATCGTGTAAATCCATAAAGGTACAAGATCAAGTGTATCCACCTAGATTGTTTGTTCAAGCTCACTACATCATACAAATTAAGAGTGATTGTTGGGCCATAGGTTCTATGTCCACCCACACGTGTGTCAATTCTACTCAATTACAGGATCATCAGAAACTAAATTATAATCTCATATGTCAAGAAATCCTACCCCTCGTCAGCAAAGATCCATCATTGAAGATGAAAACCATAATCTCTCACATCACTACGATATTTAACTATACCCCGTTGTTGCACCCCAAAATTTGCCCTCCCATATTCTTCAAAAAATTGCCAAGCCAAGTCACAAAATTCCCCAAGGGTTGTGAAGTGCAACAGTCTCTCATACAGTCAAAACTAGGGTTTGTGTTCTGATCAAGAAATTGAAGGTTTCAAAAGCCCAATCAAGTCTCACATGCCTACAAATGTGGTCAAGCATCCTCATATCAAGTTTCAAGGCATTCAACTCAAAATTGCACAGTCAAAACCCTAGATTGCACTACAGTCAACTGTAGGGGCAAAATGGTCATTTGACAGTCAAAAGTTCAAATTTTTGATCAACATATCATTTTGAAGCCACAAACATCATTTGATCAATGCTTGATCATGATTCTCAAAATTTGGCTCAGAAAATCATCAAGATGCAAAAGTTTCCTTATTTGGACAGCTGAAAAAGTCAACTGAAATTGACCAGGGCATAACTTTCACATGGATTATCAGAAAAATTCCATCCAAAGCTCATTTTGAAGAGAAAGACATTTCCTACAATTCATCTTCATATTCCAAGTCCAAGAAATGCTCTCACAAAAAGTTATCAATTTCAACATTATAGGTCATTTCCAAAAGTCAACAAAAAGGGACTTTAAGTCAAAGGCCATAACTTGAGATTGGTGAATAAAAATGACATGGGACCAAAGGCATTGGTTAGAGGACTCAAATACCTTTCCAAAATGTCCAAGAACATATGAAAAGCTTAAAAATTGAGCAAGTTATGCCTTGTGGAAGTTGGGAAATTTTTGGAAATTTGGAAAAGTCAACTTTGATCCAAATGACCTAAAAATGCAAATGGGCCCATTTTTCTTCCAAGTTTCTTCATGCCAAGCCTATGCACGACCATTAAGCCCAAGGGGAAGTATTTTCTCATTTTTTAATTATTTATTTGAATTTATATCAATATTAATTCATTTAAATTATTTAAATATGTAGAAAATATAAACTTGACCTAAAAAAATCTTTTTATGCACATTCTAGACTCAAGATTTCGTGCACATGCTAATTGGGAAAGAATTGGACTAATTGAGCTTAATTGATACAAAATACATGAGAAAAAGATTGAAAAAAGATCCTTAACAAATCAAATCTCCAATTCATAAAAGCAATGGATTTTGATCCAATTTTCTTAACCTAATTACTCACTACATATGCAGGATCACAAACCTAATTGCCTTACACCCTAAGCTGCGCCCCAAAAACCATTGCAACATTGAAATTTTATCCAAAAAACTCAAAACTGATTTCAAGGTTACAAGGCGATTCAAGACACCAAACCTATTTCAATAGCTTCCTTAGGCATTCCTGAACAGATTCCAATCAATATCAACCACAAAAGCGTAAGGAATTGGTACCTAGAACCGCAACTGTATCGAATAAATTGCATAATCATACATTCCATTATATGCGTTATTTGTAAATTTTATTGATTGATTCTTGTTCATATTGAAGTTTCAAAGCTAACCAGCATCCTTAATTGTGTTTTTATTGGCCATACGCGATTCTACCATGCTTAGATTTTAGGGTTTTCAGGTTGTGATTTTAGGGCTTTTGCAAAGAGGAAAAATCAAAGCTTTAGACTATGACCATTGGACTCAGCAAGCTTAGACGAAGCAAATTCATATATCGCGATGAATTTATGATCCACGTAGCGCTAGTCGCTATTTTCTTGTTGCTAGCCTAAGGCCATGCGTGCAAAACCGTTTCCATAGGCTTCTGTTTCAGAAAAAAAATAAAAACAATGGGGAAGATGATGTGTTGGCGAAGCGTGATTCGCTAGTTTGAAATTTCGCGCGTTCTCTCCACTACGCGTTGGTTTTGCCTTTTGTTATTTATTTACTATAATATATTAACTGAAATTCAATAGCTCAACTGGCAGGTGGACGTACTTGTAACCCTCATGACCTGGGTTCAAGTCCCAGGTCTGGATAAATTCCATATTATTTTGCCATAATAATTCCCATGCAGGCATCACACTAAGGATCATCATACACGCTCAGTGATCAGCGCCCACGCGTCCTGGGAGATCCATCAAAGGGCTCAGAGTCAAGGTGTATGATGGATGCTGGTCAACCTTGCCACACGCTACGCAAAAAGTCAATGGACCAAGGCTTGTTGGGCCAGACCATTCCAAGTTACACCTCACAAATTGGGGCTACACCCCACCCTGGTTTGCTAATTTTATTTATTTTTCTTATATCTTTTTAATTATTATTTTATTTGTTTTGTTGTTTTAATTCAATAATTATTTTTTTTACAAAATATGAAAACGTCAAAAAATACACAAAAATCAGAAAAGACAAAAATTTAATAATTATTTTATTTTAATTATTTTGCTAAATAAATTAACATGTAAATATTTAGTTTTAATTAGGTTGCCATTTTAATTCTTTTTAATAACTAAAAATCCAAAAAATATAGAATTAGGTTAATTAACAATTTCTATTCCTTTTAAATTTTCCTTTTTTTATCACAATATTATTTATTTATTTATTTTATTTTTATAATTAAATGTATATAAATAACTTAGATTTAAATTAGGTTAAAAATTCAATCTTTTTCTTAATAACTTAAAAAACATTAGAATTAGGGTTTGACGTTTCATTTTAATTAATTATTTTTTTCATTAAAATCTTAAAAAAAAATATATAAAAGTACCAAAAACATTTAATTTTAATTTTAATTTCCTATTAATTTTAATTTTGCAAAAGGGTCCAACGCCCTCGTTTCTTTAATTTCGCACATTTATTTTATGTCATTTATTCTAATTATGTAATTGTCCCAAAGCCTTGTAACAACTTTATTTCTCGCACTTTTATTTTATTGCTTCTTTACTTTCCGCTAAATCGGGTCCGGTGTAATTTTGGCGATGTGGACCCGCGCCATTTGTAATAGTTGTAGATTTATTTTTCTCGCAAATATTTAACTGTTAAAAAAGCATGCAAGAATGAATGTCTTAATTAAAATCAAGCGTAGAACACTTTAAACATGACAAGACAAATATCAACGAAACTGACACACAAATTCGCACACACCACCCCTAGGGTACGCCTCACTGTTGCCTTTCGAAAGGTGGTCGTCGAGTAGAGGACGTCTTAGTAAAGTCCTCATGATCCGGGAACCTGGCATGAGGGTAGCTTCTAAGGTGTCTTCCCATTGCTCTGGTGATCACCACGTCCCTAAAACTCGAATTGACCCGAACACCTCCAACGGTGGTGCTACCTACCTCTCAATGGTGGGATGGCACTACTTTTAAGGACATTTACACAGACGAATTCCTTAGGGTAGGTAGGTTCTCAAGGATACTTGCTCTAATCTCAAAACAAACTCAAAATGCTTTTCACACCAACACATTTTCAAAAGCTTTCAAAGCAAATTTTTCAAACACTCTGACGTACGAGTCGAACTGAAATTTTTCAAAGGAACTTTTTTAAACCCACATTGAAAAGCAAACAAATATTTTTGAAAACACATTGAGCAAGTATCTAAGATCCCATGGATAACCATGGATAGAAAGGGTGCTAACACCTTCCCTTTCTATAACCTACCTCCCGAACCGAGAGCAATCTCTATAAGGAATTTTTCTGTGCTTTTGTCCTTTCCATTTGGAGAAAATAAAAGACGGTGGCGACTCTTGCTTCCGCGACATTTCGCGAACCAGCGTTAAACAGTCAGTTCCAGATCCACCGATCACAGAACTGGCGACTCTGCTGGGGAAAAACTTAAAGTGAGGTGTACCTTAGGGCTAGGTCATAACCATGTTTTCAATTGTATTGCTTTGTGTGCTTTAAATTGTGGGATGCTTGGGAGTTCTATAGATCCTAACCCGGATCTGGGGGATACCTTTCTTAGAAAGTAGCAACAAGGCTGTGAGGGAACTGTGCGGGGTATACCGACATGGTTGAAACAGTCTGCTACGTTGATGTGGCACTTTGGTGTGTACCGGTAACCCTTGAGTTTAGTCAAGGAGAGTACGGGGCCTCCGCGTGGTGTCGTGAAGCATCAACAGACCTTAGGAACCTTAATTGAACTATCTTGGCCTCTTTAGGGTAGTGAGATAACTGACTTTGGTGCAGTCCGAGGTTGGTTGATACTCGATACTACACCCAATTGAGGGTTGCTTTCCTGGAATATTTCGGTCGCCAGTTCAGTGGCTAAATCGAAACGATGAACAATGAAAGCAGTCCCGTGATATTGGGAACCTTAGAACCCGGTTACTTTGATTAGGACAGGTTGAACCCACTAACTTCAAGAGGGTAATACCTAGACCCCATGCTGGCCTAAACCCTAAGGGCTTCTCTTGTGTGACTTGCGTGCCTTCGTACTTGACTACTTGCATGCTTGTTATCTGACCCTTGATGTCTTGCAGGTTTTGTTCATAGTCCTTAATTGGGACTTATAACAGGGTGTATAACCACTTGCAGGTTCTGTTTATAGTCCTTAATTGGGACTCATGACAGGTTTTACTTAGGTTTCTTGCAGGTTTTGTTCATAGTCCTTAATTGGGACTTATAACAGGGTGTACTAACTACTTGCAGGTCCTGTTTATAGTCCTTAATCAGGACTCATAACAAGTTTATCAAGTTTCTTGCAGGGTTGTTTATAGTCCTTAATTGGGACTCATAACAGGGTTACCCACGTTACCCTATGCATAGCATGACATCATATCATTGCATACCATTGCATCCATCCTAACCCATTTCAAGGATCTCAAGGGCTTGTGATGCAGGTCATGATGAACAATTATCCCAGCAAGGGGCAAAGAGGATTTAGTTTCCTCTAGCCAAGGTAGTCAGGGGTTATGACCCACTGGATATGGTGAGCCTTTGACCCTTGACGAAGGACTCTCAACAAAATGAAGTTCTTATAATCAAGCTACCGGTTCCAAATGCTAACAAAGTTTCTCTGTTTACCCCGCGAGGTCCTTGAAAACATTACATGCATGTCATACATCTCATTGCATTGCAGGTATCCCTTTGACAGGTTGCTTACCCTTCTCCGCTGTTTATTTCAGCCGATCATCATGAATCCTGAATCATCAGCCGAGCAGACTATCAAGGACCTCCAGGCTCAGAACGCCCAGTTCCAAGAGCTGATCATGAATTTGACTCAGGGGCAACAAGATCTGAAGGCTCTGCTCTTGAAGAAGGACAAGAAGAAGAAGAGGACTGTTTTGTTCAGCCCTAGACGCAGATCTGGGAATACACCGCAAATTGAAATTGAGAGGACAACCCCATCTGTGGGAAAAAACAGTCATCAAGAGGAAAGGGTGCCCAGTCCAGAGGTCTCTGACAATGAAACAGATTTCGACGACGAACAGTACCCTCCGGCTGAAGACAAGTACAAACAGTTGGAGGATAGGCTGAAGGCTATGGAGGTTCAACAGGTACCGGGGCTGGATTTCGGAGATTTGGGTTTGTCAACTGGTGTAGTTATTCCTCGGAAGTTCAAAGCACCATCCTTTACTAAGTATGACGGGGCGTCTTGCCCCAAGCTGCATCTAAGGTCCTATGTTCGGAAGATTCAGCCATATACGGTGGACAAGAATTTATGGATCCACTTCTTCCAGGAGAGTCTTTCAGGGACTCATCTCGAATGGTTCTATCAGCTGGATGGGACCAAGGTTCGTAACTGGGAGGAGTTGGCTACTGCTTTCTACAAGCAATATCAGTATAATGCCGACCTTGCTCCTACGCGTACCCAACTCCAGGGTATGTCGTTAGGATCAAGTGAAGGTTTTAAAGAGTATGCGCAGAAATGGAGGGATCTTGCTGGAAGGGTACAACCACCTCTGACTGATCGGGAACTTGTCGATATGTTCTTGGGGACTCTGTCTGGTCCGTTCTACAACCACCTAATTGGGAATTCGTCTGCTGGATTCACAGATCTTATCTTGACTGGAGAGCGAATAGAAGCTGGCATCCGGTCTGGGAAAATTCAAGAGGCTGCACCTTCTGATAAAAAGCCTCATCATGGAAAGAAAGAATTCAATGCTGTGCACGGTAAAAAGAGCCGTCATGAGGCAGGGGCAATCCAGATCTCCAATCCCGGACCTACTCAACAAGGACAGGGGCAGCCGCGAAAGGAGAAACGACAGTATACAAAACTCAACATGTCACTGGATCAAGCACTACAACAAATGTTGAAGGCAGGGCTGATCACTTTAAGGGCTCCTCTCCGGAATCCGAACACTCCTGCACCCAATTATCATCCCCATGATAGGTGCGCATATCATTCAGATAGCCCGGGGCATACTACCGACAACTGCTGGCCTCTCAAGAACAAGATCCAAGATATGATTGACGTCGGAGAGATTCAGTTTGAAGTGCCAGAGACTCCGAACATAATCCCTGCTCCATTGCCCAATCATTGAAGCCTTTTGTTTATTTGAATTTTTGAGTTGTATTTTTCTTTGCTTATACAAACAATTACTGTCATAGCAAACTCTTTTATTCTATCAATGCATCGCATATGTCTGTTTTGGGAATTAATACAATCGTTTTCATTATATTCAAAATTCTTTTCATATTTTTTCTGATGATCAACTCTCGGTTAATAATTCTAAGCCTCTTGAGGGAGGATGACGAAAACGATACCACAATGTACAGTATGCTTTTGAACAGACCCCGCTGATGAGGTACAGGCATTGTTTCAATCCCTAAACACTGGAGTTATAAGGATGATAACCCCTCGTCAACCCCTCCGAGCCAAAGAAGTAGGAGTTTTTATTTTCGAAAATTAAAACCCTTTATCATAACCCGGGGCAGGGTAGTCTTCTCAGTTGATCCAAGTGCATAACGAATGGCACCAAAAAGAGATCCTTACAAAACGAAGAAAGACAGTGATGGTTCAGAACACTCATAAAGACAGGCAGTCATGAAAAAATCATAAATGAAAAGCCCAAGAAGTCAAAACCTATAAAAAGGGACTTATGAAACGGGGGCATCCCGCTGACTGTGATTCCAAAAAAGGAAACAGTTCAGGCAAAAATAGGGATAACGAAATCAAAAAAAGAGGTCTCACAAACCCTCAACAAAAACAAAGAAGGACTGCCTATTCAAAATAAATCATCAACATCTGAACCATTACTGGAACATCAAAGCAAAGACTCAAGCAAGGTCTAACGCATGATCAACTGAGTTTAGGTTTGGAGAACATCACGAAGAGCGGGTGGTTACAAATAAAATTTGAGCCTTTATCTTTTGTTTCTTAAACCGTGAACCAGGCCACGTTATAACCCTTAAAAGTCCTAGCTGAAGCATGGGTTAGTTCGAAAGCATACTGTTACGAAAGGTATCCTGACTCCTTAAGGCTTACGGTAAATACGGAGTTGACATCACGTTTTACAAACAATCACTTGTTTTTTGAAAAAGAATGCATTTTCAAAATCTTCAAGACAGACATAAGCTTTTCATTTTTAACATAACTTTGTTTGCATATGACTTTTTGTTTGAACAGCAGGGAAATTCGCACGATGAATACCTAGTGAACAAAAGCACTTCCAATCAAGGGGCATGGCATGATCATGGTCTACCATCTGGGGCAGTTAAGTCAAAATCCAGAGAATCCCTCAAAAGGCCAAAAAGCCTGGGGCAATCTCCGCCTGAGTCACTTGGGGCACTCCAACAACGAACCTTGCACGATCAGACACCTTCTGGTAATATGGTAACACAAGCAGCCAGGGGCACCTACCTGCATTCTAAGAGTGTAGACATAGTCGGAAAAATACTACGCACAATCAAAGACCCGCTAGGTTGACATACCTAGGCAAAAATAAGGGCTTCCCGACGAACCAAAAGGGTTCGGGCAAAATGAAGGGATGAAATGAAAAATCTGTACACCCGGCAAGTCGAAAACCTGAAAAGGCGGCTTGGGCAAAAATGGGTATCCCGGTGGACTGAAAACCCGAAAGGGCGGTCCAGGCAAAAGTTAGGGATTAAAGCGTACGACTATGTCCTGCTACCTGTCTACCAGAAGAAGGTTTGCCCATCAACAACTATCAGCACCCCACAAGTGCCTCCCCCATAGAAACAGGGGCAATAAAGAATGGTCTAAGCAATCTGATTGTTCTGTCCTCCAAGGTATCAGGGTAAGCTCCGTTGAAGAACATAGCCAACGCAGTTCAAAACTTCCCCAGGAGAGTCCAATCCAGTCCCCCAAGAAGGTTGGAATCTATCTCCCCAAGCAATAAGCGTACCCCCAGTAGATTCTGGAAGCTTATCCCCTGGCAGGGCACGAACGCGTCGTCCGGCTTGATTTAAAGAGTTATTTCCTTAACAGGATATAACTGGGTTATCCTCAGCCAAAAGCCACGGAAAGAGCGTCGTCGACAGAATCTTCTTATCCCCAGCGAAGTCCATTCATACTTCCAATGCAGCAAGGTATCCTCAGCGAGTCATCCTCAACAAGTCAGCAAAAGCATCTCCCCACAGAGTATTTCTTCCCAGCATGGTCGCTAGAATATCTTTTTCTCCCCGCAGAATCCTCCATTCGCCAAGTTTATTCCCCAACGGAGTTATCTTCGTCTATTGGAATTCTTGCAATTATTCTGCAACATCAGCCCAGGATACGACTTCCCGGCACCCGTCAAGGATTTATTTTCTTAGACAAACATACATTCATAAAACGTCCCATACATCATTATAGCATGCATATGCATCATACTACACGAATCTCATTGATTTTGAAGACATACAGTTCATGCATCATGATTTTGCATCCAATTATGTCTCGCCTTTTCAGGAAAAAGATCAATACAAAAATGACTACTATCAACTATCGCAATTCGTTCTTGATATAGTTTCAGATATGATCCAGAGATGGTGACGTTCTGATACTGCTTCCAGAATTCCTTCTCGATATAGTCTCAGATATGATCCAGAGATGGTAACGTTCTGATGCTGCTTCCAGATTTCCTTCTCGATATAGTTTCAGATATGATCCAGACATGGTGACGTTCTGATGCTGCTTCCAGAATTCCTTCTCGATATAGTTTCAGATATGATCCAGACATGGTGACGTTCTGATGCTGCTTCCAGATTTCCTTCTCGATATAGTTTCAGATATGATCCAGACATGGTGACGTTCTGATGCTGCTTCCAGAATTCCTTCTCGATATAGTTTCAGATATGATCCAGACATGGTGACGTTCTGATGCTGCTTCCAGAATTCCTTCTAGATATAGTTTCAGATATGATCCAGAGATGGTGACGTTCTGATGCTGCTTCCAGATTTCCTTCTAGATATAGTTTCAGATATGATCCAGACATGGTGACGTTCTGATGCTGCTTCCAGAATTCCTTCTAGATATAGTTTCGGATATGATCCAGAGATGGTGACGTTCTGATGCTGCTTCCAGAATTCCTTCTAGATATAGTTTCGGATATGATCCAGAGATGGTGACGTTCTGATGCTGCTTCCAGATGTCCTTCTAGATATAGTTTCAGATATGATCCAGATATGGTGACGTTCTGATGCTGCTTCCAGATTTCCTTCCAGATATAGTTTCAGATGTAAACCAGATATGGTGACGTTCTGACACTGCTTCCAGAAGTCCTTTTTAGATGTTTCCCTCTTCGACGACGAGTGTGAGGTGATAATCTCCTATGGTTCCCTCTCCAACGGTGTGTGAGGTAGTAATCCCTTTTCTAGATGTTTCCCTCTCCGACGATGAGTGTGAGGTGATATTCTCCTATGGATCCCTCTCCGACGGCGTGTGAGGTAGTAATTCCTTTTTCAAGATGTTTCCCTCTCCGACGATGAGTGTGAGGTAGTAATTCCTTTTTCAAGATGTTTCCCTCTCCGACGATGAGTGTGAGGTGATATTCTCCTATGGTTCCCTCTCCAACGGTGTGTGAGGTGGTAAGCCCTTTTCAGATGTTTCCCTCTCCGACGATGAGTGTGAGGTGATCATTCCTTTCAGATTATAATTGGCTATGGTTCTCTGCCCAATACTGCGAAGATAATAATTCCCATCAAGATTTTTCTCAACGAGCGTTGTTGAGATTAAAGTCACCCAAGGTTCTCTTATCATTCATGCTAAGGCAGTAACCATTCCTGGTTCATTCATCAGCGTTTGAAGCTCCAGACTCAGCTCCTGTAACCAGTCAGGACATATCTATACCAAGCATCTAAAATCAGCCCCTGCAACGTGTCAGGTATTCATTTGTTCTTTTGCAGGTATGCAGGTTCTAGCTAAAGAATCTCCTACGTGATCAACATCCAGATGGAATCTATAAGCCCATCACCCTATCCAGCAATCTCTAAATGGCATCTATAAGCCCATTCCCCCATCATCACTGCTACTATGTGAGCGCAAATTTCTGGGCACTTTAGTGTTCAATCATCTTCTACCCTCGGATTACGAAAGGCACGCCAGCCAATCTGCATCCTCAGGTCTAAGAAGATTAAACAGGGGCAACTGTTGCACCCCAAAATTTGCCCTCCCATATTCTTCAAAAAATTGCCAAGCCAAGTCACAAAATTCCCCAAGGGTTGTGAAGTGCAACAGTCTCTCATACAGTCAAAACTAGGGTTTGTGTTCTGATCAAGAAATTGAAGGTTTCAAAAGCCCAATCAAGTCTCACATGCCTACAAATGTGGTCAAGCATCCTCATATCAAGTTTCAAGGCATTCAACTCAAAATTGCACAGTCAAAACCCTAGATTGCACTACAGTCAACTGTAGGGGCAAAATGGTCATTTGACAGTCAAAAGTTCAAATTTTTGATCAACATATCATTTTGAAGCCACAAACATCATTTGATCAATGCTTGATCATGATTCTCAAAATTTGGCTCAGAAAATCATCAAGATGCAAAAGTTTCCTTATTTGGACAGCTGAAAAAGTCAACTGAAATTGACCAGGGCATAACTTTCACATGGATTATCAGAAAAATTCCATCCAAAGCTCATTTTGAAGAGAAAGACATTTCCTACAATTCATCTTCATATTCCAAGTCCAAGAAATGCTCTCACAAAAAGTTATCAATTTCAACATTATAGGTCATTTCCAAAAGTCAACAAAAAGGGACTTTAAGTCAAAGGCCATAACTTGAGATTGGTGAATAAAAATGACATGGGACCAAAGGCATTGGTTAGAGGACTCAAATACCTTTCCAAAATGTCCAAGAACATATGAAAAGCTTAAAAATTGAGCAAGTTATGCCTTGTGGAAGTTGGGAAATTTTTGGAAATTTGGAAAAGTCAACTTTGATCCAAATGACCTAAAAATGCAAATGGGCCCATTTTTCTTCCAAGTTTCTTCATGCCAAGCCTATGCACGACCATTAAGCCCAAGGGGAAGTATTTTCTCATTTTTTAATTATTTATTTGAATTTATATCAATATTAATTCATTTAAATTATTTAAATATGTAGAAAATATAAACTTGACCTAAAAAAATCTTTTTATGCACATTCTAGACTCAAGATTTCGTGCACATGCTAATTGGGAAAGAATTGGACTAATTGAGCTTAATTGATACAAAATACATGAGAAAAAGATTGAAAAAAGATCCTTAACAAATCAAATCTCCAATTCATAAAAGCAATGGATTTTGATCCAATTTTCTTAACCTAATTACTCACTACATATGCAGGATCACAAACCTAATTGCCTTACACCCTAAGCTGCGCCCCAAAAACCATTGCAACATTGAAATTTTATCCAAAAAACTCAAAACTGATTTCAAGGTTACAAGGCGATTCAAGACACCAAACCTATTTCAATAGCTTCCTTAGGCATTCCTGAACAGATTCCAATCAATATCAACCACAAAAGCGTAAGGAATTGGTACCTAGAACCGCAACTGTATCGAATAAATTGCATAATCATACATTCCATTATATGCGTTATTTGTAAATTTTATTGATTGATTCTTGTTCATATTGAAGTTTCAAAGCTAACCAGCATCCTTAATTGTGTTTTTATTGGCCATACGCGATTCTACCATGCTTAGATTTTAGGGTTTTCAGGTTGTGATTTTAGGGCTTTTGCAAAGAGGAAAAATCAAAGCTTTAGACTATGACCATTGGACTCAGCAAGCTTAGACGAAGCAAATTCATATATCGCGATGAATTTATGATCCACGTAGCGCTAGTCGCTATTTTCTTGTTGCTAGCCTAAGGCCATGCGTGCAAAACCGTTTCCATAGGCTTCTGTTTCAGAAAAAAAATAAAAACAATGGGGAAGATGATGTGTTGGCGAAGCGTGATTCGCTAGTTTGAAATTTCGCGCGTTCTCTCCACTACGCGTTGGTTTTGCCTTTTGTTATTTATTTACTATAATATATTAACTGAAATTCAATAGCTCAACTGGCAGGTGGACGTACTTGTAACCCTCATGACCTGGGTTCAAGTCCCAGGTCTGGATAAATTCCATATTATTTTGCCATAATAATTCCCATGCAGGCATCACACTAAGGATCATCATACACGCTCAGTGATCAGCGCCCACGCGTCCTGGGAGATCCATCAAAGGGCTCAGAGTCAAGGTGTATGATGGATGCTGGTCAACCTTGCCACACGCTACGCAAAAAGTCAATGGACCAAGGCTTGTTGGGCCAGACCATTCCAAGTTACACCTCACAAATTGGGGCTACACCCCACCCTGGTTTGCTAATTTTATTTATTTTTCTTATATCTTTTTAATTATTATTTTATTTGTTTTGTTGTTTTAATTCAATAATTATTTTTTTTACAAAATATGAAAACGTCAAAAAATACACAAAAATCAGAAAAGACAAAAATTTAATAATTATTTTATTTTAATTATTTTGCTAAATAAATTAACATGTAAATATTTAGTTTTAATTAGGTTGCCATTTTAATTCTTTTTAATAACTAAAAATCCAAAAAATATAGAATTAGGTTAATTAACAATTTCTATTCCTTTTAAATTTTCCTTTTTTTATCACAATATTATTTATTTATTTATTTTATTTTTATAATTAAATGTATATAAATAACTTAGATTTAAATTAGGTTAAAAATTCAATCTTTTTCTTAATAACTTAAAAAACATTAGAATTAGGGTTTGACGTTTCATTTTAATTAATTATTTTTTTCATTAAAATCTTAAAAAAAAAAATATAAAAGTACCAAAAACATTTAATTTTAATTTTAATTTCCTATTAATTTTAATTTTGCAAAAGGGTCCAACGCCCTCGTTTCTTTAATTTCGCACATTTATTTTATGTCATTTATTCTAATTATGTAATTGTCCCAAAGCCTTGTAACAACTTTATTTCTCGCACTTTTATTTTATTGCTTCTTTACTTTCCGCTAAATCGGGTCCGGTGTAATTTTGGCGATGTGGACCCGCGCCATTTGTAATAGTTGTAGATTTATTTTTCTCGCAAATATTTAACTGTTAAAAAAGCATGCAAGAATGAATGTCTTAATTAAAATCAAGCGTAGAACACTTTAAACATGACAAGACAAATATCAACGAAACTGACACACAAATTCGCACACGCCACCCCTAGGGTACGCCTCACTGTTGCCTTTCGAAAGGTGGTCGTCGAGTAGAGGACGTCTTAGTAAAGTCCTCATGATCCGGGAACCTGGCATGAGGGTAGCTTCTAAGGTGTCTTCCCATTGCTCTGGTGATCACCACGTCCCTAAAACTCGAATTGACCCGAACACCTCCAACGGTGGTGCTACCTACCTCTCAATGGTGGGATGGCACTACTTTTAAGGACATTTACACAGACGAATTCCTTAGGGTAGGTAGGTTCTCAAGGATACTTGCTCTAATCTCAAAACAAACTCAAAATGCTTTTCACACCAACACATTTTCAAAAGCTTTCAAAGCAAATTTTTCAAACACTCTGACGTACGAGTCGAACTGAAATTTTTCAAAGGAACTTTTTTAAACCCACATTGAAAAGCAAACAAATATTTTTGAAAACACATTGAGCAAGTATCTAAGATCCCATGGATAACCATGGATAGAAAGGGTGCTAACACCTTCCCTTTCTATAACCTACCTCCCGAACCGAGAGCAATCTCTATAAGGAATTTTTCTGTGCTTTTGTCCTTTCCATTTGGAGAAAATAAAAGACGGTGGCGACTCTTGCTTCCGCGACATTTCGCGAACCAGCGTTAAACAGTCAGTTCCAGATCCACCGATCACACCCGTCATACCGAAAGGCGTGGTTAGCAAAGACCAAGGCGATTGAAAAGGTATATGGAAACTGGGAGGAGTCATACAAAGAACTTCCTCGCTACCTGAATGCACTTCAGACTTATTCTCCAGGTACTGTTTACGTTATGGAAACACTGTCAGTGTATTCCCCAAATGGTAGTCAAATCATCGGAAATGGAATATCCAGTCGAGTGTTCTGGGCTTTTCAACCTTGCATCACCGAGTTTGCGTCATGCAAACCAATTATTCAAATTGATAGGACTTGGTTGTATGGGAAATACAAATGCACGCTACTGATGGCAGTTGCACAAGATGGCAATAATTTTTTTTTCCCAATTGCCTTTGCCCTAGTCGAGGGAGATACTGGTGGTGCTTAGAGCTTTTTTCTCAAGAATCTCCGAACACACGTGGCTCCTCAACCAGGTCTCTGTTTGATCTCTGATAGACATGCATCTATTGAGAGTGCATACAATAATCCTACAAACAGTTGGCATGACCCTCCTTCTACGCATGTCTATTGCATTAGACATATCGTCCAAAATTTCATGAGGGAGATCAAAGACAAAACTCTTAGGAAGGCGGTTATGAATGCAGGGTATGTATTGACACAACCTACGTTTAAATATTATCGCAACAAGATCCGATTGTCAATTCTGGACGCCGGTATATGGATCGATAACATTCCGGTTGAGAAATGGACTAGGTCATACGACAATAGACAACGATGGGGCCACATGACAACAAATTTGATTGAATCCATAAACGGGGTATTCAAAGGCATATGAAACCTCCCAGTAACTGCTTTGGTTAAATCAACATATTTTAGGATGGCTTCGTTGTTTGCCAAAAGAGATGAAATATGGAATGCTGTGTTGCAATCGGGACAACTATGGAGTGAAAGATGCATGAAGTATATTAAGGTAGAAAGTGCCAAAGCCAACACCCATCTGGTTATACGGTTCGACTGACACAGCCACAACTTCATTGTCAAAGAGACAATCAACCACAACGAGGGACTGCCAAGCCAAGAGTATATGGTTATACTACCTTCTCGTTGGTGCGATTGTGGCAAGTTTCAAGCCTTTCGTATGCCTTGCTCTCAAGTCATTGTTGCGTGTGCCTATACTCATCAAGACGCATTACAACTTTTGTCTCCCATTTACAAGTCTGAAACTTTGCTCAACGTATATAACAACAACTTCTCTTTGGTAGCAAAACTTGATTATTGGCCTGCATACGACAGTGAAATAGTATGGCATAATGACCAAATGCGAAGGAATAAAAAGGGTCATCCCAAAAGAAAGCGCATCACAACAGAAATGGACTCCCTTGACAAGATGGAAAGAAAGTGTGGTTTATATCATCAGGTCGGACACAATCGCAAAAATTGTCCGACTCGGGCTACTAGCTCAACTACATAAAATTGTATTACAAAACATCTTTACTTTTTTAAGTTATAAATATTACGTTTTTTCATTAAGAGCATTTGTTACAACAAACCTTGCACGAACAACAAATAAAACACGATAAACCGTCTACGAAATTACAACCGTTAAAACAATTTCATCTGACCCATGCATCATCAACATTACGTCACTGTCTGTTTTGACTTCCTCCAACCAAAAATTAGGTCTTCCGGTCGCAAGTTAGGTGGATGTTCTTCTTCGCTGGATCCTTCTAATTTGTTCTCCATCCTCGATGTCTCCCTCTAGCCATCACACCAACTCCCTCTTCAGACACTCCATGGAGTGAATGTGCCAAAATTTCATTTTCATCGGAGGTTTGATGGATGAGAAAATAATGTAACCATCTCTGGTAAAAATCATGGGCGATGTCATGACGCAAATAACAGAGAAAAAAATAAGAAGAAGGTGCGAGAAAGTGTGAAGAATGACGGAGAAACGGAGGAATTATTTATAAAAAATGCATTTTGCCCTAGGAGCCAAGTGAGATGGCGTCTTCTCTCACTTTTAGAGTGCACGCGCCATCTCACTTGACTAAAATAGAGTGCATGCGCCAAGTGAGATGGCGCCTAGGACAAATGGGCCAATGCATACGCCATCTCACTTGGCTCCTCTCTTGTGGAGTTTTTTGGAATATGGTTATTTGCGTAATTTTCTTCGAAACATGGTTATTTGCAACAACAAAAATTCAATACCTGGTTATTGCAAATATTTTTTCTAATTTTTCATATATTATCTTAAAAAATATTAATAACATAAATAATTAAAAAACAACACATTTTTACCATGTTTGAATTCATATATTATTTTAAATATATTTACTTTTACTATCTTTTATGTATTTTGATGGATTGTGCACCCCTTGTGCCGTTTAATTAATTTGATCTGTCTATAAAAAAACATGTGGATTCGCACGAATTCTGGTCTGGATCCAAGCGTTCGTACGAGTACTTATGTGATACTCGTGGGTTCACTGACATTCCACACCAGAAAAGAAAATATAGAACTTCATGATTAGTAATTTCATGTTCCTATTCATTGGTGTTTTTGTTGTTCTTTGTCTTTTGATGGATTGTGTACACACCTTCTTCCGTTTAATTAATTTGCTTTGCTTATAAAAAAAGTGTGGGTTCGCAAGAATTCTGGTGTGGACCTGTGCGCTCGTACGTGTATTTGTGTGCTACCCGTGCGTCCACTAACATTTCACACCAGAAAAGAAAATACAGAACTTCATGATCAGTAACTTCATGTTTCCGTTATTCTTAATTAAATATATTATTATAAAAATACAATAAAATAATTAATTTGATATAAAGTAAAATTCATCAATTATATTTTAAGTATAAAATTTATATATTGAAATAAAATTCATTTCTTAGAATTTGCTTTAAAATATATCAGAATAAAATTCATCAATCATAATTCTGATATATTTTAATTTTATTCTAATATTTGTGGGAGTACAATATAATACATTAAAAATGACTTATGAAAGTAAAATCAATTATGTTTGAAACATATAAAATAATAGAAAATCTATTAATAAATTATATTAAAAATAAAAAATAAACTAATAATAAATTAATTTAATACATCATATTAATTAAAATAATAAAAATTATTATGTCATTCAATTGTTTTTAACATCCATAACCATGTATAAAATTGGTCCGCTTAATATAATTCGTTACCATTATTGATTTGTTTAGACAATTTATAGTATTTTCATTTGGCACACAATTTCAAACAACATCGAATTCAATGAAATAACATTCCTAACACAACCGTAACCGTCCATGAAATGTGAAAAGATTATTTACAGAATGAGGAACTTAAAATAAAAGCCAAATTGCAAAGTAAACAATAATACGGTGGTTGAGAAATAAAAGAAAATATCATTTTCTATCCATCTTAGGACAGTGAGAAAATATCATTTTACTTAATTTCCGAAGAAAATTAACTCCAAATACTCCTAAATAAAAATATGTTGTTGCATACCGCATGATGCTTTTAAAGTCTCACATGCATTTTTGTTTTTATAATGGTTTTAAAATGACTTTACAACTTTCAAACTGTCTCTTGAATCTAAGAGCCGGTGTATTTGTTCAATATTTAATTATTCTGATTAACAATTATCAATGAAAATATATTTCTTCTGTCTCATATTATTTATCGTAATTGATCATTTCACATAAAATTAAGAAATATTAATAAATAAAAGAGAGATAATAATGATTTTATTAAATTATTTTGATTAATTATTGATATATTTAAATTAATATTAATGTTAAAATAATAAATTATAAATATTTATTAAAAAATATAATTAGAAGATTAAATATAAAATTATATTCGTAATCTAAAATGACAAGTATTTTAGAATAATTATTTTTTTTAAATTTAAGACGGAGAAAACTATAATTTTCAAAATTTTAAGATAATTTCTCAAGTAATTTCATATGACATATGAAATAAAAAGTTAAAGAATCTGTCGATAATAATTGATTCTCTATCATTAATTAATAAATAAATAAATAATAAAATAATATTATAAGTATTATTTGTTGGAAATCCATCAAAGTCTATGATGAATTTCTACCTCAATGACAATTTAATTATGAGACAAATAATAAAGAAGACAAGACAAATAATTTCTGCAGAGTTTCTCTCTGCTCACAAACTGTGAAAACTTTGTTATTCACTTGCAACTGCAAATTCTGTGAATACAACTTGCTTGACTTGCTTACAAAAATAGGAGTTACTCCCTCTATTTATAACTGAGCTTACACCTTAAGCCCAAAGCCCAAAGCCCAAAATATCTTTTTGTTACTAAATCAAATCTAATTTATTCTAGACTTAAATCAAATCTATTTAAATCTAAAACAAATCAAATCTTTTCGACACATAGTTTCGACACATTGGATTACAATTTAACACACCACCTAATTCATTGTGTCTAAACTATCTATGTTCATCATGGCTCTTAGCTTTCTGATACTTCGACTTGCACTCCCTTCGTCATGATGTCTGCAATCTGATTCTCAGTTATGCAGTGTTTCAAATTCATCTTCCCATCTGCTACCTGCTCTCGAAGATAATTGAACCTCATTTCGATGTGCTTACTTCGATCATGTGCTATTGGGTTCTTCGCCAGATTAATAGCTGACATGCTGTCTATCTTCATGATAATTGCTCCATGATTTTTCCCTGTTATCTGTTCGACCAAGTTTACCATCCAAGTTGTCTGACATGCACAAAGAGAAGCAACTATGTATTCTGCTTCGCATGATGATAATGCCACTACTGGTTCCTTTCTTGAATTCCAAGCAGCTGGTGCACCACCTAGCATAAACACATATCCTGCTGTTGACTTTCGAACTTCAGCATCACTACACCAACTCGAATCAGTGTATCCCACTAACTTGCATTCTTTTCCTTTATCAACTGCAGGAAACAAAATGCCATAATCGAAATTTCCTTTGAGATACCTTAGTATCCTTTTTACTGCTGCTAGATGTGATACCTTTGGCTTCTGCATGAATCTACTTACCATACCTACACTATATGTTAAGCCAAGCCTTGTATGACAAAGGTATCTCAATGATCCAATAAGTCTTATGTATTGGGTTGGATCAACATCATCTTCATCTGCATCTTTCGACAGTTGCAGTCTTGGTTCTGCAGGTGTCGAAGTTGAGTTACATTCTTCCATCTCAAACCTCTTGAGAATTTCTCCTGCATATCTTCTTTGATGCATCATCAAACCTCTACTGCTCTTGTAGAATTCGATACCAAGGAAATATGAAATCTCACCCAAATCAGACATTTCTAATTCTTTACTGAGATCACCTTTGAAGTCTTCGATCTCACTCTTACAGCTACCTGTTATCAACAAATCATCTACATAGAGACATAGTATAAGCAATTTACTCTTGCTTCTTCTTACATATACTCCATGTTCAGTTGTGCACTTCACAAATTCCTTCATCCTTAGAAAACTATCAATTTTCTTATTCCAAGCCCTTGGAGCTTGTTTCAATCCATACAAGGCTTTATGTAGCCTGTACAACTTTCTTTCTTCGTCATGTTTCACAAACCCAACTGGTTGTTTAACATAGACTTCACCATCTAAGGGTCCATTTAGGAATGCACACTTCACGTCCATCTGACATATGTGCCAACTGTTTATTTCTGCTAGACCAACAACCAACCTGATTGTTTCGATCCTAGCAACAGGTGCAAAAACTTCATTGAAGTCTATTCCTTCTTTATGTAGAAATCCTTTCTCCACAAGTCTTGCTTTGTGTCGAGTTACTTCACCTTTCGAATTGGTTTTCACTTTGTATACCCACTTGACATCAATTTCCTTCTTGCCTTAAGGCAATTTGATAAGTGACCAAGTGTTGTTGTCTTCGATAGACTGTACTTCTTCGTTCATTTCTTTCACCCACTTCGAATCCTTTAATGCTTCAGCTTTATTAACGGGTTCGATATCTGCGTAGAAAGCATAATGTACCAGCTCACCTTTATCATCTATCACATCATCTGATGTAATCACACAATCTTGCAATATTGCAGGCATGCGTCTTGTTCTTTGAGGCCTGCTTGTACTTGGTATATCTGTTGGTTCCTCTTGTCGAACTTCTCTTTCGACTTGAGTTTCTGGCTCTTCAAGAAGGATTCCCACTGAATCTTTATTGATATTTTCAGTCCAATCCCATTCTTTAAACTCATCTATGATCACGTCCCTGCTGATCACAATCTGCTTTTTCACTGGATCGAACAACTTGTAGCCTCCTGTCGAATGATATCCAACTAGAATCATTTGACTTGACTTATCATCAAGTTTTCTTCTCAACTGATCTGGCACATGTCTATGTGCAATAGATCCAAATACCTTCAGATGACTCAAGCTAGGCTCCACACCAGGCCATCATTCTTCTGGAGTAATTCCTTCTAGCTTCTTTGTAGGACATCTGTTCAAAATATATGTTGCAGTCGAAACAGCTTCACCCCAAAACTCTTTAGGTAAATTCTTGCCTTTCAACATACTTCTCACCATATTCACGATGGTTCGGTTTTTCCTTTCTGCAATTCCATTTTGTTGTGGAGTATAGGGTGGCACCATCTCACGCACAATCCCTTCCTTTTCACATAATCTGTCGAAGTCTTTCGACACATATTCTCCACCACCATCAGTTCTCACAACTTTGTCTTTCGACCATAGACTTAAACTTGTTAAATACTTCAATCACTTCACTTTTCTTCTTGATCAAGTAAGTCCATAACTTTCGACTGAAATCGTCTATGAATGTAACAAAGTATTTGTTACCTCCCATCGAATCCACCTGGATTGGTCCACATACATCAAAGTATATGACTTCAAGGCTAGCCTTCGATCTGCTTCCTGCATCCTTGCTGAAGCTATTATTGTGTTGCTTCGCCTGCACACATTCCTCACATACCTCGTTTGGAATGTCAATTTCTGGCAATCCTGAAACCATATTTCTTCTCTTTCAAATCTCTGATGTCTCTGAAGTTGAGATGGCCTAGTCTATAATGCCATATCCATTTATCTCTGCTAGCTGTAGTCGAAAGGCACTTATGCTCCATCACATTTAGTTCAATCTTGAAGGTTCGATTCTGAGACATAGGAGCCTTCAAGATTAATCTCCCATTTGCATCAACGACTCTCATCATCTTATCTTCGATTAACACTTTATAATTCTTTTTGACCAACTGCCTTATACTGAGCAAATTGCTCTTCATGCCTGGTATGTACAATACATTGGAAATTACTGACCTTTTGCCATCTTTCCTCATAATCATAACATCACCAATACCTTCAGCTGCTAGGGTATTGTCATTTGCAAATTTTACCATATTTTTCATTGAGGGTTTTATATTGACGAACCAGTCTTTCCTTCCAGGCATATGTGATGAACATCCTGAATCCAAGTACCATTGGTCCTTGAATATATCTTCATCTCTTGTTGTGACCATCAGCATCATCTTTTCTTCTTCATGTTTTGCAAGCTTTGCACCACTTTCTTGATTCTTTCGTTTTTCTGGATAATCACTCGCATAGTGTCCATACTTCTGACAATTGTAACATTGAATGTGACTCTTATCAGGTTTTCGACCACCACCTCTTCCTATATTTGCAACACCGCCTCTTTGGTTGCCTTGGTATGGTCTTCTTTGATTCGACACGTTTCCTTCAATCTGGTTTCCTCTACCTCTGTCGAAACACTTTCCTTTGCCTTTGGTCTCTTTTGCTGAATGTGCCTACAAGGCCACATCACTCTTCGATTTTCCTGCAGCTCTTTCGTTCATTCTTTGTTCATGAGATTCAAGTGTCCCTTGAAGCTCTTCCTTTGTCAATTTCGACAAGTCTTTCCCCTCTTCTTTCGCCACCATTATGTGGTCGAACTTAGAAGCTAAAGATCTCAAGATCTTCGACACAACAACTCTTGTTGTTAACGCTTCTCCACATATCTTGATTTGATTTACTAGTTTTGTAACTCTAGTGAAGAAATCAGATATGCTTTCGCTGTCTTCTATCTGAAGCAGTTCATAGGTCCTTTTGTGAGTTTGTAACCTCACTTCTTTCACTTTCTCAGCGCCTCCAAAAGACTTCTCAAGGATTTCCCAAGCTTCTTTTGCAGATTCTGAATCACTAACATTTTCGAAATTGTCTGGGCTGACACATTGATGAATTATAAATAATGCTTTATAACTCAGCTTCTCAAATTCTATGTATTTCTTCTTTTCTTCTTCTGAAGCGTTTTCTCCAAGCGCTTCGACTCCATCTTTTACAAGGTCTCAAAGACCTTAACACCTGAATAAGACTTTCATCTGTTTGCACCAATTTTTATAGTTGTCAACTTTCAGAATTGGTAGGGTTGCTGGATAATTTGCATTCCCATAACTTCTCATCGTGAATTCTTCAATCGTTCTTGATTGACACTTCCCTTGAATCGAAACAAAGCTCTTGATACCAGATGTTGGAAATCCACCAAAGTCTATGATGAATTTCTACCACAATGACAATTTAATTATGAAACAAACAATAAAGAAGACAAGACAAATAATTTCTGCAGAGTTTCTCTCTGCTCACAAACTGTGAAAACTTTGTTATTCACTTGCAACTGCAAATTCTGTGAATACAACTTGCTTGACTTGCTTACAAAAATAGGGGTTACTCCCTCTATTTATAACTGAGCTTACACTCTAAGCCCAAAGCCCAAAATATCTTTTTGTTACTAAATCAAATCTAATTTATTCTAGACTTAAATCAAATTTATTTAAATCTAAAACAAATCAAATCTTTTCGACACATAATTTCGACACATTGAATTACAATATAACATTATTAATTATAGAAACATTTTAAAAAATAGTATTTTTATAAATAGCATGCACTTTATAAAATTTCTTTTGTTTTATTATATTCTATGATGATAGATTTTCAAAAATAATTTATTTTCCGGAAAATATATATGTATTTTTTATTTTTAGAAAATAAATTGTTTTCTTTTTAATTTTCAGAAAAATAAAAACAAAAAACCAATTTTTTGTTTTCAGCAGTTTTTTTCAAAAAAACATATATTTTGAAAGTAATTTTCAAAAACATTTTTTTATTAAAAAATTTCAACTTTACTAAAATTAATCGGTAGTTGTATTGATGAATAGTTATTGTTTAGAAACCCATTTATATGTGTTTTTCTATCTTTTCATGAGTTTTATTGTGTGTGGGTTATACTGTAGCACACCACTACCTCTGTTTCTGGAAGCTCCAAATGTCAGCTACGTTGTAACGTGCGGTGTAAACGCGAAATTGTAAAATACCAAACACACAAGTGTACATTTGAAAGGGATTTAAACGTGAAAACAAAAAATCTATTAATCAATATAAATCAACAATGTTCAGATAAACCTAGAGAAGGAATGAGATAACCTTCCGCTTCTAGTTCAATTTTAGAATAGGAAATTATTTGTATCCTATCTTAAAGTGTGCCAAATGGAAGGATATTGATTCGTCAGAAAGTAAATTTGAATACAAATTTGATATTACCAAGGTTAGGCACATATTGTCATCTTAAAGATAAAGATAAGCAGTGGATGGACACAAAATATACCCTATGCGAAAAGCAAAGGAAAAAGATAACACAAGTTGCATAATTTATACGGAGAAAAGACATATCTGTCTTGCAAAAATCTAAAAGAAAGAAGAAAAAAAAGTATGTATGTAAAACTTTAATATGTTTTAGAAAAAATACGGAGAAAACAGACATGTCCGATAGTAACAGTAATGTCTTCTACAAATTCATACAAAAGATATTAATGAAGGCAAGAATTACTCATATGAACATTGATATAAATTAAGAAACTCAAATTAGATCAGGGATTCACACAAACTGAATGAAGAACAGGAAATACAAGGTGATGTATAGTCTAGAAAACCTCTTAAGATTGGACGAATCACTCAAGACTGTTACAAAGAAACAAGGTATAAAAAAAAACAAAAGATGCTTAGTTAAGATCAATAAGAATGCACAATCTATACTTAACTATAACTATTATTTTGTATATAAGTACTCTGTGTGATTTACAGGTCAGAAATTGTAAACCTACCACTTATTTTCTTTCAAAACACTTGTCATTTTATACACTTTAGTGAGGAGAGAAAAAGACAATAATAAAGAAAATAAAGATTTATATTATTGAATTGTATAAATAATGTTACAGAGTAGAACTATTTATACAACTCTAATTGGACTTAGGTCTACATAACTTGAATTATATTTAAATATTAAATCTAATCAAATATAATATTTTAACAAAACTAATTTAATATTTCAACACACCCCATAATATAAATTGTCAAACATCCTAAAAAATAGTCAATCTGAACTATTCCTAATTTCTTTCTCAAATTCAAGAATTTGTCAATCTTCAATCCTTTGTTGAAAATGTCAGTCAATTGTGCTTCACTCGAGCAATGTCTTACTTCAAAATCACATCGATTTACCTTTTCCCTCAAGAAGCGAAACCTTGCTTCAATATGTTTACTTCTTCCATGCATAATTGGATTATTCGCCAGATTTATGGCGGACTTGTTGTCGATTTGTAATACAAGAGGTTTATTCACTTCGACCTTCATTTCTTCAAGTACAGATCTGATCCAAATTGCTTGATAGGTAACATAGAATCCTGCTATATATTCAGCTTCACAAGATGATAAGGCCACCACAGGTTGTTTCTTCGAACACCATGTGATTGGAGCACCAAATACTTGAAAGAAATATTCAATTGTACTTTTTCAATCTTCCTTATCTCCACACCAATCAGCATCTGAAAAAAATTAACTATTGCTTCTTTGTCTTCAGAATCTCGTCAAAATAGTATTTCATAGTTTATCGAACCCTTCAAATATCTCAGGATTCTTCTTGCAGCCTTCATGTGTGACACTTTTGGTTCACTCATATATCTGCTTACTAATCCTACATCGAAACCTATATCAAGTCGACTGTTCCACACATACCTCAGAGATCCCACAATTTGCTTAAACAAAGTTACTTAGACTTTGTTTTCCTCTACATTCTTCTCCAATTTTACATTTGGTTCGACATGTGAGGGTGCAGGATTAAAATCATCCATTCTGAATCTCTTAAGTATTTCTTTGGCATACTTCCTTTGATGTAGCACCATATCTTGCTTCGACATTTGAAATTCCATACCTAAGAAATAAGACAATTTTCTCAGATCAGACATTTCAAATTCCTTCATCATTAGCTCTTTGAACTTCGATAAGTTCTCCAAGCTATTTCCAGTTACTAGCAAGTCATCGACATATAAGCAGAGGATTGTTATATCTTGTGCAACAACTTGAACATAGACACCATACTCAGATTTGCATTTGACAAATTCCAATTCGACTAAGTATGAGTCGAACTTCTTGTTCCATGCCCTTGGTGCCTGCTTGAGGCCATAGAACGTTTTGTGCAACTTATATACTTTACTTGCTTCCTTATGAATCACAAACCGTGAAGGTTGTGTTACATAGGCCTCTTCGTCTAAAGGACCACTCAGAAATGCTGATTTCACATCTAAATGAAATGTCGACCAACCTTGGTTGCATGCCAATGCTACCACTAGTCGAACAGTCTTCAATCTTGCTACTGAAGCAAATACTTAAGAGTAGTCGAGTAATTCTCTTTGAAGAAACTCTCGAGCTACTAATCTTGCTTTATGTCTTGCTATCGAGCCATCAACATTATGTTTCAACTTGAATACCCACTTTACTTCAATAGCTTTTGTATGTGCTGGCAATTCGACTAACTCCCATGTGTTATTTCTCTCAATTGCCTGTAACTCTTCGACCATAGATAACTTCCATTGTTTAGTCTTCAAAGCTTCATTGTAGTTAATTGGTTCAGCGCCTGCAAGTAAAACAAAATGAAGTAATTCTCCATCTGTTGTGACTTCATCATCACCCACTACTTCATAATCATGAAGTCTTGTTGGAAGAACTCTATTTCTTTAAGGTCTTTGGCTTGTTTCAGCCACATGCTCTTAGATTTCGACTGTGTTGTGAATGTCAGCACCTGCTTCTTCTTCGACTTCGACTGGATTCTCAACAATTCCTTTGACCTCTACTTCATCAGTTTCTTCATCAACATCAGAACTCATCAATGGCTTGTTAATTGAATTGCTAGAATTCCAATCCCAGACAGAATTTTCATTAATCACAATATCCCGACTCAACACAATCGTCTCATTAACAGGATTAAATAGTCTGTATGCACCAGTTTTATGATATCCTACCAAAATCATAGGTTCACTTTTGTCATCAAGCTTCCTTCTCCTTGCATCAGGAACATGCTTGTAACACATAGAGCCAAACACCTTCAAATGACTCACTGATGGTCATTTTCCACTCCATACTTCTTCAGGAACTTTGTTCTTCAATATCTTGGTAGGACACCTATTCAAAATATAAACTGCAGTCGAAACTACTTCTATCCATAAAGACTTTGGAAAATTCTTTTGCTTCAGCATGCATCTCACCATATCTAATATGGTTATGTTTCTTCTTTCAATAATTCCATTATGTTGAGGTGTATAAAGAGCAGTTACCTCATGATCAACACCATGTTCTGCACATAAATCTTCAAACATCTTGGATGTGTATTCGCCACCTCTATTTGTTCGCATAAGTTTGATCTTCTTCTCACTCTGGTTTTCGACAAGTATCTTGAATCTCTTAAAGATTTTGAATACTTTGTCCTTTCGTTTGATCACATAGATCCACAGCTTTCGACTAAACTCATCGACAAACAAAATAAAATATTTGTTTCCACCAATTGTATGTTCTTCGAATAGACCACATACATCTGAATGGTCCACTTCGAGTATGCAAGATGATCTCATTGGCATAGTCGAAACGAAAGAATTCCTGGATTGCTTTCCTACTAAACAACCTTCACAAAGTTTTTCAGGCATCTCAAGACTTGGAATTCCAGTAACTATATCTTGAGTAATCAGTTGATTGAGTGATCGAAAATTCAAATGTCTAAATCTCAAATGCCACAACCAACTATCCTTGTGGTCAAAAATATTTTTCAAACATTGAACTTCAGTCGAACTGATCATAGTCTTAAATGTCTTGTTCTTCAACAACGGAGATTTTAAGACCAAATTGTTCTTGGTGTCGAACAATTTCAAAACTCCATCTTTCATGACAATTGAGAAACATTTTTCGACTAGTTGTCCAACAATTCTTGTCGATCCCTTGTCTTTTCTGTACCAATAATTCTTGGCTACGTCACTCCATTTTTCACAGTTATAGCACTACATACCTTTTTTTATCTTCTTTCCCCATTTGATAGTTTCCTCCTCCTCTTTTCGAGGATTCAGAAGCTCCATTTTTGATCTGATGTTTGTGAGGTTTCGACCAAGACTTCTTGTCCCGAGTCTTGTCGAACTTGCCTTTGAGTTTGTTGGAACCACCATCCTTTTCCCATGACTGAGCTTGCAAAGCCTGTATCAAGTCTTGCACTCATTTCCTTTCGACAATCCTTATCTCATGCGCCTCCAACGAACCAACCAAATCTCCCACTTTAGTGATTTCAAGATTGTTGGGTTCTTGAATAGCTACGATAATGTGATCAAAGTGAGAGGTCAATATTCTCATTCCTTCTCAACTATCATCTTATCAGTTATGGTTTCACCACAATCCTTCATGACATGGACGAGTTTTTGAACCTTCGACACATATTTTGCAACTTTTTCATCTTCTCCCATCAACAACAACTCATATTGTCGACGCAAGGTTTGTAACTTGACAACCTTGACTTTCTCACCTATACTTCACCAAAATATCTCATGCCTCATTCGCCGTTTCAGCATGAGAGATTCTGTCGAAATTAGCAGCATTGACCATCGTCTGAATGTAATAAGCAGCCTTGCAATCTTTCTTCTTGACTTCGTTGTGGGCTTTTTTCTGTTCGTCAGTTGCATTTGCAGCCAACACAGGAACGTCGTCGATAACCACTTCTAGGGTTTAATGGAAGTCAAACAAGAATTGCATCTATTTTTTCCATCGGATCCAATTTTTACCGTCAAGCATTGAAAGAGAATTCAGAATGCCCTTATCACTAGCCATCTTCACAGCGGTTGATTCACTTACCCTAGAAATACGATCTCTGACTTGAAATTCTTGAAAACTCGATCCAGAACAATAACCAGAAGTTCTGGATACCAATTTGTTAGTGCGTGAGACACTTTATTGAGGAAAGAAAGAGAGAATAATAAAAAAAATGAAAATTTGTATTATTGAATAATTTAAATAATGAAACAGACTAGGACTAATTATATACGATCCTAATTGAATTTGGGTCTACACAACTTAAATTATATTTAAATATTAAATCTAATCAAATCAAATTTAATATTTTAACAAATCTAATTTAATATTTCAACGATATATCTATCAAATTAATACATCAATAGAGGGAGTGGCTTATTGAAAGTTTTAATAGGAAACACTACTACAGTATGTCAAAATTTACTCAAGAATAAGATAAATATTTAAGAAGTTCTTCCAAGAATGAATTCAAGAAGGAAGATCCTCCATCTTTTAAAAGAGGCACAAGGATCCTTAAAATTCACACAATCACATCTATAAGGTATTTTTACATTATCTTCTGAATAAGAAAATTGGTATTGGAGCACCTGCCCGGTTTAACATTTGTAGCTTGCAGCAGATCCAATTCTCAACACACATTCTAGCAGCAAAAGTTTCAACAGTCTCCAATTCTTCCCTGAACAGATTTTAAAACATTATACAACTATGAAAATCGAAAATTATAACCAATGTTTGTGTAAGATTAAGAATCAGAAATATCACCTTCCACCAGGGTGGCCGACATATACGACTATGCTAATAAGCCCTCCTGGTATTACGATTCTCTCTGCAGCTTCTAATGCTTGTAATGTCGTTTCGGATCTTGTTATTATTTCTTTGTCGCCTCCCGGTAGATAACCTAAGTTGAAGGCAACAAGCCTAAAAGTATGCAGCACATTAAGAGTTTTCAGAATCAACAAAACTAATTTTATGATAGCTGAACTTATGAATCATCACTCGTTGAATTAATTCTCCATTTACTCTTTACATGATTCATTCATGTAGATGAAACCAAGTTGGAACTAAGGCTGAACACAATAAGAATAGAGAGATGATGCAAGTTAAGGGAAAGTGAGTACCTAACCGAGGAATTCCTTTGAACAACTTCCTCCATTTTACTATGGCAAATATTGAAGAGCTCGACATGTTTCTGCATGAATTTGAAATTTTGGTTGGTGACATAAAAGCTCCTAATTGTTTTCAATTAAACAGCCTCTAATATTCTTTACCAATTCAAAGCTGAAAACTTCAGTCCTTTATAGTTCTCACCTGATAGGAATTAATCGATTCTTCCAATAACGATGAAGTCTTAGCTAAAGCATCTTTCTGAATGTCCAATGCATACACATAACCATTATGTGAATCGTCAACAACCAAATTGAGCAACTCTAAGGTGTCAAATCCATTACCGCACGTGGCATCAATGACTGTGTCTCCTTTCTGAACAACATGTTTCCATACCCTGGTAGGAACAAAAGCAATACCTCACTATATGATGGAAACTTTGAACATATTTCATCTAAAGCATGGCTCTAGTGGCCCAACAAGTTTGTAATTGACTATGATACCATATTACAAAAATCTTTATATCAATTCAACAACTTAAATTAAGAGTCTCGCTCACATTATAAGAGAGATGGCCTGAACATATGATATGCTTATAAACAGAAGTAGTTCTTATCTTACAAGCTAGTTTTATAAGGTTGAATTTCGTCTAATCCAACTTCTAAGATGGTATCAGAGACTATCAAGGATATGTCGGGCCACGTGCTATCTGATCACTCGGGTCACGCTCCAAATGTCCAATCCAAATTATAAGAAAAACAGTAGCCTTGGACAAATCTATATAACTAACCAAGTCATGACTACAAATAGTGCTAACAAAATAGTTTGAGCGCAAGAGAGAGAAAATAAGGCTAAAAGAGTTAGAGACTTTAACTTGTTCCCTTGAATCAATAACAAATGCAATCCTTATAAGCAATGGTAGTAATAACCAAATAATTCAAACCGGTGAGGCTTAAGAACATAAATTAAGTGAGTAAACATACATGTGAGCAACATCCGTTGCCTTTCTGTTTCCAAAGAGGAAGCTCACAAAAACATCCTCTAAACCTGAAAAAATAGAACTTGTAGAAGCTTATTATGCAAAAGGGTATGTGTAATTGTTACAAAGACAACATTTAATGAGAGTAAAGGGAGATAAAAGGTACCTGAAAATGGAGAATCTTTAGAGAAAGAAGAAGAAGAACGAATGTTATTATTTGGTTTGATGGGTTTTAGACAGCAGAGAGAGTGATTTGTGAAGATTAGTGTTTGAGATGGAACAAGGAACAAGAGTCTCCGAGAAAGAGAACGTGTAGTAGGGCCAGGGGTGTAAGCTGCGAAAGAAGAGAAACGATAGCTCAACGATAACATCACGCTTTCAAATCAATACCAAATGTATATGGGTTGAATTGAGTTATTGAATGAATACAGATTTGAAAAATGAAAATTTGTTCAAAATAATTGGGTTATGAATAAATTTACACTCAATTTACAAAACTTATGAATTATTGAGTGATTATTTTTATCTATTTTTTTAATTTGATAAATGATGACTTTAATGTCTTTAAATTTGATTGTTTCAATTATATTCTTTTGAATGTTTTTTATTTTGTAAGTGATGATTTTAATTTATTTAGGATGTCACACTGTAACTATTTTGATGCTAACGGTCGTAAGTTGTTAGTATTTTATATAATTTTAGGTATTATTATAACGTGATTTTAGTTTTACAAATATGTTTATGATGAATTTTGTCATGTATTTAGATATTTGATATTTAAAAATATAATGGAAATAAGTTAAATTATTTATTAAGAAAAAATGTGACACCATTTATAATTATATAAGTAAGGAAGAAAAAAAAAGAAAAAAAAGGATAATTCATTCTGTAATCTAATTCAACCCACAATTTTATGATTTTATCCAAACTGACTCAATGATGTCGTGGGTGGTTATTTTACCTCACCCAAACCAATGTATCTTGTATGAGTTGGGTCATAATTTTGACTAAATTCAACCCAAACTGACCCAATGATGTCGTGGGTGGTTATTTTACCTCACCTAAACCATTGTACCTTGTATGAGTTGGGTCATAATTTTGACTAAATTCAACCCAAACTAACTCAATGATGTCGTGGGTGGTTATTTTACCTTACTCAAACCAGTGTATCTTGTATGAGTTGGGTCATAATTTTGATTAAATTCAACCTAAACTAACTCAATGATGTCGTGGGTGGTTATTTTACCTCACCCAAACCAGTGTACCTCGTATGAGTTGGGTCATGATTTTGACTAAATTCAATCCAAACCGACTCATGTACACCCTACCTATAATTACGCTCTAAATTTTTTATTCCACGCACAGTTAATAATTTCTTATCTATTCAACCATTTTCTATCTTTGTTTATGTTTTCTTCCTATCAACAAAACGCACATCTATAATCAAACTCAAAAATATAGAAAGTAGGAACCATAAGTCACATAAATTTGTTTTCATTGAACTGCTGCTCTCGCCACCTGTCACCACTATTACTCTCTCTTCCATCTTTCTGATATGTTATGTATTAGAAAGCAAGAAGAGAGAGAGAATTTTCATTGTAACTGAATTTCTATTACTCTGTTATGAGTTTGTTACAAGTGAGATCTTTTTTTATAGAAAACAGAAGGGTAACCTGCAATAGCAGGGTAAAGAGAAAGATGACCTGCAATAGCAGGTCAGTACATAGAATACATCTAATACCCCCCCCCCCCCCCACACACACACAAACTCATGGGGAGCTGGCAACCCTGAGTTTGTGCCTAAGATGCAGAAACTTTTGAGATGCCAAGGGTTTTGTGAGCGCATCAGCAACTTGATCAACACCTGTAATGTCCAGAACGTGCACCTGTTTGGCAAGAACCTTTTCCCTGACAAAGCATAGATCAATTTCCATGTGCTTCGTTCTAGAATGCAGAATTGGATTATGGGCCAACAACACAGCAGATTGGTTATCACAGAAAATAACTGGAAGTTGAGTGGAAACACAGAGTTCTTGAAGAAGCGTTTGAAGCCATAGTAGATCTGTTGTAGCTTGAGCAAGACTTCTATATTCAACTTCAGTGTTGGATTTGGCGACTACAGGCTGCTTTTTGGACCACCATGAAACCAGATTGGGCCCAAAATAAATATTTGCTCCAGAAGTGTTGTGTCTATCATCAGGATCAGACGCCCAGTCAGCATCACAAAAAACTTGCAGTGCAGGTGCCTGACAAGGAGAACAAGGCGTGAGATGGAGGCCAAAGCTGATGGTACCTTTGAGATAACGAAGGATACGTTTCACAGCAACCCAGTGTGATTCCAGAGGGTGAGACATAAATTGGCACACCTTGTTGACAGAGTAAGCAATGTCAGGTCTGGTAATGGTGGCATATTGAAGCGCACCTGTTGTACCCCAAAATTTACCCTCTCATGTTTTCCAAAGTCTTCCCCCTGCATGGTTGATCACAAACCCTTGCCTAAGGAAAAAGAAAATTTTTGAGTGGTGCTTTAAGTACCTTTCGATTGGAATTCTGAAAGACCCTTTGATTGGTATTCTGAAGGAGCCTTTCGATTGGCATGGATAATTCCCTTCGATTGTCATTATGGACAAGCACTTCGATTGACATTCCAAAAATGCTTCGATTGGCATTATGGACAAGCACTTCGATTGGCATTATGGACAAGCACTTCGATTGGCATTGTGTCAAGACCTTCGATTGGAATTCTGAAAGACCTTTTCGTTTGGCACCCTGGGCCAAGCCTTTCAATTGGCATGCCAAGGGATCCTTCGATTTAGCATTGTGTCAAGGCAGCTTCGACATGCATGTTAACCATGTCCTTCGATTAGCATGAACAACACCTTTCGATTGGCATGTTAACAAAGCCTTTCGATTGGAATTTTAATTAGTACCCTTCGATTGGTATCTGAACAAGATCTTTCGATTGGCGTAGCAAAGGACTCTTCGATTGATATTTCAATAAATACCCTTCGATTGATGTTTAGACAAGGGTCATTTGAAGAACTCCTTCCAGGCCATTCGAAAGAGGCCATCAAGAGGGCACTCAAAAAACATGTCCAGGTACACTGAACATGAGAAAATGCCATGTTTTCCTTGCAAATATGGAAAGAATTCAATTGATTGTGGATTCAATTCCTGAGTTAAAGGCCAGATTCTTTCCTTTTCTGTTCCTAACTCCACAAGAGTTGATTCGACCAGAGTGATTCTTTTCAAATCAGGATCAATCGAAGAGCAGGGCCTAAATGCATTCGAAAATCAAAAGTGTCCAGGTTCATTCAAGATTCCAAAGAGACATGAATATTTCAAAAAAGGAAATCTTTTAATGTGTCTGATTCTTGTCTCATGGCTTTAAAGGCCTGGTTAAATGGATGTCCCTTGCCATTTTCATGTACCCTCACACTCCTATAAATACGAGGCCAGTGACACATTACAGAGGACGAACAAAGACAGAAAAGAAACAGGGAGGATTTGGAGATACGCTGCCCACAAACCCACCAAAGGTTATCAGCATTTTCATCTAAGCCAAAGCAGCCATTCAGCAAACATCTCCACACCCAGCGCCACAGATCATACATCTTTAATTGGTAAGGGTTTGCAAAACCAAAATTGCACCTTCATGACATTTAAATACACATTGCATATGTATTCCTGTTATTACTGATTATGTTGCATGTAAGCTACATCGCAAAGATGAGATTGTGCCATTGCTTGGGCACGATCTGAGTTTCTCCTTCGAATCTCAGGATAAAACAAACCCAGATCCTGATTCAGCAGGTTCAAATTGAGGAAGGATCCGAATTGGGAGGAGATTCGAATCAGGGGGGTAAAATCCCCCCTGGACCTTTTAACATTTGTCTCGTTTTGCAGGAAATATATTCTCAGAATCCTGTTCAAAGTTTCGAAGCTTAGCAGCTTAGTTTCGAACTGGATCCAGGATTTCCAGATCGAAGGATGACATGTCCAGATCGAACACCCCCAAAGTGCAGCCCCTCATGCACCTTCGATCAAGCCTCTTCACTGGGTCGAAAGACAGCCCACACCTCTTTCGATCCAGGCCTCCAGAATTATACCTTTCTTGATTTACTGTCGTTCCTTCGATTTCAGCTTTGTTTTGACTATTTTATTTCTTTTTTTAATCAACATAAAATCAATTAAAGAAAAACCACAAAAACATTAGGCTAGTTTTTTCTATTAAATTAACTTTGTTAATTAATCTTTTAATTATCTTAACATTTTCTCAAAACTAAAATTAAGTAGATTTAGATCATTTTCCCAAAATAAAATAAAACAACAAAAAGATTTTATTCTTAAGATTTTTAGAGGTTATTTTCAGATTCGCGCGCGTTTATTTTATTGTAACTGCCTACTGGTTTGTAATAGCTTAACTAAGACTTTTACACTTTACTGCTTTATTCCCCCAATTTTGGACATGTAAATAATCCCCCTCCCCGAAGCCTTGTAATAGCGTAGGATTTACAATTCCCGCACTTTAAATTCCTGTACATATATTAACTGTTTAGATGTATGCTAACTAGGATTGCATGATAAGATCTAAAAACAAATGGTAGAACACCTAAATATACAAAGATAATATAACTGAAAAACAATACACTCGCACATGCCACTCTTAGGGTACACCTCACTTGGTTGCCTCGAACGTGGTCATTGAGTATAGGATGTCTTAGAGGTCGTCCTTTTGTCCAAAGATCATAAGTTGCCTCGAAACGGTTTCCTCGGATAAAATGATCTAAGACATTAGGGTTACCGCTAAGGCGTCCTAACGTTGCTTTAGTGACCACACGTCCCTTAAATCGAATTGACCCGAAAACTCCAATGACGATGCTACCTACTCCTCAATAGTGGGATAGCATTGTCTAAAGGACATTTGCACAGTTTAGTTCCTTTTTGAGTAGGTAGATGTTCTTAAGTACTTGCTCTTTTGAAAACAAAAAACAAAACTTTTCGCACTTACACCCCTTTCAAAACAAAAACTCCTTTCAAATCCACAAACACAAAGAAAAGCAAACTTTTTGAAAACATAGTGAGCAAGTACCTAAGAGCCTGTGGATAACCACAGATAGAAAGGGTGCTAACACCTTCCCTTTCTATAATCTACCTCCCGAACCCGAGAAATATCTCGAAAAGGAATTTTTCTGTGCTTTTGTCCTTTCCTTGTTGGATAAAATAAAAGACGGTGGCGACTCTTGCTTACCGCGACATTTTGCAAAAACAAACGCAAACGCGAACCAGCATTCCAAAATAGTCAGTTCTCATTCCCACTGATCACAGCACCTACTACAGACCTGTACATGAAGGGATCAGAAAGCGCTGCTGAGCCAGTTTTGGTAAGCTTACAGTTGGAATGCATAGGAGTGCCAACTGCAGCAGCATCAACCATATTGGTCCTGTGTAGAAGATCCCTAATGTATTTGGCTTGAGAGAGAAGAAGAGAGCCATGAGGGGTGGTTTTAACTTCAATGCCTAAGAAGTAGTCAAGGCTGCCAAGGTGCTTAAGAGAAAAGGCATCATTAAGCTTGGTAATAACAGTTGTAAGAGTAGAAGGGTTGCTGCCAGTTAGGATGATATCATCCACATATACCAGAATATATATGGTATGTCCTTTAGAAGATAAAATAAACAAGGAAGGATCACACTTGCTGGGTACAAAATGAAGGTGAATGAGGGCAGTTTGCAACTTTTCAAACCACTGCCTTGGTGCTTGCTTGAGGCCATAGAGAGCCTTGTGAAGCTTGCACACTAAAGAAGGATTGGAGTCAAGAAAACCAGGAGGCTGCTGCATATATACTTCTTCATGAAGCTCTCCATTGAGAAAGGCATTGTTGACATCCAGTTGTTGAATGGACCAGCTGTGAGTTATGGAAAGTGTTAAAATGATTCTGATGGTAATGGGCTTGACCACAGGGGAAAAGGTTTCAGTGAAATCCAGCCCATGCCTTTGGTGAAAACCCTTAGCAATAAGTCTAGCTTTGTACCTGTTAACACTGCCATCAGGATTCTCCTTGACTCTGAATACCCACTTGCAGCCAATGGCCTGTCTATTGGGAGGAAGAGGAACAAGGGACCAAGTGTGATTTTGACAGAGGGCATCAAATTCTGCCTGCATAGCATGTTTCCACTTAGAATCAGCAAGAGCAACCTTCACAGTTTTAGGTTTAGTACATGTCAGCAGCAACCTAGGCTGCAACCTGGGTTGAATAAAGCCAGATTTGGCTCTTGTCTGCATGGTATGATCATTGACAGGCTTGTGAGATATGGGAATAGCATTAGGTGGAATAGAAGCTGATAATGAGGTAGAGGAAGAAGAGTCAGATGCTTCAGATTGTGAGGAAGGAGAAGCTGTATTAGAATGAGGTGAGGCAGGGGATGCAGTAAAGGTCTCTGACATAGTTTAAGGAGGTACCAAAACAGTGGGAGAAACAGATCTTGTTGAACCAGAAATGTCTGGACTTGGCAAGGGAGTGATGCAGGGCACAGGGGAATAAGAGATGATAGAACCAAGGGAAGTAGCAGGTTGAGACTGAAGAGCAGTAGTGGTGGAAGATGTGGAGCAAAAAAGATCATGAAAAGGAAACCTGGACTCATTGAAAAGCACATCTTTAGAAATATAAAGTCTACCTTGGGCAGAGAGACACCTGTACCCTTTATAAGAGGTGGAATAGCCTAGAAAAAGACACTCTTGGGATCTGAAGTCCAACTTATGAGCATGATATGGCCTGAGTAAGGGAAAACAAGCACATCCAAACACTTTTAAGAACTTGTAGTCAGGTTGAGAATTAAATAATAGAGTGTAAGGCACTTTGAACTTAAGGGAGGAAGAAGGAATCCTGTTAATGAGGAAAACAACAGTGGAGAAAGCATAATCCCAGTACTGGAGTGGCATTGAAGCTTGACTTAAGAGTGTAAGACCAAGTTCCACAATATGCCTATGTTTTCTCTCAACCACACCATTTTGGTGATGTGTGTGAGGGCATATCACTCTATGCAGAATACCAAGCTCATTCAGAAATTTGGTAAAGGGCCTAAACTCCCCTCCCCAATCAGATTGAACAGATTTGATAGGATGGCCAAACTGAAGTTCTGCCATGCTCTTGAATTGTTTAAATATGGTAAGGGCTTCAGATTTGGACTTGAGGAGGTAAAGCCAGGTGAATTTAGAGTAAGCATCGGCAAAAGAAATGTAATATGTGAAGCCTAAAGTAGATGGTTGAGGGGATGGTCCCCACAGGTCACAGTACACAAGTTCCAAAGGAGTGTGATAGACAATATGAGAAGTGGGAGCATGTAATCTGTGAGCTTTGCCAATACAACAAGCTGAGCAAAAAATTTTTTGTTCTTTATTGCTAAAGGAGATATTACAGCTTTGTAAAACTAGTTTGAGTGTGTGCTCATTAGGGTGACCTAGTCTCAAATGCCAAACATTAGACAAATTTGAGGAAATGCTAACTGCATTAGCAGCAGGTACAGAATTAGAAACAGAAGGTAAAGAAACAGGGGAAGCCTGAGCAGATGCTGAAACAGACAGAGAGGGGAAAGCATAAAGGTCATCAGACCCAACTTGGCCAACCAGCAAGACAGCATCAGAAACCTGGCATTTGACAAGACATTTGTCAGCTGTGAATAGAAAATATACATTATTATCAAGGCAAAACTGGCTGACACTAATGAGATTCTTGGTAATGGAAGGAACATGAAGCAGATTTTTAAGTGTGAACTGTGTGTGAGGGTGAGAGGATGAGGTAAAAATACTAGATCCTGCAGTGTGGATAGGGAGACCTTAGCCATTCCCTATGTAAATATGTTCATGGCCTTCAAAAGGAGTGAGTTGCTGAAGGTTTCCAACATCACTGGTGACATGAAAGGATGCACCTGAGTCAGGATACCAAGTGCCAGCAGATGAGGAGGGAGCAGTGTTAGCCACAAAGGTACTTGGTGGAGCATATGCAGACTGAGGTTTAGAGTGAGCAGTAGGAGGTCTATTCCAAGTATAAGGATTGAATTGACCAAAGGTTAGAGGATCAGGTAACCAAGGAGCTTGCTGAGGAGAAGATTGCTGAAAGGGAGTGGTATTGTAGGAATAACCACTGAGAGAAGCAGAAGGTTGAAAATGCTGATTAAACCTATGCCAGTAGGCTAGGGCAGAATGGCCAAAACGAGAACAAACTTGGCATTGAATGCCTGAATTTCTGCCACCTCTCCCTCTGCCACCACGACCCCTGTGAGATCTGCCTCCTCTGAAGGTGGAGTAGTCAGGCTCTATGGACTGAGAAGGAGCATGTACAGGTTCAGTACTTCCAGAAGGAGCAGACTCAGGGGACTGAGAAGAAGGTGCAGTGTGCGTGAGATTGAGGGAAAGAATATCTGAAGCAGGTGATTTCTTGAACTTATTCAGACGAAGTTCATGCGCAATAAGAAGGATCTCAACTTCATCAATGTCCATAACGCCGAATTTTCTTTCCACAACTGAAACAACTGAGGCATAATCTGAAGGTAAGCCTTCAAGGATGACATCAATGTGGTGAGAAAGAGGCACAGGATCTCCAATAGAGGCAAGTGAATCCACAATAGTACGAATTTTTTGAAGGTAATCCTGAACAGATTGATTGTCAAGAGTTAGGGCATGAAGTTCAACACGGAGTTGGCGAGCTTTCCCACGAGTTTGCTTCTGAAAATAGGTGAACAGACGATCCCAAAGTTGATGTGTGTGCGTGCATCCAAGAACACGAGACAAAATCTCGCTCGAGAGAGTAGACTGAAGCCATGAGAGCAGCATCTGATCTTTCTACAACCAAGCAGCATACACAGGATTGATCGTACCTGAGCGCCGCGCATCGTCATCAAGAAACTGAGGCGGAACTCGCGACGGAAGCACCAAATCGGTGAGGTTGTGAGCGTTGATGTATGGCTCAACCTGCTGACGCCATAGATGAAAATTCTTTGAGTCGAGCTTGGTCGCGATCTTCAGTGCAAACTGTAAGCGGCGCGACTCATCCAAGACAGCGGCGGACGACGGCGAAGAAACGTGCGAAGCGGTGGAAGAAGATGAAGCTGCCATGGATCAAGAGGCTAGTATGATATTATGGTTGCATTCTTCGTGTTTAAGTTCTTTTTGTTAATTTTCATATTTTTAACTCTTTTTGTTTCTCCAGCTTCAACAAAATTGTTTCTAGTTTTGTTACAAAATAATTTTGATGTTTGTTTGAGAAAAATATAGCATATAGTAAATTACATAAAATATATTATTTTAAAAGATAATAGTATAAAATACACCGAAAAATACGATAGTGGAAAATACACTGATAAATATATATTTGAAAAAAATATTGAAAATCGATCAACCGAACCAAACCAAACCAGTTAGTTTGATTCAATTTTATTTTTTAAAACACTTAAAATCGAATAAAACCAAAATCAAACCGACAAAGATATCTTTAATTCAAATATTTTTTTTACTAAAAAATCATTTCAAATTGAACAGATTACATTCATATAAATTTTTTTTTATGATATATATATATATAAATTAATAAATTTACTGCTTAAATTGTAATGTAAAGAATATATAAAATAAAAAACATAGCAAGTAGAACAACATTAAATGCCCTCTCTCGTCTAGAATATAAAGAATATATGAAAAAGAATAATTCACTTATCATAACAAAAGTTGTGGATATATATTTTTTTTATACAAAAGAGGGTCTAATGCCCCAAAAAGAAAACAAGAAAACTAATAAGAAATTTTTACTGGCTTAGGAAATGTGACTCCATATCTATCGTCAACTAATAGTCTTTAATTCATTCATCTGAAGAGATGAAAGAATGATGAGTTTATTGTTGTTTAAATTAAGATTATATTCGGTTATCTAGCATAAATATTGCCTTCACGCCAATTATGATTGAATTTGATACGCCAATCCTCTTGAGTCATTTTTTTATTCTACAAATTAAAGTTGGAAAATTTTGATCATCTAATTCTCTTGACTCGTCATATCAATTAAGATTTTATAGTCATTATAACCACTAAATTATAACCACTAAATTATAAATCGTTCTAGCCAAGCTAGCTTCATACCATGTAATATTTTACACATTTCAACAATAAAAGCATCACCCACATCGACTTTCCAAACATAACCCTTCACACAACTCCCTAACGAATATCTAAATAAGTCTCTACAATGAGCCATGAAAGTACATCCCTTATGTAATATTCTATGTCATCTTAAATATTTTATTCGTTGTCAGCTGAGATAAATTGAATTTATATGTGTTTTATTTATTGTCAGTTGAGATAGATTGAACTCCCGTGTGTTTTATATGCTCTATTAATTGCACTACGCCAAATAAGCTATTTAATAGCGTTTTTTTTTGTTTTTGATAGCGCTTAAAAGTGCTATTAACCGCGCCACTATTGTAAATATTTCTTATTTAATAGCACTTTAAAAGCGCTATTAAAGTACCAATTTATAATAGCGTTTTAATTAAAGTGCTATCAAAGTCAGTATTTTGAATGTTTTTTGTTTGTTTTTTTATAGCACTCTAAACAAAAAAACGCTAATATATAACATATGTTTGATAGCACTTTCAAATAAAGTGCTAATAAATGGTACATATTTGGTACAATATTTTTAATAAGTACAGTACAATATTTTTTCTTATACAATCATTTTTTTTGGTGTAAATATAAAATAACTATATTCAATTCAACACAAATAACGCTTTAAGTTACTCATTGCATATATATTATGATCCATCAAATACCAAATAACATTTTAAATTACCAAATCCTATTGTTTCCAAATATCATAACATATAGAATATTAAGAGGGCGTTTGCATAGCCAAATTTGTAGATGCCCATCTATGAGTACTTCAATCCAAATCCAAAAACATACAATCAAATTCTCTAAACAAAACACCAAAAAAATAAGAAAGGATAACAAAACAATCCCATGTAGTAACCACCTTCATGATCCAAAAGCGTTGAACTCATAGATACAATCACTAATTAGGCAAAATAACTGCTTCTTGTTTTCCTGTATCATAGAAGGAATATTGATTATGTATTGTACAATAAAAACTAATTCAACATATAAAGAATAATCAAACATTTAATATGGGTCTAACAAGAAGCGCATAAAATAAGGAATGATTATTATAAACTAATAACAATAAATCGATATAACTAATGCAATAATTGAACTAATTAAGTCTAACAAGAACATGACTTGTAAATATATAGACCACAATTTCCATTATTAGATGCATATAAACACTAAACAGAATATAATTCAAATTCTCAAAATATACATAAACACTTAATTGTGTGTAACTTTCTTTTCATGATCCAGAACTAGATATCAAACACCTTACAATTGTTACTACGAATATCTAAAAATTTCAAGTAGAAACGGAAAACTATAAATCAATCATACAATAAGATATAAGTCATTTTTCCGTATTTTCCTATTTCAAAATTTAAATTCGAGACCAAGAAAGAACACTCAGTACCTCTGTGCCATATCTTCTAAACCAATAAAATACTAAAATCATTTATACGACAACTCTAAATCCAACTCAAAAATTAAAATTAAACATCTAAGTCAAAACATTTGAACTCTAAATCCATGAGTAATATTTGTCTTGTTTATCAAGTATCAAGTCAAGGAAAAACTCACCGAAAACATCATCCACCACATAAGTAGCCCAATCCTCCTTAACCTCAGTTAACTTATCATGAGAGTAGGTACGACATTTGTGGTCAAAAAAGTACTTCAAATATGAAAACATCAACAATTAATCGTGTTAGAATTAAATTATATTAATTTAATTTACAAAAGAATAATAATAATAATTAAAATCACGTACATTTGTGGGGATCATAAATTCATTTTCCATGATGACCTCTTTCATAAATCGCATTACAAAGTATCCACAATCAACGCCATTAATTTGACGAGGACACTACAAAAAAAAAATTTATATCGATTAATTTTACTCCACATAATTGTTTTAAAATAACATTAATTTAGACACATACCTTTATTTTTTGCCATGAGATTTTCTTTGACTTTGACACTTTAGGCACTTTAGAACTACTATTAGCACGATAAATTTGCAAAGCGCTAACAAAATGAAATTAACTTCAAATGAGTAATTATATAAATAATAATACGTACATAAATTTTAAATTAAAAGAGTCTATACTCACTTCTCAAACTTTGTTTTAAAATTTTGATGTTTTGTTGGCTCACCATTCAACGGATCCATGTAATATATCACCTCAGCATTGAGATTGATGACAAGCAACACCCAATGTTTCCTGCACCCAACATTTAAATATTGCATTAAAGATTCACATTCATTAGAGTTTTTTCTCGTTAATTTAATAACTTTTTGAATATAAATCTCACCCTAGATTACAAGGTGCAAGAATCATCTTATCCTTGAACTCCTCATCTTTCAAAAGTATTTTTGCTATACCATTTCCTAGATTATCCTCCCGTGATACATGTGGAGATATGAAAGAGAACTTATTTATTAATCCATTTGGACTAATAAACTTGTCATACAAATACCTAGAAATGAACAACAATTGATATTAATATATTTGTCACCAATGTGAATATTAGTCAACAATACAAATAACATTAATATTAATAATATATTTGTCAAATAAGAGAATATTTGTAATAATAGAGGTACCTGGAAAATACAGTGATAATAGATGCACTTAACCAATTGTGATCAAGAATCTCCTTTATACTCTCTACACGTAGTTGCTCTAAAAACTCCTCACCAAATATACTTTCCTCCATTTTTATTTGAATTAATGATCCAACCCTCATCATCTTTTTCACATACATATCAAGGAAAGGTAAATTTGCAATACCAGCTGAACCGCCAACTTTAGGAGACTCTTCGATTTTGAATTTTTTGTTACTTTTGTTGGGTGATGAAACTGAATATTCAACACTGTGTTGAATATTGTTACCTTTGTTTTGGGATTGACCAGGAATCTAAAAAGTTGTATTAATTAATATTAGTGATCAAATAATAAAACAAGTAGCGATCAAGCAACTTGATTATAAGTAATTTACCTTGGTGTTGGTGTCCAAAAATGTACAAGAGAAGTGTTATAGAATGTAGGGTAATGAAATGCCTTTGCACTAGTTGCATTGTTACAAGTGGAGGATTGAGTTTGGTACATTGGCTAGTTTCCTACTTTCTAAAATCTAGACCTGATTGTTATCTGGCTCAGGTGGACTTAGAAGACTAAATTTTACGCTTGAAAAATAATCAACCAAGTGGACTTATATTCTACTATCTCAGGATAAAAACACAGTATGTCATATATAAAATATAAATATTAATTATAGTCTTAAAGAAATATGAAATCATTAGAATATAATATTATATGATTACTTAATTATTTGTAGAAATCATAACCAACCATTATTAAGAAAACTATCCATCTTTTAAGGGCACAGACTAATTAATTATTTGTAGAAATACTTTTTTACTTAATGTTTTCTAATTATAATATTCTTAACCTGTACTCTTAGAATAGCAAAACCTTTTAAGAAAATTGAAGTAAATTTTATGGCTGGCAAAGAAAATAGGTACATTTTGCAACTTGGAAACAGTAAAGAAGATATTGAGTATTCTGTCACCATGAATAAGAAGTCATGTCTCTAGGTATACATATTCCTATCTTAGTATAATACAACTCATTATTGTCTTATGTTTTTTTAATCTTCTTGTATTTAGTTTTGCAATGAAACCTCAACTCTTATGATGTAGAAGAAATGAAGATGACAGCATTTAATTCAGCAAGACACTCAGTTGGTAGACCAAGGAAAGAATTCATAATGAAATCATCAATAGGTTCAACTGTTGCCACACCAACAAGTCTGCACTTTCTCAGCATCGTGGTATCAAAGAAGTCACTGAATGGATGTCAAGTGTAGGTTCTATCATCACTTGTTTATCTATAAGCACTTCTTATGAAAATAAAATGCCAATAAAAAGAACCGTCTTTGAGGGTGTATAAGTCGGGCTATTGGGCATAACCCAAAAGCCCAAAATAGTTTGTTTATTAATAAATTAAGAGTGGAAGAGACACAACCCAATCTGCAAGGAAATGACAGCAACATACAAAATTTTTTATCTGAATCATGGGCGAATATGGCTGCTTAGGAGGTGAGTTTGGAAACAGATGGCTTCAAACTTGTTAGTTCAAAAAGGAATTCGAAAAAATCCAAGAAGAAGAAATTAACTAGGGATAAACCTAGTACATCTAATCCTTTCTCATGAAGTGCATATTCTGGAATATTAGAGGAATTGCAAATGCCTCTTCCAGACTTGCTCTCAAAAGATTAATTTCTGTTAACAATCTAGACTTGGTTTTGGTAGCAGAACCTTGGATGGACTTTTCTAAATTCCTTCAAACTTGGCTTAAGAAGCTCAACCTTAAGCTATTTGCCATGAATTATACGCATGATCTTTTGCCTAACTTATGGTGCTTTTGTAAGTCTAATATCACCCCTACTGTTTTGTTAAGAGTGGCCAAGTAAGCACCCCTGGGCCGTAAGCATTCTGAGAAAAGGCTCGATAGAGCTGTCTGTAATTTCCATTGGATCGATACTTGCTCCTCAACATCCTGCCATACTCTTGTCAAAAACAAGTCTGATCACTATCCCCTGCTTCTAAACTTCGAGTATAATGATCCTAAAGTCACATCTAATTTTAAATTCATGAATATGTGGACCCTTCACAAAGATTGCTTGAATCTCGTTTCTCAAACTTGGCATTCCAAAGTGTATGGCTGTCCCGTGTATGTTTTAGACAAAAATCTGAGGATTCTTAAAGCTAACCTAAAAGAGTGGAACAAAAACAGTTTTGGTAATGTGCAGGAAAAAGTTAAACTGGTGCAAAATGGCGACAGGAAATTTGGTTGTGATGAGAAAACTATCAAAGCGGTTTGTGTACAAAATGTAGGTTGTATTTCTATAGGAAATCTTTTACACTTTGTTGTAGTCCTACTCTTATCTACGTATGCTTGAAATTGACTTTTTTGTATAAAGTCGCCCTGTTTTGACTTGTGCAGTCAGTACAAAGGGATCAGCTAGGAGGCAGTGATATATATGAAACAGTTCGTTCTGAAGTTAGGCGGGCTATTTCTGAGATTCAGATTGACCTCGAAAGTGTAAGTTTCATGAGACTATAACTTTCTCCTTGCCAGCTTGAAGTTAACTGCCTATTGATATAACTAACTGTGATTCATCCTATGCTATTCTCTAACTTGCTTCTTGTTTCGGGAATTTTAGGCTATTCAAGTGAGTAACGCTACAGCCGTTACTGTCACCGATATGGCTGATATTCATCCTGACTTGCTAAGCCCTGGTACAATAGAATTAGCATTGGAGACTAGAAGAGAGTATACCAAAAAGCTTGAAGAGCTAGTATTCCCATTTATACTTGAAGATGAAGTATGGTTAACGTCTCGTTCTTTTATATTGAGCAGAACTTGTCATATTTACAGGCCAAAGAGCGAGCTAGACGTCTTAGAGCAAATCTGGCAGTTGAAGAACATCGAGTGAGAGAACTGGATAGAATCTTGAGAGAAGTTCTTCCATATCCCAAGACTCCTAATATACCAAAGTCTCGTCCATCAAGAAAAGTAGGTTCCTTTCACATTATATTTACTCCACATGTTACATTAGATGTTTCTATCCCATTATTGATGAATCCAAAACACGGTTACAGTCTAGCATTGAAAGAAAAAGGATGTCGAAACGTCTTGCAGAAGATGCCAAGGCTTATTTTGACGAGTGTGTATCACTATCAACATTCGATAGTTCGGACTTTTCATATCAAGAGGATCCTCCGCTCAGTATGGTTGGTCCACCTACTCCATCTCGTTTAACCGAGGCAAGTTCAAATACTCCGCCTTCAAATTTCGTCAGTAATTTACTTTCTACTTAACAAGTGCATCTTTTTATTCTTTTCTTCCATAATCTATATGTTTTACATTTTTGCAGCAATCCAGCACTCGAGAACAATCACACCATATCCATTATGACACAATGCAGCCACCAGCCAGCATTGATTCCGAGGAAGCTATCCATGAACAAGTCAGCTCAACTGCTGATAGCAAAGAAACTGACTCTAAACACTGCTTCTCCTTTGCACAGAAACCATCTGAAGGCACTACAGCTCAACAAGATATCCAACAATACATAAAAAAGTTTGAAAAAAGTGTTTCAAAGTTGCCAAGTATGAGATCAAGTTATGGTGACATGTGTGACTATAGTTTCCAATCATCAGCTGAGAGCTTGTTGATTGACAGGGTGATGCTAAGAAGTAGAATTGAATCTGGTAGGTTTTTACTCTGTGGTGGTGGTAACTTTTGGTCACCTTGATGCTTTGGTAGGTTTTTACTCTGTGGTGGTGGTAAGGTTTGGTCACCTACTTAACAAATTATAATGCACACATCTTGAGATTTGTTGTGATTGGTGGTGGTGGTGGTAAGGTTTTTACTCTGTGGTGGTGGTAAGGTTTCTATCTCTCATCCATTTCAACCCCAAAACAAAATCAATCTTTCTCTTAAAATAAGAACAACAACAAAATAGAAATCCAAGATTCAAATCAAGCATTTAAGTTCTCCAACAACAATCACAACAAATCGAGAAAATAGAGGAAAAAAATTGCTTACCTGCAAGCAAAACCGAGAGTGGCTGGAGATGGAGGTCGGAGTCGAACGCCCAGTGGTGGCTGCCGGTGAGCTACAGGGGGCCGGAGTGCGTCGATATTGTGCTGTTGCAGAAGCAGTTGAGTTGTCGTCGCGGTCGCCGGCGTGTCGTCGGAGGCCAGTCAAGTAATGGATTTGGAATCTCCTTCTTGTGTTTTTTTATTTTGTTTCGGTTTGTAATGGAAATAACTTTTTTTTTATCAATTAATTAATTAATTCATTATTATATATAAGATAGCGCTTTTTAATAAATGCTATTATATAGGTAGTCAAATAATAGCGTTTTATACAAAGTGCTATCTTAAAGAAGTTTAATAATAGCGTTCTGGTACAAAGTGCTATCATAATTACATAGTCTGTATTATATAATAGCGCCCGATTAAAAAGTGCTATTATAAATGTGTTTTTTCCATTTTAATAGCATTTCTTTTAAAAGTGCTATTAAATTAGGTGATACAAAAAATCATTTTTGGCGTAGTGTTGTCACTTGAGACAAATATATTAGATTATGACACCGGATCTAGAGGGGGTGAATAGATCCTCAAATAAAAACGGCTTCTCAAAATGGTTATTTAAAACTTATTTGAAAAAAAATATTGAGTGGAAGATTTTTGATCTAAATCAATATAGTAGTCTAAACGAACTTAATTTTTGGAAACTCGAATATGCACGAGTCATGTGGAATTAACATAATGATAAAATAAATAAACATAATAATATCTCAATTAACCATTTAATATGCAAGACAACAATTTTCTATTTCCAATGAAATTATATTATAAACATAACTCGACAGTTTATCGAACATGCCGCGCCAATCAATTTTTCATAATTTTCTTTGAGCTTAATTGATATGAAAAAACACTTACAATCAAAGTGATTATAAGCTAATCAACAAAGCAATTTAAACTTTAACAATAAAAAAAAATTCTATACGAATTGATCAATCAAACAACACATTCAACAAATTGCACATAGAGAGTAAATGAGAGTAAATAACATTGCAATTTTCCTTTGAATTAAACAAGCTAAACAATTTGTTAAACACTTGGTGTGCAATCAAAATTTCAGAATTTTCTTTTGTTTTGTGTTGATATGAAAAATCACTTAAAATCAAAAGTGATTATAAGTAACTCAACAAACAATTCAAAACAAAAACAGTTTCAGAAAATTCCTACGCGTCGATAAATTACTCAATGTTATTTGACAAAATTATTAAATAATATTAGAAAAGGTAAAAGCGATAAAAGAAAAGAGACACAAGAATTTATCTATATAGTTCCCCATTTTCGTCCTTGCATGTGGGTACGTCTGCGCTCAATTCTAATGTGGAATTGAGATATTTTCTTACTTTGCAAAAGTATGAATACAAGAGAAGTGTTCAAGAGAAACTATACAAAATATAAATGTTTGATATCGATTCAAACCCCTATCTTCTTTTTATCTTCAACAAGACCAAGACCGATAGATACAACCTATTTGCCGCTAAAGTTACTTCCTTGAAAATATTTCAAACACTCCAAGGTTCATTGCAAAGATTTCAAATACTCCAAGGGATTTTTCACTCGAGTAAATCCGATTGCGCACTATCAACACAAGATCACCGATTCTATCATCCAATTCTTGCTACTTCTTTAAAAATATTTCAAACACTCTAAGGTTCCTTGAAAAGATTTCAAACACTCAAAGGAAATTTTCACTTGGACAATTCCTTCTCGCACGATCTTGCACGAAAATCCCCAATTCAACAAATGATTTTGAAGGAGAAACCTGATGGTTCTTCCCGGATGAAGACCCCTATAAATCTCAACCCAAACCAATTGGAAATCCACAATCCTTCGTCTAGATGGCACTCCGACGAAACATCATCACAATGTAACGTTGGTGTTTATGCATAGATTGGAAGGTTGAGAAAAAAGAAAATTGTAGGCTAATTTTATGGCATCATCAAGTTGGAATGATGCATGAATGATATATTTATAGTTGGACTCTTTTTAGGTAAAAGAGGATATTTTCAGAATGAAAAAATAATGAAAAAATGACCCACAAATCAGTATGTGCCGACCTAAAAAAGTTATGTGTCGACACATGAAAAATAGTAGTTACAGGCTTTAAAAATACAGTACATGTGTCGACCTGAAATCGTATGTGTCGATACATGTGCCTGTATTTTAAAGCAGGAATGCTGAAAGCTTTAATATTGCAGTACATGTGTCAATCTGAAAAAGTTATGTGTCAACACATACTGAAGCTTTTAAGAAAATGCAGAAATACAAAATTTATGTGTCGACACATAAAAATTTTAGGTCGATACATAAGTGCTAATTTTGTGCAAAAACTGATTTTTCATGATTGGGACCAATTTTAAAGTTTTTTAAATGATTTCTAAGACTTCTAATGCAAGGGAGTACCACAAGACATAAGGATATCGTCCATCATACTGAAATGCTAGCTTTCATAGTTTTGACATCATGCAAAATACCTAATAGTGAAGTTGCACTCACAACTCCCTCTTTTTGATGATGACAAAAGTTGCAACGATGCATTTCATGTAGTTATCGAAGACTCCCCCTAACTCTGTGTTTCTCATCTTCATCTCGCATATTATTCTCCCCCTTTGACAATGTCAAAAAGAAAGAAGGCAAATCGTGAGAAGTATCATATTCCAATACCAATACTAATATATCACACAGATGAATTTTTGCAAAGAAGAGCATACAATTACATATCCCCATATATATGTAATGATGCAAAAACTAATAGATAAAAAGCATAAAACATTACCAAACATGTAATGCAATTACATGAATAATAATAAATGTGATGCAAGAATAAGCTAGTCATGTTTCTTCTATAGCGTCACAATTATGTAACACAACATAATGGAACTCCCGATGTCGAACATGCATGTGTCTAGCACAGCAACAAGAATATGTCACTACTCAGTCCAAAATGAAAATATCTCCATAAATATGACTTAACTACAACAATAACCATACATACAATTAACATGCTTAAATTCAACTCATGCACAAATGCAAGAAATAATAATAGAAACACATACTTGTACATACAAGAACAAACTTATACAAATGTGGAAGAATTAATACATGAAGTCATTTTAAGCATATACATTGAAAACACGCAATGGTTATCAATCAAAATTTTGAAAATGAATATTCATGGTTTTCATCATTTGAAAACACAACAGGCATTTTTCATCAACTAAATATGTACTAAGAAAATCTCACTTTAAAGGAGAAATTTGAAACGATATTACCTCACTCTTGATGAAATGAAACTTGCACTCACATAATGCAAATACTCAAACAAAGTGTTAGAGAAAAATTATAAAAGTGCAAGAATCGTAATAAAGAAGGCAACATTAGAGACATTAATAATCCCTAATTCCATATGTTTGTTGAAAGATGATTTGGTTGAAAATTTTTTTGTGATTTAAATTATTATTAAATTACTATTATCATTTAAATTATTTTCTACAAAATACCAAAACCATTAACTTAGAACTTTAAGTCTTAAACATTTTTCAAACATTTTTCTTATTTCTTCTCGCCATTTATTTTCCTAGAAAAATTGTATAGGTTGCGTTACTTAATTGTAATAGCGTAGATTTCTTTTCTCGCATTTTTTTCTGATTATGTAACAGCTCACAGGATGTAATAGCGTAGTTTACTTTCTCGCGAGTTTTTATACTTATGTATCTCTCCCAAAGCCATGTAATAGCTTGGGTCTTTACATTCTGCAATTTATTTTTTCTGCACATATTTAATTGCTAGTAAATAGAGTTTGCATGGAAAGACTAAAAACGACATAGAAAACCCTAATTCTCAAGATAAATAACTAAAATTAACACACTCTTCACTTTCACCTCTAGGGTAACCTCTCTTGTTGCCTTAGGAAACTTGGTTACGTACCTCTAAAGTAGGGATACTTTAGCAAAAGACCCTCGATCAAATCATCATGTCCCTTTCGAATAAAGACCATAATCCCTCGATGACTCTTCGAGCTGCCTATAAAATGATCTAGTCCCTACGAACAAAATGATGATAGTCCCTTCGATACAATTGCTAAAGTATACTTACATGTTGCCTTCGATGACCATACGATGACCCTACCTCCGTCCCTTCACATCCAATAGATGGGATTACCTACCAACTAATGGTATGAATAGTATTATCTCTAAAGAAGAAAGAAAATAACAAGAAAGACCTTAGTGGGTAGGACTTTTGAATGCTTGCGCACAACTCAAAACATTTTACACATCATTTTCAAACAAATATTTTCAAAAACACTTTGTATACATTCTTGAGGACTGATACAAGAATCATTACAAAGTTAGCCTTACATTGGCATTTCAAAATATTTCCAAACAAATCACACACACAAAGCAAGTTTCAAAGTGAGCTAAGAAATTAAGAGCTTGTAGATAACTACAGATGAAAAGGATGCTAACACCTTCCCTTTTTATAACTTACCCCCGAACTCAAAATCTATCAAAGGTCTTTCCTGTTCTTTTCACCTTTCCTAAATATTAGATAAAAGAAAAGTTGGTAGCGACTCTTGCTATCCGCACATTTGGATAAAACCAAAAAAGTCAGTTCTCCCAACGTGTTACACAGTATATCCTACTAACTTGCATTATTTTCCCTTATCAACTGTAGGAAATAAAATACCATAGTCAAGAGTTCCTTTGAGATACCTTAGTATCCTCTTCGCCGCTGTTAGATGTGATACATTTGGCTTCTGCATGAATCTACTTACCATACCTGCATTGTATGCTAAGTAAGGCCTCGTATGAAAAAGGTATCTTAGTGACCCAATAAGTCATCTATATTGTGTTGGGTCGACATCATCTTCTTCAGAATCTTTCGACAGTTGCAGTCTTGGTTCTATCGGTGTCAAAGTCGAGTTACATTCTTCCATCTCAAATTTCTTGAGAATTTCTCCCGCATATCTTCTTTAAGGCGTCATCAAACCTCTACTGCTCTTGTAGAATTCGATTCCAAGGAAATATGAAATGTCACACAGATCATACATTTCAAATACCTTGTTGATATCTCCAGTGAAGTCTTCGATCTCCTTCTTGTAGCCAACTGTTATTAACAAGTCATCGGCATAGAGACATGGTATAAGCAATTCACTATTTCTTCTTCTTACATATACTCCATTTTCAATTTTACATTTGACAAATTCATTCTCCCTTAGAAAACCATCAATTTTCTTATTTCAAGCTCTTGGATCTTGTTTGAGTGCATACAGGACTTTATGCATCCTATACACCTTTCTCTCTTCATTATGTTTCACAAACCCAACTGGTTGTTTAACATAAACTTCTTCATCTAAGGGTCCATTCAGGAATTCACACTTCACGTCTATCTGATATATGTGCCAACTGTTTATTTCTGTTAGACAAATAACCAACCTAATTGTTTCGATCCTAGCCACTGGTGCAAAAACTTCAATGAAGTTTATTCCTTCTTTCTGGAGAAATCCTTTCTCCACGAGCCTCACTTTGTGTCGAATTACTTCCTTTTGGGATTCATCTTTACTTTGTATACCCACTTGACATCAATTTCCTTCTTTCCTTGAGGAAATTCAACAAGTTACCAATATTGTTGTCTTCGATGGATTTCACCTCTTCGTTCATTGCTTTCACCCACTTCGAATCTTTCAATACTTCAGCTGCATTGACTGGTTCGATATCTGCATAGAAAGCATAATGCACCAGGTCACCTTCATTATCAACCACATCATTTGATGTAATCACAAAATCTTTCAACCTTGCAACATGTGCCTTATTCTTTGAGGCCCGCTTATACTTGGTTGATCTATAATTGTTGGTTCCTCTTGTCGAACTTCTCTTTCGACTTGAGTTTGTGGTTATTCAAGTAAGATTCTCACCGAATCTTTCTTGACATTTCCAGCCCAATCCCATTATTTAAGCTCATATATGATCACGTCCTTGCGGATCACAATTTGCTTGTTCACTGGGTCAAATAACTTGTAACCTCCTGACGAATGATATCCTACTAGGATCATTTGACTCGCCTTATCATCAAGTTTTCTTATTAACTGATCTGGAATGTGTCTATGTGAAATAGATCCAAATATCTTCAGACGACTCAAGCTAGGATTCACACCTGACCAAATTCTCCTGAAGTAATTCCTTCTAGCTTCTTCGTCGGACATATGTTTAATATGTATGTTGCAGTTGACACAACTTCACCTCAAAACTCTTTAGGTAAATGATTTCCTTTCAACATACTTCTCACCATATTCATGATGGTTCGATTCTTCCTTTATGCAGTCCAATCTGTTATAGAGTGTTGGATAATTCTTACTATGCAAAAATATCGATAAAAGAGAAGTGTTCAAGAGCATCTCCATAAACCCTAATCTTGTTGTTGATTTAACCCCATTCTCTTTCCTTTATCTTGAGAGATACCAAGACACAATAGATAAAAAATGAATATCTGGATCTTGCTACTCCATTGCATTCTTTAACTTCAAAGCTTTTGCGCACCGTCAATCTTAAACTATTGCAACACAAGACTTCGATTCTATCCGATACTCCAAGTTACTTCCTTACAAAGATTTCAAACACTTCAAGGTTCCTTGCAAATATTTTAAGCACTCCAAGGTTGTTCACTTTACCGCAATTACCTCAAGAACGTCTTGCACGAAAATCCCCAAAATCAACCAATGATATTGAAAGAAAACCCGCAATTTTTCCTGGATAAAACCCCCTACAAAACTCCACCCAATACACAATTGGACACTAGCAATCCTCGTCTAGATGGAAACCTAATGGAACATCATTACAATATAATATCAATGTGTATGCATAGATTTGAGGTTGAAGATGAAGAGAGAAATATGCTAATATTATGATTTTTAACAAATTGGAATGATGCATGAAAAAGTATTTATAGTTTTGGAATTTTTAGGGAAAATAGGGATAAATTCAGAATAAAAGAATTTAAGATTGACCAATTAAAATAGTACGTGTCGACCTAAGAGTCATATTTTTCGACACATACATGATTTTTGGACAGTGTGTTGACATATGAAGGCACATGTGTCGACCAGAAAGTTACAGAAGCTACAAGCTTTAAAAGGATAGTAAATGTGTCGACCTGAAGGATGGATGTGTCGACACATAAAATAAAAATCTCTGCATTTTCAGAAATGCTTCAGTATGTGTCGACCTGAAATGATGCATGTGTCGACCTGAGACTTACATAAGCTATATTCTTTAAAAACGCATTACATGTGTCGACCAGAAATATGCATGTATCGACACATTTAGTAAAAAAACATGTAGAAAACTATTTTTAATGACTTGGATCAATTTTGAAATATTTTCTAATGATTCCTAAGACCTCTAATGCAGAGGAGTGCCACAAGACATAAGGATACTATCCAATACTCATAAGTGCAAGCTTTTCCCTGTTTTGACATCATTCAAGACATTTGACGACGAAGTTTATTCTCACATACTGCCCCTTTTTGATGATGGAAAAACTTGCGACGATGCATTCCTTGTATTTATTGAATTCTCCCCCTAAATTTATGCTTCCTTACTTCGACTCGCATATGCTTCTCCCCCTTTGACAACATAAAAAAGAAAGATGGCAAACCATGAGAAGTAACATAGTTCCATAACAGTACTAATACATCAATCAGAGGCAATTTTGCATAGAAGAACAACAAATGTAATGAATTACATAAAACTAAATAGGAAAGATATGACAACAATGTCAAGTGGTTTTTGTAGTGTCACGAACAAGTAACACTTCATAGTGGAACTCCCAACGCTGCACACACTTGTGCCTAGCATAGCAACACGAAAGTGTCGCTACTAAAACCAAAATGAAGATGATATATATGTCATGGAAGCAAAACAACAAGAAACATATATTGCAAATATCATGCAAACCAATAATTCAAGAAAAAAACAAATAAACAAAAGCACATGCTCATATGATGTGAATAAAAGTATATAAATGTGAAAGAATTAATACATGAAGTCATTATAAACGATGGATTAAGAACACACAATGGTTATTAATGAAAAAATTTTGGAAATGAACATTCATGGTTTTCATCATTTGAGAAAATATCAAGCATTCTTGGACGGATCTAGTAACATATATCAAGGCAAATCTTGATTTCAAGGAGAAATTGAAACAATATTACCTTACTCTTGATTAAGATTGAAGTTGCATTCACATGATGTAAAGAACTCAAATACAATATTAGAGTGAAATTAAAGAGTGCAACCAATAGTAAAGGATTAGGCAACATTTGAGATATCGATAATCCCTCATTCCCCATGTATGTTGACAAAAGGTTATGTTGCGAGTGGTTTAGTGAAAATATCGGCAAGTTGATTTTTACTATCAACATGCTCAAACCCAACATCCTCTTTTTCAACATGGTCACGAAGAAAGTGGTGGTGTATCTCAATATATTTAGTGTGTGAATGTAGTACAAGATTTTTGGTTAGATTAATCGCACTAGTGTTGTCACACATAATAGGAATACATGAGAGTTTAATATCAAAGTCAAGTAGTTGTTGTTTAAACCACAAAATTTGGGCACAACAACAACAACCGACTGCCATGTATTCTGCCTCGGTCGTTGACAAAGCGACAAAAACTTGCTTCTTTCTATGCCAACTTATCAAGGATTTTGAAAACATGTGACAAGTTCCACTAGCTCTTTTCCTATCCAATTTGCAACCGAAAAATTCAGAATAGGAATAACCAATCAAAGTACAATTGTTTCCCTTGGAATACCAAAGTTCAAACTTAAATGTATCAATGAGGTATCTAAGAATGCGCTTAACGACTTTTAAATGTGATTCCTTAGGAACCGATTGATATTGTGCGCACATACAAACACTAAACATAATATATAACCTAGTTGTTGTAAGATAAAATAGAGATCCAATCATACCTCTATACCTCTTTACCTCAACATCCTTATCCTTTTTATCTTTATCCAAGTTTCCATAGGTGTATCAATTTTCTTACTGCTGTCAATCCAAATTTTTTGAGTAATTTGAGACAATACTTTGTTTGACACACAAATGTTCCTTCATTAAGTTACTTAATTTATAGTCCAAGGAAGTAGTTTAACTCTCCCATTAGACTCATTTCAAACTCTCCCTACATAAGCTTAGAGAACTCCTTGACAAGATACATATTAGTTTATCCAAAAATGATATCATCAACGTAAATTTGAATAAGTAAAATATGCTTTCCTTGATGTCTAATAAAGAGTGTGATGTTAACATTTCCCCTAGAGTAACCTTGTTCGAGCAAAAATTTACTAAGTCGGTAATACCATGCCCTAGGGGCTTGTTTAAGACCATACAATGTGTAATAACTGACAAAAAATAGAGTCGCCACAATTATTTTTTATCTTAAGGAAGGCAATATAACAGATAACCCTAATTTGGACCAGAGATTCTAAGTTGTTGACTCATTTTAGATGAAGGAAATGTGTTAGACACCCCTCATCTACCTTGTTCACAAGGATACTAGGGTTTAAATTTACATTTTAGGAATGGGGTTTTAATTTTAATTAGGGGAACTCACCACGGTTTTTAAGTCATATGCCTACGTATCCTCTTTTGAGGAATCAATGTCTCAATTCGTATTTCACAGTTGGTTGGTGTTTTTTTTATGGATTACGAAGATATTTTGAATTCTCCTTGAACCAAGTCTGTGTGTGTGAATAGCGGAATTGATAAATGAAATTCGCAGTTTACGAGAAATATATCCATAATGCTTTTTGAAAATAATCTTGCGTTTATTAAGTTAGTAGAAGATGGTTTGATCGTTGGTTAGCTATTTTAAATTTCGATTTGATTAAAGAGTATGATAAGATACAGAGCAAGGAAAGTTTGATAAAGTCTTCCTCTTCACTATGCCAGATATTGACCACATGTTTCTTGTCATGAAGGATGTGGAGGAATTTTGATAAAGTCTCCCTAATCACGTGGCCAGATATTGACCACATGTTGCTCGCAGATGGAGCATCTTATGAGTTGCGTGAATTTTAATATCTTTTACAAAATATTGAATTAATTTTGATTTGGAAAAAAAGTTTGATTTAATACACGTTAAGTCTTTTAATCAAGCTAAAAGGAAATAAACTAATTAAATGACATTTTTGTCTTTTTTATTTATTTATTTTTTTCATTTTTAATATGATAATTAAAATCTAGCAAAACAAGTTAACCAGTGTGGGGTCTATATAACATGTGGGAGTGGTGACTGAAAATGGATTAGGCCCAATAGTCCAAAATAAAACCCTAACTAAAATTAAATAAATAAAAGACAAACTTTGAGGAAAAAAGTTTGCACAATAAGGGGACGCCTCATTGTTAGCAAACTTATTCATGATTAAAGCAAATATTAGTATAATAAATCTCAGCTTTGACTTTTCAACCATAGAATAAATTGGTCCAATTAGATAATGACACGTGGCATTGTTTTATTATAAAAAAAGTTGAAGCACATTACCAGCATATTGATATTAGGAGAACAGAGAGAAAAACACAAAACCAACCGTTTACCTCATCTCCTTTTCTCTCTTCTTCTTGCTCTGTTTTTTGTGAATTGATATTGATGTTGATTTAAGTTTTGTAGCTTCTAATCATGGTTTTTTTTAGAGGTTGATGATGGTTAAAAGTTTAACTAATGCAGGTTTTGGGATGACAGGTTATTATAATAACAGTGATGAAGATTATATCTAGTTTGGGAAGGAGATTGAAGATTGGCTATGGAGGTGATCGTTGAATGAGTGTTGTTCGAGGAATTTTCTATGCTGTTATTTTTTATCAAAACGTGGCCTTCTGCGTGAAAAAGAGAAAGTTGACTAATGATGTTAATGTGATTTTTTGTGTAGAGGTTAAAGTGTAACAGTGTAAAGGTTTTGTTGACTAAATTAAAAAGAAGAGCTTTTTTTTGTACGTGTGAATGTGTGTGACTGCTGAAAATTGTTGGTGTGAATTGTTGATGTCGTGGATCATGTGGAAGTGAAAATTAACCTTCAAAAGATATATATAATTGTTATGGTAAAGATAAAACCATCAACTAATCATCGTATGATATAAAATAGCAACGAAATTAAAATAAGAAAAAGTTAAAAGTGAAATAAAAGTTTGGTCTCATATCGAAGATTTAATAATCAGTCAAAAATATCAATAGTAAAAGAGATTTTTTTAAAGAAATTTGTTAAAGAAAAAATTAAAATGTGAGTGAAATTCGTGGAACTGTGAGAAATTCTGGATATGTTTCTCAGAGTTTCTGTTCAAAAACTCTGGAATAAACTAAAAGTAAGAGAGATTTATGGATTGTGAAATTGTGAATTTTTGATGAAAATTATGTTGGACAATAGTCCTATTTATAGATTTAGAATTAGGTTAAAAAAACTTAGAAAGAAAGTTACCAAAAAACCAAGAGAAGTCCAAAGCCTGATCTTTAAAAAGGAAAGAAAATTAGTAACAAAAAATTATTAAAAAAAGTTAAAAGTGCAACACAAGAGATTCAAACTTTCCACCTCATACTTGCAAGCTTCATTCCTTACCAATTGTGCTATGTTACTCATTTGAAATAAAAAAAACCAATTGAAAGTATATGAAAACGAACAAGTATTTGCTATTTAAAATACAAATAGTTTGAAATAAACTAGTATACATTCTTAAACGAGCGAAATAAATTATTGTTAAAATGTTAGTAAAATTGAATCAAAGAATATTATAAAAACCAATGTTGAAAATATTTTTGACTGTAGATATAAAGGACGGACAAATTTGGGATAGGATACAATGAACCTTTTAACTTGAACACATAATTAGGAAACTCATCATTTTCAAAACCGGGAGGTTGAGCAACATATGTATCCGTTAAGAAATGCACTTTTTACGTCCATTTGATATAATTTGAAATTTTTAGAACATGTGAATGCCAATAAAAGGCGTATAGCCTCGAGTTGGGCAACAGGAGCATAAGTCACCTCATAGTCAATGCCTTCCCTTTGCTTATAACCTTGATCCACAAGACGGGCTTTATTTCTTGTTATCACACCATGATCATCAAGCTTATTCCTAATACCCATCGAGTACCTATAATTTGATTATTTTGTGGACGGGGAACAAGGTCTCAAACGCCATTTCTTTCAAATTAATTTAATTCATCTTGCATGGCCATAATCCAATGCTCATCAAGTAAGCCATCCTTAGCGTTTTTAGGTTTAACTTGTGATACATATGCATGATGATAACAAAAATTACTTATTTTAGAACGAGTCATTACCCCTTTGGTGATATAATCAATAATGTTCTCGATTGGATGATCCTTGGAGGTTCTCCACTCCAATGGAAGACCATAATTTTCTTCGTGACTTTCATCATTTTTCTCTTCTAGGTTGTCATCTTTATCCTTCTCAACATCTACCGGCTTAGGTTGATCAACTCCTTTATCGGTATCTTTGAGTATATCTTTTGTAGATGCACCTACAACATGAAAAGAACTACCTTTCCCAACACTATTTGGGGAGGTCTCATCAAAAGTAACATGGAAGGACTCCTCAACAATAAGTAATCTTTTGTTATAAACTCTATAAGCTTTACTAGATAGAGAGTATCCAAGAAAGATACATTCATCGACTTTCGTGTCAAATTTTCCAAGATCATCTTTTCCATTATTTAAAACAAAATATTTACATCCACAAACAATAATGGGACGAATGAGTATCCTATTCAAGACGTAGCAAGTTGTTCTAATAGCATCAACCCAAAAATATTTAGGTTGACCATAATCATTGAGCATTTTTCTTGCAAACTCCGTTAAAACATGGTTTTTACACTCCACAACACCATTTTCTTGTGGAGTTCTAGGAGCTCAAAAGTTATGTTCAATGCCAAACTTATCACAATATTCTTAAAAGAGATGATTCTCAAATTCACCTCCATGATCACTTCGAATTGCAACAATTTTTGAATTTAATTTGTTTTGAGATAACTTGGGAAAATGTGTGAAAACTGAGAACGTTTCATCTTTGCTACGTAAGAAAAATGTCCAACAAAATCATGAGTACTCATCTACAAGTACGAGACCATAGTAATTACCACATACGCTTTTAGCCCGTGAGGGACCAAATAAATTCATGTGAAGGAGGTCAAGTGGTCTTGATGTTGAAACAACATTTTTTTATTTAAAAGAGACCCTTGTTTGATTACCCTTTTGACATACATCACATAGATGGTCTTTTGAAAAAAAATCATTTTTGGTAGACTGATAACTAAATCTTTTGCAACAATTTTGTTAAGTAGATCAAAGTTGACATGAGTCAAACATCTATGCCATAGCCAAGAGTCTTCACTCAAGGTAATAAGACATTGGGTATTATTCAAGAAAGTTTCTCTTAAGTCAAGCATATAGATATTACTAACCATCACCCCTTTAAACATACAATCCTTATTTTCATTATGTTCAATTATACAATGATCTTTAACAAAAGTTACTTTATAATCATTATTACATAATTGACTAATACTAAAAAGGTTATGTCTAAGACCTTCAACTAGCATAACATTTGAGATAGTAATAGTTAATGGGTTACCTATACTACCTTTTCCAAGTATCACACCTTTGTTGTGATCACCATAGGATACAAACTCTTTCTTATTCGCCATAAAGTCAGAGAAAAGGAATATTTCTCTCGTCATGTGTCTTTAACATCCACTATCGAGAATCCATTTTCCCATCATAGCGTCAAGACACGCATCCTACCAAAATTAAACAAGGGTGGTAGGTACCCAATTCTCATTGGGTCCTTGAGAGTGAGTTAATTAAATGTTTCTTTTGGGCAACCATTGAAAATTTCCTTTAGGCACCAAAAAACACCTAAACTTGCATTTTTCAATATTGTGTCTCTTTTTGCAACAATAGTGACAAAATAATATATGATAATAATCACTTATGCTATTAGACTTTTCTTTAATCAAGTTATAACTCTTATTAGGCTTTTCAACCTTTGAGCATCCAATAGAAATAGTGTTAGTAGGATGATGTATTTTGTCCAATTTGGTTTCAAGTGTACTCACTTCTTGTTGCTAAACTTTACATGTTTCACATCTAAATTTATAAGATTTTTTATCCTCCTTTACACAATTTGAACCATTTACAATGAGTTTCTTTGATGCTTCAAAAATTTTATTTGTTTCTTCAACCTTGGCCTCCAAATATGTAAAAACTTTTTCTTGGGAGGCCAACTTTTTGTTTGCATATAAAGTTTCTTTTTGTAAATTTTCAAATTGATTCTTTAGATCATTAAAATAAAAATGTGCAACATTTGAGTATTTAGAATGACTTGCATTATTTTTCTTTTCTTGACGATGGTTTTCCATGAAACAATAGTTTGCCTCTTCATCACTCTTACTTGAGCTTTCATTGCTTGAGACCTCACTATCATTATTCTAAGCAATATAGGTTTGTCTAGAATTTTTAGAGTTGTTTCGTTGACCCTTTCCTTTCTTCTTAGCAAGTGAAGGATAATCCTACCTATAATGACCCGGTTTTCCGCATTCATAGCGTATACCCTTTGACTTGTCTTTTTTTTTTTGTCTTCATCCTTAGAGGAGGAGGATTTTATTCTAAATTTGACAAGATTTTTATCAGAGTGTTTGACACTATTCTTTTAAATGTATCGATTATATCTTTTTACAAATAGTCATATCTCTTCATCATCTGAATTTTCTTCATTACTAGAGTCACTATCACTTGAGAGCTCTTCCCTTGAGGACTTTGAGCATGAAGACTTGAAAGCCTTATACTTCAATAATTCCTCCTTGACGACCCCTTTTTATTTCTTCTTTTTCTCAAGCTTCTTTTCATGTTTGTCTAAGCAATTGAGTTCTTACTCATACTCTTCTAGCTTACCAAACAATGCAGTGAGATCGAGTGTAGCAAGGATATTAGCTTCCTTGATTGCGGTGACCTTTGGTTGCAAATTTCTAGTAAGATATCTCAACACCTTGTTAGTAGCAATAGCATTGGAAATAAGATTGCCTAGTAAACTTAAACGAATAATAAGATGATAAAACCTCTTTTGCATTTGAGCAATGGTTTCCCCTTGCTTCATGTGAAAGAGTTCAAACTCTTTATTAAGTGTATTAATTATATCTCGTTTGACCTCATTAGTTCCCTCATAGGTTACTTGTAGAGTGTCCCACATAGCTTTAGCGGTTTGACAATGGGAAATGCGATAGAACTCATATACACCAAGTGAGGATATAATGATGTTCTTTTCTTTCCAATCGCAAGACCACTTTTTCTCATCTTTATCGTCCCATAAGTTTTCCGACTTTGGTACGGTAACACCATCAACAATATATGTCACTGGTGTGCGAACATTTAGAATGGCTTCCCAAACACCTTTGTCATATGAGTTAATATGAATTTGCATACAAGCTTTCCAATAACTATAATTTTCTTCCGTGAAAATTGGGGCTCTTTTGTATCCCCCTTTAGGTTCGTAAGCCATTTTCTAAGAAGTGTTGAAGCTGGAACGAATCGGGCTCTTGATGCCACTTGTTAGACAACGATAATGATATATAAAGGGGGGCTGAATAGACACCCCTTTAAAAATATCCAAATAAAATTTGGTTTTGAAAAGTTTTATCAAAGTGCAACGCATAAGCTTTTTCATATTGTCGTTTATACAAATGTTATTGGGAAGCTCAGATATGTAAACCGTAAATAAAAATTGATATGAAATGAGAATGATAATATGAACTAATAACCTTGAATCACTTTGCAACTTATTTACTTTTTAATCAATTTCACTTAGCAATATTATTTCTAATGACAATATTAAAAGAACTTGTTAAGTCAATTTATCAAACACTTGGTGTGCAAGTGAATTTTCAGAATTTTTCCTTTGATTATGTTGATACATAAAACCACCTATAATCAAAAGTGATTATAAGTTATTTCAATAGTTGAATTAAAAATCAAAATTGATTAGGAAAATTCTTACAATTCAAATGATAAAGCAATGTTATTTGATAAATCGAACAATAAAAACTAATAAAGTAAAAGAAAAAATAAAATCGACACGAGGAATTTGTCTTCACAGTTCCCCATTGTCATCCTTGTCTGTGGGTATGTATGCACCTAATTCCAATGGAATTAGGATAATTCTTACTATGCAAAAATATTGATACCAGAGAAGTGTTCAAGAGCAACTCTATAAACCTTAAGCTTATTGTTGATTCAACTCCTTCTCTTTCCTTAATCTTGAGAGAGATCAAGACACAATAGATGAGCAATGCCTATATGGATCTTGATACTCATTTGCATTCTTTATCTTCAAAGATTTTGTGCACCGTCAATCTCAAACTATTGCAACATAAGACTTCGATTCTATCAGGTACTCCAAGTTACCTCCTTGCAAAGATTTCAAACACTCCAAGGTTCCTTGCAAAGATTATAAGCACTCCAAGGTTGTTCATTTTACCGCAATTACCTATCGAACGTATTGCACAAAAACCCCTCAAATCAACCAATGATCTTGGAGAATAAACCGACGATTCTTTCTGGATGAAACCCCCTACAAAACTCCACCCAATACACAATTGGACACTAGAAATCCTCGTCCAGATGGCACCCCAATGGAACATCGTTACAATGTAATGTCAATGTTTATGCATATATTGGAGGTTGAAGACGAAGAGAGAAATAGGCTAATTTTATGGTTTTCAGCAAGTTGGAATGATGCATGAAATAGTATTTATAGTTTTGGAACTTTTAGGGCCAATAGGGATAAATTCGAAATAAAAGATATTAAAAAATTGACCAACTAAAACAGTATGTGTCGACCTAAGAGTCGTATGTCTCGACACATACATGATTTTTGGACAGTATATGTCGACCTATGAAGGCACATGTGTCGATCGGAAAGTTACACAAGCTACATGCTTTAAAACGATAGTAAACGTGTCGACCTGAAGGATGGATGTGCCGACGCATAAAATAAGAATTTTTGCATTTTCAGAAAAGCTTCAGTATGTGTCGACCTGAAATGATGCATGTGTCGACCTGAGACTTACAGAAGCTACGTGCTTTAAAAATGCATTACATGTGTTAATCGAAAATATGCATGTATTGACACATACAGTAAAAAACATGCAGAGAACTGTTATTAATGACTTGGATCAATTTTGAAATATTTTCTAATGATTCTTAAGACCTCTAATACATAGGAGTGCCACAAGACATAAGGATACTATCCAATACCTAGAAGTGTAAGCTTTTCTCAGTTTTGACATCATTCAAAACATTTGACGACTAAGTTTGTACTCAAAGATTACTCATATCTTAAGTACATATTGTTTTACACAATTCTGAGCAACAACTCTTGTGTACAAACAACTTACATGAAGATTATTAATAAATATCGCAATCTGAGCAACGACTCTTGTGTTTTACAATCCTTCTACATAGATGAATATAATCTAAATTAAATGCAGCATCTTGTAGTCTTCTTATCTTCATCTTCTCGTTGAGCAAGATATGAGCAACAAATCCTTCCTTCTTCATAACTTTTCCAATATGTATATGATTGATAGTTGAATAACATCTTGTAAAATTATTCATCATCATCTTCTTTCTTCATTAAGTAAGATATAAGCAACAACTCCTTTCTTATTCATTTCATCTCTACAATGTTGTAAATATTTGCTATTAAGAACATAAACATTGTTTGGACTTAGACATTTTCTTCTTTGCCAATATCTTCGTCAATTTTAATTTGAAGCTTTAGTCTTCTTTATATAGCCTCTAGATGAAAAGAATCATTGTAAGGATAGAGAAGTACTTTCTCCTTCCAATGGTTGAATCCCAACAGATATATTCAAGAGAGGTTTGGAATAGTACGAAACGTCACTTTCCTATACATGTTGCTTGCAGTAATAGCGTACGTTAGTGGGATAACAACTACTATGAATAGTATTGTTATTGTACCCTTTTCTTCTTGACTAAGTTTCTTGATCTTTATCTTCTGATGATGTACTTATGATTCTGAAGTATTAAGCTTGGTAGAGATCAATCACTTTTTCTTCGTTCTTCTGATGACTGACTAATGAGTAGTTCAGAAACTACTTTATTATTATAGCGCATGAACACCAGAGTGTCAGATCCAAATATTGTCTTCGGAATCATGGGCAACATCCTATCTGAAACATAAAGCTTTTTGTCTGATCTAGATCTACTATTGAGGGCATATTTCTTTTCTGATCTGAGAGATGAATATTGTGTTGGGAAGATGTTTTTCTTCAGTTACTTCCAATAGTGGATTCTTGTTTTCAGAATGATCGACAACAACCTATTTAAATAAAACAAGTCTTGATAATTTGTGAAACCTTTTTTGATGAAGATATCAAAAGCTTTTCTGATAATAGACATTTAAATCAAATATTACGACAACAACCTATTTGATTCTCAAGACTTTGAATTCTTGAGCTTTGATTATTTTCTTCTTGATGGATTGTCTCTAATTGAGGAGTGATAATAATCCAGAAGATTCTTCTTTGTTGTAGAGTCATGGTGTTTCAGATATTTGAACACTGTCTCCAGATATACAAGCAACAACTTATATGATGAACAACTTCTTTGAGTGAAAGCTCTTCTGATCTACTACTTCTTCATCTTGTCTTGATACTTTGATTATTAGATTTTCTAAGCTGCATATTTGATGTCTAATTTCTGAAGCAACGACTTATATTACTACATCTGATTTTTCATGTTGAGTTCCTTCTATATGATCTTGACCTTGTACTGATTTCTTGATAATCGGCTTTTCTAAGCTGCATATATGATATCTGATTTCTGAAGCAACAAATTATATCAATACATCTGATTTGTCGTTGAATATCTTCATTCTGATCTCTTGATCTTTGTATTGATTCCCTTTCTGATGAACATTCAGCATTCCTTAGAGCTGATGATGTTTCTGTAAAAGTGGTCAAAATATTTCTTCTATTGAGTGCAGTGGTCTTTCTGATGACATTTATCTTCTAATGAATACTACTTCTGTTGAGTAGATTAGCTTGAGAAGATATCATCTTTTGATCTTGTCTTCTGATGGACTTTAAGATGTTTATTAGATATGAGTCCACAAGATATTTCTTCATTTCTTCTGATGGAATACTTCTGATGTTGAATGAAAGTAAGTATTCCATGAAATCGAGTCTCCAGAATCTTGACTTTGTCTTCAGAACTATGAGCAGCAACTCTTTGGATGAGCAAATATTGACTTTTGATCTTGGAGTATAATCTTTCTTCACATGTGTTCAGAATCTTGACTTCGTCTTTAGAATCCAAGCAACAAATCTTCTAATGAACGAATCTTGACTTCTGATCTTCTGTGTTGTAAGCTTGTTTCTTGTGCAGTCTTAATTTCTAATCTTGAAGCAGTAGCTTATCAGGAACTCTTTCTTCTTGGAAACTCATTGAGACTCTTTTCTTGTTGAACATTCAGCATTTCATAGAACTATTGATGTTTCATTAGAAACAGAACTCAATGGTTCTTCTTCTGAGTGGTAATGTGATTCTGATGATATCTTGATTAAGAATATCCAAAATTCTAATCATGTATCTATACACTCAGTGAAACCATTAGAACTAAAAAATTTCTTCATAAAATATATGCTTGTTATCATCAAAACTTAGAGATTTAAACATAGATCTAAATCTTGTTCTTACAATATGTGTTTATGAAAAAATTCATGAAAATATAATATGATGAAGTCATTTCAAGTACATAAATTGATAAGTCACCATGATTATCAAATAATAATTATATTTCAAATGAATACTCATAATATATACCATACACCAAGTATGTCATGTACTTAGAGAAATAAACAAGTAAAAGAGAGAACTCACTAACATAACAAAAGTTAAATTGATACTACCTCACCATAAAATATGACGGAGGATGCACTTGCATTTCACAAAGAACTCTCGAAATAAAGTTGAAAAATTCAAAGTGTGCGACAATGATTTTTGAACAAACGATCTTACCACTTTTCACTTTGATAAAGTACCAAAAAGTATAAGTTATGATGAATCGAAGAAGGTCATTGATTTGATGATCATTCATTTTTATTGAACTCTCATATTTATCCTTTTCATGTTAATTATATTTCTCCTCCTCATGTTTCACCGATTCGGGTTGATCAATTCCTTCTTCGGTGTCCTTGAATATGTCTCTTGAAGATACACCTACATCATGAAATGAAATACCTTTTCCAAGTATTCTCGAATACAACATCAAAAGTAATTTATGCATCTTTTACCAATAAAACAAAACTTATTGTTGCTTTCTAGATCAAATAATTCATCTTCTTGCCACATATACAATAGGATTAGAATATGTCCATATGCCTTGAGCCACCATAAATGAGAACCCATATTCTCCTCATAGATTCAAGAATATGTTCCTACAAAACAACAAGATAAGCTAGGTGCCCAATCTTCATTGGGTCCATGGGGGTTAGTGAAAAATTGGTTGCATTTGGGCAAGCCTTTCATACAACCATAATGACAATTTAAATCTTCACCATCACTAAAATCACTATCGTATACGTGCTCACTTTTTGAGGATCTTGAACTTGAAGTCCTAAGAACTTTAGAATTTTTTCCTTTCCTCCTTATCCATTTCTTTCCCTTTTTTCTTATTTTTCTCAATTTTCCTTTCATGTGTCTAAGCAAGAAGTTTTTGCTCATGTTCTTCAAGCTTACCAACCAATGTAGTGAGATCTATCAAGTGTTGTAATATCGTTAGCTTCCTTGATCATGGTGACCTTCGGTAGCCAATTCCTAGTAAGACATCTCAAAACTTTATTAGTAGCAATTGCATTGGAAATAGGCTTACCAAGTAAGTTCAAACAATTAATGAGATTTAATGAATTTTTCTTATCATCATTATTCCATAGTGCTCCCGGCTTAGGTGTGACAACGCCATTAGCATCGAATTCAATAATAGTGTTACACATATCCTTGTCATATGAATTAACATTAATGTGAATACAAGCTTTCCAATAACTATAGTTTTCTCTCAAAAATATTGGGGATGTTTTGTAATCCCCTTTAGGTTCATACGCTATTTTCTAATAAGAGTTTCGAAGCATGGAATTAATCGGACCTCTGATACCACTTGTTAAACTACAGAGACTTATCTAGAGAGGGGATGAATAGATCCCCAATTAAAATACCTTTCAACAATGGTTATTTAAAAACTTATTTTAAAAACAATGTTGAACGAAATGATTTTTGGCCTAGAACAAAACTGTAGTCTAAACAAACCTAGTTATTGAAAACTCAGATATGCACAAGCCGTATGGAGTGAAGATAATGATGAAACCAATCACATTATAATATCTCAATTAATAGTTTAATTGCAAACACAACAGTTTCCTATTTCCAATTAATCATATTAAACACATAACTTGACAATTTATCGAACATATGGCGCGCAATCATTTTTTCAGAATTTTCTTTGAGTTTTATGGATATTAAAAAGCACTTACAATCAAAGTGATTATAAGCTGATCAAAAAATCAATTTAAACTTTAACAATAAAATATGAATTCTATATAAATCAATTGATCAAACAACACGTTCAATAAACTACAAATAGAGAGTAAATGAGAGTAAGAGATAGCACATTGTAATTTGTCAAATACTTGGTGTGCGTTCAACTTTTCAGAATTTTTCTTTGAGTTGTGTTAATATAAAAACCATTTATAATCAAAGTGATTATAATTTAATCAACACACCACTTTAAATAAAACAATTGTAGAAAAAATTTTACGAGTCAATAGATTAAATAATGCTATTCGAAAAATTTTGTAATGAAAAAAAAGCGAGTAAAGAGATAATAGAGAGTGACACGAGAATTTTTTTACACAATTCGCAAATTTCGTCCTCGCGTGTGGGTACATCTACGCCCAATTCCAATGTGGAATTAGGATACTTTCTTACTTTGCAAAAAGTATGATTACAAGAGAAGTGTTCAAGAGAAATCCTACAAATCATAATCGTTTGATGTTGATTCAATCCCTTATCTTCTTTTGATCTTCGACAGGATCAAGACACAATAGCTTCCAATTGATTATCCGGATCTTGCTACTCTTTTGTGTAATTTATCTCCAAAGCTTTCGTGCACCATCAATTTCACCTATTGCAACACAACACTTCAATTTGATTCATTGTTCTTGCACTACTTCCTTTGTGTTCTTTATCTCCAAAGATCCTTTGCGTTATTTATCTCCAAAGGATTTCACTAGGCCGCAATCCTCTCTTGAACATCTTACACAAAAACCCCCAAATCAACCAATGATCTTGGAAGATAAACCCGCGTTTTTTCAGGATGAAGACCCCTGCAAATCTCTACCCAATATTCTCGGCTACACAAGAATCTAATTGGACATTATCGAACATCGTCTAGATGGAACCCCAATAAAAGATTATTATGATTGACCAAAACAATCAATATATGTCGACCTAAAAATTGTATATGTCAACACATACGTTAAGTTTAAGCTGTATGTGTCTACTTGAATGGATGAACGTGTCGACCGAACCAAGTCAGAAGCTACATGCTTTAAAACAACAGTAAATGTGTCGACCTGAAATTCGTATGTGTCAATTCATAAAATAAGTTTTTCTTCAATTTCTGAAAAGCTTCAGTATGCCATGTATAATGGATGTGTCGACCTGAGCCTTCCAAAGGCTACATGCTTCAAAACTGAGTTGCATGTGTCGACATGAAATTCGTATGTGTCGATGCATGCAGTGAAAATTTATGCAAAAAATTATTTTTCAAGACTAAGATCAATTTCAAAGTGGTTTTTAATGGTTCCTAAGACACCTAATGCAAATGAGTGCCACAAGACATAGAGATATCGTTCAATATACATAAATGCTAACTTTTCCTAGTTTTGACATCATACAAAATATTTAATGCCGAAGTTGTACTCACACAAGGGCCTTCGGTTGCGTCACAATATCCCAATTCACCGCATGGATTTTTTTTTGAACCGTAGTATCTCCTCATATGAAGTTCTGTTGCAATCATTGGATGTCATCAATAAATTCAATATGAATCATGTTAGTTATCATGGTATACATCGAGATAGCTTCCATAACAGATTTCGCCATAGTAACTCTACCTACAAAAGACAACATGTTAGTTTTCCAAGTCGCAAGCCTGCCCTGGACTTGCTCCAAAAGATACTGATAATCACTTCTCTTCATATCTTTCCCACTTAATGACACACAAGGATACTTCCCAAAATTACTTGTTTCCCAAAAACTAGAAAAATGAACCAATATATTCCTCAAGTTCCGCGGCACATTGTTAGAAAACATCAAGCTAGTTTTATCAATTCTAACCTCTTGCCCAGACATCTTGGAAAACTTCTTAATGGTGTTCATAACACAAACCATATGCGCCTCTGTAGTCTCCAAACAACAACAAATTATCCGAAAACATGAGATGAGAAATAGAAGGTCTATGTTTCCCAATTTGAATAACATTCCACTTCTTTGTCCTAACTTCATGCTCAATTAAATGAGTAAGCTTATCCATGCATAAAACAAAAATATACGAAGAGATAGGATCTCTTTGCCGAATTCCACCGTGAGGGAAAAAGAACTCACCTCCAGCGCCATGCCAGTTAACATTTGTTTCCACGCCGGTAATAGAGTGCATAATAACATTCACCATATCCGGAGGCAAATATATTTCACAAAGAACCATCCAAATAAATTTCCAATTCAATTTATCATAGGATTTTGAGATATCAATTTTAATGGCGAAGAAACCTTTCTTGCCTTTCTTATTTTGTAAGATATTCATGACTTCCTTGGCAATTATAATGTTCTCATGAATGAACCTACCTGGAACAAATCCAGTTTGAAACGGGGAAACTAACTTGTTCATAATATTCTTCAATATTTCCACCACCACTTTACTCATAACTTTATAGATAGTATTGCACAATGAGATAAGTCAAAATTGAGTAACAAGTTACAGATGATCAAATTTCGGGATTAAGCAGATATCCTATTTGTTAACATCACCAATGAGCACTGGGTTTTTCTAAGCCTTCTTGACAAACACTGTTACCAACAACATCCCATGATCTTTGATAAAACCTAGTCGGGTATCCATCAGGACCCTGAGCTTTCTAAGGTTTCATGGAAAATAGAGCTTTTCTCACTTCTTCATACATAACTTCATTCGCAAGTCTACTATGCTCATCATCCAGAATTCTAGGAAAGGTTATCTCAGTAGGTTCTTTCTCAATCCAATCATAGTTCAGGGCAAACAACTTTTTATAGAATTCAGTCACCATTAATTGTAACTGTTTAGGGTTCTCTACCCATTTTCCATTATCATCCTTCAACATAATAATCTATTACGACATCTTCTATTAATGGAAGTCATATGATAATATTTCGTGTTCATGTCACCGTCCACGGGCTATTAAGTTCTAGAACGCTGGAACCACATCAATTCCTCTTTATTAAGGATACTACTAAGCTCATATTACAACTTGTTCTCAAGGTTTATCATAGGGATGATAGATAGACCCAAACCCGTGGGACCCATCTATAACACCCCAAAAATCTAGATTAATTATTTAATTAATTTAGTATGAATATCAGTGATAATTGGTGAATATATGAATTATGGCGAATTAGTCGATGCGATAAAATTATATGAGTTGGTGGTTTTTATGATGTGATGTGATACATTTTTTAGTAATTAGATGTCTTAGAAATTATATAAGTTGAGGTGATAAAGGTGTATGACTAAAAGTGTAGAAACATAAGGGTGAGAGTGATAATTGGCATTTTTGGGTTAAATATGAGGTTTACTATTATTTTATAATAATTAAAATATAATTATTAGTATAATAATAGGATTGGTATTATTTCATTAAATAATTAATTAATTGGGATAATTATATTATTATTTGGATATATTGGAGTAAGAATAAGAGAAAAGAGTCAGTATGTAGAAACAGAGAAAGAGAAGCCTAGAAAAGAGAAGAAGAAAAGAGTATTAGGAAGTTAGGGCAAGAGATTTCACCGTAGAGATAAAGGATCAACGAAAATCTAAGGTAAGGGGGGATTCTAACTTTATAAAGGGTTGCTTAATGATAGGGTATGGTAGGATCTAGGTTGTATGTTTTGATTTCTCCTTATTTGGTTGTTTTGGGGGTTTTTCCCATTGATAAATTTTCTGGTGATTTTGGTGTGTTTTGATGGAATTGGATGATATGAATTGGTTAGGATTGGTAAACAATAGTTGGTGAATAATAACATTCTTAAAAGGTAAATTTTGATGGAAAAAATTATGATTTTTGGGTGTTAAAACATGGGAGGATCGTAACTGGAAATTGCAAAAATTTTCCTTATTATCGCAGGGTAACCGGTCACCCATATATGATAACCGGTTACCATATGAAAAGTTACAAAAACAACAGTTACTGACTTGTAGTAATCGGTTACCGTAAGTGGGTAACCGGTTACCGTGAGGAATTTTTTAGAAAACTTCTAAAATCCATAACTTTTGCCTCGGGTGTCCGTTTGACGCGCCGTTCGAACTTACCTAAAGCTAAAAATGTTTTCTACTCATTAAAATGATTTGAAAACAGTATGAGATTATTTTGTGAATTTTGTTTTGTTCTGATGTTGTGTTGTAATTGCAAAGTTGTTAATATAACGATGAATGTGAAGAGACTTCTTGATGTGACGATGTTGTGATGATGTATGTACTATGATATGTGCTTGATGGCCTGTATTGGCTTATTTTGATGTTTTGATGTAATTGCGAAGTTGTGAATATTATGATGGAATCAATGAGATTGGTATTATGATTGAGTACGATGATGTTGCATTAATGTTTTGATGGTGTGACATGATATACATGATAATAATGATGAGCGAAGGTCTGTATTGGCGTGGAATTGATAGGTAAGAATGATCAATGTGAAATTAAGTTGTTACATGTCAGTGTCGCATGCATTCATAAAGTGAAGGCCTATATTGGCGAGCGAAGGCCTGTTTTGGAGAGCGAAGTTAATTGCCCTAAATTGGAATTATTGCAATGAGAGTTTTACCTTGTTGGTACCACATGTATTGAGTCATTGTCGGTCTTTTTCATCATATTGTGATTGATAATTCGATGGGTGAATATTGATGAAAGTATGTATTATATTGTGATGGATGCCATGTGTTGACTGTGTACTTGAATCTCTATATGTTCATTATTATGTTTCCTTTTATATTGTTATGATATCTCACCCTTTATTTTTGAATGTTACCTTCACGTGGGTAACATGCAGATGATCCAAAGCAGTTAGAGATCAAAGTTTAGCTGAGGAATTCCTTCAGTTGTGTAGATTGATTCGGTGTCTGCTATGATACGTAACACTTGGGGGTTTTGCATTTGTCTTATTATGTTGGGAGTAAACTTTGTATAACTCTGTTGGTTTTGAATTTACTTTATGATTATGCTGATTTTTGGATGCGAATAGTACCACTCATGTTGAGGGTTGAGAATAATTATTATTAATTTTTTCCGCTGTGAATGATGCAATAAAGTTTAAGACTTGAAGTTAATGATTTTGCGTTACATATCTTAATTAATGAACATGTGTGGTTTACAAAGTATGTGACATTCTATTTTGATGTTGTATTTTAGAAATTAATTTACTCTAATTTTATATAATTTACCAACGGGGAAATAGGGTGTTACAATTGGTATCAGAGCAGGTCGCTTCGTCCGGCCAAGTTGTCTAATATTGTTTGTTCTTTAGTACGTGATAAGTGTGTAAAACATTGTCGATGCTTGCTTTCTTTTCTAATCACTTGTTTGTAGGAGTGGGATTGAAACAAGTGGGGACAAGCTTGTGCTTCTCTGAGGTGGTTCAGGTGTGAACAATTGGTTTAGTATGTCGTGAAATGCATGGATGCAGACGTTAGTGTTGCTATGTTGTTTTTCCAATTTTGAAGGAAGCACATATTCAGGATTTAAGTTTAATAGTCAGATGAAGTGTTCTTAAGGGGGAATGATCAGGTACTCGTGTTGTTGCCATCTCTAAAAGTGGAGGGAGATGTTATGACTAATGATGTGCCCGTTGTGGGTGAGTCTTGATGTTTCCCGAAGGATAATTGCGACTTTTCGTTGGAGCGAAATGTTGGATTAACTTGATGTTAGCCTTGGGGTGAACTATTTGGAATTAAACCAAGTGATTATGAAGTGTTTTTGTGAGTCAATGCAAATTTTCATGCCTGAAGATTGTATGGATTCAAGGTTCTTGTTTGTTGGTCAAGTAGAGTCGCCTCCAAAGGAAAAAGAGAATTGCTAAAGGTTGCTTCTCAGAGGATATAGAGCAATGTGATGACTAGTGATATACAAGAGGTGTGTAATTCTTGATGATCCCCTCAGTACATTAGCTAAGCAAGTAGGATAGCTATTGGAAGATGAAGCTCAAATGATTGCGATGTTTTAGAAAATTTTGGTTGATCATGAAGTTGTCATTGTTGAGTTACCATTGTGTATGATGTTGATGTTTTGAATGGTGATATAGTGATGATGTACTGTGAATGTTGTGGTTGGAGTCAAGTAAGTAATTGTCGGGTGTTGTTGAGGCTTTTGGGTGATTGTGAATTGCGAGTCAGAGTTGAAACTCAAAGATACTGGTAGTCTTGTGAGAAGAATCAGAGTTTTGACGTTTTGAAAACTGAGGTTTTGGCAATGTAATATGTCTTTTAAGTTATAAGAAGAATGACGTTTTGGATAGTTTTATGGAAAGAATTGTAATTTTGATATTTTGAAAACTGAATTTTTGAAGAAAGTAATGTGTCTCTCGAGTTATGAGAAGAATGGGGTTTCAGATATATGTTGGAATGGATTTTGTACACAGAAAATGACAAAAACGGCTTCTGTTCCGCCGGTACTCGGTTACCATATATGGGTACCCGAGTACCCTGTGATGGAAATCAACAGAACTTTAAAATTTTATAACTTGAGTTTCGGACGTTCGATTTGAGTTTCATTTGAAGCGCTAGAAAGCTAATGTGATTAAATTTGTTTTTAAAATGGTTCCAGCACCTGGAAGTAATTTATTTGTCACGTGATGATGTTGGATGAAAATGTAAATTTGATGTTGATCTCGTGCTTGGTACTAGACTGGTTCATATGGCACCATACAGGATGTCTGTTCAAAAGTTGGTAGATTGTAGAAGTTATTAGAAGATGTGCAGAGAAATAAATTTGTAAAACCGAATGTATCATTTTGGGAGCTTTGATGTTATTATTTAAGGAAAAAGAAATTAGTATGAAACTGTATGTGGATTACCAATAATTGATTAAAACAGTGGTTGAGGTTACATATCCACTTCAGATGATTGACGACTGGATGGACCAACTGGTAGGCGAGTATGTTCTCAGTATAATTGAATTAGGGTCAGATTATCTTCAGATACGGATGAAGAGTGAGGATAGTTAGAGGACAACTTTTAGAAATTAGTGAAGTTATTTTGAATAATTGAATCATTTTGTTACGGCGTTTCTTGAGGGCATTTTGGTTTAGTCTGAGTCATAAAAAGGAAATGTTAAATGTTGTGACTCGAATTACAGTATCGAAAGGGAAGGAAGCGTATGTTAGGATGTCAGGATGTAGATCATGATTTGAAGAGGTGAATTTTCTTGAACATGCTATTTCGAATGAAGATATTTGTGGAATATGTTCAAAGTAAATTAAAGTTTATATCGAGAGACTCTGAAATTGGTTATGAGACTAGAACTTTTCAGGAATTAACTAGTTATTATCGCAACATGCTTGAGATGAGGTCAAGTGAGATAAGTTATTAGTGAATGAATTAATGGAATACAATGTTTGACATTAGTAAAGATGTGAATGTATTAGATAAGTGCATAGAGATACAACTTATGCCAATTAAGCATGATTATAGTGATGGTAGCGTTGAGATGGTGATTAGAATGAGATTCAAATGCGAGATTAAAGGAAAGAGTAATGATTCATTGATGTGGTCAAAATCTTCTAACTGGATAAAGACTTATTTTGGAATGAGACAATTTGGATTGTACTTGGTGTAGTAGTTTTCCTGTATTAGAATATACTTAGCAATTATATTGTGCTACGTGCGCATAAAGGAGACTATGAAATGGAGTTTTGGCGTTTATGTATCATTGAAGAGGTAGAAATAAAGGAAATTAAGAAAAAAGTTTGTAAGCCTTGGAGAGATTGCTGGACATTATGCTCAGGTAGTCTTGAGCACAAGGTGAAACACGCTATTATAGTTGGGTAACGATGATTTATGTCACTATTACGGTTGTCGGCTACCTATTGACAAATTGAGGAACTGATCACCCTTAATCTCTTGTTGATAGTAGACAAGATCTTAATGGATGGGATAGATGTGTATTACTAGCTTGATGGTGTGTAAAGTGATTGACGTTTTATCAAGAGGATAATTGTTCACCATTTTGTGTGAACCTAATGCAAAATGTGGCTATGAAAGAGTTGGGATTTATTAAGAAGTTTAGAGACTTGAGTTGGTATGCAAGCTAACGCCGCAGAGTAGACGATTGAGGATGTCGAAAAGTGAACAATGATTTTCTGGTGGTTACTAAGGACAGTCTGAAGATAGATGTGAAAATTGTAGATCTGATGGTTGGTGGAAGTCAAAATGAAGACATTGACTTATGATAGATAATCAGAGTAGCACAGTGGAAGTGTAGCGTGACACAGTTTGTTATGCGGGTATGACTTTGGAGTCAAAGATTAAACATTAGAAGTTGTAAGATAATTCAAACTATTAGACATTCCATGATGGAATTATTAGGTGAAAGGTTACCTATATTATTCGTGTTATCACCATGTCAATAGATGTATTGAATTGCATGATCAATTTTTTGGGGATATAGCATGGTGGCACTAAGATTGTGTTGATGTTCTTAGGACTGTATTATTGTGTGATGTAATAATATAGATGGTGTTCATGTCATGAGACTTTGTGTCCTTAAGCTATGTTGTTGTGTTGTTTCCTATGGCAAGGACTCGGGGGTGAGCATATTTTTCCTTATAAAGAGAAATTAGAGGAGCGTTACTTATAGTGACTGAAAAGACCTCGTTGTGTTTCGGTTCAAGCGCGAACAATATCGTAAAGTAATAGATCTTGTATCGTAGGGTGATGGGTTAAGGAGAAAAATGGATATGTGCATTCATAACTCGGTAGTAATGCATCTTGTTGGACTGTTGTAGTTGATGATATATAATGTTGGATAATAGTATTCGAAAGGTTTCCAAACACGATGTTGAAGCTGTAGGGTGGGATGCAAGAGTCGTATCCGGAGTTATTCACAATAGGTAATTTTCAAGGACTCAAATCTTTTAAGTGGGAGAGGGTTGTAACACCCCAAAAATATAGATTAATTATGACGAAAATCTAGTATGAATATCGATGATAATTGGTGAATATATGAATTATGGCGAATTAGTCGATGTTGTGTAATTATATGAGTTGGTGGTTTTTATGATGTGATGTGATGTATTTGTTAGTAATTAGATGTCTTAGAAATTATATAAGTTGAGGTGATAGGGGTGTACGGCTAAAAGTGTAGAAACATAAGGGTGAGAGTGATAATTAACATTTTGGGTTAAATATGAGGTTTACTATTATTTTATAATAATTAAAAGACAAGGGTGGTTCCCTATCACATAGGCAGTCAATCTCTCAAAGGAGAAAAGCCCACCAAGCCAAAACCTGTAAAGGAGGCTTAAGAAAGCTAGGGCATCCCGCTGACTGTGATCTAGAAAACAAAGACAGTCAGGCAAAAGTTAGGGATAACAAATCAAAATCAAAATAGAGAGGTCGTTACAAACCCTCAACAACATGAAAAATGTTGCAAAAGAAAAAGGAGGTGATGACTGTCTCCCAAATTCATCTGGTGAACCATCACCCAAATGTCGTTCCAAACTCGAATAGAGTGTGACGTACAATTAACTGAGCTTAGGTTTGAAGAACATCACGAAGAACGGGTGGGTACAAATACACTTTGAGCCTTTATCCTTTGTTTCTTAAACCGTGAACCAAGCCACGTTACAACCCTTCAAAAGTCCTAATTGAAGCATGGGTTAATTCGAAAGCATACTGTTCAAAAGGTATCCTGACTCCTGTAAGGCTTTGCCCTAAATCATATGTTGACCTGTCTTATAAAAAGTTTTCTGCTAAAAGACACATTTTTCAAAACTTCGAGACAAACATAAACTTTGCATTGCTTAATATCACTGTTTGCATTTGGCTATTTGTTTGACAGCGAATGTTCGGAGGAACGAAAACTCTCTCAGTGAACAAAATCACTTCAAAAGGATGACATTTCCAACGATAAGTCTCCTATCAACCAGGGGCACGACATGTCACCATCCAATTAACCTGGGGCAGTCCAGTCAAGGTTCCAACAGATCTTTCGAAGTTCAGTTAACCTGGGGCAGTCCAGTCAAGATTTCAAGAAATCTCTCAGTTAGTAGAGTAATCTGATTCAAGACTCCTTCATCATCACTTGGGGCATTCAAATGTCAAAAGTGTCCAGAGTATTCCTTCATCACCTGCTGGAAATTACAACCACCAACAGAGTAACTATCACCTTTCCAGATTCGATTCCTGTAATAAGCCAGGAAAATATATGTGGACGACTGATTGTGGATTAACACCTGTAACAAGCCAGGAAATCATCTACATCACCACTTGGGGCATTCGAATGTCAAAAGTGTTCAACAATTCCTTTATCACCTGTTGGAAGTTACGGTCATCAAAGATCAAATTCTCACAAAATTCAAGTTATGAAGCCCGGATTTGACCGGATAGTATCTTGATCTCTACAGCACATTGTGAAGACCGGACTACGACCGGATAACAGTGTCAGATTACCGCAAATCCTGGATTACGACCAGACAATGGGATCTCCTGAATTCAAGTTATGAAGCCCGGATTTGACCGGATAGTATCTTGATCTCTACAGCATATTGTGAAGACCGGACCACGACCGGATAACAGTGTCAGATTACCGCAAAGCCTGGATTACGACCAGATAGTGGGATCTCCTGAATTCAAGTTATGAAGCCTGGATTTGACCGGATAGTATCTTGATCTCTACAGCACATTGTGAAGACCGGACTACGACCGAATAACAGTGTCAGATTACCGCAAAGCCTGGATTACGACCAGATAGTGGGATCTCCTGAATTCAAGTTATGAAGCCCGGATTTGACCGGATAGTATCTTGATCTCTACAGCATATTGTGAAGACCGGACTACGACCGGATAACAGTGTCAGACAAATCTCCAAGCCTGGATTACGACCAGACAGCAGTCAAGAGTACTACGAAGCCTGGAATCGACCAGATAGTGGTATATCTTTAACACAAGCCGTGAAGCCCAAATTTGACCGGATAACAGCTTAGCAAGCTATTGTGAAGCCTGGACCACGACCAGATAGCAATACAAATTTCTGTGAAGCCTGGATTACGACCAGATAGCAGTTAATCCTCAAGAGTGAAGACCCTCATCCTTGAAACCTCAGAAGATTGGTATACTCCCAGTTTCTGACCGTTGACAGCGTGAAGATTCTCACCACCTCAGAAGATTGGTATACCCCCAATTTCTGACCCTTAACAAAATCAAGATATAGTTCAAGATGTGACCCAAGATTTTGCGACATTCTATAACTTATTCAGAATTTCCTCCCAGAAATAGTTCAGATGTGACCCAAGATTTGGCGACATTCCGATACTCTTTCCAGGTTTGCTTCTAGAGATAGTTCAAGAAGTGACCCAGAGATGGCGACATTCAGTAACTTATTCCAGATCAACACCTGCAGCACCCGAAGATTCTTGCAATCCCCAGCCGGAGAACCTTCCAGAATCTAAAACCCTACACAGTTTCAATATCCCCAGCGGAGCTAAAACTTCCAACTATCAATCCCCAAGCAGAGTGAAGACTCTCTTTTTCAGTTCCTCACAGAATATTCGAATATTCTCCAGTGAAGATCCCCTCAAGACAGGAATTCCCCAGTAGATTGGCATACAACCCAAGCTCCGGATTCCCCGACAGTGGTCCCAGGACTTCTTATGATCAAAGATTCTTGCCCTACCCAGTAGCAGTCAAGGAATTATTTTCCCCGACAGCAATCAAGATTCTTCTGTCCCTAGCCATCCAGGATTCATCTATCCTCAGCAGGACAGCTCATCAACTTACATACGCATTCATCACATTCATATCATAAACATTGATATAACATACATTGCATCATACATTTCATGCAACATGACTTCGTGTTTCAACTAATATCTTGCCCTTTTTCAGGATAAGAATTAATTCTTCTCAACTTTTGAAAAAGTTTACGGACGCTTCCCCATCGACGGATGTTGTTCTATTGCTTATTCAACTTCAAGACTTCTGAAAACAGTTTACGGATTCTCCAAACACGGATGTCAATCTATTGCTTGTTCAGACCTCCAGTTCAAAGATGTTCCAAAACGTGGATACCTTTCTGATACTCGTCCACTCACCAATGACATACAATTTAACATTTCCAGATGGCATCGTTAAGCCCATCCCCCGACAAGATTCTGTCGCGCTCCAAATGGCATCTTTAAGCCTATTTCCAGATGGCATCCATAAGCCCATCCTCCTCAACAAACACTTCCAAATGGCATCTTTAAGCCCATTTCCAGATGGCATCCATAAGCCCATCCTCCTATCAGCAGTCACCAGATGGCATCTTTAAGCCCATCACCAAATGGCATCTGTAAGCCCATTCCCTCTACCATCACCTCACTAAGTGCAAATTTTTGGGCACTCTAGTGTCCAATCTCCTTTTACCTTCAAGTCGCGAAAGGCAAACTTGCCAATCTAACTCTTCAGGTTCAAGAAGATTAAACAGGGGCAACTGTTGTACCCCAAAATTTGCCCTCGCATTTTTCCATAAGAAATCACAGCCTCGGGCATTTCCTGATTTTTCAGACTGGTTCAAGAATTGGTCAAACCGACTTTTCTCGTCAGTCAGACAAAATTAGGGTTTTCATGGCTCTGGAACAGTTCACACAGTTTGCTTAGGGTTTGGTTGATTTTGGCTCAGGTTTTGATCAGGCAGACGTTTCTTTGGCGTTTAATCAAGAATTAGGGTTTTTGTGTGCGCATTCTCAGAAAGGATTATTTTACAATTCTTTTCAGTTTACTCTGAGATTTGGATTGAGGCATTTGAATCAAGAACTTGCAGTGTTTTGTTTAATCAGTAAAGGCTAAGGCATTTGATTTGAGATGAGATAAAGGCTGAGGTACTTAAATTGAGAATCTACAGTGTCTGATTTGATCAGTAAAAAGATAAATATCTGGATATTGGTTTGATTAACTGTGCATTATTTAATTGGAAGCGCCAGGTTTATTATTGATTCAATGATAAGGCCACAGTGTATTAATTATTTTTCTAAAGTCAAAATAATTGGATACTTCCAGTTATTTTAATTTAAGAAATTCAAATAATTAAATGAATATTGAATTGAAAGAAGAATTGACTGATCAAGTTTGGATTTTATTTCATCTTTAATTATTCGTTACAATTGTTATTCGAATACAGTATTTATTTACAAAGTATTCTAATAATGATTACAATGATTAAAAATTGAAATAAAATTTCATCATAATTCCTAAATTTTCATCTTCTATCGAATGCCTCCTCTTTTGCTCCATTTGGTTGTTTATCTGCAAAACAAAGAAAGGAAAGAAAAGTCAAAGCAGATAAAAGAATTAAAAGTAGACAGATAAAAAATAGATTCATCATTAAAGGCAACTGGCTGGAATCAGTTTGCCCTCTCTGCAAATCACGAGATTTCTCCCGGTTCACAGAGAGGGATAAATAATGCTTGCAAAAGAAAAAGGTATGAATGCACAAAGTTATGATTTTGCACAAGTTCAAAATTGTCAACCCACTGCATAATTTCCAAACAAACAGCATGCCAAACAAAGTCCAAATCCAAACTGAACTAAATGTCAAAAAACTGTCCAAGGATATGGAAAGATATCAAGATATCAAGCAAGTACAAAAGGCCACCAAAAGCTGTCAAAAGAGATATGCAAATATCAAGAAGTACAAGGTATGCAGAGGAAAATATACAAGTGCAAGCAACATCAAATTACATCATTTTCCAGCAGTTGCCTTTTCAGAAAAAAAGTACTTCTAAGCAATATTAAAATGCTTTTAGTTGTACTGGAGAGAGAGAGAAGAGAGAAAAGAAGAAGGGCTTACAGGCTTAGGCTTGAAAAGATATATAAAAAACAAAACTTCTAACACAGTAGACAGAGACGGAGATATTACAAAAAATCAGAACCTCACAAGAACTGTATGAAAAACTGCGTCCACCCTACTGAAGCAAAACAGAAGCACACTAAGCCTCAAACAAACTCAGGCCTTACCATTCAAAACTGAAACAGCATATCAAAACCTCACGAACACCTAATACTTCAACCTGTCAAAACAAAAGCTTTGAACCTGCTGAAACCAAATAGAACTACCAAGTCCCAAACCTGCATTAACCTTCAAAATACCAAAGCCTAACCTGTAAAAGGCCAAGCCCCTAACCTGTAAACAAAAGCCATCAACCTGTTGAAGCCAAACCAAAGTCTAAAGCATACATAGCCTAAAGCTTGTTAAAGCATTCAAACCAAGTTTGCAAGCCTAAGCATCAAACAGTCTAAACCTGTAAACTCCAAACAAACCCAACCTGTCAAGCTAAGCCTTAAACACCCAACTTGTAAAGACAAAGCCCTCAAGCACCAAACTGTCAAACCCTTTCCAAAACCAGTTTCCAAACCAACACGAACCCTCAGAACATTGTCATCATTGGGTTAACATACAGAGGCACAATATATTCAATAGCATACCAAATATCCAAGCTCACAGCAGCAAAAGCTCAACTAAGCACAGAAGGGGCAAGCATTTCAAGGCAACATATCTCACAAGCATACTCAGTATAACCAAGACGTCAATCAAGCATACAAGGTAAAGAGGCCCTCAGAGGAAGCCTCATCACAGGGCAGGCATCAAGGCAACAAGAAGAAGAAGATAAAAAAAAGCATTCAGGGGTCAAGCATATAGCAACCGAAGCAAAAGGGCAAGCAAGAAAGAAGAAGAAAGGAAGTCAAACTAGGTTTTCAGTAACATCATCATACAACCCTAAAGAAGGCAAAGAAATAAAGATACCAAGAAGAGCAAGTTCGTCATCACCATTTCCTCGCCGTCAAGCCGCCGGAGCGCCTCCATCTTCAATCCACCTCCTCCTCCGTCAAGGTAGTATCCTCTCTTCCCTTCCCTTTCATACCTCAAACAGAAACGACAATAATGGCACTTAAGATCAGAACACAAACAAGAACATAAAGGAAATCAAAAACGGAACTAAAACATACAAAGATATGAGCTAAAATCCTAACGCATTACAACGAAGAAATTGAACCTCGTAGCTACCGCTCGCGTGGTCATGGAGAAGAGGAGGCAACGGTGGCGTCCGGTGGCTAGAGATGAAGAAGACGTCAGTAGTTAAACATGGCGAGAAAGATGAAGTGAAAACGAAGAACAGCGCCGCTTCTGTGACTCAAACCCTAAGCTTTCCCAAATGAAACAATAATCATCAAACCCTAAGAACAATTTGTCACAAACCGCTTGGGCCTTGTCCCACTTTCAACGCTTAAGCCCATACCACGCATACCCCCCCCCCCCCCCCTTTCCTTTTTAGTGCTTCTGAAACAATTTTCACTTGGGCCAAAACAAAACCCCTTTTAGCCCATTCCAAATCTGTTTTCTATTTTGTTTAATACCTTTTGTGGATTACATTAAATCTCTTTTAATTTACTTTGTTAAAATAACCTAATATACTAACTTTATTTTTACATCAAATTTCACTAACAATACCTTTTTTTATATATAATACATTAACTAAAATATAGGTAATATTTTTCTTTAAACTTAAAACATTTTCATTTTTAGTTAAACTTTTGTACATAATTAATTAAAATACATTATTTTTAATACCTAAGAATAGACCTTAAAACATTTTCTTTTCTTTTAATTAAATTTTCTTATTTGTACATATTTAACAAAGAAATACAAATATCCAAAAAGAATAAACACCATACTTAATTTCCTTATTAAGTTAACATTTCTCAAACTTGTAAATAAACCTCATACATTTACACATACACTTACACATTTACAATATACAAATACGTCGATACATTTACTTTGCTTTACACATATACATTTGCTATTCTTATGCATTGCTATACATTGTATTTCACATTTGCGCAATTCGATTTGGTTGTAATTATTTGGATACTATTCTCCTATAAGTCTCATCCCTCATTTGTATACTTGTACCCCCACTCCCGGATACTATTTTTGTAATAGCGTAGGACTTTAAATTCTTGCAATTTATCGCTTTCAAATATACCATGGTTAGACCTAGGGTTGTATGTAAATAAAATCAAACGCTAGATAACCTAATACAAGACAAATACATGAAATCAATACACAATCACACTTGCACCCCTAGGGTAATCCCATATGTTGCCTTCCAAAATGGGCCATGCTTGCACGTCGAGTTTCTTTGGCAAAACAATTCAAATGATCATAAGTCCCTCGATGACGCTTTCGAAAGTTGCCTATCAAAATGATCATAGTCCCTCCAAGCAAAATTGCCAAAGACACTTGGCATCATTGCATTCGTGGTCCATACGATGACCCGCGCCTGTCCCGTTAAACATCTTAAACGCAAGATTGTCCACCAAATACAATGATGGAACAAAATTGTTAAAAAGGGTTAAAACATGAGAAAAACCTTTGAGTACATTAGGGGTAGACAAAACTCTTAATTACTTGATCAACTTGCAAAAACACTTGCCTACTTTTCAAACTCCACTCCACAAACACTTTCAAAAACATTTGAAACATCTTTTCGAAAAGATACACACCTTCGTATATACTCAAACACGAGTCATTACAACGGTTGCCGAAACAAAGGCGTCTATTTCAAAACATTTTCAAAACACAAATACACACACCATTTCAAGTAATCAAAAATCAAGGCAAGTGATCTAAAACCAAGTAACTAAGAGCCCATGGATAACCATGGCTGAAAAGGGTGCTAATACCTTCCCTTTTCATAACCTACCCCCCGAACCCACGAAACATCTCAAAAGGTTTTTCCTGTGCTTTTTTAACCTTTCCTTTAGGATAAAATAAAAAGTCGGTGGCGACTCTTGCTAAACCGAACAAGTGCGAATACAAACGCAAAACCTCAAGTCAGTTCTCCCACCGTATCACAGAACTGGCGACTCTGCTGGGGATAAACTTAAAAGTGGGGTTACCTTAGGGTTTTAGATCAGCCTCTTGCATGATTAATTGTTTTTTTTTATTGCTTTACCTTTGTGGTTCTCTTGTTTGGGCTTGAAATCCTACACCCGGATTTGGGAAACATTCATAGATAGCAATACGTTGTGGAAACTGTGCGGGGTATACCGACACGGTTGAAGCAATAGCTATATTAGTGCGACATATTTGTGAGTACCGGTAACCCTTGAGTTTAATCAAGGAGAGTACGGGGCCGCTGAGTGATGTCACTAAGCACTAATGACCTAGAACCTTACTTGACCATCTTGGCCTTTTATTAGGGGTAGTGAGATGACCGGCTTTGGTGCAGTTCGAAGTTGGTAGATACTCGATACTACACTCATTGAGGGTTGTTTTCTTGGAATATTTTGGTCGCCAGTTAAGTGGCTAAACCAAAACGAGGAACACGGAAAACAATCCAATGATATTGAGCTCCTTAGAACCCGATTTCTATTTTTAGGACAGGATGAGCCAACTAACTTCAAGAGGGTACTTACCTACAACCCCAAGCAAGCTTGAACCTAAGAACTTGTTTTGCTTTGCGTGAATATGATTGCCTGTATATACACTCATTTTCTTTTGCATACATGTACATAACATCATAACATCATACCATAGCATTTTCAAATAACCATTTCAAGGATCTCGAGGGTTCTTTTGATGCAGGGTTACGTTGAACCAGACGTCTACCAAAGGGCAAGAGGTTTCCCCTCTAAGCAAATGCCATCAAAGATCGAGTGCAACAACTTGAATCAGGGGCTATGACCCACTTGACATAGTGAGCTTGATTCTCGTGGAAAGACATCCACCGATGCATAGTTCTCCAATCAAAGATCGAGTGCAACAACTTGAATCAGGGGCTATGACCCACTTGACATGGTGAGCTTGATTCTCGTGGAAAGACATCCACCGATGCATAGTTCTCCAATCAAAGATCGAGTGCAACAACTTGAATCAGGGGCTATGACCCACTTGACATGGTGAGCTTGATTCTCATGGGAAGACATCCACCGGTGCAAAGTTCTCCGATCCAAGATCAAAGTTCAACCTATAACATTCTCTTGTGTTTACCCCAAGAGATCCTTGAAAGCATGCATCCACATATCATGCATTGCATCTTGACGACCTTTCCTTTTTCAGGTTTCCTTACTCTCCTGCTGTTTATTTCAGTAAGAGATGGCTCTAGAAAGGACTGTCAAGGATATCCAGGACCAGACTGCTCAGCTGCAGGAAATGTTCTTGAACTTGTCTCTGGGGCAAGAAGAAATGAAAGCTCTCCTCACAAAGGGCTTGGTCCAGGGGAATTCAAACAATACCATGAGTGATCAGTTGGAAGCCCTGCAATTTGAGCTGACAACAATGAGGATCCAAATGACGGGGCAACTGGTGGGCCAGATGGCTCTCATCCAGGATTTGTCTCAAAGACAGGAGGAACTCAGAGTTCTCGTCAACCAACTGCTTCGGAACAACCAACTGGGGCAAGCATCTGAGGTTGAAGAGCAAGTCACCACTCAACCTCCATCCACTCAAGAAGACAAAGGGAAGGCTCCTCTGCTTGCTTCAGGGTCACAAGCCCAGCAACAACCTCGTCAGCGTCAACGGGGTAATCGACGTAAGCAAGAGACGTCAGAAAGACATTTCACAGAGACTGACATACCGTCATCTCTAATTCTGGAGCGCTTGTTGGAGGTCAATCTGACTGCTTTGAGGGATCCTATCTGGAACCCAAATACCTCCGCTCCTAACTATCATCCCGATGCATTTTATGTTTACCACTCCTACAGCCCGGGGCACGACACTGACGACTGTTGGGCCTTGAAGAACAAGATTCAGGATCTGATCGACATTGGAGTGCTGAGGTTCATGCCAGACGGCGAGATGAAAATCTTCCGTTAAGGAGTTCTCCACCTGAAGTGACAAAGCTCAAGCTGAAAGACTTTTGCTTCATTTTGAATTTTCAAAGTTGTAATTTCTTTTGTTCTCAAACAATTATCTGTTGATGTTGAACTCTGTTTCATTAATGCATTACATATGTTTGTCTTAAATTAATCCATTCGTCTTCACTACTCTTATACTTTCTTTATGATATTTAACTCTTGATAAAAAGCTGCAAGCCTTTAGTGGGAGGATGACGAAACAATACCATAATCTCATACAGTATGCTTTTGAACGGACCTTGCTGATGATGTACATGCATTTCTTTCAATTCCCAAACACTGGAGTTATAAGGAAGATAATCCCTAGTCAACCCCTTCGAGCCAAAGAAGTAGGAGTTTTCTGTTCTAAACAATCAAAACCTTGGATATAAACCTGGGGCAGGGTAGTATCTCAGTTAATTCAAAAGAAAATGCGCATGGAAGTCGCAAACTCTCAGTTCGTAACACAACGAATGATGTCAAAGAAAAGCATTCCCTTCGAATCAAAAGACAAGGGTGGTTCCCCTATCACATAGGCAGTCAATCTCTCAAAGGAGAAAATCCCACCAAGCCAAAACCTGTAAAGGAGGCTTAAGAAAGCTAGGGCATCCCGCTGACTGTGATCTCGAAAACAGAGACAGTCAGGCAAAAGTTAGGGATAACAAATCAAAATCAAAATAGAGAGGTCGTTACAAACCCTCAACAACATGAAAAATGTTGCAAAAGAAAAAGGAGATGATGACTGTCTCCCAAATTCATCTGGTGAACCATCACCCAAATGTCGTTCCAAACTCGAATAGAGTGTGACTCACAATTAACTGAGCTTAGGTTTGAAGAACATCACGAAGAGCGGGTGGGTACAAATACACTTTGAGCCTTTATCCTTTGTTTCTTAAACCGTGAACCAAGCCACGTTACAACCCTTCAAAAGTCCTAATTGAAGCATGGGTTAATTCGAAAGCATACTGTTCAAAAGGTATCCTGACTCCTGTAAGGCTTTGCCCTAAATCATATGTTGATCTGTCTTATAAAAAGTTTTCTGCTAAAAGACACATTTTTCAAAACTTCGAGACAAACATAAACTTTGCATTGCTTAATATCACTGTTTGCATTTGGCTATTTGTTTGACAGCGAAGAAATTCATACAGCGAATGTTCAGAGGAACGAAAACTCTCTCAGTGAACAAAATCACTTCAAAAGGATGACATTTCCAACGACAAGTCTCCTATCAACCAGGGGCACGACATGTCACCATCCAATTAACCTGGGGCAGTCCAGTCAAGGTTCCAACAGATCTTTCGAAGTTCAGTTAACCTGGGGCAGTCCAGTCAAGATTTCAAGAAATCTCTCAGTTTGCAGAGTAATCTGATTCAAGACTCCTTCATCATCACTTGGGGCATTCGAATGTCAAAAGTGTCCGGAGTATTCCTTCATCACCTGCTGGAAATTACAACCACCAACAGAGTAACTATCACCTTTCCAGATTCGATTCCTGTAATAAGCCAGGAAAATATCTGTGGACGACTGATTGTGGATTAACACCTGTAACAAGCCAGGAAATCATCTACATCACCACTTGGGGCATTCGAATGTCAAAAGTGTTCAATAATTCCTTCATCACCTGTTGGAAGTTACGGTCATCAAAGATCAAATTCTCACAAAATTCAAGTTATGAAGCCCGGATTTGACCGGATAGTATCTTAATCTCTACAGCACATTGTGAGGACCGGACTACGACCGGATAACAGTGTCAGATTACCGCAAAGCCTGGATTACGACCAGACAGTGGGATCTCCTGAATTCAAGTTATGAAGCCCGGATTTGACCGGATAGTATCTTGATCTCTACAACACATTGTGAAGACCGGACCACGACCGAATAACAGTGTCAGATTACCGCAAAGCCTGGATTACGACCAGATAGTGGGATCTCCTGAATTCAAGTTATGAAGCCCGGATTTGACCAGATAGTATCTTGATCTCTACAGCACATTGTGAATACCGGACTACGACCGAATAATAGTGTCAGATTACCGCAAAGCCTGGATTATGACCAGATAGTGGGATCTCCTGAATTCAAGTTATGAAGCCCGGATTTGACCAGATAGTATCTTGATCTCTACAGCACATTGTGAAGACCGGACTACGACCGGATAACAGTGTCAGACAAATCGCCAAGCCTGGATTACGACCAGACAGCAGTCAAGAGTACTACGAAGCCTGGAATCGACCAGATAGTGGTATATCTTTAACACAAGCCGTGAAGCCCGGATTTGACCGGGTAACAGTTTAGCAAGCTATTGTGAAGCCTGGACCACGACCAGATAGTAATACAAATTTCTGTGAAGCCTGGATTACGACCAGATAGCAGTTAACCCTCAAGAGTGAAGACCCTCATCCTTGAAACCTCAGAAGATTGGTATACTCCCAGTTTCTGACCGTTGACAGCGTGAAGATTCTCACCACCTCAGAAGATTGGTATACCCCCAATTTCTGACCCTTAACAAAATCAAGATATAGTTCAAGATGTGACCCAAGATTTGGCGACATTCTATAACTTATTCAGAATTTCCTCCCAGAAATAGTTCAGATGTGACCCAAGATTTGGCGACATTCCGATATTCTTTCCAGGTTTGCTTCTAGAGATAGTTCAAGATGTGACCCAGAGATGGCGACATTCAGTAACTTATTCCAGATCAACACCTGCAGCACCCGAAGATTCTTGCAATCCCCAGCCGGAGAACCTTCCAGAATCTAAAACCCTACACAGTTTCAATATCCCCAGCGGAGCTAAAACTTCCAACTATCAATCCCCAAGCAGAGTGAAGACTCTCTTTTTCAGTTCCTCACAGAATATTCGAATATTCTCCAGTGAAGATCCCCTCAAGATAGGAATTCCCCAGTAGATTGGCATACAACCCAAGCCCCGGATTCCCCGACAGTGGTCCCAGGACTTCTTATGATCAAAGATTCTTGCCCTACCCAGCAGCAGTCAAGGAATTATTTTCCCCGGCAGCAGTCAAGATTCTTCTGTCCCCAGCCATCCAGGATTCATCTATCCTCAGCAGGACAGCTCATCAGCTTACATACGCATTCATCACATTCATATCATAAACATTGATATAACATACATTGCATCATACATTTCATGCAACATGACTTCGTGTTTCAGCTAATATCTTGCCCTTTTTCAGGATAAGAATTAATTCTTCTCAACTTTTGAAAAAGTTTACGGATGCTTCCCCATCGACGGATGCTGTTCTATTGCTTATTCAACTTCAAGACTTCTGAAAACAGTTTACGGATTCTCCAAACACGGATGTCAATCTATTGCTTGTTCAGACCTCCAGTTCAAAGATGTTCCAAAACGTGGATACCTTTCTGATACTCGTACACTCACCAATGACATACAATTCAACATTTCCAGATGGCATCGTTAAGCCCATCCCCCGACAAGATTCTGTCACGCTCCAAATGGCATCTTTAAGCCCATTTCCAGATGGCATCCATAAGCCCATCCTCCTCAACAAACACTTCCAAATGGCATCTTTAAGCCCATTTCCAGATGGCATCCATAAGCCCATCCTCCTATCAGCAGTCACCATATGGCATCTTTAAGCCCATCACCAAATGGCATCTGTAAGCCCATTCCCTCTACCATCACCTCACTGAGTGCAAATTTTTGGGCACTCTAGTATCCAATCTCCTTTTACCTTCAAGTCGCAAAAGGCAAACTTGCCAATCTAACTCTTCAGGTTCAAGAAGATTAAACAGGGGCAAATGTTGTACCCCAAAATTTGCCCTCGCATTTTTCCACAAGAAATCACAGCCTCGAGCGTTTCCTGATTTTTCAGACTGGTTCAAGAATTGGTCAAACAGACTTTTCTCGTCAGTCAGACAAAATTAGGGTTTTCATGGCTCTGGAACAGTTCACACAGTTTGCTTAGGGTTTGGTTGATTTTGGCTCAGGTTTTGATCAGGCAGACGTTTCTTTGGCGTTTAATCAAGAATTAGGGTTTTTGTGTGCGTATTCTCAGAAAGGATTATTTTACAGTTCTTTTCAGTTTACTCTGAGATTTGGATTGAGGCATTTAAATCAAGAACTTGCAGTGTTTTGTTTAATCAGTAAAGGCTAAGGCATTTGATTTGAGATGAGATAAAGGCTGAGGTACTTAAATTGAGAATCTACGGTGTCTGATTTGATCAGTAAAAAGATAAATATCTGGATATTGGTTTGATTAACTGTGCATTATTTAATTGGAAGCGCCAGGTTTATTATTGATTCAATGATAAGGCCACAGTGTATTAATTATTTTTCTAAAGTCAGAATAATTGGATACTTCCAGTTATTTTAATTTAAGAAATTCAAATAATTAAATGAATATTGAATTGAAAGAAGAATTAACAGATCAAGTTTGGATTTTATTTCATCTTTAATTATTCGTTACAATTGTTATTCGAATACAATATTTATTTACAAAGTATTCTAATAATGATTACAGTGATTAAAAATTGAAATAAAATTTCATCCTAATTCCTAAATTTTCATATTCTATCCAATGCCTCCTCTTTTGCTCCATTTGGTTGTTTATCTGCAAAACAAAGAAAGGAAAGAAAAGTCAAAGCAGATAAAAGAATTAAAAGCAGACAGATAAAAAATAGATTCATCATTAAAGGAAACTGGCTGGAATCAGTTTGCCCTCTCTGCAAATCACGAGATTTCTCCCGGTTCACAGAGAGGGATAAATAATGCTTGCAAAAGAAAAAGGTATGAATGCACAAAGTTATGATTTTGCACAAGTTCAAATTGTTAACCCACTACATAATTTCCAAACAAACAGCATGCCAAACAAAGTCCAAATCCAAACTGAACTAAATGTCAAAAAACTGTCCAAGGATATGGAAAGATATCAAGATATCAAGCAAGTACAAAAGGCCACCAAAAGCTGTCAAAAGAGATATGCAAATATCAAGAAGTACAAGGTATGCAGAGGAAAATATACAAGTGCAAGCAACATCAAATTACATCATTTTCCAGCAGTTGCCTTTTCAGAAAAAAAAGTACTTCTAAGCAATATTAAAATGCTTTTAGTTGTACTGGAGAGAGAGAGAAGAGAGAAAAGAAGAAGGGCTTACAGGCTTAGGCTTGAAAAGAGATATAAAAAACAAAACTGCTAATACAGTAGACAAAGACGGAGATATTACAAAAAATCAGAACCTCACAAGAACTGTATGAAAAACTGCCTCCACCCTGCTGAAGCAAAACAGAAGCACACTAAGCCTTAAACAAACTCAGGCCTTACCATTCAAAACTGAAACAGCATATCAAAACCTCACGAACACCCAATACTTCAACCTGTCAAAACAAAAGCTTTGAACCTGCTGAAACCAAATAGAACTACCAAGTCCCAAACCTGCATTAACCTTCAAAATACCAAAGCCTAACCTGTAAAAGGTCAAGCCCCTAACCTGTAAACAAAAGCCATCAACCTGCTGAAGCCAAACCAAAGTCTAAAGCATACATAGCCTAAAGCTTGTTAAAGAATTCATACCAAGTTTGCAAGCCTAAGCATCAAACAGTCTAAACCTGTAAACTCCAAACAAACCCAACCTGTCAAGCTAAGCCTTAAACACCCAACCTGTAAAGACAAAGCCCTCAAGCACCAAACTGTCAAACCTTTTCCAAAACCAGTTTCCAAACCAACACGAACCCTCAGAACATTGTCATCATTGGGTTAACATACAGAGGCACAATATATTCAATAGCATACCAAACATCCAAGCTCACAGCAGCAAAAGCTCAACTAAGCACAGAAGGGGCAAGCATTTCAAGGCAACATATCTCACAAGCATACTCAGTATAACCAAGACGTCAATCAAGCATACAAGGCAACAAGAAGAAGAAGATAAAAAAAAGCATTCAGGGGTCAAGCATATAGCAACCGAAGCAAAAGGGCAAGCAAGCAAGAAGAAGAAAGGAAGTCAAACTAGGTTTTCAGTAACGTCATCATAAAACCCTAAAGAAGGCAAAGAAATAAAGATACCAAGAATAGCAAGTTCGTCATCACCATTTCCTCGCCGTCAAGCCGCCGGAGCGCCTCCATCTTCAATCCACCTCCTCCTCTGTCAAGGTAGTATCCTCTCTTCCCTTCCCTTTCATACCTCAAACAGAAACGACAATAATGGCACTTAAGATCATAACACAAACAAGAACATAAAGGAAATCAGATACGGAACTAAAACATACAAAGATATGAGCTAAAACCCTAACGCATTACAACGAAGAAATTGAACCTCGTAGCTACCGCTCGCGTGGTCATGGAGAAGAGGAGGCAACGGTGGCGTCCGGTGGCTAGAGATGAAGAAGACGTCAGTAGTTAAACATGGCGAGAAAGACGAAGTGAAAACGAAGAACGGCGCCGCTTCTGTGACTCAAACCCTAAGCTTTCCCAAATGAAACAATAATCATCAAACCCTAAGAACAATTTGTCACAAACCGCTTGGGCCTTGTCCCACTTTCAGCGCTTAAGCCCATACCACGCATACCCCCCCCCCCCCCCCCCCCCCCCCTTTTCCTTTTTAGTGCTTCTGAAACAATTTTCACTTGGGCCAAAACAAAACCCCTTTTAGCCCATTCCAAATCTGTTTTCTATTTTGTTTAATACCTTTTGTGGATTACATTAAATCTCTTTTAATTTACTTTTTTAAAATAACCTAATATACTAACTTTATTTTTACATCAAATTTCACTAACAATACCTTTTTTTATATATAATTATATTTTTGTATATAATACATTAACTAAAATATAGGTAATATTTTTCTTTAAACTTAAAACATTTTCATTTTTAGTTAAACTTTTGTACATAATTAATTAAAATACATTATTTTTAATACCTAAGAATAGACCTTAAAACATTTTCTTTTCTTTTAATTAAATTTTCTTATTTGTACATATTTAACAAAGAAATACAAATATCCAAAAAGAATAAACACCATACTTAATTTCCTTATTAAGTTAACATTTCTCAAACTTGTAAATAAACCTCATACATTTACACATACACTTACACATTTACAATATACAAATACGTCGATACATTTACTTTGCTTTACACATATACATTTGTTATTCTTATGCATTGCTATACATTGTATTTCACATTTGCGCAATTCGATTTGGTTGTAATTATTTGGATACTATTATCCTATAAGTCTCATCCCTCATTTGTATACTTGTACCCCCACTCCCGGATACTATTTTTGTAATAGCGTAGGACTTTAAATTCTTGCAATTTATCGCTTTCAAATATACCATGGTTAGACCTAGGGTTATATGTAAATAAAATCAAACGCTAGATAACCTAATACAAGACAAATACATGAAATCAATACACAATCACACTTGCACCCCTAGGGTAATCCCACATGTTGCCTTCCAAAATGGGCCATGCTTGCACGTCGAGTTTCTTTGGCAAAACAATTCAAATGATCATAAGTCCCTCGATGACGCTTTTGAAAGTTGCCTATCAAAATGATCATAGTCCCTCCAAGCAAAATTGCCAAAGACACTTGGCATCATTGCATTCGTGGTCCATACGATGACCCGCGCCTGTCCCGTTAAACATCCTAAACGCAAGATAGTCCACCAAATACAATGATGGAACAAAATTGTTAAAAAGGGTTAAAACATGAGAAAAACCTTTGAGTACATTAGGGGTAGACAAAACTCTTAATTACTTGATCAACTTGCAAAATCACTTGCCTACTTTTCAAACTCCACTCCACAAACACTTTCAAAACAAACTTTCAAAAACATTTGAAACATCTTTTCAAAAAGATACACACCTTCGTATATACTCAAACACGAGTCATTACAACGGTTGCCGAAACAAATGCGTCTATTTCAAAACATTTTCAAAACACAAATACACACACCATTTCAAGTAATCAAAAATCAAGGCAAGTGATCTAAAACCAAGTAATTAAGAACCCATGGATAACCATGGATGAAAAGGGTGCTAATACCTTCCCTTTTCATAACCTACCCCCCGAACCCACGAAACATCTCAAAAGGTTTTTCCTGTGCTTTTTTAACCTTTCCTTTAGGATAAAATAAAAAGTCGGTGGCGACTCTTGCTAAACCGAACAAGTGCGAATACAAACGCAAAACCTCAAGTCAGTTCTCCCACCGTATCACAACGAGCAAATGCCTGTATTGGCGAGCGAAGTTGATTGCGCTAAATTGGCATTATTACGACGAGGGTTTTACCCTGTTGGTATCATATGCATTGAGTCAGTATCGGTCGTCAGTGTCGGTCTTTTGCATTATATTGTGATTGATAATTCGATGGGTGAATATTGATGAAAGTATATATTATATTGTGATGGATGCCATGTGTTGACTGTGTACTTGAATCTCTATCTGTTTATTATTATGTTTTCTTTTATATTGTTATGATATCTCACTCTTTCTGTTTGAATATTACCTCCACGTGAATAATGTCCAGATGATCTGAAGTAGCTAGAGATCAAAGTTTAGCTAAGGAGTTCCTTCAGTTGCGTAGATTGAGTCGATGTCTGCTCTGATATGTAATACTTGGGGGATTTTGCGTTTGTTTTATTATGTTGGGAGTAAACTTTGTATAACTCTTTTGGTTTTAAATTTAATTTATGATTGTGTTGATTTTTGGATGCAAAAAGTACCATTCATGTTGAGGGTTGAGAATAATTATTATTAATGTTTTCCGCTGCAAATGATGCAATGAAGTTTAAGACTTGAAGTTTATGATTTCGCGTTACGTATCTTAATTAATGAGCATGTGTGATTTATGAAGTATGTGACATCCTATTTTTGATGTTGTATTTTAGAAATTAATTTACTCTGATTTTATATAATTTACCGACGGGAAAATAGGATGTTACACCATCCACACCCAAACCCGTGTTAATTGATAAAAATCTGAGTTAACTGAAGTTAGATTCGAGTTCAGATGTCACCCAATATTTCAAATATGATGCAGGTTTGAATTCACTCAAACCCGCATCCGAAACTCGATTCTCCTTGTTAACATTATAGAGTTTCACATGAACATCGTTACTATTCTTCTACGTACTGTTCAGCATATTATTGTAATTGTCATTTTAGCAATACTATTTTTTTTAATATTTTAAATATAACCACTCATGTTTCCTTAAATATATAATTTTTAAAGATTCTTGTGAAACATATCTTAACTTAGGAGCCATTTGAAAAATGGTTTAAAAAACGCATAAGTTTTGTCCTTTTTATTTTATTAAAGTATCGTCTCTTTTTTAAAATTATTATATTAAAAATTAGAATTTAACAAAAAAAAGAATCTCCAAATTCCTTTGTTTGTTTATCTAGAGATTCTCCAAAAATTAATTAATTTTTCGTCTCTTCCAAATTCACACTCTTCCTCTCTAAAAGAAGAGAAAAAGAAATATATTCTAACCGGATAAATATGTATAAAATATATTTATACTGTTAACCAATAAAAAACATATATAAAATATATTTGTATTAATATGATTTGACATTTTAAAATATTTTAATTAAATGTCATTTAATATTTCTTTATATTAACAATGCACCGTCTTTAAATTATATCTTTCATTGAAGTTTTTGGTTTCTTTCATAAATCAAATATTTATGTGACCTCTTGTATTTTTCACATTTGACGTGAAAAAATTATCCTTCCTTTCTTTCTACATGTATACGAGAATCCACAAAACAATGTGAGCAAAATAGTATCGACAAAATTCATAATTTTACTATCTGAAAACTAAATGCAAATCCAATTAAGCACAACATTATTATGTCAAAGGATTATAAAGAAAACAACCATATAAGGCTTAACGATAAATTAGTTAATTTTTAGCACAATCACTAGGAACAAAAGAAAGTTTCTTCCCTCCAAGATCATACTCTACTTGAAAATCAATCTGAGCTACATTTCCAAGAATTGAAACTCCTTCAATATTCGACGATACTACTGCCAAACATAACAAATTACTTTCATACAACAAAAGCATGTTCTTAGGCTCCAATGTAACATTGGCGCCCGTAAAATGCAAAGTAATATGAGGAAAATTTATATCTGGTTGATATGTAAAACAATAGCTAAATGGAGATGAACTATCTTCCACTTGTTCAATACCAATAGCTTCTTTCACCGAAATTATAAAATCATCAAAAATAGGTGGTTCAAGATACGTCAATGTTGTCCCTGAATCAATGATTATGTTACCATCTGTTTGACCTGTATGAAATATTTTTTGTCCAACCGTGACGCCTTCAAGATTGACGTAGTAAAAAGTTGGTTGAGAAGTTTTTATTATAAGAGGTGTAGACACAACTCCTTCACCCATTATAATTGCCTCATTCCCAAATCTCAATTTACTAGTCGAGTTTGATGCGAAAGGAACCAAACAATATGAAAATTTCCGACCAATGGAATCGCCTAGTTGCGAAATTAGTGACAACGGTCCGGCTCCTAGACCAACAAGTCCCGATGCTTTACCACTTTTATCAGATGTGAAGATATTGTAATATCCGCATCCAAAAATAGACTTAGGAAATGTAATGTTAACATTAGTAGCACTATTAGCACCACCATGGAGAGTACTATTAGAAGAGCCAAAACTAATTAAATCAAACCCTAATTCACCAATAGAGAATGATCTATCACCATAATGATATGAGTAAAAACACTCATTTGATTTTCCACAAAGTTGTTGAGCTTTAGGGAGCAATGTACAAGATTGTGAGTCACATTGGATATTTGAGAAAGTTGAGGATTTTGTACTATCATAAAAAGGAGTGTTTTGAGGGAAACAATTCACACAAGGGGAACATTGTACCCAAGTAAGATCACTACCTGTGTCAGCAATAACAAACTTCTCAATAGGTGGTGTACCTATGAAAATTCTCATGAGATAATCACCATTGTTTGGTAGTATAATTGATTCGGGTGATTCATTTGATAAAAGTGAAAGGGAGAATCTACTTAGTCTAGATGTTGATCGAAAAGTTGCTTTTTTAATGAGATCTTGTTGAGATGTTGAGGGGTTGTGAAAAGGTGACATAGGTGAATCACGATGTATAAGATCAACACTAAAGCTAGTTTGGATGTGAATTGATTCTATAAATAGTATAGAAGAAAGTGAACATAGTGCTAAAGTGATGAATACTAATGAGTCCATGGTTTAGGAAATATAGACTCAAAAAGTATTCAAGGAAGCAAGTTTATTAATGTGCTTCTATTTATGCATTTTTTAGTTAGGATCTAAGATTTCTTGTTAGTTTAATTCGGCCAATTCAGCTTGATTGGTAGTAGTAGAAACATTCAACTGCATGTTTGAACATCTCATTTATTTATTTTTATAAAATGAAATTTTAACTATTAAATTATTTATACTAAAAAAATTAATTTATTTTCCGCCTAAATTGTGTAGGCCACTTTACAATTTCCTTTTAAATTTAAGCAAGTGACCTTATTTATTGACGTGACACACAACTATTATTTTTTAATAAAATTTAAAATAAAATTTAAAATAAAATTTAAAAAATATTAAAAAATTAATATTCCCTTGCAAATATAAGATGAAAACTGTAATTAAACATTTTATTATATAGTAACTTACCTCTTGCCTTATGATATTTACTTGAAATATTTATAAAGCAAAACGGCCAAACAAAACTTTTGTACCAATAAATACATAAATAAACTATATTATATGATGTTATTTGGAATATCCAAAAGTCACTTGAAATATTAAACACAACAATTATTTCTAAACGGCAAGTCTTTAAGCATAAGTCAAAAGTCAAAGAAAATAAGAAAATAGTATACCACGTTGGAAAACAGTGAAGAGTCATTATATTGCAATTAGGTGAAGAAATAGGTTAAATTGATCTGGTTTTATGAATTTGTACGGCTTAATTTTGATCTAATTGAAAATTTGAAGGGTGTTAAATATTAGGGCCGGTCCAATTAATTTGGAGGCCTCGTTATAACTTTAAAAATGAGTTTAAATTTTAAAAAAAAATATAATTATAATAAATTAAAAATAACATATAAAAAATATAATTAGATATTAATAAAAAATAATTTAATTATATTTATTTTAATTTTTAATCATTTTTTATGTTTTTTATGTATTAGATTTTTATCATGGAGTTTTTTTTATTCATTGAACTTTATAGCATTTCTTTTATCTATTAATCTATCATAAAAGAACTTAAATGGTTCTGGAAAAAATTGTTAGAACAAGATTAGTTCTGATCATATCTCAGAGTTTTGATGATAACAATAAATATATTTTATATAATTGATACTCTGATGAACATATTTATTTGTTTCAGATAATGTTCAGACAGAAGCATTTTGACGTGCTGAGCTGAAAATAAATGAAGAAGTTCTTTGATGAAAGAACTATTTGTTTTAGCGCAAGTTCTAATGTTGACTTTGATAAGAAACTATCTTATGCATCTTCTAACGCTTAGAAGGTTTCCATGTTCAGATGTACTTTGAAAGCAAGCGCTGATCAGAAGTACTTAGCAAACAAGCGCTGATAAGAAGATATGCAAGCATGTTCTGAATCAAGACGTGAAGCTAGTTCTGAAAGAATATAGAAGCTAACAAGTCTTGTCAAGTTTCAGGAAACATGCTCTGACAAAGTGTCGTTTGCTCATTTAATGCAAAGACAGATACATGCACTCAAGTGTTTACGCTAGTTCATTGGAAAATGCAATACTGCAAGCAAACACGCAAACATTTATTGCTCTCCACTTTTGAAGACAGCAACAGTCATTTTCTTCATACTATATATAGAAGATCATTTATTGCAAGCCAATGATTTAACAAATTCAAAAAGAAGCAAGAACTACGTGAAAATATTCTGGGCTCACAAATTATTTTACATACACTTTGTGCAATACTAATCTTAGTGAAAAATCACAGTTGTGATATAGCTTTCTTAGAAGCAAATTTGTTTCACTATCTATAAAGATTTAACTCTTGTATTTGTTCTTTGAGTGACCATGTTTGGTCAGATTTCTCAAAAAGGCTAAGACTAGTTTGAGTCTTAGTGGTGTTAGTCACTTGTAAGTTTACTTGTGCATTGTTAGTCGTGACAGTTGTTGTGTGATTGTAATCAGTTGACTATAGTGAATTAAGTCCTTGTTGAGAAAGGCGAAATCACCTTGGCGGGTGGACTGGAGTAGTTTGAGTTCAAACGAACCAGGATAAAAATAACTGTGTCTTTCCATTATTGTTGAGCCTTTAAGAAAAACAAAAAGAGAAACTTATTCAACCCCCCCCCCCTTCTAAGTGTTTTATCACCCTTCAATTGGTATCAGAGCTTGACTCTGAGCGCAACACTTAACTGTGTCAGGAAAAGATCCTGAAAGAAAACACAATGGCAAATGAACAAAACAACAATAACTACACCAGACCTCCAGTGTTTGATGGAGAAGATTTTGATTATTGGAAAGATAGACTAGAAAGTTTCTTTCTAGGTCATGATAGTGATTTATGGGATATAGTCTTGGATGGTTATACACATCCTACAGACTCAGAAGGAAACAAGATTGATAGAAAAAATATGGATAGACAACAAAAAGTTGATTTCAAAAATCACCACAGAGCTAGAAATATTTTTCTAAATGCTATCTCTGAAATGGAATATGGAAAGATCACAAATAGAGATACAACACATGATATGTTTGAGTCTCTCAAAATGACTCATGAAGGAAACGCTCAAGTGAAGGAGACTAAAGCTTTGGCTTTCATCCAGAAGTATAAAACCTTCAAAATGGAAGAAAGTGAATCTATAGAAGCTATGTTCTCAAGGTTCCAAACTCTGATTGCTGGCCTGAGAGTTCTGAACAAGGGATATTCTAAGGCAGACCACGTTAAGAAGATCATCAGAAGTTTATCCAGAAGATGGGCACCTATGGTCACTGCTTTCAAAGTATCAAAAGATCTGAACAACGTGTTTCTTGAAGAACTCATCAGCGCTCTCAGAAGTCATGAGATAGAACTTGATGAGCACGAGCCTCAGAAGAAAGGTAAGTCGGTTGCCCTTAAATTAATTATAAAATATGAAACTAAAGCTTTTCAGGGTGAAGAAGGAAACTTTGAAGAATCTGCTTCATAAGAAGATGAACTATCCTTGCTCTCCAGAAGGATCAATCAGCTGTGGAAGCACAAGCAGAAGAATTTCAGAAACTCCAGAAGAACAAGAAATGACTATGAACAATCCTCTGGACACAGAATATCAAGTAACAGAATCATTACCTGCTATGAATGCAATAAACAAGGTCGCTACAAAAGTGAGTGTCCAAGGCTTCATAAGGAGAAACATAAAGGGAAGTTCGTTAAGGAAAAGAAGAAAAGTCTTATGGCAACATGGGATGATTCTGAATCTTCTGAAGACAGAACAGAATCAGAAGATGAACAAGCCAATATAGCTCAAACAGACAACTTATCAGATGTCTCTGAATCTTCTGAATCAGGGTCAGAATCAGAATCAGAATCAGACACTGAAGAGGTATTCCCTGACTTCACTGTTAATTTCACTAAAGCTGAACTAGGAGAAAGTCTGAGTAAAATTCTGGAAAGATATCAGCAGCTTCGAGTCAAATTCAGGAATCTGAAAAAGGATCTTGCTTCTGACTCTGAAGTAACTGAGAGCCTGAGATCAGAAAACTCTGAGTTAAAATAAAAGATTTCAAAACTAGAAAATGATCTACAAAACTCTCAGAAGGAAATAATCTCAGAGGATCCTAGTAATATTGATAAGATCATAAAGAAATATGATCAAAGCTAAGTTTCTGGCTAAAAACATAGATAGAAGAAAAATGGCTTCAATGATCTATGGAGTTAGCAAGAAAGACAGAATAGGTATAGAATACAAAGGCAAAGTATCCCAGCCTAAGAAAGTTAAGGATATGGTTATCAAACGCACTCCTCTCTATTCTCACTTCACCACTGGGCACACACATAATATTAAATATACATCTCACTCTGGAAACTCTTATGCTAATCCAAAATTCAAACAGAACTTTAAATACTCTAACCCAAGAGGACCCAAAAAGATATGGGTACCAAAAGACAAAATCATTTATGTTGCAGATATTTTTAACAACAAGGTTGATACTCCAGTACTAACACCTGGACTCTGGATGCTCTCTACTCATGGAGGAAAGAAAGCATATGTTCCAAAGCCTGGAATCTAAAAGATTCGCAGGTTTCAGAGGCAATCAGAAACAAAAGATTATTGGCTCTGAAACTATTGGAAACATGAATGAAAATACAACATTAGAAGCTCTGTGCGAAGCATGTCTAAAAGGAAAGTTTTCAAAACTTTCTTTTAAATCATAAAATGTTGTTTCTTCCTCTAGGCCATTAGAAACATCTCATATTTCCATCCTTTTGGATGTACTTGTTTTATTCTAAACACTAAAGACATTCTGAACAAGTTTGATTCTAAAGCACAAAAGTGTTTTCTGCTTGGATATTCTGAATGCTCAAAAGGCTATAGAATATACAACACAGAAACTCTAATCGTTGAAGAATCAATCAAAGTCGGGTTTGATGATAAGCTTGGCCAGCAACAGCCAAAGCAAATTGATATTTCTGTAGGTACAGAAGATCTTCTCTCAAACTCTGAAAAGTCATAAGCAAAGGAAAAGTCAGAAGCAAAAGAAGACTCAAAAGATCATCCTCTTTACAATACTCTGAATAATCTCAGAATCTCTGATCAACCCACTCGGAAAAGATGAGGTAAGTATGAAGGTAGATCAGAAGATTTACAGAGGTATGATTGGATCCCTTCTCTATCTGACTGCATCTAGACCTGATATATTATTCAGCGTATGTTTATGTGCTAGATTCCAATCAGATCCTAGAGAATCTCACTTAACTGCTGTTAAGAGAATTCTGAGGTATCTGAAAGGTATTACTAATCTGGGTCTGTGTTACAGAAGACCAAAAGATTTCAGACTAGTAGGTTATTGTGATGTTGACTTTGCTGGAGATAGAATTGAAAGAAAGAGCACCTCTGGAAGCTGCCAGTTTCTGGGTGACAATCTTATCTCGTGGTACAGCAAGAAGCAATCAACAATTGCACTTTCAACAACAGAAGCTGAGTATATATCTGCTGCTGGATGTAGTTCTCAGATGATCTGGATGAAAAGTCAGCTAGAAGATTTTAATCTTTATGAAAGTAAGATTCTTATCTTCTATGACAATACCTCTGCAGTTTGTCTTTCTAAAAATCCAATTTTACATTCTAAAGCTAAACACATAGAAATTAAATATCATTTTATAAGGGACTACATTCAGAAGGGAATTTTAAATTTAAACTTTGTAAAAACAGACCATCAATGGACTGATATTTTTACCAAACCCCTTTAAGAAGATATATTTAAATTCATTTTGAAAAATATTTGTATGGAATTATGTCCTGAATAAAATTGTATTTATCTTCTGTGTTTGCCTTCAGAGTATTCTGAAATGAATGTTCTGATTAACAACTCTTCAGAAGTTAGAAGAGAAGTTACATCAGAAGGTATATATAAAGTTCTGAAATGTTCTAACGTTTCATTACAAGTATAGTTCAGCAGTTCATTATATCAAACAATTGTCCCATGCAACCTTCAGAAGATGAACACGTGGTGTGTTTCTGAAAGGTCACGCGTGCTAAGCTATTGACGCCGTTCCTAGGTAACTGTTATGATTTTCTCAAATCTCACGCTTTCCCCTCAATTTTCATTATCATTAAATGCTAGTTATGATTATATTTTTTTTTCAATTAATTTTTTTAAAAAAATCTTTTTACAATTTTATTTTTAAAACCTATTTCTCAAAAGTTTTCATATAAATACCTTTGTAAAAACCCTTTCTCACTTTTTACCTTCTCTTTCAAAATTCAACCGTCTGTGTATTTTTCTCTGCAACCCTTTTTCTTCTCTCAACCTAAGTGCTCAAATGGCTTCCTCCTCTACTCATTCTGAGAACACCCAATCTGAACAGTACGTCATTCCTGAGAGAACCACTCTCATTCCAGTGGATAGCTTAGAAGTTATAAGTGAATTGATGGTGGGTTTTGATAACCTAAAAGCAAATGAGTTTGACCTTCTTTCTATTGTGGAGTTTCAAGGATGGGGAAACTTCTTTGACCGTCTAGTTGGTCCTGTTTTTCCACACCCTGTTAAGGAATTTTGGATACATGCTATTGCTTCTCCAAAAGTCATCCTCTCATTTGTGATGGGTAAGAAAATCTCTATAACTAAAAATCTCATCAGAAAACTACTGGGTTTTGAAGGAACTGGAGTGACTGGAATTTCAAGCAACAAAATGGAAATGTCAAAAGTTTATGCAGAAATTTTTACAAATGGGCAAGCGTCTTCAAAAGTCATAGATTTGAAAAATAAGTACAAAATCTGGGCAAGAATCATCCATGCTTGCATTCATCATAGGAAGGAAACAAGTTCTCCTGACTATATAAATGCTGACCAGCAATACTTGTTGCTCTGTCTTGGAACAAATGTTAAGATTGATTTACCCTATCTATTGTTTGATCATATTTGGACTCATGTCAAAGAAACTAGGGAAGCGGAAAGAAAGAAGAACCCTAAATCCAAAAGGAATTGGATTCCAATGGGGAGATTGATTTCAGACATTCTGATTGAGAATGGTCTGATTTCTCACTTGGATGAAGCAAAACTGCTGGGGGAGTTAGAGCCTACATGTGGGAAAGCTCTGACTGGAAAGAACTTGGTGAAGAGAAAGATTATTGACAAACTGCTGATAGAACCAACTCCTTATGTTTCAGCAACCGTTAAGAGAAGAAGGATTCCAATTGCTGATTTTCCACTGTTCAACTCAGGAGATCACCCTTGCATCATCCTACATTACATTCAGATTTGCAAAGAAAGTGGAACACCAATTGATCCTGCTTGGCTTTAAGGAAGACATGAAGCTACTCCAGATGTTGTCTTTCAGCAACCAATGAAGAGGAAAGCAATTGAAGGACCATCTGCTAGACCTCAGAAGAAAAAGAAGAAATCAGGTACACCTGCTGAAACTATTTCTGTTTATGATTCTGTAAATATATCTACATCTGCTGAACCCCAAACCTTAGGTGACATAGATGTTGATATAGACTTGACCATACACTCTGAACCTTTTGCTGAAAACCCTCAAAAAGATCAAGTTTTATCAGACTTTAGTGATTTTGACTCTGATTACTCCTCTAAAACCCAACCAGAACCATCTCAAACAGAACCATCTCAAACACCTATCTCTCTAACTATTCCTGCTGAAAACTTTTCTAGACCACCTCCCAGACCTTTATCACCCAGACCTACTGGATGGTATGATGCTGGCTCTTGGAGAATACCAGGAATAAACGTACCTCTGGCCACACAAAAGCCACCATTCACCCTACCTTCTGAAAATATCTTTGCCATGAACAGAACACAACCACAAAATCCTACCCCCGCTGCTGATAACACAATCATCATTTCACCTGATGTCACACCACCCACATCTCCAAAACTTCCAACACCTGACTCACCAATGCTTTCACCTCCTCAATCTCCAGGACATAACCTCCATCCATCACATGAACCATCTGAACCTTGTGAACCATCAGCAACACATGAACCCTCTGAAACTCTTAATCCATCAGAAACACCTGAACCTTTTGAACAACCTAACCAAACTGAAACACCTAAACAATCAGAAAATCCTGAACCAGCTGACTTTCTGAAAACTGCAGTTGATTTTGAATCTCTATAATTTCTGAAAAACAAAACCTACAAAAAGGCTATTCCCAAACCTGTTCAACGAGATGTAAATGTATGTTTTCAGAATTTCTTAACATAAGTAAAAGCTTGGTTGGACCTGCTGAAGGAAGACTGCACCAGAAATGTGAACCCAGCAGCAACAGATCTTCTGTGGGAAATATTTAGAAGAACCTTAGATGCTGATTCATTGAAGTTGCAAGACTTATGTCATTCTCAGGTGCTTGAGAATTTCTCCAAACATCTGCATGCCTTCCAGTCAGAAGCTGCTGATATTTGGGACAAGAAGTCTTCTCTGATGATTGCTAATGCTCTAGCTGATCAAATGGACATTTCAGAAGATGATTCTGAAGATGCCTCTGAAGATTCAAATCTTCTGGCAATTGTTCTGTTGAATCAACCTTCTGCTAAAGCTGCACCTGAACCTGTGCCAACTCTTATGGTGGATCTGGGAACTCTACTTTCAACTTTTGTTTGTTCTAACTCAACGATTTCTACTCCAAAGGTTGTATCTGCTGAAGCTTCCTCATCCTCTGCTCCTACTTCACTTGTTATGGATACTCTGGATGAGCTTAAGAGGGGAAATGAAGCTATTCATGAGTGCTTGGACAAGCAAGATCAGACAAACCGGGAAATCAGAAACTGGATGATGAAACAAGAGGAATCTGCATCTGAGATCAAGAATCTTCTTATGGCTCTTGTTTCTAAAAAATCTTAGTGTCATTTTGTTTCTTGTTTTTTTATTATTTTGTACCTCTGAATCTTTTATTAAAACCTTTACGATCTTCAATTATTTTTATATACTTTTTGATTATGCCAAAAAGGGGGAGAAAATGAGTATTTTGATCTAATCTCTGATTAACAGTTATGGGGTGAAGTCTCAAACATTCTAACAAATACAAAGATTTCTTTCTATGTTTAAAAGAATTTTGCAGGTATCACTAAACTCTGGAAGTTTAATTCAAATGAACATTATCTTCAAAAGACCTGCTGAAGAAATCCTAAAACAAAATTTCAAAGCTCTGATGAAAATTCTCAGGAAGTTTTTTCTTATAGAAATATTTATTTCAAGGGGAGGTTCTTATCTCTTATTCAATTTTATTTCAAAACCTGAATATTTTTGTCATCATCAAAAAGGGGGAGATTGTTAGAACAAGATTGGTTCTGATCATATCTCAGAGTTTTGATGATAACAATAAATATATTTTATATAATTGATACTCTGATGAACATATTTATTTGTTTCAGATAATGTTTTGACAGAAGCATTTTGACGTACTGAGCTGAAAATAAATGAAGAAGTTCTTTGTTGAAAGAACTATTTGTTTTAGCGCAAGTTCTAATGTTGACTCTGATAAGAAACTATCTTATGCATCTTCTAACGCTTAGCAGATTTCCATGTTCAGAAGTACTTTGAAAGCAAGCATTTCAGAAGTACTTAGCAAGCAAGCGCTGATAAGAAGATATGCAAGCATGTTCTGAATCAAGACGTGAAGCTAGTTCTGAAAGAATATAGAAGCTAACAAGTCTTATCAAGTTTCAGGAAACATGCTCTGACAAAGTGTCGTTTGCTCATTTAATGCAAAGACAGATACATGCACTCAAGTGTCTACGCTAGTTAATTGGAAAATGCAATACTGCAAGCAAACACGCAAACATTTATTATTCTCCACTTTTGAAGACAGCAACAGTCATTTTCTTCATACTATATATAGAAGATCATTTATTGCAAGCCAACGATTTAACAAATTCCAAAAGAAGCAAGAACTACGTGAAAATATTCTGGGCTCACAAATTATTTTACATACACTTTGTGCAATACTAATCTTAGTGAAAAATCACAGTTGTGATATAGCTTTCTTAGAAGCAAATTTGTTTCACTATCTGTAAAGATTTAACTCTTGTATTTGTTCCTTGAGAGACCAAGTTTGGTCAGATTTCTCAAGAAGGCAAGGACTAGTTTGAGTCTTAGTGGTGTTAGTCACTTGTAAGTTTACTTGTGCATTGTTAGTCACAACAGTTGTTGTGTGATTGTAATCAGTTGATTATAGTGAATTAAGTCCTTGTTGAGAAAGGCGAAATCACCTTGGCGGGTGGACTGGAGTAGTTTGAGTTCAAACGAATCAGGATAAAAATAACTGTGTCTTTCCATTATTGTTGAGCCTTTAAGAAAAACAAAAAGAGAAACTTATTCAACCCCCACCCCTTCTAAGTGTTTTCTCACCCTTCAAAAACCACAATAGCCTTGTTGCTTTCTTAGTCTGCCACGTCTTCTTTTACTTGTTGAAATATTAAATTAAATTTGATTAGATTTAATATTTAAATATCATCCAAGTTGTGTTAGTTCAAACTCAATTAGGATTGTATATAAATAGTCATAGTGTGTATCATTATTTGTACATTCAATAATACAAATTCTTATTTCCTTTATTATTCTCTCTTTCTCTCCTCACTAAAAGTGCCTCACGCACTAACAAATTGGTATCCAGAATTTCCGGTTATTGTTTTTGATCAAGTTTTCAAGAATTTCACGATAGAGATCGTATTTCTAGGGCAAGTGAATCAACCACTGCGAAGATGGCTAGTGATAAGGGCATTCCTAATTCTCTTCCAATGCTTGACGGCAAAAAATGGATCCGATGAAAAAATAGATGCAATCCTTGTTTGGATTCCATGAAACCCTAGAAGTAGTTACTGACAGCGTCCCTGCATTGGCTGCAAATTCAACCGACGAACAGAAAAAATCCCATAACGAAGTCAAGAAGAAAGATTGCAAGGCTGCTTATTGCATTCAAACGGCTGTCGATGCTGCTAATTTTGACAGAATCTCTCGTGCTGAAATGAGGAAGGAGGCGTGGGATATTCTGGTGAAGTATTACGAAAGAGGTGAGAAAGTCAAGGTTGTCAAATTACAAACCTTGCATCGACAATATGAGTTATTATCGATGGGAGATGAAAAAGTTGCAGAATATATGTTGAAGGTTCAGAAACTCGTCCATCTCATGAAGAGTTATGGTGAAACTGAAGGGGTGAAAAACACAAGAAGGGGGGGTTGAATTGTAAAACTGAAATCTAATGCAATGAACAAGATATTTTTATCCTGGTTCGTTTGATCTCAAACTACTCCAGTCCACCCGTCAATGTGATTTCGCCTCTCTCCAACGAGGTCTTAATCCACTATATTCAACTGAATATTACAGACTGCTTTAACAACTGCTAAAGCCTTCTTGATGCAAACCACAACCCGGTTTGTCAAGGCAACACTTTCTTACAAAGAAATCAAATCTAAGTGTGTGAATGTTTTCTATAAAACTGTATCACAACTGTGATGTATACACAACTTAAAGCTTAGAAACTAGATTGCTAAACAATGATTGAATATCAGAGTGTGTAGAGTTTAGCAAAACTGAGAGAAAGAAGATTTTGATCAGCTTTTATGCGTGTAGAGATTTGGAGAGCATTAGCCATTTCAATCTTCAAAGTCTTGTTTATATAGCACTGAGATGTTGAACGTTGGATGCAATATTCTTGATTCAATGCTATTAACAAACTTTCCTTATTGAGCAGATCTTGTCTGGAATGAGGCCGTTGGTATTGATTTGCTTTCAATGCACAGTACCGTTGCTTACTTAATGCAAGTTCTGGCTTGGCTCATTCTGACTCTGCTTAGCTGCTGATGAACTGTTGTGTTTCTTTATCAGAGTGTTGAGCGCAATCTTGTTCATCAGGCTTCAGCATGTACGCGAGTTGATCATCTGATTCTGACATTCTGCTATGGCAACTTCTGATGCTGATGTCAGAAACCAAATTCTGATGCTGAATATATGTGATCTTGCTTATATCAATCAGAGTATCTGCAAGTCAGAACATAATAATTTTAGGCAGCAGATAGTTCATACATGGAACTTATAAATAATATATCTTTTCACTTTGTTATCATCAAAACTTAAATATAGGGTAGTAGATTCAAACTTTGTTCTAACAATCTCCCCCTTTTTGATGATGACAAAAACTAGATATTTTTAAATGAAAATAATGTGAAAAGGTATCAGAGAGATGCATCAGAGTAAGAGGTAAAAAGATAAGGAGTAAGAGATATCAGAGTTGAGAGATACTCCCCCTGAGTTTATTACTTCCCTTTGATTACAAGAGTTCTTCAGGATCAGATCTTTTTGCCTTTCTTTGAACATCAGAGTATCAGAATCTTTGACTATCAGAAGCTTTATGTCAGAGCAGAGCTTCAGAGCTTTTCTTGTCAGAGCTTTGCTTTGGATCAGAGTATCAGAGCTTCATAGTGATCAGAGCCTCTAGTCTTCAGAGTGTCCAGGAGCTTCCTTGTACCTGTAGACTTTAAGCAGCTTCCTTGTACCTGTAGACTTTAAGCAAAACAAAAAAAACATTTTCAAGTAATAGAGTTAGAATGTTTGAGAATTTCTGTCTAGTTAGCCGTTATTGTTTAAAATATTATTCTTGTTCTCCCCCTTTTTGTCAGCAATCAAAAAGTGTAAGTGATGTGCTAAAACAATTAAGATCAGAAAAACTTGTCATATTGAAATGGTTCAGAATCAAAACATGAAAATAGTTCAAAACACATTCAAACAGTACATCAGAAAATCAAAGAAAACATGAAAAAAACATGAATGAAAAAGGACTAAGGTTGAGGAGGCAAGCGTGTGAACAGGTTCTCCAGCATGGCTTTGATCTGATCAGCAGTCTCATTCTGCTTATGCACCATGCTAACAACAGTGTCAATCTTGCTATCCTGCACATCCATTCTTTCTTTCATCTTCTGGTCATTTTCATCCATCCTCTGTTGCAGACGCATGTCATTCAGCTTTAGTTCTTCCAGAGTCTGCTTGTCCAAGGCAGCTTCAGAAGCATCAGAAGCAGGAAGCTTCTGAGAGCTTTCTGCAACATCTTCTGCTTGACTTTCTTCAGCATGAATGGTCTTGTCTTCTTCTGGTTGCACCTTTGAAGCTAGCTGTTTCTCAGACCAAGGTTCACTATCCAGAGGGAGCACGTCTTCTTTCAGAAGCTGACTTCCAACTTCATTCAGAAGCTTGTTGAAATTCTGTTGTGCCTGCTCATAGTTGATATCCTGCAACTTGAGGGCTTCAGCACGTACCCAAAGTCTGAATTATGACCAGAGCTGATCAGAAGCAGCTGGGTCAATCATTCCAGGACAGACTTGCTTCAAAGAAGCAATCCATTGCTGCACACCTGTTTCAAAATTCATAATACCAGAGCCAACATCTGGTTGTTTTGGTTTTGGGATGGCAATTTTATGTTTCATATCAGCAAGACGGTCAAGACTGGTTAAGTCTATGAAGGTCCTGCTGGGGTTTTCAGAGGTTTTCTGGGTAGCAGTTTGTTTTGGAGATGGAGTATCAGAATCAGAAATTATGATTGGACTGGGTGGTGTTTTGGGAGTATTTGGTGGTGTAGATTCCGGTGAGGATGGCAACTGTGCTAAGGTGATAGTTGTTCCACCTGGCAGCTGGATTGCCAAAGGTGATGGTTGAGGTGAATGAGGTTCAGATGGTTGAGGAGAGGGAGTTTCAGAGTGATGAAACTCTAGTTGAGGTGATGGTGGATTAATTTCTGGCTGAGGAGAGGGAGACGGAATTGCTGGTTGAGGAGAAGTTGTTGGAATTTCTGGTTGTTCAGGGATAAGGGGTTCTTCTAGAATTGATGAGAGTGGTTGTTGTTGTTCTGGTTCTTCAGCAGATTGATGTGGTTCTGGTTGTGGAGGAGGAACAATTTGTGGTTCAGAGTTTGGTTGATCAGAAGTGTGTTGATCAATGTCAGACATCACTTTGTCAATTGTTGATGTTGTTGAGATTGTTGGTTTGGGATGTTTGGTTCTGGGTCTTCTGAGTTTTAATGCCTCAGAAGGGTCCTCTTCTGGTACAGTTTCATCTATGGTAGGGATGGGAATTGAGATTCTATGAGAGGTTTGAGGAGGAATAGATGCTGGAATAGTAGAAGAATTTAAAACAGAAGCAGCAGATAGATTACCTCTTTTCTTGGGTGTCTGCTGGGATGATCCTTCTGAAGGTGCCTTCCTCTTCTTCGTCTTCTTCAGAGTCACTTCTTGCTGAGGTTGATGCAGAGCTTTGATAATCAGATTTGGATCTGTACCATCTGCCTTGCATGCATCCAAGTATCTGAGAACCACCTCTGGTTTGGATTCTATCTCAGAAAATAAAGGAAAGTCACTCAGAGGAACTCTTCTGCTGGAGATATCAGCAATAGGAGTAGCTCTGGGTTCCTTCTGGATATTTTCTATCAGCTTCATCTTCTTCAAGTTCTTTGCGTTCAGAGGTTTCCCAATTGTTGGTTCAATTGTGCTTAGCTCTTGAGCTTCTATCAGATGCTCTATCAGCCTATTCTCTGTCAGAATATCTGATATCAACCTTCCAAAGGGTATCCAATCCCTCTTGGTTCTTTCTTCTTCCCTGGTTTCCTTCACACTTGTTCTGAGGTGGTTGAACAGAAAATGAGCCAAATTGATTTTTACCTTCTGATCAATAAAGTAGATCAGAAACTGCTGATCCACATTTATGTAATCAGGTGAGCTTGTTGGCTTCCTATGGTTGAAGCACCCCAGAATTATCTTAGCCCAAACTCTGTAATGATCCTTCAGATCTTTGATCTTGCTGCTGGGCACCCCATGAGTGAAAATCCTTGCAGCTATCACACCCACATCAGCACATCTTTCAGCCATGTCCACACAACGGACGCCACCGCCACTGTAACCGATTAGCCTTACAATGTGATCCTCAGTGATCACAATCTTCTTCCCCATAACAAAGGAGGTGACTAGATGTGTTGAGGCCTTGGCGTGAATCCAGAATTCCTTGACTAGCATAGGGAATGTTGGTCCAACCAACCTGTCAAAATACCTTTCCCACTTATGTGCCCTAACTTCTTCAGTTAGGTCAAAACCGTTCTCCTTCAATCTTCCAAAATCAATGATTAATTCAGAAAGCACTTCAAGATTCTTCACAGGAGTGAGGAGTGTTCTGAATGGTACTTGATATTGCTCAGATGATGCTTTCTTCTGAGGACCTGCAGAAGCACTGCTGGAGGTTGCCATGTTCACACTAAAAGGTTTTGAGAAGAAACTGAGAAAAGGGTTTTGCAAGAGATGAACACAGAAATATGCAGAGAATGCTTGAGTATTAGTGAGAAAACGTAAAGAATCAGAATGAGAGATTAATGTGTTTAAATAGAGTTTCAAAATATTTTTGAAAAGATAAACGTTTTTTAAGAAAGAGAAAAATCATGATTGCATTTTAAAAGCATGATTACTTTTCATTAAATGCTTGCTGATTTTGGGGGATTTGAGAAAGATACTTAAAAACGGTTACCAGACATGTGTCTCAATGCACCCAATCAGCGCTTTGCCTTCTCAGAAGCGTGCACGCGTTCTGCTTCAGAGATATGCTGATGATTGGATGACACTTGTTTGATGTAGTGATCAGCACGTCTGTCTTTGAGCTTAGACTCTCAGATCTTTAGACTTGCATCTGATACAATCTGCATGTTCTATCTTTCTGAAAGAAGATTGATCAGAAGTTCACAGTAAAACAATTACATTCTGAAGGTAAATATATGGAATTAAAACATTTTCACCCTGGACAGATTTTCATGCTGAGATGTTTCAGAATGAAATTAAACCTATCTTCTGAAAGGGGTTTAGTAAAGATATCCGCCCATTGATGGTCTGTATCTATAAATTTTAAGTTCAAAATACCTTTCTGAATATAGTCCCTAATGAAGTGATGTTTTATTTCTATATGCTTAGCTCTAGAATGTAAAATGGGATTCTTACTTAAGCAAATAGCAGAAGTATTATCACAGAGTATAGGAATGTTACTCTCAAAAATCTGGAAGTCTTCAAGCTGACTTTTCATCCAGAGCATTTGTGTGCTACATCCTGCTGCTGCTATGTACTCAGCTTCTGTTGTTGATAGCGCAATTGTTGATTGCCTTTTGCTGGACCAAGAGATCAGATTTTCTCCCAGAAACTGGCAGCTTCCAGAAGTACTTTTTCGTTCCACTCTGTCTCCAGCAAAATCAGCATCGCAGTAGCCTACTAAGCTGTAATCACTAGATTTTCTATAAAACAAACCCAGATTAGTAGTACCTTTCAGATACTTGAAAATTCGCTTAACAGCTGTTAAGTGAGATTCTCTAGGATCTGATTGGAATCTAGCACAGATACAAACACTGAATAATATGTCAGGTCTTGAAGCAGTCAGATAGAGGAGAGAACCAATCATACCTCTGTAGACTTTCTGTTCTACATTTTTGCTTACCTCTTCTCTTTCCAGAATGCACGTGGGATGCATTGGAATCTTTGATGGCTTACATTCTGAGAGGTCAAATTTCTTCAGAAGATCTCTGATGTATTTGCTCTGATGAATGTAAGTTCCCTCTGGAGTTTGATTGATCTGAATTCCTAGAAAGAATTTCAGTTCCCCCATGAGGCTCATCTCAAATTCTGCTTGCATACACTTAGCAAATTTTCTTCCAAGAGAAGGATTAGTAGAACCAAAAATAATATCATCAACATAAATTTGAAAGACTAAGATGTCATTCTTAACTGATTTACAGAATAGAGTAGTGTCCACTTTCCCTCTGGTGAATTCATTTTCTAACAGAAAGTTACTTAGCCTTTCATACCAAGCTCTGGGAGCTTGTTTCAGACCATATAGTGACTTCTTTAGTTTGAAAACATGTTCTGGATGTTTTGTATTTTCAAAACCAGGGGGTTGGTGTACATAAACTTCTTCTTCTATATAACCATTTAAGAAAGCACTTTTGACATCCATCTGATACAGAGTGATGCCTCTATTAACAGCAAATGAAATTAAAAGTCTGATAGATTCTAACCTGGCGACTGGGGCAAAGGTTTCTGTATAGTCTATCCCCTCTTGCTGACTATAACCTTGTGCAACCAGTCGTGCCTTGTTTCTGATGATTTTCTTGACATGGTCAGTAGTAGAGTATCCTTTGTCCAGAACTTTGAGACTAGCTACCAGAATCTGGAATCTAGAGAACATGGTTTCAACGGATTCAGATTCTTCCATTTTGAACACCTCATACTTCTGAATAAGCGCCAGAGCTTTTGTTTCTTTGACCTGAACGTTGCCCTCATGCGTCATTCTGAGTGAGTCAAAAATATTCTTTGCTGTGTCTCTGTTGGAGATCTTTTCATACTCAGTATAGGAGATGGCGCTGAGGAGGATGGTTTTGGCCTTGTGGTGATTCTTGAAGTCACGCTTTTGTTGATCAGACATTGATTTTCTATCAATCTTCTGACCGCTTGCATTCACAGGGTGCGTGTATCCATCTGTCACCATATCCCACAGATCAGCATCATGTGCCAGAAAGAAGCTTTCAATTCTGTCTTTCCAGTAATCAAAGTTTTCTCCATCAAAGACTGGAGGTTTGCCGCTGAATCTGTCTCTGTCCTCATTGTTGTCATTGCTGATGTGAGAATTGTTTCCTGCCATTGTGTTTTTCTGACGCTGGATCTTGTACTGACACGGTTAAGTGTTTTAGCTCAGAACCAGGCGCTCTGATGCCAATTGAAGGGGTGAAAAACACAAGAAGGGGGGGTTGAATTGTAAAACTGAAATCTAATGCAATGAACAAGATATTTTTATCCTGGTTCGTTTGATCTCAAACTACTCCAGTCCACCCGTCAAGGTGATTTCGCCTCTCTCCAACGAGGTCTTAATCCACTATATTCAACTGAATATTACAGACTGCTTTAACAATTGCTAAAGCCTTCTTGATGCAAACCACAACCCGGTTTGTCAAGGCAACACTTTCTTACAAAGAAATTAAATCTAAGTGTGTGAATGTTTTCTATAAAACTGTATCACAACTGTGATGTATACACAACTTAAAGCTTAGAAACTAGATTGCTAAACAATGATTGAATATCAGAGTGTGTAGAGTTTAGCAAAACTGAGAGAAAGAAGATTTTGATCAGCTTTTATGTGTGTAGAGATTTGGAGAGCATTAGCCATTTCAATCTTCAAAGTCTTGTTTATATAACACTGAGATGTTGAACGTTGGATGCAATGTTCTTGATTCAATGCTATTAACAAACTTTCCTTATTGAGCAGATCTTGTCTGGAATGAGGCCGTTGGTATTGATTTGCTTTCAATGCACAGTACCGTTGCTTACTTAATGCAAGTTCTGGCTTGGCTCATTCTGACTCTGCTTAGCTGCTGATGAACTGTTGTGTTTCTTTATCAGAGTGTTGAGCGCAGTCTTGTTCATCAGGCTTCAGCATGTACGTGAGTTGATCATCTGATTCTGACATTCTGATATGGCAACTTCTGATGCTGATGTCAGAAACCAAATTCTGATGCTGAATAGATGTGATCTTGCTTATATCAATCAGAGTATCTGCAAGTCAGAACATAATAATTTTAGGCAGCAGATAGTTCATACATGGAACTTATAAATAATATATCTTTTCACTTTGTTATCATCAAAACTTAAATATAGGGTAGTAGATTCAAACTTTGTTCTAACAGAAACCATTACTGATAAGATGATAGTTGAGAAGGTAATGATAACGTTGACCTCTCACTTTGATCACGTCATCGTAGCTATTCAAGAATCCAACAATCTTGAAACCAATAAAGTGGAAGATTTGGTTGGTTCGTTGGAGGAACATGAGATGAGGATTGTCGAAAGGAAAGGAGTTCAGGACTTGATACAGGCACTGCAAGCTCAGTCATGGAAAAAGGATGGTGGTTCCAACATATTCAAAGGCAAGTTCGACAAGACTCATGGCAAGAAGTATTGGTCGAATCCCCATAAGAATAAGGTCGAAGATAGATCTTCTGAATCCTCGAAAAGGGGGAGGAAACTATCGAAAGGACAAAGAAGATAAGAGAGGCATGCAATGTCATAACTGTTAAAAGTGGGGACACTTGGCCAATAATTATTGGTACATAAAAGACAAGCATCGACAGGAAAGGACAAAGGAGTGAACCTTGCACCCCAAGGTTCAGATGATTCTGAAGGTGGTATGGTGGTTATGGCTGCTGTTGTACCCCAAAATTTGCCCTCCCTTTTCTACAAGAAATCACAAACCTAGGGTTTTCTCAAATTTTCAAGATCGGCTCAGGAATCGATCAAACAGACTTTTCTTTGGCAGTAAATCAAGAATTAGGGTTTTTCTCGCATTTCTCAGAAGAAATTGAATCCTCAGAAATTCAGTTAACTATTACATTGTTTTCACACTTTTTCAAAGTTTGCTGAAAGGTTAACTGGTTGTTCTCAAGGCTTGATTATCTGGGTTAAGAGATATGAGCTAAGACTGTTATTTGGAATATTCAGGTTTTTTCTGATCCAGGTTAACCAGAAAATGTGCGTCTGTTAAGACGTTTGCTTATTAATGGAATTCATGTTTGCTTGTTTGTTGGAATGCACAATGCATATTTTGATTGGAATGATGTTGCAAGGTTACGAGATTGCAGAGTTATTAGATTACTTAAAGTTTAAGTTATCTGTATTAAAATTATTGGAACGCGGTTTCAGTTATTTTAAATCAGAAATCTTAAATAATAAATGAAGACTTGAAGGAAGAATTGCAAGATATTTGACAGTAGAAGAGTTTTATTGGATAAAGACTTTTTCATTCATTTCAAATGTTGTTACAAAAAATAATTTATTATTTGAATACTGTATGTTTTACAACTTATAGTATTTAAAAAAATAAATGATTATAATTAAATGAAAAAATCTAAGTCTAAGCCATTGCTTCATTGCTCCCGTGCTCGCCACAAAGTCTCCGGCTTCTTCTGCTTTGTCACCGTCCAATTTGTGCTCACATGAAAAGACAAAGGAAAAAAAGATTAGTGCAATCAGTTGAATATGAAAAGAATTTTCAAACAAAAAAAAAAGAAAGGAAAAAATTCATCATTAAAGTTTGCCGTCTGGAATCAGAGTGCTATTTTTCATCATGTTTTATTTTTCTCTTCGTAAATCACAAGAAGATTGCTCTTCTTGGTTCACAAAGAGAAAAATAAAAGTGCAAATTGAAGAATGCAAAAGCAATTATTCAAAAACATAGCAAGGCGCCAAAATTGTCAAACATAGGCCAAACTGAAATATTGCAAAGTCAGCAAGCCAAGCAATGCAGTAACTAAATGCAACAAGGCACCAACTAAACTAAACATTGTACTAAGCATGGCAACTAAGGCAAACAAGGTGCCAACTGTACTGCATAGCAAGCAAAACCAAACTGAGCTACAAAGCGCAAGATGCCCAAACTGAGTTACAAAATAAATTCGATGCAAACTGTACAAATGTAGCAATGCAGCATGATAACAGTAAAATGCAGCAGGATGGCAGTAAAAGGCAAGAGGTAATCCAAAATCACAAGTCAAAACTTGTCATAGTTGTTCATCATTTTCCAGTCAAAGGGCAAACTTTTCAGAAAATATAAAAAAAAGAGACAAAAAGAAAATTTGTTTTGTCATTGAGAGAAAAAGAGAGAAAAGGGAGCACCTTTTTGGTATTTGTACAGTTGGCTAAAAAATGGATCAAGATATAATACCATAAAAATAGCAAGAAGAAAAAACCGAGTGGTTTCAAACACAAACCATAAGTCCCAGCCTGCTAACCAAAAGTAGAGGGTGGTTATAAGACAAAACTGCAAGCCAAGCCAAAAGACAAGTTAAAAAACCTGTTAAACTTTTGAACAAGAAACCAAGCTGAAAAATATACAAAAGCAATTCCATAACTCTCCAACCTAGAGAATGAACCAAAAAACACCAAGTATCCAAGCCTGAAACCACAACAACTACATAACCTGCATAACTTCCAAAACCTGCGTTTTAAAAACTCAGAACAACAGCTACATAACGGGCATAACATCCAAAACCTGCATTTTAAAACTCAGAACAACAACTTCCAAGGCCAAACAAACAAGCCCAACCTGCACAACAACTCAAACCAGAAAACCCTGCTATCAAACTAGCCTAGCCATATCAAACCAAACTGCAAACCAACTGTAACAAGCCAAAAACTACGCAACAGTTTCCAAGCTGTTGTATCCCAAAATTTTCCCTCTCATATTTCTCAAAACATTGCAAGAAAAATCTCCAAGTTGCTCAAGATTGCTCAAGAATTGGACAGTCAAGCTATCTCCTAAGGCAGTCTTCCCCAAATTAGGGTTTTGTGTTGCATCAAGATCCTTGAATCCAAATGACCTCAATTTATCCCCAATGTCCTAATATGTTCTCAAGGTCATCCATGTCAAGTTTCAAGCCTTGCAGAGGAAGTTTGCTCAGTCAATTGCTCAAAGGGTCCAAAAATCGACGATGCTAGGGCAAAAGTCAACTGTGACCTATAAACAGTCAAACTTCAATATTTTTTGTAAACATTCTCATTTTGAAGGATATTTCATCATTTGATCAAGGGTTGATCATGATTCATCAAGGATTTCTCAAAATTCATCAAGACTCAAAAGTTGCTAAATTAGGGTTTTGAAGAAAAAGTCAACTCAACTTTGACCAAGCATAACTTTCTCATACTTTAATATAAATGACCCATCCAAAACTCATTTTGAAGTGGTTGGAATTTACTACAATCCATCTTCATACCCCAAGATCAGAAAATGCACTCACAAGAAGTTATAAATTTGGACATTATAGGTCATTTTTGAAAGTCAACAAAAACACCTTTTTTGCCAAAGCTTATAACTTGAGCATGGAATATCAAAATGAGATTATACCAAAAGGGTTGTTTAGAGGACATCCCAATCTTTATAAAAAGTCCAAGAACACCTCCAAAAGTTCAAAATTGAAGAAGTTATGCATTGTTGAAGTTGGGAATTTTTGCAAAATTGCCAAAAGTCAACTATCCCCAAAACTTCAAATTTTGTCAAATGGGCCCATTCTTTTCCACTTGATTTGAGCTTGCATCATTGTCCACGTGTCCTAGCTTCAGCCATGAGCCCATATCTTATTTTTATTATTTTATTTGATTTTTTATTGAATTATTTCATTTTTAATCAAATTAAATCATAAAAAATCCAAAGCTTTGATTACATGATATCTTTTGATTGTTTCAGGTTTCAATTGTCATCATAATCATCATCAAAATTCGTATCAAGCATATAATGTACAAAAAGATGGAGATTTGATAAATTTGGCAAGCTTTAAAGGATGAATCAAATCAAATCATAAGGAATTGATTTAGAGAGATTTGATTCATGATTCTTGACCTAATACATTCCATAATACATATAGAAGGAAAAGGTACGAAATTGAGGGCTAGAGGCTGCAAGAACACTGAAAACAAAACTTGGAAAAAGTGGTGAAAAGTGTGAAACCAAAATCGTGTCTAGAGGCAATTTCAGAAGCAAAGCTTGACACCAATCGATTGCTGGAGGTCCACTGAGTCAGAACCAATCCCTAGCAAGCCTCCATACACGCTCAAACTCACTGTAAGTGTCACGAAAAACCGCTCTGCATTTGAATTCGTGAATCTTTATTCCTGCACCTTTTGTACAAACCATTTGCATATTCATGATCCTCATCAAATTTCCAAGCTTTCTGTATTATCCAATTTCATTTATCTTATATGTGAAGCCAGGTGTCATATCTAGGGTTTCGTGGTTGGTTTTTGGGCGTTTCTTTTACAGGTAAAATTAGCCCCAATAATGGCCATGGACATGACCGGAAGAGAAGGACAAACACAACCATGGTCTTGGGAGGAGTTTATATGGCCTGAAATTAATTTTGGGATCGACCTGCGCATTTAGCTGCGGATCTAAATCCGCAGGTAAAGTTACAGGGTTTGGAGGTTGGGGACGGAGACGTGGCAATTCCCCAGTGGACCATTCAAAAACACGCGCGCGTTTTTATTTTATTCTGGCATATGGCGCATTATCTCTTATTATTATTTTTGCTTACTATATTAACAATTGAAACGCGATGGTTGAGTGGTAAACGTGTGTATGCAATCACCTACAGGACCTGGGTTCAAATCCCAGGTCCCCCATGTTATTTGTTATATTTTTCCTTCAGGTAATCCAGTGCAAATCCAAGCGCATAGCCTACCATACTCCCTCACTCAATCAAGCACCAGATGGCCCAATGCCAGATCTGGTGATCAAGGATGATGGTCTACCATGGGACCAAGTCAAAAGGTGCATATGGAATTCACAAAGTCAACCAGGCCAGCATGTTATTGGGCCTTGGAATTGCTATTCAGACCTCCAAAAACCAGGCCCATATACCTTTATCTCTCTCTATTTTCATTTAGTTTATTTAATTGTTTTATTATATTTTTAATATTAATTAACCAATCAATTCTTTTTCTTAATAAAATTAAAATCACAAAAATAATATTTTCTTTATTAAAATCAAACTTTAATTTTTTTATTATTAACAATTATTAATTTAATTAATTTAGGCCATTAATTAGAATTAACTTTAATATATTTTTTTTGTAAATAATTAAAATCAATTAGAATTAATTAGGTTTTGACTAACATTAATTAATTTTATTTTCTTTCTTAAAATACCAAAAAACCCAAAAATATTTATTTTTATTAATTTATTTATTTATTAATTTAATAATTAATTTAGGATAGTTTATTTCCTAATTCAAAAATAACCAAAAAAAAAATCTTTTCTTTAATAACAAAGGGTCAAAACCCTAGAACTCGCACTCGATTTAATTTCCCGCACGCGATCCATTTTATTCAATATTGTATTTGTTCTCGGAATGTAATAGATAATTAGGACTATTTCTTATCGCTTTACTTATTTTTCCGCATTTAAATTTCAAAGGGTTTGTCTTTGGCGATGTAAATACCCGACGCCTTGTAATAGTTAGTTAAATTTCTGCAATTTAATTTCCGCAACTTATAAACTGTTAGATGTTTGATAATAGGGATGCATGACAAGAATGAATGTTTAACCTAAAATCAACATAGATAACCATTGACATGTACAAAGACAAAATAAATGAAAACAACACACTCGCACATGCGCACTCCTAGGGTACACCCCACTTGGTTGCCTTCGTAACGCGGTCATTGAGTATAGGTCACTTTAGAGGTCACCCTCTTGTCCAAAGATCATAGTCGCCTCGAAATGGTTGCCTCGGATATTGTTGCCTCAAAACAAATGATCTAAGACACTAGGGTTACCGCTAAGGCATCCTAACATTGCTTTAGTGACCGTAAGTCCCTAAATTCGAATTGACCCTTAAACTCCAACGACGGTGCTACCTACTCATCAATAGTAGGATAGCATTGTCTAAAGGAAGATAACATAGAACGATTCTTTTTTAGAGTAGGTAGATGGTTCTTAGATACTTGCTCTTTCAAAACAAAAAAACAAAATTTTCACACTTACACTCCTTTTCAAACAAAGACTTTTTCAAACCCACAAGCACAAAGAAAACCATTTTGAAAACAATTGAGCAAGTACCTAAGAGCCCGTGGGTAACCACGGATAGAAAGGGTGCTAATACCTTCCCTTTCTATAATCTACCCCCCGAACCCGAGAAATATCTCGAAAAAGGAATTTTTCTGTGCTTTTTTCCTTTCCTTGTTGGATAAAATAAAAGTCGGTGGCGACTCTTGCTTACCGCGACATTTTTGCAAACACAAACGCAAAACGCAAACCAACATTCCAAAAAACAGTCAGTTATTCCCACTGTATCACAGAACTGGCGACTCTGCTGGGGACGCTTTAATAAGTGGGTGTACCTTAGGAATAGTTCATAATGTTTTGAATTGCTTGACTTGTATGCTTTATATTTGTGGGCTTGTATCGGAGTTACTATAGATCCTAACCCGGATCTGGGGGATACCCTTTAGGTAAGTAGCAATAAACTGTGAGGGAACTGTACGGCATAGACCGATACGGTTGAAGTAGTAGCTACGTTGGTGTGGCACTTTAGTATCTACCGATATCCCTTGTGGCGCAACGAGGAGAATATGGGTCTACTAAGGGGTCATTAAGCACCAACTGACCTTAGAACCTTTAAATTGACCAACTTGGCCATAGAACAGTAGCAGTATGCTACACTCATTGAGATCAAACTCTCGCGATGATTCCGACCGCAAGAAAATGTTTCTAAACTGGAATTATGACCGATCGAGGGTGGTCAGTGATATTGAGATCCTCTAGAACCCGGTTACTATTTCTAGGACAGGTTGAACCAACTAAACTGAAAGAGGGTAATGCTTAAACTCCATGCCAGCCTAAACTTAAGGCTGTTTGTGTGACTTGTGTGCCTTCAAACTTGAACTACTTGCACATTCTTATTATCTGACAACATGAGTTCCTTGCAGGTTTTGTTTACAGTCCTTATCCAATAATTTGGATTTATTGCAGCGTTTACTTACATCACTTCACACTTTTGCTTAAACGCATAGCATACACATCATAACATCATGCCTTAACATTTCCTTAACCATTTCAAGGATCTCAAGGGTTTGTGATGCATGTTATGGTAAATCAAATATCTAGAAAGGGGCAAAGGGGATTTATTTTCCTCTAGCCAAGGTTGTATAGAAATCAAAACACGATAACTTGAGTCAGGGGCTATGACCCACTCGATATGGTGAGCTTGACTCTTGAAGAAGGATTCTTAACAACATGAAGTTTCTTCAATCAAAGCTGCAAAATTCAAACGGTTTATTGTTTACCCCATGGGATCCTTGAAAACATTGCATACATACATATCATTGCATAACAGGTCTCCCAATACAGGTCTCTCATGTTCTCGCTGTTTATTTCAGCAATGGCTTTCCAATCAAACAACCAAGATCTTCAAACTCGAGAAGCTCAGTTCAGGGACGTATTCCTAAACCTATCCAAGGGGGAGGAAGAGTTGAAAACACTCCTCGTTGGGAATTTGGTCAAGAAAAGTCCTGAAGACAATAAGGACGAACGACTGGAACAACTGCAAGCTGAGTTCAGTGCCATGAAAACCCAGATGCTAGGGCAGATGGCTCTTATCCAAGGCTTAGCTCGGGAACAAGAAGAGCTGAGAACCATTATCAACCAGCTTCATCAAGACAGATACAACAACATGAAGCAAACAGTCAAGGCCGGGGACCAAGTCATTAATCAACTTCCGAGAAGTCAAAGGTTTGGTTTGATGAAGAATAGACCTGTCCAAGTTGCTACTACCTTACGGGTCCAACAACAACCTTGCCATAAACAACAGGTTGATCAGAGTAAGCCAAATATGCCCAAGAGGCAATTTACCAAGCTCAACATGTCGCTGTCTCAGGATTTACAACACCTGTTGAGATTGAATTTGGTGACGTTAAGGGACCCTCCTAAGAATCCCCACATAGTCTCCCCAAGGTACAATCCTGATGCAAGGTGTACATATCACTCCAACAGCCCGGGGTATGATACTAACAGTTGTTGGGCGTTGAGAAACAAAATTCAAGACCTAATTGATGAAGGAGCATTGGAACTCACACAAGATGGTCAAATTGAATTCTTTTGCCATCCCCCCAAGGTTCACCATTTGAAGTGACAAGTACTGAGACGAGAAGACTTTTTGTTCATTAGAATTTTCAAGTTGTAATTTTCTTTTGATTGTTCGAACATTTATTCATGTCAAACTTTATTACTTTATAAATGCATTGCATATGTCTGTTTTGAATCAATCCATTCGTATTCACTATATTCAAATTGCTTTCATTTTTTGTGATGATCAACTCTCGATTAAAAAATTCTAAGCCTTTAGAGGGAGGATGACGAAAACGATATCAAAATCTCTACAGTATGCTTTTGAACAGACCCCGCTGACGAGGTACAGGCATTGTTTCAAATCCTAAAGAGTGAAGTTATAAGGAAGGTAATCCCTAATCAACCCCTTTGAGCCAAAGAAGTTGGAGTTTTTCTTTTCACAAATTAAAACCCTTAATTATAACCGGGGCAGGGTAGTTTTCTCAGTTGATCCAGGTGCACAATGAATGGCATCAAAGAAGTCCTGCCGAAACAAAAGACGGTGTTGGTTCCGTATAATCGTAAGGACATGCAGTCATTATCTCTCAAAATAAAAGCCCAATAAGTCAAAACCTGTGAAGGAGACTTAAGAAAAACTGGGGCATCCCGCTGACTGTAATCACAAAAAGAAACAGTTCATGCAAAAAAAAAACAGGGATAATAAAAACCAAAAGGAAAGAGATCCTGCAAACTCTCAACAAAATGACTGCCTGTTCAAAATAAATTGTCAGTATCCGGAATATCACTGGTATATCAGAACAAAGACTCAAACAAGATCTAATGCACGATTAGCTGAGTTTAGGATCGAAGAACATCACGAAGAACGGGTGGGTACAAATAAAATTTGAGCCTTTATCCTTTGTTTCTTAAACCGTGAACCAGTCCATGTTATAACCCTTAAAAGTCCTAGCTGAAGCATGGGTTAGTTCGAAAGCATACTGTTACAAAAGGTATCCTGACTCCTGTAGGACTTGCTGTAAATCCTGAGTTGACATCACATTTTACAAAATTCGCTTGTTTTACTAAAAATAACTGCATTTTCAAAACCTCAAGACAGACATAAGCTTTGCATTCTTGAAATAACATTGTTTACATATGACTATTTGTTCAAACAGCAGAGAAGTTCGCACGAAGAATATTTAGTGAACAAAAACCTTCTTAATAAAAAGGATCACCTCAAGTGGAAAAACACTTCCAACCAAGGGGCACAGCATGAGCATTGTCCATCATCTGGGGCAGTTAAGTCAAGATTCAAGGAATCTCTCAAAATGCCAAATAGCCAGGGGCAAATCTCCATCTGAATCAATTGGGGCATTGGACATGAATTCCGGCAACGAATCTTGCATGATCAAACACCTTCTGATAGTATGGCAACACAACACTACCGACAGTGACACCTCCCTACACCCTGAGAGCGTCGACATAGTCAAAAAAGTACTACGCATAATCAAAGACCCGCTAGGTCGACTGGCCTAGGCAAAAATAAGGGCTTCCCAGCGAACCAAAAGGGTTCGGGCAAAAATAAGGGATGAAAATGAAAAAATTTGTACACCCGGCAAGTCAAAAACCTGAAAAGGCAGTTGGGGAAAAAAAGGGTATCCCGGTGGACTGAAAACCCGAAAGGGCGGTCCAGGCAAAAATTAGGGATCAAAGCGTACGACTATGGCCCGTCATCTTGTCACTTACCTACCGGAAGAAGATTCGTCCTTTCAATCGGCAATTACCACGCACCTCATAGGTTGGGATAATACTCGATCCACAGGGCCTCCACAGGCACCTTCTCCCGCAGAAACAGGGAAAAAAAAGTCTCGATGCAAGCCGTCGTCATATCTTCAGCATGCGTCCCAGTATATTCACTCCCCGCAGAGTAAAGAAAAGACAGTAATGATATCTCTCCCCAGCTGAGGCTTGCAACTGCGAATGAGTCGGTAATATTCTCCCTGAGCAGAGTTTATCTACCATCAACACTCAAAAGGATTAATATCCCCGGCAGTCTTAATACTCCCCAATGGAGTATAAGAATATTCCCCGGTAGAATACAAGATATCCCCAGTGGAGTTAAAATTTCCCAGCGCAGTCTGAAAAAGCTTCCCCAACGGAGTTGGGAGAATTATCCCCAGTAGACTCTGGAAGTTTATCCCCAGCGGAGTACAAAAATAAATCTCCCCAGCCGAGTTCAAAGGATTATCCCCATAAGAGTCTAAAAGGTTATTCCCAGAGAAGTCGCAACCAAAGATCATCCCCAGCGGATTTCTTTCCTTTCACAAACAGGAATTCAATCCCCAATAGGATTCAATATCACCAGCAATGATAATTCATCCCGACGGAATTTATCAGTGGAATCTTCAGCAGAACATCTCTTCCCCATAGAGTAATCTCCTCATCAGTTTATTCCCCCAACAAAGTCATCCTCTCCTGCAAGTTTATTCTCTTCGTTCGCTATCCCCAAGGGAAATGAAGAATCCAACTCTATTCTTCAGCAGCTATCCGAGAGTTATTTTCCCCATCTAGAAACATTACATTTCCGTACATCATGATACAGGCATATACGCATCATACCACACAATCTCATTTATTTTGAGAGCATCATTGCTTGATATATATCACACATTTCATACATCATGACATTACATATGACTAATTCTTTACCCTTTCAGGGAAAGACGAATCAATAAACACCGTTGACTACTTATATGACCTGGTAGTCCCCTCAAAAACTGCATCTATTGAAGGATGTTTCAGCGGATTCCTCAGAAAGATGCTCTCACAAGACTTTCATCTGGTTCAGTTAAATCGATTCTAAGATTTTTATGATTCTTATCCAGTCAAAGTTAATCCAAGACCTTCTCTAGTTCAGTCAGATCGACGCTAAGATCTCCCTGATTCTTATTCCAGTTGAAGATATTCCAAGACTTTCGTCTGGTTCAGTTAAATCGATTCTAAGATTTTTCTGATTCTTATCCAGTCAAAGTTAATCCAAGACCTTCTCTGGTTCAGTCAGATTGACGCTAAGATCTCCCTGATTCTTATTCCAGTTGAAGATATTCCAAGACTTTCGTCTGGTTTAGTTAAATCGATTATAAGATTTTTCTTATTCTTATCCAGTCAAAGTTAATCCAAGACCTTCTCTGGTTCAGTCAGATCGATGCTAAGATCTCCCTGATTCTTATTCCAGTTGAAGATATTACAAGACTTTCGTCTGGTTCAGTTAAATCGATTCTAAGATTTTTCTGATTCCTATCCGGTCAAAGTTAATCCAAGACCTTCTCTGGTTCAGTCAGATCGACGCTAAGATCTCCATGATTCTTATTCTAGTTGAAGATATTACAAGACTTTCGTCTGGTTCAGTTAAATCGATTCTAAGATTTTTCTGATTCCTATCCAGTCAAAGTTAATCCAAGACCTTCTCTGGTTTGGTCAAATCGTCACTAAGATCTCCCTAATTCATATTCCAGTCGAAGACCTCCTATCAACAATCTCCAAATGGCATCCGTAAGCCCATTCCCGACATCACAATGCTGATACCACTTCATGCGAGTGCAAATTTTTGGGCACTCTAGTGTTCAATCATCTTCCACCCTCGGATCACGAAAGGCACGAAAGCCAATCTATATCCTCAGGTTTAAGAATATTGAACAGGGGCAGCTGTTGTATCCCAAAATTTTCCCTCTCATATTTCTCAAAACATTGCAAGAAAAATCTCCAAGTTGCTCAAGATTGCTCAAGAATTGGACAGTCAAGCTATCTCCTAAGGCAGTCTTCCCCAAATTAGGGTTTTGTGTTGCATCAAGATCCTTGAATCCAAATGACCTAAAGTTCTCCCCAATTTCCTAATATGTTCTCAAGGTCATCCATGTCAAGTTTCAAGCCTTGCAGAGGAAGTTTGCTCAGTCAATTGCTCAAAGGGTCCAAAAATCGACTATGCTAGGGCAAAAGTCAACTGTGACCTATAAACAGTCAAACTTCAAGATTTTTTGTCAAAATTCTCATCTTGAAGGATATTTCATCATTTGATCAAGGGTTTATCATGATTCATCAAGGATTGCTCAAATTTCATCAAGACTCAAAAGTTGCTAAATTAGGGTTTTGTAGGAAAAGTCAACTCAACTTTGACCAAGCATAACTTTCTCATACTTTATGAGAAATGACCCATCCAAAGCTCATTTTGAAGAGGGTGCGATTTCCTACAATCCATCTTCATACCCCAAGATCAGAAAATGCACTCACAAGAAGTTATAAATTTGGACATTATAGGTCATTTTTGAAAGTCAACAAAAACACATTTTTTTCCAAAGCTTATAACTTGAGAATGGAATATAAAAATGCGATGAGACCAAAAGTGTTGGTTATAGGACATCTCAAGCTTTCTAAAAAGTCCAAGAACACCTCCAAAAGTTCAAAATTGAAGAATTTATGCATTGTTGAAGTTGGGCATTTTTGCAAAATTGCCAAAAGTCAACTATCCCCAAAACTTCAAATTTTGTCAAATTGGCCCATTCTTTTCCACTTGATTTGAGCTTGCATCATTGTACACGTGTCCTAACTTCAGCCATGAGCCCATATCTTATTTTTATTATTTTATTTGATTTTTTATTGAATTATTTCATTTTTAATCAAATTAAATCATAAAAAATCCAAAGCTTTGATTACATGATATCTTTTGATTGTTTCAGGTTTTAATTGTCATCATAATCATCATCAAAATTCGTATCAAGCATATCATGTACAAAAAGATGGAGATTTGATAAATTTGGCAAGCTTTAAAGGATGAATCAAATTAAATCATAAGGCATTGATTTAGAGATATTTGATTCATGATTCTTGACCTAATACATTCCATAATACATATAGAAGGCAAAGGCACGAAATTGAGGGCTAGAGGCTGCAAGAACACTGAAAACAAAACTTGGAAAAAGTGGTGAAAAGTGTGAAACCAAAATCGTGTCTAGAGGCAATTTCAGAAGCAAAGCTTGACACCAATCGATTGCTGGAGGTCCACTGAGTCATAACCAATCCCTAGCAAGCCTCCATTCACGCTCAAACTCATTGTAAGTGTCACGAAAAATCGCTCTGCATTTGAATTCGTGAATCTTTATTCCTGCACCTTTTGTACAAACCATTTGCATATTCATGATCCTCATCAAATTTCCAAGCTTTATGTATTATCCAATTTCATTTATCTGATCTGTGAAGCCAAGTGCCATATCTAGGGTTTCGTGGTTTGTTTTTTGGTGTTTCTTTTACAGGTAAAATTATCCCCAATAATGTCCATGGACATGACCGGAAGAGAAGGACAAACACAACCATGGTCTTGGGAGGAGTTTATATGGCCTGGAATTAATTTTAGGATCGACCTGTGCATTTAGCCGCAGATCTAAATCCGAAGGTAAAGTTACAGGGTTTGGAGGTTGGGGACGGAGACGTGGCAATTCCCTAGTGGACCATTCAAAAACACGCGCGCGTTTTTATTTTTTTCTGGCATATGGCGCATTATCTCTTATTATTATTTTTGCTTAATATATTAACAATTGAAACGCGATGTTTGAGTGGTAAACATGTGCATGCAATCACCTACAGGACCCGGGTTCGAATCCCAGGTCCCCCATGTTATTTGTTATATTTTTCCTTCAGGTAATCCAGTGCAAATCCAAGCGTATAGCCTACCATACTCCCTCACTCAATCAAGCGCCAGATGGCCCAAGGCCAGATCTGGTGATCCAGGATGATTGTCTACCATGGGACCAAGTCAAAAGGCGCATAGGGAATTCACAAAGTCAACCAGGCCAGCATGTTATTGGGCCTTGGAATTGCTATTCAGACCTCCAAAAACCAGGCCCATATACCTCTATCTCTCTCTATTTTCATTTAGTTTATTTAATTGTTTTATTATATTTTTAATATTAATTAACCAATCAATTCTTTTTCTTAATAAAATTAAATTCACAAAAATAATATTTTCTTTATTGAAATCAAATTTTAATTTTTTTATTATTAACAATTATTAATTTCATTAATTTAGGCCATTAATTAGAATTAACTTTAATATATTTTTTTTGTAAATAATTAAAATCAATTAGAATTAATTAGGTTTTGACTAACATTAATTAATTTTATTTTCTTTCTTAAAATACCAAAAAACCCAAAAATATTTATTTTTATTAATTAATTAATTTATTAATTTAATAATTAATTTAGGATAGTTTATTTCCTAATTCAAAAATAACCAAAAAAAAAAATCTTTTCTTTAATAACAAAGGGTCAAAATCCTAGAACTCGCACTCGATTTAATTTCCCGCACGCGATCCATTTTATTCAATATTGTATTTGTTCCCGGAATGTAATAGATAATTAGGACTATTTTTTATCGCTTTACTTATTTTTCCGCATTTAAATTTCAAAGGGTTTGTCTTTGGCGATGTAAATACCCGACGCCTTGTAATAGTTAGTTAAATTTCCGCAATTTAATTTCCGCAACTTATAAACTGTTAGATGTTTGATAATAGGGATGCATGACAAGAATGAATGTTTAACCTAAAATCAACATAGATAACCATTGACATGTACAAAGACAAAATAACTGAAAACAACACACTCGCACATACGCACTCCTAGGGTACACCCCACTTGGTTGCCTTCATAACACGGTCATTGAGTATAGGTCACTTTAGAGGTCGCCCTCTTGTCCAAAGATCATAGTCGCCTCGAAACGGTTGCCTCGGATATTGTTGCCTCAAAACAAATGATCTAAGTCACTAGGGTTACCGCTAAGGCATCCTAACATTGCTTTGGTGACTGTAAGTCCCTAAATTCGAATTGACCCTTAAACTCCAACGACGGTGCTACCTACTCATCAATAGTAGGATAGCATTGTCTAAAGGAAGATAGCATAGAATGATTCTTTTTTCGAGTAGGTAGATGGTTCTTAGATACTTGCTCTTTCAAAACAAAAAAACAAAATTTTCACACTTACACTCCTTTTCAAACAAAGACTTTTTCAAACCCACAAGCACAAAGAAAACCATTTTGAAAACAATTGAGAAAGTACCTAAGAGCCCGTGGATAACCACAGATAGAAAGGGTGCTAATACCTTCCCTTTCTATAATCTACCCCCTGAACCCGAGAAATATCTCGAAAAAGGAATTTTTCTGTGCTTTTTTCCTTTCCTTGTTGGATAAAATAAAAGTCGGTGGTGACTCTTGCTTACCGCGACATTTTTGTGAACACAAACGCAAAATGCAAACCAACATTCCAAAAAACAGTCAGTTCTTCCCACCGTATCACACAAGCCAACAAAGCCTGCATCTTTCATCACCATCAACCAAACATTCAATTTCAGCAAACAGCCAAGCAAGGTTTCAGAAATAATCATCATAAACAATCTATACCAAAATCAGTTTTAGAAACCATCAACATTCAGATTCAAGGAAAAGAAACATCAACAAGGTTTCAGAAATAATCATCAACATTCAAGAAGATAGGAAAAGAGGTTTCAGAAGCAACCAACACGGAGTTTCAGAAACATATCATCATCAACAATCAACAACAACAAAGTTTCAGATTATCAAATCATCATCAACAAATCAAGAGAGAGGAAAAGAGTTTTCAGAAGCAACCAACAAGGAGTTTCAGAACAGTATCATCTTCAACAACAATCAGAGTTTCAGAACAGTATCATCATCAACATTCAAGTCAAAAAGAACAACAAAAAGAGATACCAGAAGCTTGTGCCTCGTGTTCGTCATCATCTCTACCCTCCTCCGCCTCTAGCCACCAGGGAGCTCCGTCTCACTCTTTCCCCTCCATTTTCAGAAAAAATCTCACAGGTATATCTCTCTGCATCTCAAACATAAACAAACTGTAAAATTAAACTAGAACAACATAAGCAAACATGAACAAATTGTTAAAATCAGAAGAAGAACAAAACGTACCATTTTAGAACAAGGCCTTTGTATGTTAGGAAGAGGATAGCGAGTGGGGGTGGCGCTCCGACGGCTTAGGTTTAGAGGGAGATCAGAATCGCGCTGAGAAAGATGAAGAAGAGAGAAAGCGAGAGAGCGGCGCCGCTGTGATTTTCGTTCTATAAACCCTAGTTTCTGAGACCCCAAAACAAAATGAAACAAACTTTGCTTTGGGCCTTCTCCCCACAAACAACATAAGCCCACACGAAAATGCTGGCTCACACCCTCTCTCTATTTCTGACCTCATTTTGTTTTACCCTCTTATTTGGGCCTAACACAAACTCTTAAGCCCATCCTTCTTTTTTTTTAATTTCTTTTCTTTTATTTAAACAAATACTTTTTTTAATTAATTCATTTTAAATAATTTGTTTTCTTTTCTTTTGTTAATAATAAAACTAAATAATATACTAAAATTTTGTTTTGAAAAATTACTTTGATTTTCTTCATATAGTTTTAATTTTCTTTTATTAACTAATAATTGTTACATTTAATAAAAATACAAAGAATAATAGAATTTTAATTTAATTAATTTTTCTTCCTTTAAACTTTTTAGTTAATAAAATACACAAAGAATAATAATAAAAATATTTAATCTTCCCTTTTTTTTAGAATAGATTTTATTTATTTATTTTCAAGTTAATAAATACATGCATTTCATAAATTGATTCTCTTTATTTTTATGTTTTGTTATAGTTTTGTATTGAATTGCGACAATTCGATTTGGTTGTAACACTTGATATTTGGACATTGTTATCCTTGTGAGACTCATCCCCATTTGTAAATAATTGTACCCCCATCCCCGAATACTTTTGTAATAGCTTAGATTTTTTAATTCTCGCACTCTATGCTTTCAAATATGCCATGATTAGAGATTAGGGTTTGTATGCGAAAATCCAAAATCAATCGCTAGATGACCTAATACAAGACCTAAATGCATGAAAATGACAAACACAATGCACACTTGCACCTCTAGGGTAACCTCGCTTGTTGCCTTGGAAATGCAATCATGTCCCTCGAATATGAGACACTCTAGCAAATGCCCCTTCGATAAACAAAGATCGTAGTCCCTCGATGACCCTCGATGTTGCCTTCGATAAAACGATCTTGTCCCTTACAAAATTGCTAGAGCGTCTCACAAGTTGCTTTCAATGATTGTATGCGATGACCCGCACCTGTCCCGTTTAACATTCTAATACAAGGTTGTTTACCAAATGCAATGGTAAAACAACATTGTCAAAAGGGTTAAAAACATAGGAAAGATCTTTGAGTAAAATAGGGTAGACAACTCTTAGTTACTTGATCAAAACTTGCAAAAACATCCTTGCTATTTTCAAACACACTTCACAACACAATTTCAAAACATTTCCCAAAAACAAACTTTCAAACATTGAAATATCTTTTCAGAAAGACAAACACCTTTGTATATATTCAAACAAGAATCATTACAAAGGTTGCCACAATAATGGCCTCTTTTTCAAAGCATTTTCAAAACCACACACACAAAGCACCATTTCAAACAATTGAAAAGCAAAAGCAAGTGATCTAAACAAGTAACTAAGAGCCCATGGAAAACCATGGATGAAAAGGGTGCTTGCACCTTCCCTTTTCATAATATACCCCCGAATCCAAGAAAACATCTCAAAGGTATTTCCTGTGCTTTTTGACCTTTCCTTAGGATAAAATAAAAATTCGGTGGCGACTCTTGCTAAACCGCACAATTGCGAACACAAACGCAAAACCTCAAGTCAGTTCTCCCACCGTATCACAGCTGCAGTTGCAGATAACCATGTTGAATCCAAGATATGGTTTCTCGACTCAGGCTGCTCGAACCACATGACTGGTTGAAAGGAGTGGTTGGCAGATTTTGATGAGTCAAAGAAGAGCAAGATAAAACTTGCTGATAATAGTTCGTTGCAAGCAGAAGGTACTGGCAACATAGTCTTTCAATTGAGTAATTGAGGGAAAGCTATGATCAAAGATGTGCTCTATGTACCTGGAATGAAATGCAACTTGCTAAGTGTTGGACAACTAGTTGAAAAAGGTTTCTCAGTTGTCATGAAAGATGGAGTTTTAAAATTGTTCGACACCAAGAACAGTTTGGTCTTAAAATCTCCAATGTCGAAGAATAGGACATTTAATACTATAATCAGTTCGACAGAAGTTCAATGTTTGAAAATTATTGTCGACCACAATGTTAGTTGGTTGTGGCATTTGAGGTTTAGACATTTGAATTTTCGATCACTTAATCAACTGATTACTCAAGATCTGGTTACTGGTATTCCAAGCCTTGAGACGCCTGAAAACTTTGTGAAGGTTGTTTAATAGGAAAGAAATCCATAAATTATTTCGTTTCGACTATGTCAATGAGATCATATCGCATTCTCGAAGTGGTGCATTCAGATGTATGTGGTCCATTCTAAGAACATACAATTGGTGGAAACATATATTTTGTTTCGTTTGTCGATGAGTTTAGTCGAAAGTTGTGGATCTATGTGATCAAACGAAAGGAAGAAGTATTCAAAATCTTTAAGAGATTCAAGATACTTATCGAAAACCAGAGTGAGAAGAAGTTCAAAGTTCTGCGAACAGATGGAGGTGGCGAATACACATCCAAGATGTTTGAAGATTTTTGTGCAGAACATGGTGTTGATCATGAGGTAAATGCTCCTTATACACCTCAACATAATGTAATTGCTGAAAGAAGAAACAAAACCATATTAGATATGGCGAGATGCATGCCGAAGTAAAAGAATTTGCCAAAGTATTTATGAGGAGAAGCTGTTTCGAATGCAGTTTATATTTTGAATAGGTGTCCTACTAAGATATTGAAGAACAAGGTTCCTGAAGAAGTATGGAGTGGCAAACGACCATCAATAAGTCATTTGAAGGTGTTTGGCTCTATGTGTTGCAAGCATATTCCTGATGCAAGGAAAAGGAAGCTTGATGACAAGAGTGAACCTATGATTCTGGTAGGATATCATAAAACTGGTGCATATAGACTATTCAATCTAGTTAATTAGAAGTTTGTGTTGAGTCAAGATATTGTAGTTAATGAAAATTCTGCCTGGGATTGGAATTCTAGCAAATCAATTAACAAGCCATTAATTAACTTTGATTTCAACGAAGAAACTGACGAAGTAGAGGTCAAAGGAATTATTGAGAATCCAGTCGAAGTCGAAGAAGAAGCAGTTAATGAAACTCCCGGCACAGTCGAAGTCGAAGAGGATCTGGCTGAAACAAGCTAAAGACCTCAAAGAAATAGAGTTCTTCCAACAAGACTTTATGATTATGAAGTGGTGGGTGATGATGAAATCACACCAGATGGAGAATTAGTTCATTTTTCTTTACTTGTAGGTACTGAACCAATCAACTATAACGAAGATTTCAAGATTAACAAGTGGAAGTTAGCTATGGTCGAAGAGTTACAGGAAATCAATAGAAACAACACATGGGAGTTAGTCGAATTTCCAGCACATACAAAAGCTATCGAAGTAAAGTGGGTATTCAAGTTGAAACTCAATGCAGATGGGTCAATAGCAAGACATAAAGCAATATTAGTAGCTCGAGGTTTTCTTCAAAGAGCAGGACTCGACTACTCTGAAGTATTTTCTCCAATAGAAAGAATAGAGACTGTTTGACTAGTGGTAGCATTAGCATGCAACCAAGGCTGGTCGACATTCCATCTAGATGTGAAATCAGCATTTCTAAATGGTCCTTTAGACGAAGAATTTTATGTCACACAACCTTCTGGGTTTGTGATTCAGAAGGAAGCGAGTAAAGTATATAGATTGCACAAAGCGCTTTATAGCCTCAAGAAGGAACCTAGGGCATGGAACAAGAAGATAGACTCATACTTAGTCGAATTGGGATTTGTCAAATGCAAATCAGAGTATGGTGTCTATGTTTAGGTTGTATCACAAGATATAACAATCAGCTGCTTGTATGTTGATGACTTGCTAGTAACTGGAAACAGTTTGGAGAACTTGTCAAAGTTCAAAGAGCTGATGACGAAGGAATTCGAAATGTCGAATCTAGGAAAATTGTCTTATTTTCTAGGCATGGAATTTAAAATGTAGAAGAAAGGTATGGTGCTACATCAAAGAAATTATGTCAAAGAGATACTCAAGAGATTCAGAATGGATGATTTGGATCCTGCATCCTCACCTGTTGAACTAAATGTGAAGTTAGAGAAGAATGAAGAGGAAGACAAAGTTGATGCAACTTTGTTCAAGCAAATTGTAGGATCTCTGAGGTATTTGTGCAACAATCGACCTGATATAGGTTTCTCAATCGTGTTAGTAAGAAGATATATTGGTGAACCAAGAGTGTCACATATGAAGGCTGCAAAAAGAATCTTGAGATATTTGAAGGGTTCAATAAATTATGGAATACTATTTCAACGAGATTCTGAAGGCAAAGAAGAAATATTTAATTGTTTTTCAGATGTTGATTGGTGTGGCAATAAGGAAGATCGAAGAAGCACAACTGGATATTTTTTCAAGTATTTGGTGCCCCAATCTCATGGTGTTCGAAGAAGCAACCTGTAGTGGAATTGTCATCGTGTGAAACTGAATATATAACAGGATCCTATGCTGCATGTCAAGCAATTTGGATCAGATCTGTACTTGAAGAAATGACTGTCAAAGTGAAGAAACCTCTAGTATTGCAAATCGGAAACAAGTCAGCCATAAATCTTGCAAAGAATCCAGTTCTGCATGGAAGAAGTAAACATATTGAAGCAAGGTTTCACTTGAGGGAAAAAGTAAATCAAGGTGAACTTGAAGTTAGACATTGCTCAAGTGAAGCACAATTGGACGACATTTTCACCAAAGGATTAAAGATCGACAAATTCCTGAATTTGAGAAAGAAATTAGGAATAGTTCAGATTGACTATTTTTGAGGATGGTTCGACAACTTGGATTATGGAGGTGTGTTGAAATATTAAATTAGATTAGATTAGATTTGATTAGATTTAATATTTAAATATAATCCAAGTTATGTTAGCCCAAATCCAATTAAGGTTGTATATAAATAGTTATAGTGTGTATCATTATTTGTACAATTCAATAGTACAAATCCTTATTTCATTTATTATTCTCTCTTTCTCTCCACACTAAAAGTGCCTCACGCACTAACATTACTTTAATTCAAATTTTATGCAACACAACGTCTTCCTCTCTCTCTCTCTCTCTCTCTCTCTCTCTCTCTCTCTCTCTCTCTCTCTCTCTCTCTCTCTCTCTCTCTCTCTCTCTCTCTCTCTCTCTCTCTCTCCGCCTACATCTTGCTTTTCTTTCTCTTCCGCCTATGTCTTCCTCTACTTCTTTCTTTTCTTCTTCCACTTATTCCATCTTTCTCCTCTTCTTCCTTCTCTATCTTCTTCTTTGATTCCTCAAAGTTGTTTTTAGATATCATCGAAGGAATACTATTGTTACAATTTCTTATTTGGGGTTTCTTGCCTATGGTAAGCCTTCTATATTTATGTATCTTTACATCTTTACCTCTCTTTTGTTTTTGTTTGATTTTCTTATAAAGCTAGGATTTTGATTTTGTGATTAAGTTTTTTTAATTGATTTGATGATTTTGATTTTGATTTCATTTTTTTTTGTTTCAGGTTTAGTGGTGTTGGCTCAAGCGAAAGAGTGAAGATTCACGGCGGATTGGTAAAAAAACTTCACTTTTATATTTTAGATTTGTGTTTGATTGTTTTAAACTGTTTGGAGAAATTATCTCAAGGATTTGATGATTTTAGATGTGTTTTATTTTGAGCATGTTTCTAGCTTGATCTCTATATTCTTCTTTTTTCATGTTGAACTTTGAATTGTTGTCAAGTCTTAAGTTTTATGATGAACTGAACCAATTGGTATGTCGTACTGTCAAAGATGATGCATTGATCTGAGCATGTATGTTGAGTGGTTGGATTTTATACAGATATGCCTTTTGCTTGAACTGAGTGGCTGCAATGGTGTGGATATTTTGATCGGTCGTGCTCTGAACAGGTATATCTTATGTTAATCTTGTATCATTTGCACATGGTTTAGAATAAAGTGTATGTTGATAGTTTTATGTAATTGCTTAAAATGACATGAATATTATAGTGAAAATTGGGCTATATCTGAATCTAAATTGTCGCCAAAACAGTTGGGTTTGGTGAAGGGGTAAGAAAACACTTAGAAGGGGGGGGGGGTTGAATAAGTGACTCTTTTCATTTTCAATACAAAGCTCAAAATAATAATGGAAGAACACAGTTATTTTTATCCTGGTTCGTTTGAACTCAAACTACTCCAGTCCACCCGCCAAGGTGATTTTGCCTTTCTCAACAAGGACTTAATCCACTATAATCAACTGATTACAAACACACAACAGTTGTTGTGACTAACAATGCAAAAGTAAACTTACAAGTGACTAACACCACTAAGACTTAAATCTAGTCCTAGTCAGCTTGAGAAAACTGACCAACCTTGGTCTCTCAAGGAACAAATACAGGAGTTTAATCTTTACAGATAATGAAATAGAGTTTGCTTCTAATCAAGCTATATCACAACTGTGATTTTTCACTTAGAATATAATGCACAAATTGTATGAACAAAGACTTTGTGAGCTTAGAATCTTTCACGTAGTTTCTTTCTTCTAATTTGAAAATTGATTGGTTCACTTTGTTGTTCTTGTTGGATTGCAATAAATGTCCTTCTATTTATAGTAGGAACAATAAGACCGTTGCTGCCTTTAGAAAAGATGGAGAGCATTAAATGCTTGCGTGTATCCTTGCAATATTCCATTTTCCAAGAAACTAGTTGTAGGAACTTGAGTGCTTTCAGCCGTCTTTGCATTAATGAGAAAACGTCAGAATGTAAGAACATGTTTCCTTTGCTTTGACAAGAAAAGTTGGTTTTAATGTCATTTTCAGATGTTTCTTCCAATGTCTTTAAGTCAGAACATGCTTCACTTATCTTCTAGGCAGTGCGTTGCTTGCTTTCAAGTTATCTTCTGAGCAAGGAACCTGCTAAAAGTTAGAAGATATTTATAACAAATAAAGTGTCTTGCCAGAGTCAGTAGATGCACTTGAAGAAAAGGTTCTTTTATCAAAGAACTTCTACATAATTTTTGCTTAGCACTTCAGAATGTTTTCTGTCAGAACATTAACTGAGACATTCAAGCACATTCATCAGAGTATAAATTATCTTAAATATAATTTAGTTATCATCAAAACTCTTGAGATAGGTCAGAACTAATCTTGTTCTTTCAATCTTCCCCTTTTTGATGATGACAAAAAATTATTTTAGATAAAGAAAAGAAACCGATTAAGAGATAAGAATCTCCCCCTGAAATGAATATTTCTATGCATAAGATATCCTGAGATTATTTTATCAGAGTAATACACAGTCTTCTTGAATTTCTTCAGAACTTCTTCAAGATGATAATGCTTAGCTGGAATATTCTTTCAGAGTTAAAGTGATACCTGCAAAAAAATTCTTTTGCACAGAAGGAATTCTTGCAAATTTGTTAGAATGTCTGAGACTTAGTCCCATAACTGTTAAACAGTGATTAGTTCAAGAATGCACATTTTCTCCCTCTTTTTGGCATAATCAAAAAGTGTAAAAAATGAATGAGAAATTTTAATAACAAAGATTTCATAAAAAAAGTTAAAAATAAATATCCAGAAGAACAAACAAAACATCCAAACAAAAGACAAGAGACAAAAAAACTAGGATCTTTTAGTAACAAGAGCCATCAGAAGATTCTTGATCTCAGAGGCAGATTCTTCTTGTTTCACCATCCAGTTCTTGATTTATAGATTTGTTTGATCTTGCTTATCCAAGCGTTTATTCATGACTTCATTCTCCTTTTTTAGATCTTTCAGAGTGTCCATAATGAGTGAGGTAGGAGCAGAGGATGATGAAGCTTCAGTAGAAACAGGCTTAGAAACAGCAACCGTTGAGTCAGAATTCAGGAAGGTGGAAAGCAGAGTGCTCAGATCCATTGCAAGAGTTGGAACTGGTTCAGGTCCAGCCTTAACAGAAGGTTGATTCAATAGAACAATGGCCAGGGGATTTGAATCTTCAGAGGATTCTTCAGATTCATCTTCTGATATGTCCACCGTATCAGCTGGTGTATCAGCAATCATTAGCGAAGACTTCTTATTCCAAATGTCAGCAGCTTCTGTCTTGAAAGCATGCAGAAGTTTGGAAGAGTTGTCCAGCACCTGAAGGTGGCATAAGTCCTGTAACTTCCATGATTCAACAATCAAATTTCTTCTGAAGGTTTCCCATAGAAGATATGTTGCAGCTGTGTTCACGCTTCTGGAGCAATCTTCTTTCAGCGGTTGTAACCATGCTTGAACATTTGTTATAAAATTCTGAAACAGAGTATTTACATCTGGCTGAACAGGTTTAGGGACAACCTTTTTGTAAGTTTTGTTTTTCAAGAATTGTAGAGATTAAAAGTCCACTACAGTTCTTAAAAAGTTATTGGGTTCAGGATTATTGGTAGATTCAGGTTGGTCAACAAAAATAGGAGGTTCTGATATTATATGAGGTTCGAATGGTTCAGCAGTTTCAGTTTGTTCAAAAGGTTGTTGTTCTGGAATTTGAGGGGGTGAGAGTGTAGGTGAGATTGGTGTTGTATGATGTGGTGAAGTGGGTGGAGTGACATCAGGCGAAATAATTATTGTATAATCAGGAGCAGGAATGGGATTTTGAGGTTGTGGTTGATTCATAGCAAAAATATTCTCAGATGGTAGGTCGAAAGGAGGCTTTATAGTAGCCAGAGGTTTATTTATCCCTGGAATTCTCCAAGAGCCAGCATCATACCATCCAGTGGGTCTGGGTGATAGAGGTCTGGGAGGAGGTCTTGAAAAACGTTCAACAGGAATGTGTTGAAAAACAGACGGTTCAGGGGGTTCTGATTGAGAGGGTTCTGATTGGTTGTCAGAATGTTCATCAGAGTCAAAATCACTTAACTCTGTTAAAACCTGATTTTTACGAGGGTTGTCAGCAAGGGGTTCAGATGGTAAGGTCAGATCAATGTCAACATCTAAGTCTCCTAAGGTTTGGGAGGGTTCAGCAGATGCAGATACATTTACAGAATCATAAACAAGTATAGTTTCAGCATGATTACCTGTCTTCTTTTTCTTCTTCTGAGGAGTGTCAGAAGGTCCTTCTACAGCTTTTCTCTTCACAGATTCTTGGAGAATAACATTAGGAGCAACTTGATTTCTACCTTGAAGCCAAGCTGGATCAATGGGTGATCATGTTTCTTTGCAGATTTCAAGATAGTTCAAGATGATACGAGAATGATCTCCTGAGTTGAATATAGGAAAGTCAGCAATAGGAATCCTTCTCCTCTTCACAACAGTTGACACACACGGAGTGGGTTCCACCAGCAACTTGTCAATAATTTTCCTTTTCAGCAAGTTCTTTCCAGTCATAGTCTTACCACAGATAGGTTCTAGCTCCCCCAGAAGATTTGCTTCTTTTAGGTGAGCAATCATACCATTCTCAGTCTGAATGTCTGATATTAACCTCCCCATAGGAATCCTATTCCTCTTTGATTTGGGGTTCTTCATCCTTTCAGCTTCTCTGGTCTCTTTTACATGGTTCTAGAGATGTTCAAATATCAAGTAGGGCAAATCAATTTTGATATTGGTTCCAAGGCAAAACAACAAATATTGTTGATCAGCGTTGATGTAATCAGGAGAACTGGTGTCTTTCCTGTGGTGAAGACATCCATGAATAATCCTTGCCCAAATCTTGTATTTGTCTTTCAAATCCATGACTTTGGAGGAACCTTGACCGTTTGTGAAAATCTCTGAATATACCTTAGACATCTCCATTCTTCCACTAGGCATTCCTGTAACTCCAAGTCCTTTAAATCCCAACAACTTTCTGATTTGATTTTCTGTAATGGATATTTCCTTGCCCATTACAAAGGAGAGAATAACCTTGGGGGTTGGAATAGCGTGAATCCAAAATTCCTTCACCAGATGTGGAAAGACTGGACCAATAAGACGATCAAAGAAACTTTTCCAACCTTGAAACTTCACAGCAGGGAACAAGTCAAAACCATTCTCTCTGAGATTCTCAAAGTCTACCATTAACTCACTCAAAACTTCCAAACTTTCTACCGGAATGAGAGTTGTCCTTTCAGGTACAATGTATTGCTCAGAGTGGGTAGAAGAAGAAGAAGCCATTGAAGTTCTTTAGAAATGAGAATTTGAAGAAAAGGGTTTTAAGAGAAAAAGTACATAAAATGCTTGAGTTTGAAAGAGACAGTAAAGAATGAAAAATGGGTTTTTCAAAAAGTATTTATAGATAAAGATTTCAGAAGAATTTTTTAGAAATAAAAATTATTTAAGACAAATTAAAAATAAATCAAAACGGATTTAAAAATGAATCTCATCATTACTTGCATTTAATGATTTGCTAAAAATGAGGGAAAACGTGGGATTATGGCTAATCATTAACAGTTACCTAGAACGTCATCAGTAGCTTTTGCACGCGTGACCTTTCAGAAACATGCCACGTGTTCATCTCCTGAAGGATGCATGTAACAACTGTTTATTCTAATGAATTTCTGAACTACACTTGGACATGAAGCGTTAGAACATTTCATAACTTTTCATATAGCTTCTGTTACAACTTCTCTTCTAACTTCTGAAGAGTTGTTGATCAGAGCATTCATTTCAGAATATTTTGAAGTCAATTACAGAAAATAAATATTATTTTATTCAGGACATAATTCCATACAAATATTTTTCAGAATGAAATTAAATCTATCTTCTGAAAGGGGTTTGGTAAAAATGTCAGCCCATTGATGGTCTGTTTTTACAAAAATTAAGTTTAAAATTCCCTTCTGAATATAGTCCCTTATGAAATGATATTTAATTTCTATATGTTTGGCTTTAGAATGTAATATAGGATTCTTAGAAAGACAAATAACAGAAGTATTATCACAGAAGATATGAATCTTACTTTCATAAAGGTTGAAATATTCTAGTTGACTTTTCATCCAAATCATCTGAGAGCTACATCCAGCAGCAGATATATATTCAGCTTTTTGTGGTTGATAGTGCAATTGTTGCTTGCTTCTTGCTGTACCACGAGATAAGATTGTCACCAAGAAACTGGCAGCTTCCAGAGGTGCTCTTTCTTTCAATTCTATCTCCAGCAAAGTCAACATCACAATAACCTACTAGTCTGTAATCTTGTGATCTTCTGTAACACAGACCCAAATTAGTAGTACCTTTCAGATACCTAAGAATTCTCTTAACAACTGTTAAGTGAGATTCTCTAGGATCTGATTGGAATCTAGCACACAAGCACACACTAAATAGTATATCAGGTCTAGATGCAGTCAGATAGAGAAGGGATCCAATCATTCCTCTATAGAGCTTATGATCTACTTTCATACTTACCTCATCTTTACCTAGAATGCAGGTTGGATGCATAGGAGTCTTGGCATCTTTGCTTTCTGACATTTGAAATTTCTTCAGAAGTTCTTTAACATACTTCGTCTGATGTATGGAAGTACCTTCTGGAGTCTGGTTGATTTGAATTCCCAGAAAGAATTTCAATTCTCCCATCATGCTCATTTCAAATTCGGCCTGCATGGTCTTAGCAAATTCTTTTCCAAGGGAGATATTAGAGGTTCCAAAAATTATATCATCAACATAAATTTGACAAATTAAAATATCATTTTTAAATGTTTTTCTGAAAAGAGTTGTGTCCACTTTCCCTCTGGTAAAATCTTTTTCTAATAGAAAGTTACTCAGACGATCATACCAAGCTCTGGGAGCCTGTTTTAAACCGTACAAAGAATTTTTTAATTTAAAAAGATGTTCTGGATGTTTTGAATCATTAAATCCAGGAGGTTGATGGACATATACTTCTTCTTCAATATAGCCATTTAGAAATGCACTTTCAACATCCATTTGATATAATGAAATGTTATTTTGTACAGCAAAAGAAATTAATAATCTTATAGATTCTAACCTGGCGACTGGGGCAAAGGTTTCATTATAATCAATTCCTTCTTGTTGACTATAACCTTGTGCAACCAGTTGTGCTTTGTTTTTGATTACTTCTCCTTGTTCATTCAATTTGTTTCTGAAAACCCATTTGGTTCCTATAACATTGAATCCTTTGGGTCTTGGAACTAGATTCCATACATCATTTCTGGAGAATTGATTGAGTTCTTCTTGCATTGCTAAGATCCAATCATTATCTTCCAGAGCTTCATCAATGGTAGTTGGCTCAATCAGAGAGACCAAACCAAACAAAGATTCTTCATTGATTCTGAGAGAGGATCTTGTTCTGATGGGATCTTCTTTTCTTCCAATGATTACGTCTTCTTTGTGAGCTGAAGATATTCTAGGAAACCTTTTCTGAGTGGGTTGGTCAGAGATTCTGAGATTGTTTAGAGCATCGTCAAGAGGATGATCTGCTGAGTCTTCTTTTGCTTCTGAATCTCCTTTTGCTTCTAAACTTTTAGAGTTTGAGGGATGATCTTCTGTACCTACAGAGAAATCAATTTGCTTTGGCTGTTGCTGGCCAAGCTTATCATCAAACCTGACTTTGATTGATTCTTCAACAATCAGAGTTTCTGTGTTGTATACTCTATAGCCTTTTGAGCATTCAGAGTATCCAAGCAGGAAACACTTTTGTGCTTTGGAATCAAACTTGTTCAGAGTTTCTTTGGTGTTTAGAATAAAACAAGTACATCCAAAAGGATGGAAATAAGAAATGTTAGACTTTCTGTTTTTCCACAATTCATACGGAGTCTTTTCAAGAATAGGTCTTATAGAGATTCTATTCTGAATGTAACACGCTGTGTTCACAGCTTCTGCCCAAAAATGCTTAGCCATATTTGTTTCATTGATCATGGTTCTGGCCATTTCTTGTAATGTTCTATTCTTTCTTTCTACAACACCATTTTGCCGAGGAGTTCTAGGACAAGAAAAATTATGAACAATACCATTTTCTTTAAAATATTTTTCAAAATAATGATTTCAAATTCACCACCATGATCACTTCTGATTTTTGTGATTTTAAAATCTTTTTCATTTTGCACTTGAGTACAGAAGTCAATGAATACAGAATGTGACTCATCCTTGTGTTTTAAAAACTTTACCCATGTCCATCTGCTGAAGTCATCAACGATGACCAATCCATACTTCTTGCCTCTGATGGATGCGGTTTTAACTGGCCCAAACAGATCAATATGAAGTAACTTTAATGGCTTAGAGGAAGAGACAACATTTTTAGATTTAAAGGAAGGTTTTGAAAATTTTCCCTTTTGGCATGCCTCGCACAGAGCTTCTGAGTTGTACTTCAGATTGGGAAGTCCTCTGACTAAATTTAATTTATTTAGTTGAGAGATTTTTCTAAGACTGACATGTCCCAATCTTCTGTGCCATACCCATTGCTCATTGCTAACAGACAAAAGGCATTTGACGTTTTGAGATTTAAGATCTGATAAATCAATTTTGTAAATTTTGTTCTTTCTCTTTCCAGAAAAGAGGATTGGTCCATCTTTTTGACTTACAGCTTTACAGGAGTTTTGATTGAAGATAATGTCATAGCCATTGTCACTTAATTGACTTATGGACAATAGATTATGAGCTAATCCTTCTACTAATAAAACATTTGAGATAGAAGGAAGGTTATCGTTTCCAATGGTTCCAGAGCCAATAATCTTCCCTTTCTGATTACCTCCAAACTTCACATCTCCTCCAGCTTTAAGTTCCAGGCTTTGGAACATAGACCTTTTTCCCGTCATGTGTCGTGAGCACCCAGAGTCCAGGTACCATGACTGGTGTTTCAATTGAGCTGTTAAGGACATCTGCAACAAATATTATTTTATCCTTAGGTACCCATATGTTTTTGGGTCCTTTTGGGTTAGCATAAGAGTTTCCAGAATGTGATGTATATTTTATATCATGTGAGTGTCCAAACTTGAATTGCTTATTCAGAGGTTTGTAAGTGAAGGTCATTTTAGCAACAGGTTTTGGAATGTATGTCTCCTTCCCTTTGGGAGGTTCATATCCAATTCCTCTTCTGTTTTTCCCACTAACTCCATAGATCATTGAAGCCATCTTGCTTCTGTCTATGCCTTTAGCAAGAAAAGATTGAAAGCTATAGTCATATTCTTTCAGAATATCTTTTGAACTAGACACAGACTCTGAACTAAAATTCTTTTGAACATTTTGAATTTCCTTTTTAAGTTTAAAATTGTTTTCTAAAAGTTCAGATTTTTCTGTTTCAAGTTTCCCAAGATCAGATGCAAGACTCTTCTTGAGTTTCTTGTATTTGAATTTGAGCTTACTATAGTTTTCCAGAAGTTCTGATAAACTATCAGCAAGTTCTTCTCTAGAAAATTCAGAAAATACCTCTCTTTGTTCTGACTCACAGTCCGAGTCATCTTCTGTGATAGCCATCAGAGCTAGGTTGACATTTTCATCTTCAGAACCCGATTCATCTTCAGAAGAATCTGAGTCATCCCACGTTGCCATCATTCCTTTATTCTTACCAAATCTCTTCTTTGATTTTTCTTTTTGAAGCTTTGGACAATCACTTTTGAAGTGACCAGGTTCTTTGCATTCATAACAGATAATTTCTCTTCTGTTTGACTTTTTGCATCCAGAAGATTCTGCTTTATCTTCTGACTTCTTGAAGTTTCTGAACTTCTTTTGTCTGTGCTTCCACAGATGATTGATCCTTTTGGAGAGCAAGGATAATTCGTCTTCTTCTGAAGCTGATTCTTCAGAGTTTTCTTCTTCAGCCTGAAAAGCGTTAGCATCAAATTTCTTAATTGATTTAAGAGCCAGAGACTTACCTTTCTTCTGAGGCTCATGCTCATCCAGTTCAATCTCATGACTTCTGAGAGCGCTGATGAGTTCCTCCAGAGATACATTATTCAGATCTTTTGACACTTTGAAAGCAGTGACCATTGGTGTCCATCTTCTGGGTAAGCTTCTGATGATCTTTTTCACATGATCTACTTTGGTATATCCTTTGTTCAAAACTCTCATACCAGCGATCAGAGTTTGAAACCTAGAGAACATTGCTTCTATAGACTCACTCTCTTCAACTTCGAAGGCTTCATACTTCTGAACCAAAGCCAGAGCTTTAGACTCCTTAACTTGAGTGTTTCCTTCATGAGTCATTTTGAGAGACTCAAACATATCATGCGCTGTATCTCTATTAGTGATTTTTTCATATTCAACTTTAGAGATAGCATTTAGAAAAATATTTCTAGCTCTATGATGATTTTTAAAATCAGATTTTTGTTGTCTATCCATATTTTTTCTATCCACTTTGTTTCCTTATGAATCTGTAGGATGTTTGTAACCATCCAAGACTATATCCCAAAGATCACTATCATGACCTAAAAAGAAACTTTCTAGTCTATCTTTCCAGTACTCAAAATCTTCTCCATCAAACACTGGAGGTTTGTTGTAACTATTATTGTTTTGTTCAGCGGCCATTGTGTTTTCTTCTGGATCTTTTCCTGAAACGGTTAAGTGTTGTGCTCAGAGTCAAGCTCTGATACCAATTGAAGGGGTAAGAAAACACTTAGAAGGGGGGGGGGGGGTTGAATAAGTGACTCTTTTCGTTTTCAATACAAAGCTCAAAACAATAATGGAAGAACACAGTTATTTTTATCCTGGTTCGTGTGAACTCAAACTACTCCAGTCCACTCTCCAAGGTGATTTCGCCTTTCTCAACAAGGACTTAATCCACTATAATCAACTTATTACAATTACACAATAACTGTTGTGACTAACAATGCACAAGTAAACTTACAAGTGACTAACACCACTAAGACTTAAATCTAGTCCTAGTCAGCTTGAGAAAACTGACCAACCTTGGTCTCTCAAGGAAGAAATACAGGAGTTTAATCTTTACAGATAATGAAATAGAGTTTGCTTCTAATCAAGCTATATCACAACTGTGATTTTTCACTTAGAATATAATGCACAAATTGTATGAACAAAGACTTTATGAGCTTAGAATCTTTCACGTAGTTTCTTGCTTCTAATTTGAAAATTGATTGGTTCACTTCGTTGTTCTTGTTGGCTTGCAATAAATGTCCTTCTATTTATAGTAGGAACAATAAGACCGTTGCTGCCTTCAGAAAAGATGGAGAGCATTAAATGCTTGCGTGTATCCTTGCAATATTCCATTTTCCAAGAAACTAGTTATAGGCACTTGGTTGCTTTCAGCCGTCTTTGTATTAATGAGCAAACGTCAGAATGTAATAACATGTTTCCTTTGCTTTGACAAGACAAGTTGGTTTTAACGTCGTTTTCAGAATTTGCTTCTAATGTCTTTAAGTTAGAACATGCTTCACTTATCTTCTAGGCAGTGCGTTGCTTGCTAAGAACTTGGTCAGTGCTTGCTTTCAAGTTATCTTCTGAGCAAGGAACCTGCTAAAAGTTAGAAGATATTTATAACAAATAAAGTGTATTACCAGAGTCAGCAGATGCGCTTGAAGAAAAGGTTCTTTTATCAAAGAACTTCTACATAATTTTTGCTTAGCACTTCATAATGTTTTCTGTCAGAACATTAACTGAGACATTCAAGCACATTCATCAGAGTATAAATTATCTTAAATATAATTTAGTTATCATCAAAACTCTTGAGATAAATCAGAACTAATCTTGTTCTTTCATTTGGTTCCTCGATTTGCGTTTGAAGAAGAGTCATTCTAAGAAGAAAGTTCTTGATGGTTGTCTTAATAATAAGATTGAGATTCCTTGGTGTGATATCATGACTCTTAAGGCTAACTACCCTGAGGATGCACCAGGGACACTGGAAGTTGTTTTAAGTTTTTTTTTAGTTTTACAAGACAAGTTTTTGGTGTTTCTGCTTAGTAGGTTTTGGATAACAATTATTGTATCATGCTAAGTTGTTGATTTTGTATGTTGTAGCTCGCAAGGAGGCCTTTGTTTTTTAGGGAGATCAATCCACATCCAAGGAAGCATCCCTTGTGGCAAGCAACATCAGACTTCATAGGTGGTACAAGCCAGCATTCATGGGTATAATAATTGAGTTTAATGCATATAATATAGTGCAAATCAATATTGTGTTATTGATGTCAGATAGTGAAAAACCAAAAACGCGCCATATATACACTCCAAGTGTTTGACAATATGTTCGACCCATGAGAATTTTTAGGAATTAGGTGTGTTCGAATACTAATGACTTCGTTGATTTTGGATCGTCGTATCATTTTAACCCTTCATTGTCCTCCAAATTCAGATTAATGTGAACGAAACATTTTAGCCCATTTTATAGTTTTATAATTTAAACATTTTAGCCCTATGCACTATTCTTACAACTGTTGTATTTGTATTTTGTAATTTCAGGTACCCTATGTATCATAAATTGTGTGGTTTAATTGTTCATCATTTGTGTAATTCAGGAAGCCGCATAGTTACAACAACAACCAAACAAGCATTAATTCATGCGACTGATCTTCCCTTTTGCTGAACATAAATCTAGGCCCATGATTGAAAAATCTGACAATGTTTCAACAATAACAAATAATAAATTACTTACGTTTCAAGATCTATGAAATCTCTCTTTCTTTTTTAGTGACATTGTTCAGAAAGTTTGACAAATCTAATGTGAGTTAGTTTATACATGGATTTTATTTTAGAAGCATGTTTCAAATTATTGTCTAGTTGCATGTCAGTGTTTGTGTTCAGGTATCTACTTTCTAGATTATTTGTGATGTTGGTTTTGTTGAAAGATTGTGTTATCAAATACTAACCTAATAGTAGAAAGCTTGAAGTGTGAAGTGTGTGATTTCTGTTTTGGACAAGGAGTAAGGTTTTTGATATATCAACTGGTGTGGTTAATGTTACAGCTATTGGTGTAGTTTATCAAGATAACAAGCTTGTATTTATCGTTTGGATAAGGTTTTGCTTCCTCTTGATTTCTTTGGATCTAAGGCTCCTGCTTCTACTCCAGTTGTTGCAAAAGTGATGTAAATGAATTCTGCAGCTACTACAAATACTAGAGTAAATCATGAGATAAACACAAAACAAGAATAAAATAAGAACTGAATGATTTCTTCCTAGGGTCCCCAAAGACAATAATGCCTTAAATACAAGATGGGATCCTAATGGATCAGCAAGATGAGCCTAGCCCGAAAAGTCAGAATTTTAAATAACATAATAATTACTATAACAACCGTATTTTATTTGAGCATATAATCTTTCATCCAATTGAGCTTATTTTTAATTCTTATGGGCCTGCTAATACTACTATCGGGTCCAGAAAAACCCTTATCCTCAAGGGTAGGTTTAATAACAGCATGTGTTAGGTTAAAAGATTGAGCCCACTTTGAAGGCTCGTTGTGGGGGTGAGATGTGCATGCAGAACTATTGGTAGGCTGGCAGTGTGGGACCCAGACATAACATTGGGAGGAGTATAAGCATGGGAAACAGGCTGACCATTATGATGAGAGTTACACGTGCTGTCTTTGGAACTCAACACTTTATTAAGTAAAACACGTTTGCCAACCGTAGAAGTACACGCATAATCTTGTAACTCCTTTTGTTCACCACATGCAAAACTTTGAGAAGAATCGCCATAACTTCCACCACTCTCTCTCTCGTTGGTGGTCCAGTAAACGTGTTTGAAACAACATCACGGTTCTGTGAAACAACATCGTTACCTGCTTCTGTTGTTGTAGTTGCTTAGACGTTTGAAGCTGTGTCTTCTTCTAATGAAGTAAAATCCGGATCTGGTAAGTTCTGAACTGTGGGTACCACTGTTTGATGAAGATCTGTGGAAAAAGAAATTGATTTGTCTTTGAACGCATGTATTGCATGTAGATCCGGTGGAAGAGGACAAAAAGGAGCCAGTTGATGTGTCCCGTGATACGCTTTCAACTGAGAAACATGAATGACGGAATGAATCTTTGAAAATGGTGGCAGCTCAAGGTCGTAGGCGACTAGTCCGATATGACGACGGATCCTAAAGGAGGCAAAATAGCATGGAGAAAGTTCCAATCCACCTTTTATTTGAACATATAATCTTTCATCTAATTAGACTTATTTTTAATTCTTACGAACCTGCTAACAAAAAGCACCTACAGCTGGTAAGGGAAAATCATCTTCTGCAAAAGATGAGGATGAGACAACAACACAGGATCAAAAAAGTTCTGGAGTAGTGAGTTTAATTGGAATTCAAGGAACAATAGTTCCCCTTATAAAATATATATTTAGCGATAATTATAGAACATTTATACTCAATAATTGTAGAATATTTTTAGTCTTCAATTATTTAGCAATTCTTGTGAAAGTTTGAACTATGTTTATGATGTGGTGTTACTCTCGCTTAAAATGCAGGCAGTTAAGGTTCAATCCAGTACTCAACTATTAGACAAGTCACCATAACAAAGACTGCTGCATTTTTTAAGGTTCAATCAATGGACATGGTGAATTTTTAATTCGACTAATGCCTTTTTTATGTCTATATTGGAAGCCCTTGGTGAAATAACAAGCTCACTGCTGAGGTGCTGAGGTGTGGTATAGTACATTATAATGTGATTCTAATGTCTCATATATGATCTTTAATGTGCTTTGATGTTGCCGAAATAATTTCCTTTTAATATTTAGAGAGGCTGCAAATAAAATATATTAATAAAGCCCACAAATATAACTTATAAATTATTTAGGTTGAACTAAATATTTGCATTTCATTTTGTCCTAATGTAAGATTTACTGTATTTTGAATTTTGTCTCTTTTATTATTATAACTCTATTAATCTTATAAAAAATGTTTTTTATTTTTTATTTTTCACAATTATTTTTTTACAAAATATACATTTAATAGTTTTTCTTACATATAGTTATTTTTAAAAACTTTTATAACTGTCTTTTAATATTTTTTTTCTTTCTTTTTTCTAATAATATTTTGATAATTTTTAATTTGTTTGAATTTCTATGACAAATTGATGAAAATTTCAGTGTCTACACCATTATGCGTTCGAACGCACAAATAATCAGGTTAAAATTTGTGTGAACGCACGAGTAACACATTAATATTGTGTGAACGCATAAATAATTAGACTAAAATCCGTGTAAACACACAAGTATACTTGTAACGTATCAACGACAGATAACAAGATCAAAATCTTTGTGAACGCACGCGTTATTATATTTTTTTTTATAAATTAAATTAAATATATTTAAAATAATATATGAATCTAAACACACATGTCATTTTTTAATTACTTATGTATCTAATATATATATATATATATATATATATATATATATATATATATATATATATATATATATATATATATATATATATATATATATATATATATATATATATATATATATATATATATATATATATATATATATATATATATATATATATATATATATATATATATATATATATATATATATATATATATATATATATATATATATATATAACGTCTGTCTTTAAAAAAATTGAACATTTGATAAAAAAAAATTTATGTTAAAAATATATATTTTTTAGAAATAATAAATTACTTTGGTAAAGTCTTTTTTTATTTTTATATTTTATTTAATTTATATATTTATTTTTGACTAATTTGTTTAGTTTTTATTTTTAAAACTAACTTTAATTATTTATTATTTTATTTAAAATTCAAAATTAAATGGATAACAATTCTATCGTGGAGACCAGAATTTATGCGAATGTACGGATTTTTCAGTGGTACTCATAGGAAAAATTTAAACTTTTCAAAATTTGAGATTTTATGTTTTGAAATTTGTTGCTCTTGAACAATAATTTGAATCTTCCACAATTTTTGATGTTATTGTTCAATTGATTAATAAATCTCTTAGATTTAACATTGTGAATACTTTGGTTTCTTATATTTTAAAAGTTTTATTTTAATTGTTAAATACCGAAGGAAATATGGAATATAAAATATGAAGTCCCATATAAAGCATATAGTATATACTAAGGCAAAGTAACCTATATAATTAACAGAGTCCTCATGACACCCTTGGAATTTGGGGTCCCTGCACAGGGCCGACTCTGCTAAATATATTAGTAAAACAAAGCATGCTAAATGTAGTTTATTAAAATACAAAATTAAAGAATTATAATTTAATTGTCAAGAGTAATTTGAGTTTAAATTAATTAAAAAAATATCTTTGCGTTCGTATGGATTTAGTTGTGGATTGCAGAATTGTCAAAATTTTATTATAGAAATTCAAATAAATTAGAAAATATTTAAATATTTTTGGAAAAAAAATGGACCATAAGATAATTATATAAATTTTTAAAAGCTACAATTGTTAAGAAAAATTATTAAACACATACTTTTTAAAAATCAATTGTGAAAAATATAAAAAAATTAAAATTTTAGGGTTAATAAAGTTATAATAATAAAAGTGTTTATAAAATTTAATACATTAGATAAATAAATATATAAAATTAAAATTATTTGAAAATCAATAGGAAAATAATTTTATAAAAATTTTAAAAAGAGAATGATCTAAAAAAAATTAAATTAAATATTATATTTATTAAATTATACATAAAAGTATTTTAGGTAGCATTCTTAATTATGTTCATAACTATAAATTGTCATTTTAATGTAATGTTAATATATATAAAAAACAAAATTTTAAACATGAGAAAGACATATTTGAATTTAAAAGAAAATAAAATATTTTTAGCCAACATAAAATAGAATTGTAATCTCAATTACCTATAATAAAATAGGATGATACATGATAAAATGAAGTTATACATATATTATCTAAAAAATTGTATCTTAATTAAAAATAATAAATAAAAAATTAAATACATAAATAACAAAAAATATATTAATTGTGCAAAAAATTAAATTTTATATGATTACTCGTGCGTTCGCACGGATACTTGAACCTTCCATATATTATCTTAAATAATTTTATATCTTAAATTAAAAATAAATTTAAAATTCAAATATTAAATATATAAATAATTAAAAAACAAAATATTTATATTGTGTTTGGATTAATATATTATTCTAATTTTTATTTTCTAAAATCATCTTTAACTGTACAAAATATATAAGAATTATCCTTGTGTGTACGAATTTTGATATATATATATATATATATATATATATATATATATATATATATATATATATATATATATATATATATATATATATATATATATAATATTAGTGTGTTATTTATATGTTCGCATGTATATTAATGTAATACGTATATTTTTATTTTTAAAATATAATAAAATATTAATAAAAAATAAAGAGTATTAGAAAACTGAAAACCTCGTTAGGCAATTTATTTCTAATAGTATAAAACAAAGCGTAATGTTTTTGATTTAGAGCATCAGAGCTATTTATAGATTGTAAAAGTCAAAAAATGATCAATTATATAAGATAGATTGGACATTACACTCTTCAATTTGAAATTCACATCAGAATGTAAAGGCATAATAAGCTTATGTTGGTATAACACCGTTGATAATAATAAAATATTAGTTTTCTCAGCTAATCTAATATCTGAAAGGTTAATATTCCAAATAACGTAGATTTTGATTTTCTTTACTAATTGTATTAAAAATATAAAATTTAGAATTTTTTGCCTAAATGCCACATCCTCTAAATCCTATTTTCAAAATGCTATGAACTAAAAATTTTTTTTTTACTGCAGAATACCATATTTTTGGGCTCTTCCGCCATTTCAAATGGTATACAAAATTTATTTTTTTCAACTCATTGAGTTCCTCCATTTCAAATGGCGTAAGACTCTTAAGTCTTTTTTGTCTTCGCTTTTTTATTTCCTTGTTGAATTAATATGAATGTATAGAAAATTTTGTTTATGGGAGTTTGTACTTGTAATTTGACATTATTTAGTAACTTTTTAAGTTTGCCTTACTTTAAATAAAAGATAACAACATTTAAATAAAAGATGAGAATATTTAGTAATTTTTTCATTTCTTAACAGTCTTACAACATTTGAAATGACGAAATTCAATAGATTGACAAAAAAAATAGATTCTTTACATCATTTGAAATGACGAAAAAAATTTACAATACTATATTTCTGAGCTCTTCCACCATTTCAAATGACATAAAAAGTCCATTTTTTTTCAGTTCATTGAGTTCCTCAATTTCAAATGGCCTAAAACTGTTAAGTTTTTTTTTCCTTGCTTTTTTATTTCCTTGTATGCAAAGGCTAACCAAAATTGTATGCTAGTCAGAAGAATATCAGAAGAGTGTATATTAAAATTATAAACTCGAGATCATGCAGTAGAAATCTGACGATGAGACACAAGTTAAATTGCACGTGATGGCTTAAAATTACGACGAAGACCATTTTGGGAAGACATCATTCCTTCACATGCTTGACATTAGAGATGAATATTTTTGTGATTGCATTGAAACCAACCTATACCAAGGATAAAAAGAATATCAAACTCAAAGCCTGTGATTTAAATTCCAATTTTTATCATTCATATCATCACACAACATAAGCCAAATCAAAGCAGCAATACAATTAAGTTAACAAAATCCACTAATTTCATATTCAAATTAGTTTCAATTAACTTATTTTAAGTTCAAAACAGCTTATGGTACAAATAAAATAAATTTAAATTTTTTTTCTCACTATTTTATTGTGTTATTCAACGATTATGAGCAAATACCTTCTTATCCTTGATCTCACTGGACAATATCTTTCCCAAAGAATGCATATTGTGATGCATCAAAAACAACACCTCCCGCAGTTATGTTTTTAAATTTAAATTAGTTATGTTTTTAAAAACCCTTGTCACAAAATCAAAATTCTAACCACAAAATTATCATATCAACTACAAAAACCCTAACCACAAAATCAAAACCCTAATTTTAAATCTGAAATTGAAAAAAGAGATAAGAAAAAAGACGAGGAAGAGAAAGAAAAAAGACTGATGTTTTACATACATTTATTTTTAAAATATAATAAGAATGTAAAAAAAAAAAAATTATTTTATCAAAACATTTTATTATTTATAAAAGAACTTCCATATTTTGATTTATATTATATATAGATTATAAATATAATGCTTCTATATATAAAAATATTTGAATGAACAGTATAATTTCTTGTATATAATATTATTTTTGTTTTAATATTTATTTATAAAATTATTTAGATAAAAAAATTGTTTCCATTTACAAAAAAAACATTTTTCATTAATGATATATATTAGTAAAATGATTACATTAATAATATATAATTTACTTTTTTATATATCATTTTAAAAAATATTGTATTTTAAATTAAAAATAATTTTAAAATAAAAATATTAATAATCTAAATAATTAATAAAACAACACATTTTTCTTATTTGAATTCATATATTATTTTAAATATATATTTTTTATTTTCTTTAATTATATGAAAATATAATAGTTCACGAAAAAGAAGACGATTTTGTAGGCCACCTTACAATTTCCTTTTAAATTTTAGTTAGTTAGTGACCTTATTTATTGACGTGACATAAGATCAAAATGGCATTTAAACATTAATTATATAGTAACTTATCTCTTGCCTTATGATATTTGCTTGAAATTATTTATAAAGCAAAACGGCCAAACAAAACGTTTGTACCAATAAATAAATAGATAAACTATATTATATGATGTTATTTGGAATATCCAAAAGTCACTTGAAATATTAAACACAACAATTATTTCTAAACGGCAAGTCTTTAAGCATAAGTCAAAAGTAAAAGAAAATAAGAAAATAGTATAACACATTGGAAAACAATGAAGAGTCATTATATTGCAATTAGGTGAAGAAATAGGTTAAACAAACCTGTTTTATGAATTTGTAAGGCCTAAATTATTGAAAATCAAGCGTGAGGAAGAAGTCTCATATTGATTAGAAAAGGAAATATATAATATTTTATAAGTGAGATAATCCACACGTTTATCATATTAAAATTTTGAGTGAATATGTGACGTGTCTCTTACAAAAAGTGTGTCTCAAGTAAAGAATATTCTTTTCTCATAATTCTCCCTAACAGTGGTATTAGAGTCTGGTTTCGAGTGAAGAGACCGACAAAGAGAGTATTGAAAATCAAGTATGAGAAAGAAGTCTCACATTGATTAGAAAAAAGAAGATAAAATACTTTATAAGTGAGACAACTCACACACCTATCATCTTAAAATTTTAGGTGAATATGTGGCGTGTCTCTCACAAAAAGTCTATCTCAAATAAAGAATGCTCCTTCGAAATTTTCCCCAACATAAATTTGGTCTAATTGAAAATTTGAAGTGTGCTAAATAATACAAAATTAAAGAATTATAATTTAATCGCCAAGAGTAATTTGAGTTTAAATTAATAATATTTGGCTTTGCTTTTCATTTGACACATTGTTCAATATATTAGGGATAATTTATTTCTCTTATTCATATTTTTACTCGTAATTTTAAAACGCCTTTAGGTTGTAAAATAAGTATCCAAATCCGATAGTTTTGATTGGATGTAAACCCGAATTCAAAAGAGTTCGTCATGATTTTAGACATATTCAACAAGACATGGATGAACTAAGCCAGCTGGCAGACCAAGTAGATCAACCCAACTCATAACTAAAATGGGGGTTATTCAAATTTTGGAACTAGGGATAATGTGTTTAGCGCATTAGAGACATTATGGTTGAGAATATGGAATTTAAGTTTAATTGTCGAACACCAATAAGATTCATTAAAAGGAGACAATATTTTTAAATGGTCTTTATAGGTCTTAAATATAGAGAAGACCAAAACCACTATATAAAATATACAATCATAGAGGAAGGTACAAAGACTTTTCCATGCGACTAACATACTTGTGACTTTAACTAGCTCAACTTTAATAGAATTATCAATTTCTGTATCTAGCGTGTACATTTGACGTCTATCGTGTGACTCTATAAAACTAGCTCGAGCCACATAACTATTGTGAGTGAAATTTCACCATTAGATGTTTTGTATGATGTCAAAATTAAGAAAATTTAGTATTTTTGTATATTAGACGGTATTTGTGTTTCGTTTGGTGCACTCTTGTATTAGAGGTCTTAGGAAGCATTAAAAACAAGTTTAAAATTGATCCAAATCATGAAAATTATTTTCTGCACAAAACACACTTGTATAGGTCGGCACATCCACTTTTCAGGCCAACACATAAGTTTTTCATGCTAGCACATAAATCTTTCGTGCCGACTCATGCATCTCATAGGCCGACAAATAGCATAAATTTTTATTTTATGTGTCGGCACATACAATTTTCAAGCCAACACATTTAGTGCAGTATTAAAGCCAGTAGCTACTGTCTTACATAGACCGACACATGTGCCTTTTCAGGACGATATGTATAGTTGATTTTTGACTTATGTACCGGCACATACTGTTTGATTGGGTCAATTTTTCAATTCTTTTTAATTCGGAAAATTACCTCTTTGCATACAAACTTCCACAATTATAAATATATCATTCATGCATCATTCCAACTTGATGAAACTATAAACACTTACCACCATTCCTCTTCACCTTCAACCTCCAACTTATGCATACACACTGATAGATCACACATAATCATCTTTTGTCGAGGTGTCATCTAGGCGAGGTTTGATAACGTCCAATTATGTTTTTGTGTAACCGAGAATATTGGGTTGAGAATTATGGGGGATTTCATCAGGAAAAACCTAGGGTTTATCCTCAAGGATCTTTGGTAGATTTGGGGGTTTTATTAAAGACTTTCAAAAGAGGATTGTGGCTGTTGTACCCCAAAATTTTCCCTCTCATTTCATCAACATTTTCTCAATCACAAGACCCTTGGAACTCAAGATCAAACTAGGGTTTGCCTTGCTCAAGACACCTCCTTGCACTGTTGACCCAAATTAGGGTTTGAGTTTACACAGGGATGTTTTGACCTACAATGCCCAAGATGACTTTCATGCTTCATGTTGGACTCACAAGTTTGGCCATACCAAGTTTCAAGCCTTGATTCAAATTTTTGCCCAGTCAATTTGACAGTTGACCTAGAAATCAACTGTATTGGGGAAAAAGTCAACTATGGCCAATTGACAGCCAAACCTCATGAAATTTGACCCACATCAACATTATGAACTCATATGAACCATTTGATCAAGTTTGGATCACAATTCCACAAGAAATTTGACCAGATCACCAAAAGGGCAAAATGGTCATTTTAGGGTTTTGACTGTACAAAGGCAATTTTCGACTGTTTGACCTAGCCAATGGCAAGTCGAGCTCACACCTGAACTCAAAGACTCAATGAAATTGTCTTGACCCATTCAACAAGTTCAAAAGATCTCAAGTGCATAGGATTGACAGATGAATTTTTCAGTCAACTGATCAAAATTTGACTGTACACTGAAAAGTCAAACTTTGACTTTTTGGTCAAAATCAAGTGCCAAGAGTTATTTTTCATCAAGACATGACAAATTATGAAACTTGTTCATAAAGAAACCCAAAAATGCAAATTAGGGTTTAAAATGAAAAATTTTCATAACTTAGAAATTTTCTAAGTTATGAAATTTTCTTATTTTTTTCCTAACTTTGTCCCATTTTTTAACTAAGATGCAAATGGATTCAAACAAAACTTGCAACATGAAAGTTTTATTCCATCACAAATTCTACAACTTTGATTCACAAAGTTTTCTCAAAAGAAGCTTGTATCTCAAGTTATGATTTTTGAAACAAGGGTACCTGAAACTTTTAACTTAGAGAAAATTTGCCCTAATCTAGGCAGGATTTTGACCCACCTTCTTGGACACTTTTCACATAGTTCCACTTGTAATTTCAAGTTGCATTGAAAAGATGGATTATAGTACATGTTCCAAGCTTTCCAAATTGTCCAAGAACTCCTCAAACACCCTTGTGGTTAGAGAGAATCGAATGCTTGAAGTTGGCAAAAACTCACTTTTGTCCATGACCAATACATGTTCATACAAACTTGCATTTTCAAATAAGCATGTTTGGTGCTAGCTTGCAGGCCTCAAAACCAACTTGCACTTCATAATTTAATGCATAACCATTGAATTAAGGTGTTATCTTGGCCATTTGGACATTACATACAAGATTAACCCTTATTTGGAAAAAGGTAAAATGCCATTTTTGTAAAAGTGCACTTTATGTCAAACCAAAATCCTTGAAGTATGGGGCCATATCTCTGAAGCAAGATTGAAGCTATCAATTCCAAGAACCAAGAGCAAAAGATGCAGCATGATAGGAGGGCCTGTACCAAACTATAACATCACTTCCATTCTCTTGCTTCAAGTAGAAGAAAAGTTGCAAAACATAGGCCATCTCTGATATCTGTTAACACAAGCTTAGACAAACATTGTAGACAAGTTCCATACCTCCCAACAAGCCTGAAACACGACCCTTTCATCATTCAAACCTCCTCATACTCAGAATCACTGTTTTTCTACAAAACAAGGCAAGTTCTGCATTTTGCAAGCCATAACCAAATTCCATCGTGCGTTTTGTCCAAAGATAGTTCAAACACCTTCCAATCAACTCACCTGAACTATCCCAGACCCCCATTGCAAGCTGTAACACCTCTAACACACTTTGCCATTTTCATTTTAAAGCTTTGCAGGTTGAGCTCTACAACACGATTCAAGTTATTTCAAAACAAGCCAAGCATTGGAAAAGCTTCCTTGGACCTCAGGCAAGCTCAAAAGAAGCTCAAACACCATTGAAGGTTGCTGCATTGTCCAGCTCGAAGTCAACTGAAACAGGTATTTCATGGACTTCTATCTCCCTATTTAGGAATGGTTAGGCTTATGTTTGTGAATGAAATATGTTGTACTCATAGTTGTACTCATAGCCCTGAAGCCATACATATGCTTATTTTTCATTTACATTAATCGTGCTAAGAGAATTTCACTCATGAACTTTCTGAAAAAACTAGGTTAGAAATTAGGGCCAGAGAAATTCTCTCTGGTCTTTAAGATTTAATCCAAGTTTTTTATATGGTTAGATTCATTGTTTAATTCTCTACAATGTTCATGTTATGAGTTTTGTCAAAAGATCAAAGAATCAGGAGTTACAGTTTGGTACACAGCGCGCGCAGGTTTTGTTCCAAGGAAGAAGAAGAAGTGATTCTGGGCTGGGCCTGGGTCCTTTTGCTTTTGACACCCCTTTATTCAGTTTACACCCCCCTGGCCCATTTGTTTGAATATTTGTTATTTTAATGTTTTTATTTTTTATTCTGACTTTATTATTTTTTGTCAAAATATAAAAAATGCCAAAAGTTTATTTTCTATATTTTTCATATTTATTTGATATTTTATTTTTATCTTACTAATATAAATGTGTAAATAAGCTATTTCTTTTTTTTAATAAAACTCAAAAATAATTTAAAAAATACACTTATTTTCATTTATTATTTCTATTTATATTTGAGAACATTTCCTTGAAATTACCCATTTTTTGTAAATAATTAATTTTTATTTTATATATATTTAAAATATTTAATATATATATATATATATATATATATATATATATATATATATATATATATATATATATATATATATATATATATATATATATATATATATATATATATATATATATATATATATATATATATATATATATATATATATATATATATATATATATATATATATATATATATATATATATATATATATATATATATATATATATATATATATATATATATATATATATATATATATATATATATATATATATATATATATATATATATATATATATATATATATATATATATATATATATATATATATATATATATATATATATATATATATATATATATATATATATATATATATATATATATATATATATACTTTATTTTATTAAATAATTAGGTCAAAAATATAAAAATATTACATTTTTACTTTTATTAATAGTTTACACTAAAAATATCTTTTTTCATAATATACTTTCATTTTATGCAAAAATTAATATATTATTGTATATAATTAATAAATAATACCATTTATTAAGAATTAGGGTTTTTTGCCCTAAATAGAAAAATAATTAAAATTGATCCCTTTTTATTTTATTTACATTTCACATTGAAAAAAATACTTTTTACATACATAAAAATCATTTTGTGCATAATACATTTTATTTGACATTTATTTATTGTATTATATTCAACTGTTGAACATTTAAATATTGCCTATACATTCGATATGATTGTAATAACTTAGAATTTATTTTCTTGTCAAATACTCCCAATTCAAATTTGTACCCCCCCTCCTTATATCATGTTGTAATAGTGTAGCATTTAAATTCTCGAACATTTAAAAATTTCCAAATTATGCCATGCTTAGACTTAGGGTTTGTATGCAAAATAAAATCAACAACTAGTTTGACCTAATCCAAGATAAACATGCATGAAAAACAAACACAATGCACACTTGCATCCCTAGGGTTTCATCCACTTGTTGCCTTCAAAAATGGGCCATGGTTGCATGTCAAGTACTTTGGCAAAACAAAAACAAAACAAAAGATCATAGTCCCTCGATGACGCTATCTGAGTTGCCTAAACAAAATAATCAAGTCCCTCAAGAAAAATTGCCAAAAATACTTGACACAATTTCTATCATGGTCTACACGATGACCCGCGCCTGTCCCGTAAAACATCCTAACACAAGGTTGTTCACCAAATACAATGGTGAAGCAACGCTGTTAAAAGGGTTAAAAACATAAGAAAGATCTTTGAGTAAAATAGGGTAGATAGCTCTTAGTTACTTGATCAAACTTGCAAAAAACATCCTTGCTATGTTTCAAAACATACTTCACAACATAATTTCAAAACCCTACTTCCGAACATTGAAAACTTTTCAAAAGACAAAAACACCTTTGTATACATTCAAACAAGAATCATTACAAAGGTTGCCACAACGATGGCTTCTTTCCAAAACATCTTTCAAAATCACGCACAAAGCACCATTTCAAACAATTGAAAAGCACCATTTCAAACAATAGAAATGCAAAGCAAGTGATCTAAGCAAGTAACTAAGAGCCCATGGATAACCATGGATAGAAAGGGTGCTAATACCTTCCCTTTCTATAACCTACTCCCCGAACCCAAGAAAACATCTCAAAGGTCTTTCCTGTGCTTTTTGACCTTTCCTTAGGATAAAATAAAAAGTCGGTGGCGACTCTTGCTAAACTGAAACATTTACGAACACAAACACAAAATCCCAAGTCAGTTCTCCCACCGTATCACAGTGGCTAAATGAAAAGCCTTCAGAGTTTGGTACCCAAGGAATTAGCGTGATAACGACACATCAAATTGAAAGGTCTTGTATGCAATATGTGCAATTGATCATGTGAGAAAGAAATTTGGAGTTTGGCATCCTAAAAAGTAGCAAGATTCAATAAATCAATTGGTAGCTATTGTGTCTTGGTCTTGTTGAAGATCAAAATAAGAGATGGGGTTGAATCAACATCAAACAGTGAGGATTGTAGGGTTTCTCTTGAACACTTCTCTTGTATTCATACTTTTGCAAAGTAAGAAATTTATCTCAATTCCAAAATGGAAGTGGGGAGAGACGTAGCCATAGAGAGGATGATTGATTAACTTCCTAAACAAATCCTCGTCTCTCTCTCCCTCCCCCCCTCTCTCTCTCTATCTCTTGCTCTCATTACTTTTTATATGTAATTTGTTGAATGTGTCATTTGTTCAATCGATTCATATAGAATTTTTCTTTGATTTTTAAAGTTTAAATTTCTTTGTTGATTAGATTATAAGCACTTTGAGTGTAATTTCTTTTTATATCAACAAAGCTCAAAGAAAATTCTAAAAGATTGATTACGCGCGACGTGTTTGATAAATTGTCAAGTTATGTTTTTAAAATGATTTCATTAGAAATAGGGAACCGTTGTGTTTGATATTAAATTATTAATTGAGATATTATTATGTTGATTTATTTTATCATTATCTTAATTCCATACGACTTGTGCATATTCGGTTTTCTAATAACAAGGTTTGTTTAGACTACTATTTTGATCTAGACGAAAAATATTTTGCTCAACATTGTTTTCCAAATAAGTTTTTAAATAACTATTTTGAAAGGTAATTTTTAAATAGAGATCTATTCACCCCTTCTAGATAAGTCTTCGTAGTCTAACAAGTGGTATAAGAGCTCCAGTTGATTCCGTGCTTCAAAACTCTTATTAGAAAATGACATACGAACCTAAAGGGGAGGTACAAAACAATCCTATTACTTTCAGGACAAAACTATAGTTATTGGAAAGCTTGTATGTGCATTCATTTTAACTCATATGATAAAAGTGTGTGGATGCTATTTTAAATGGTCCAACACCGGTAACACTTGTTGTTTATGGTGGTGTCACACCTAAACCAGAAGCACTATGGAATAATGATGATAAGAAAAATACATTAAATCTCATTAATCATATGAATGCACTTGGTAAGCCTATTTCTAATGCCATTGTCACTAACAAAGTTTTGAGATATGTTAGTACCATGGTTTTGGGATTGACAACTTTTGCTAAAACCTGGTTCTGACCGGATATTGAACAAGATGTTATAACATCTTGTTCTGATATGTGCAGCAGGCAGGCACTTCTATTTTTAAATCTTGACAGATTTGATTTGATTTTGTTATATTTCCTTTGGATATATTTTAGATATTTTTGCAGGTCAAGAAGATTTGTTTTGGAACAAGATTATATCTCCAGCTCTATAAAAGATACTAAAATGGGCTTGAGACAATTTAGTAAACTTTGTATCGTCTGTTCTAAGATTTAAGGAGATTGGTTTCACAATAGGTGCATCACTCAGTTTGTGGATCAAGAAACTTCTGGAACAAGAATATCAAAGTCCATGGACTACAAAAGTGTATTTAAAGATGAATCCTAACCTAATGTAATTTAAGTTTTTCATCAATTAGAAAATTATGAGAAGCATAAGTATTAGGTTTTGAGAGTCTCTTGTGTATTTTGTATGTCACCCATGTATCTTTTGATATTACGTGGTCGACTGATTGTTGCTTGACTGTTATTCAAGTTATTGTTCTCACTCGAAGCTTTTAAGCAAGACTTTGAGTTTTGTATTTGAAGTGTAATCTTCTAAATTAGACTGTATTTGTTGTAGTCACTGAGATTGAGACTGTTAGATATCACTGAGGTGATTTAGGAAGTGAGATGGCGATTTCTCATATCTAGGAGGTGCCTAGGTAGAAGTTGTATTTGGTAGGAATTAGGAAAGAAGTTGTAAACTGAGATTGTTTAGCTTTGAACTAATATTACTGATAATGGACTTCCTTCTTGGCTTGGTATCCCCCAGATGTATGTGATGTTGCACCGAACTAGGTTAACAACTCTATCTATTATTTTTCATTTTGCAGTTTTATTTTTGTATCATTTATAGCTTAATTGATCTGGTTTGCTATCAGATGTTGTAACATTTGTCTTAACATCATTCTGATGCTGGGATATATGTGTGTTGCCAGTACCAGGATTTTAATTGGTATCAGAGCAGGTGCCCCAGTTTATTGGGTGAGCTTTATGGAGTATGTTTCTGGTACTGCTATTCTTTATGAAGATTGGAATGACAGAATTCTTGGACAACAAATTTTGAAGAATAATCAGGAAAGAAGAATCCTGATTTTGAAGAGATTAAAGGAAGAGTATGAGTTGGTTCTATGTAACCTTTAAGTTGTCAATACCATGATCTATGGAATTGATATGGTTCTTTTTCAGACTCATTATCACTTTTTGTGGCCAAAGATACTTGGGAAATTCTCAAGTCCACTCATAAAGGCACATCTTAGTGTTTTGGGTATAAAGTGATCAGAAAAAATGATCAAGAAGAAGATTCTCAGGCCTCCATTCAAGAGATTTGACATGGAAGTTACAACTATTGAAAAACAAAAGCATGGCTTTTGTTTACAACTCAGTAGAAGCTTGAGCCCTGGTCTTTAATGAAGGGTTTCTTATTGTGTTCCTTGGTGATCCAATCAGGAGTTGAGGAGATTAGACAAAATGTATAGAACAAATGTCAAAGACATCTGTACTGACTTTAGCATGTCTGTGATGCTAAAGAGAATGTTGGAATTGGAGTAAAAATAAATCAATGTCAAACCATTCATATGAGTGTGGAGACCTTGGATCTTTGTGAAGCAGAATGCACTGCTTATCTCAAGGACAACTGTGCAAGATTTCTTTGTCCTGGATTAATTAGGAAAGTGATCCTAATTATTATTTCCAAGGATGTTGCTGGTTTGACTGAAAGATGGACTTCTTTTGAAGATTTCTGAACTGAATATTTATCTCATAATTAGATGGAAGTTTTTATTCTATGATATATATCTAAAATGAAGGGAGTTTTCAACTGTGAAGAAATAGGAGGTGATTTATTATCTACTATCTATGTTTTTGCAAGGTGAAGTGACTCTATTTAATCCTAAAGCTTGATGTTTTGATCGAGTTTGTAAGGATAATCCAGATCAGTTGGAGAAGTTTCTTCTAGAGAAAAATATTATTGGAAGGATTTGGGTTTTCAAGCTATGTTTGGCAAAGGGAAAACTCAAAGTGACAAAAGCCAAATTTTATCAAAAGGAAAGCTGAGTCAAGGATGTCATAACATTGTGATGGACATCTTCTTACTCATGCTAAAGGCATATACTTGCACTGAAGACATATCTTTTGTGAAAAGTTGATCTTAACAATTTTGGTTACTTTATCAAAGGTCAAGTTCAGTTTTGTTTAACCAAGCAGTGGTTAATACCCAAAGAAGGTGATTGTTTCCTTATCTCATATACCTTTCTTACATCTCCAACTAAGGGGATTGGTATTTTGAAATTAACTGTTCCAGACACTTAACTGCAGTAAAAGTGTTCCTGGTGGTTTGTTTAAGTCTCATTCTAATCAAATGTTACCTTGTTGATGATGCTAAAAAGGAGGGTTAAGGACATTGGATAACTAAAGAACTCAGGATGGATTCTCTAAGTTTTTGTAATTTGTTTTCTTCTTACTCAAGGACTGGTGACTATTGTAATAAACACAAGTTAATTATATGATCAAGGTCTGAAGGTATATGTCATCAAGGAAGAATTGTTTATCACTAATGAGGTGTATGAAGTTCCTATGAGGATTTAAGAACAATTTCTATTTGTGAATTTTACAAGTATTTAGTTGTTTATCCTTTTACTTGGTGTTCAATAAAGAAGAAGTCAAGATGTCACAACAAAAGGTGCAACATCAAACAATTGCAAAAGCTTTATAACATGTTTTATGGTTCTAGTAGGTTTAATTCAAGGTGAAGGTCCCGGTGGATAGAAAGATATATATGATTTTTTTTTGTAAATATATTGTGTGTAAATTCTCCAAAGGGTCTTATCTACTCCTTTAATGAGAACAAGGTATGTTTCTGAGTTAATATATTGAGAGAGGTACTTTTGGTGATGTTTTCAGAACCAGAATAAGTGATGTGTTCACTGAAAGGAACTGATGTTCAACCAGATGTTAGAACATCATTTCAGCAGTTTGATACTCTAGATATTGAAGAAGATTTCAAAAGGCTAGTTTACACTAAATAATAAATTTCTCAAGAAAACAAATTGTTTAAGAGGGAGTTCATTATTTGGAGGTTATTTTAGTCTATGATCATTAGTTCTTTCATAAATGAAATAAATAATGATGGTGAGGTTTAGAGTAAAAAGCTTGGGCAAGTCTGAAGATGATTATATCATTGGAGGATATTCTGATCTCTAAGATTAGAATTAATTAAGTCCTAACATGTCTTGAAGATTAGGTACATTGCTAGAGAAAGATGTTATCTGTATTGGGTTGGTTACTAAAAGGGTACAATGTCTAACTGAATGTCATGACATTGTAGTGTAACATTCTACTATAATCAAGGTACAAGGACTTTATCATAACTTTAGTTTGGCTAAAGAGCTTTGGGAAGGACTTTATCATAACTTTAGGTGCAAGTTATTTTTAGTATACAAGGGCTATTTTGAAGGACTTTATCATAACTTTAGGTGCAAGTTATTTTTAGTATACAAGGGCTATTTTTGGAATTGCACTGTGGGATAATTTTTGGTAGTAACTGTTTGGTCAGTGTTTCCAACTATTTTCCTCCTTGTGTTGTGTGAAATTTCAGAAGAAGCATTTTCAATGGAATGGAAAATGTCATTTCAAATGTTGTAACATTGTCAGCAGTCAAAGTTTTAAAAAGAGAAAAGTTTGAACAAGGGTGTGTCTCTCTCTTATTGAGTGGTACACTGTTACTAAAGAAGATTTTATCTCCTTCCAATAACACTTTCATTGACTGATTTATCGTTACAAGAAAGTTTTTTGGTACAACCAAAGTAACTCACCTTGTATTTATATACTTTTCTTCCTCGCCTTTCTCATATATTGTGTTTCAACATGAGTAAGTCTCCCAAAAATACTAGTGCTAAGAAGGTTCATTTACTAGAATTCAAAAAGGATAAGGGCAGTGATCCAAAGAAGGTTGGGTTCAACATTGCAACAAATGTTGGAACATCAACTGGAGCATTCTTGATAGGGAAAACATCTGTGACAAAGATAAAATCCCTAAAGTAGAATCTAGTTCATCAGCAAGATTCAGATTCAGATGCTAATTGTGATCGGTGGAAATAGAACTGACTGTTTTTAAAATGCTGGTTCGCGAAATGTCGCGGTAAGCAAGAGTCGTCACCGTCTTTTATTTTCTCCAACATGGAAAGGACAAAAGCACAGCAAAATTCCTTTTCGAGATGTTTCTCGGTTCGGGAGGTAGATTATAGAAAGGGAAGGTGTTAGCACCCTTTCTATCTGTGGTTATCCACGGGCTCTTAGGTACTTGCTCACTATGTTTTCAAAAATGTTTGCTTTTCTTGTGTTTGTGGGTTTTGAAAAAAGTTTCGTTTTGAAAACTTCTAGGTAACTCTTGTATCGGTCCTGAAGAGTGTATGAAGTATTTGTTTGAAAACTTTTTGAAAGTGTAGGTGCGAAAAGTTGTTTTTGTTTTTGAAAGAGCAAGTACCCAGAAGAAATCTACCTACTCTAAGGAATTAAGCTGTGTAAATGTCCTTTAGACATTACTATCCCACTATTGAAAAATAGGTAGCACCGTCATTGGAGTTATTCGGGTCAATTCGATTATAGGGACATGTGTGGTCACAAAAGCAATAGTAGGACGCCTTAGCGGTAACCCTAATGTCCTAGATCCTTTTTTATCCGAGGCAACCGTTTCGAGGCAACTTGGATCTTTAGACAGGAGGGCGACCTCTAAAACACCCTATACTCAATGACCACGTCGAGGCAACCAAATGAGGCGTACCCTAAGAGTGGCATGTGCGAGTGTATCAGGATTCAGTTCATATTATCTTTGCACATGTATTTGTGAGCTACGGGTTGATTTTATTTGTCAGGCAAGTCTTGTCATGCATATTTAACAGTTAATAATTGTGCGGGAAATAAATTGCGGAAGGTAAATCTACGCTATTACAAGGCGTCGGGTATTTACATCGCCAAAAACATAACCCTTGAAAAGATAAATTGCGAGAAAATAAAGGAAAGCGATAAAAATCCTAATTATCTATTACATCCTCGGAACAAATACATAAATATAATCAAAAATAAATATGCGCGCAAAGAGATTAAATCGGGACGTCCTTAGGGTTTTGACCCTTTTTGAGAAAAGAATGGAATTTTGGTCCTTTTTGCAATTAATTAATATCAAACCTAATTTACTAATTAATTAAATAAAAGAAATATTTTTTTAAGCTTTTTATGTTTTTTAATGTCTTAATGAAAATAAAAATAAAAGAAATTAAAAGTTGTCAAAAGAAAAACCCTAATTCTTTGTTGATTTTATTTATTGTGAAAAAGATTAAAGTTAACCTAATTTAAAAGACTAGATCAATTTTGTTAGTATTTATTTACAAAATAATAATTAATAGTGAAATTATTAAATAATAATAATAATAAAAATATTTATATTTTTTAATTGTCTGAATTTATTATGAAAATAATAGTTAAGTTAATTAAATAATATTAATAATAAAATAATTAAAGACAAAAATATAAAAGAGAAAAAATAAGAAAACAAAACCCAGGGGGGTGTTGGGCCCAGATGGAGGTTAGAAAGAAGATTTCAAGCCCATTAAGCTATTCAGTCCATTGACTTTTTTGATTGTCCAGCGCATGCTTTGACTGGGAGTATGGTGTTCTTCATCTCCTGGCCATTGGATCTAAGCTTGTGGCCACATGGCATGTGGGATGTGAGAGTGTATGGTGGAATTCATTTGGAAATCTGCACATAACCATATTATGAAAAATATTATAGAGTTTTGGGTGGACCTGGGAATCGAACCCAGGTCCCAATGATCAACGTCCAGCGCATCTACCACCAGGCCATTTGCTTGCTTTGATATTATAATGAACAATGAAATTAATATATAAAAACAACAATTATGCTGGAAAGTAAATAAAACGCGCTATTTTTTGAATTGGCTAATCATGTGATAACACGTATTCGTCTTCTTCCTTATGCCTGCAAAAAACAAATTAGATAGCGGGGGTTTTTAACCCCCACAACCTGCAACCACAAATAATAGCGATTAGGCCTGTGTGCTATATAAATATTTCGCGATAGTCCAGTTACATTCGTCTGAATCTCCTGAATTCAACCATGGGTCTTAAAGGCTCCAATTTTTCCTGGATAATGAAGCCAAAATCAAAGCTTAGGAACCCTAGAATTTGTCAATGGTATCTTTTGATTTAGGGCTCTATAATTCAATTAACCCGTACCATTAGCTTTATATGAATTCAAGCAACACAAAACAATGATTAAAACATATTAATTATGCATGAAATATGAGTTTCGATTCTGAAAAAAGTATGCAAACCGTGCGACTGTTCTTGGGTATTTCTGTAGCTTTAGCGTGTGATTTTGATTGCAAAAGGTCCCTGAGAGTTCCTGCAAGGTATTAGAAACCACAAAATGCTTTGAATCGTGCTGGAACCTGGAAAATAATTTTCAAGTTTCTTGGAATTTTCTTGAAAGTGGTTATGGCTTTTCTGCAGAGTTTTCACGTTTAATGCATTAGGGTTTACTTGTGTACTTATAGAGGAAGAGAATTAGGTTAAATCCTTGGGCAAAGATCCATGAAATAATGGTTTGAATATTTGATTTGCAATCACATCTTTTTGAATCTTTTTGATTGGAAAAACTTGCCAAACTTGGAGATTCTTGTCCCTTTGATTTGCACACGAATTGCCAGCATATCTTGAGCTTGTTTGCTTCACAAAAAGATTGAAAAAAACAAATCTTTGAATTTCCTACAATTTAAATTAATTAAATGAATTAAAATCAATTAATAATCCAAATAATTAATAAAAAATAAGAAATAAATCAACTTAAGCTTAATGGGTCGTGCATAGGCCATGGATAAAGTTTCAAGATGGAATTTGAGGCCCATTAGCAAAAACAAAGTGTTTTGAGCAAAGTTGACTTTTGCAAATTCACAAAAATTTCCCAACTTCTCCAATGCATATCTTGCTCAATTTTGATCATATGAACATGTTCTTGGACATTTTGGAAAGGTCTTGAAGTCCTCTAACCAATGCCTTTGGTCCCATGTCATTTATATTTACCAATCTCAAGTTATGGTCTTTGACTTAAAGTGCCTTTTTGTTGACTTTTGAAATTGACCTATAATGTAGAAATTGATAACTTTTTGTGAGAGCATTTCTTGGACTTGCAATGTGAAGATGAGTTGTAGGAAATGTCATCCCCTTAAAAATGAGCATTGGATGGGATTTTTATGATGAACCATGAAAAAGTTATGCCCTGGTCAAGGTACAGTTGAGTTTTCTACTGTCCAAAAATAGTAACTTTTTGCATCTTGATGATTTTTGAGCCATGCTTGTGGAATCATGATCAAGACTTGATCAAATGATGATTGTGGACTCAAAATAATATGTTGACCAAAAATTCTGACTTTTGACTGCAAAATGACCATTTTACCCCTACAGTTGATTGTGAACCAAATAGGGCTTTTGACTGTGCAAATTGACATTGTGAGCCTTGAGACTTGGCATGTAGATGCTTGACAATGTATATAGGCCTATGGGACTTGATTGAGCCATTGAAAACCTTAAATTCCTTGAAAGAAACAAAACCCTAATTTTGCCTGGCTTAGGAGATGGTTTGACTGTGCAATCCTTGAACAAATCTTGAACCATTTGAAGATGATTCTTGATAAATATTGAAGAATATGGGAGAGAAAATTTTGGGGTACAACACTAATAAAGAATGGATTAATTTTATTGACTCAGGAGGGAGAATTGGATAGCTGATAACCGCTGTCTTGTATGTGTACATATTTGAGTTTGGTTTTCATGTTTTTTTGAAGAGTCTTCTTGATTCTTCTCTTTTGATTTTCATTGAGTCAGTCATGCTTGGGGGAGTTGTTTTCTCTTAAGTCAGTTTGGTGCTTCTTGTTCTGCATCAAGTTATTGAGTTTCTTTTGAGTCTTTTTGTTTGTCTTGAATCAATTCTTTCCTGTATTGATTCTCCGTGTCAGTTTATTTTCACTCTGTTTTTGTAATTTTTTGGCTAAAAAAATGGGAGAAAAGTATTAGTGTGAATCATATGTCTAGGTCTTAGTCAAGTGTTGTTACTTGTTGTATGCAACACTTTATGGGGAGCATGACTGCCCATCATGTGAGTCTTGAGTTTATTCTTGGCGTTGTTTTGTAAGGATGTTTCATAGGATATTCTAACATCATGTATGAGTCTGAATCTTCTTTGTTCTAAATTCTTATGTTGTGTCTTGTGGTCTGAGTTATCTGGAGTTTAGGTCTGGTCCCGTCAGTCTTCATCTGATAAATTCAGGGTTGTAAGTTGGGACTGTGTTCGAGGGGGAGTAACATCTATCTTCTTCCTTATGTACAAAGTTTACATGTTTAGCATATAGCTTATGTTGGCGTTATATGGTTGTAATACCCCAAATTTATCTTACCCCGTTGTTTTTATCTAGCTTACGCATCTTGCACTCTTCATTTCATCTGCATACACTACATTAGGTCATTCGACACACCATTCATTCATTGATCAATAAAATGTGGCATGTGATTAAGGATTTCGAAGAATTAGGGTTTCTTTAAGGCTTTGAGGCTCTTATCTTCATCCAAAAGATTCAAGTTGTTCCTTCAACAAGTAGGGAAAGATGTTAGGGTTTTTACTTGATACGGGAAGGATGATAGGGTTTTAACTTGTTATATTTTATCAAGAGTTCAATTGTAAGCTAAGGTTTTGGTTTCCTCCATCACCTCAAACTACCTTGATTATCAAATTTTATCAAAAGCAAGCGAACTAAGGTTTGTTACTCATCATATTTGAGCTTGTTAATGATCAATAACTGAGGTTCATTGTGTTTCATGTCAAGGTATCCTACTATGCTCCAAGTCCTACCTTTATCAAAAGATTCAAGGCATTGGCTATCTTGTTATTCATCAAGTCGAGATATAGTGGAATTGGATTCCGAAATGCAAGTCGTGGTGCAAGAGATGAGTTTACAGATTCATTGTAATAAAAGCATCATTATTGTCTCGCATACTTGTTGCTTGTCATGAAAGTTTTCTTAGGATTGGAAAATTGGATGGAATATAGGGCCTCATTGAGAATGGAAGATTAATGTGATATATTCATTCAAGTTTGAGATGTGGATCATAATCAGGGCATCATTCTCTCAAATTGTTGGTTGCTTGACAGGCGAGCTAATTTGGATTAGGGTTGAAGTGAATTTAAATGATTCAATGAATTCGAATTTGGTTCAATTCATCAAACTTTTGGGAACTCGCAAGGTTGGAAAGGGAATGCATTTGGGCTTCTTGAGATTTAAGGAATAAAGTACAAGCTCAAGGCGTTCATTCATCATAATCATCTTCATCTTATTCATCATGTTCAACACTTAACCATTTCATTATAAAGGCTATTCAATTTCATTCAAGTCCACGTTCACTAAAAATTCATTCAAGTGTCCAAGGCATTACAAAGGTCAAGAAAGCTCATTCAAGTTTAGATCACAAGGCCAAATTTCAAATACATATAGCATCTAAATTCCATCCAATTACATTCACAATTACATAATTTTTTTGGTTCTAAGCCTAATCCTAAATATGTTCTTCAAGTCTCCAAGTAGCTTTATTTCATCTTCATTTTGCTCCCTTCAAAAGTCTACCCTGCACACAAAACCATTCAAGACATCCCTGTAAAAAAATCCAAATTGATTCAAAACCGGCACTGCGTTTAATTCAAGGAAGGAAATCAAGGGAAATACAAGATAGTAAAACCAGCCAAAAACAATTCATAAATAAAATCATCCCTCCATAACCGCCAAACAGAATCCAAACAGAATTCCAAAAAAAACTTCTTCTAACCTTTTTTTTAGCTGTCAAAATAGAATGATGAGCTATCCTAATGAACTAAACCAGTTAATCAACCCTGCATAATTAACAGCCCATCCCAAACAGCCTAACAAAATTCTAACTCCCCTAAACTAACAATAACAGTTAACTAACTTCTAACCATAACCAGAAACAGAACTCTATTCATAACCCCCTAACAGTTTTCAAAACTAATTCCCCAACAGTCCAAAAAGTTTTCAATCAAAAGCTAACCAATCTCTAACTGACTTCCCAACCTCTAACAGAAAATGAAAACGTCATAACAGTTAGCAAAATACCAAATTCTAAGAGAGTCATAACAGAAAAATCCCTAGAAGTTTCTAAACTAACCATCAACCAACCTTCCGAACCGTTTTTTCCCTAAAAAAATTCTCAACAAACTTCCTAACCGTAACAGAAGAGGGGGATCTTAACAAAAGAGAGGGGAGGAATTAGAGGATATAACAGAAAAGGATATAAGAAACTGATAACAGAAAGAGAAGGAAGGGAATTCAGTTACAAAAACTCAGAAAATTACCTCCATTTTCTCTCCTCCAATCTTGGCCAGAACCTTCAAATATACACCTTTAACCTTCATCTTCCTAAAAAATCTCTAAACTCTATTCTTCTTTCATCTTCATCTTGACCATTCTTCAACTTCACAGAAAAAACTTCCCCTTCAGTACTTTCATCCTCTGTAACCATTCTTGAACCTGCACTTTCTTCTCTCTCCGAATCAATCCTCTGCAACTTCATTGCCTGTGGCTTCAAGCTTCAATCACCAACAAACTCTGAAACTATTTCTCTTTTCTCTCACTTTCTCTGCTTCACCCTTCCACCCTCTCTCCATGGTCATTCCTGAACCTACGCCTTATCTTCGTCATCTCGCCTTGTATTCGTCATCTTTGTAACGTCTATCATCATCATCACCATCAGTTCGTGATCAATTTCAACTGTAACAATGACATTGCAACAACGCAAAACAAAAATGTGAAAATGGAATAAGTAGAGGAATGAGAGGAGGATTCACAACAGAAAAACAAGAGAACTCACCGTAAACCTGAAGCTGTTTCTCACTACTCTCTGATTCATCTTCATCAACCTTGATACAACAACTTCTTCAAACTCTACATCTTCATCACCAACATAACTTCAATCAATCTTCAATTTGTTCTTTGCAACGACTCCGTAATCTGCAACAAGTTTCTTTAATATGCACCATAGAACATAACGTCAACACAACTTCGGAATTGCTACAACAACATCACGACATCGTAGAAGTGAAACAAAATCTTGAAGGAAGAGAATCAGGAAATCGAAGCTAGTTCATAGGAAAAATTATTTGAGACGATGCATCTTTGAATCATGAACGAAAGCGATGAACAAGTCACGATGAGTTAAGACGGTGCTGCCTCAAAATCTTGATGGATATGGAGACGAAGCAAATCAGACGGAGGCGTTGATGTCAGAGTGTTAATGTTGGTGGCTAGAAAACAAATCATGACGGAGAAGGGGAAGAGGTGGTCGGACCTGGGAATCGAACCCAGGTCCCAATGATCAACGTCCAGCGCATCTACCACCAGGCCATTTGCTTGCTTTGATATTATAATGAACAATGAAATTAATATATAAAAACAACAATTATGCTGGAAAGTAAATAAAACGCGCGCTATTTTTTGAATTGGCTAATCATGTGATAACACGTATTCGTCTTCTTCCTTATACCTGCAAAAAACAAATTAGATAGCGGGGGTTTTTAACCCCCACAACCTGCAACCACGAATAATAGCGATTAGGCCTGTATGCTATATAAATATTTCGCGATAGTCCAGTTACATTCGTCTGAATCTCCTGAATTCAACCGTGGGTCTTAAAGGCTCCAATTTTTCCTGGATAATGAAGCCCCAAAATCAAAGCTTAGGAACCCTAGAATTTTTCAATGGTATCTTTTGATTTAGGGCTCTATAATTCAATTAACCTGTACCATTAGCTTTATATGAATTCAAGCAACACAAAACAATTATTAAAACATATTAATTATGCATGAAATATGAGTTTCGATTCTGAAAAAAGTATGCAAGCCGTGCGACTGTTCTTGGGTATTTCTGTAGCTTTAGCGTGTGATTTTGATTACAAAAGGTCCCTGAGAGTTCTTGCAAGGTATTAGAAACCACAAAATGCTTTGAATCGTGCTGGAACCTGGAAAACAGTTTTCAAGTTTCTTGGAATTTTCTTGAAAGTGGTTATGGCTTTTCTGCAGAGTTTTCACGTTTAATGCATTAGGGTTGACTTGTGTACTTATAGAGGAAGAGAATTAGGTTAAATCCTTGGGCAAAGATCCATGAAATAATGGTTTGAATATTTGATTTGCAATCACATCTTTTTGAATCTTTTTGATTGGAAAAACTTGCCAAACTTGGAGATTCTTGTCCCTTTGATTTGCACACGAATTGCCAGCATATCTTGAGCTTGTTTGCTTCACAAAAAGATTGAAAAAAATAAATCTTTGAATTTCCTACAATTTAAATTAATTAAATGAATTAAAATCAATTAATAATGCAAATAATTAATAAAAAATAAGAAAATAAATCAATTTAATCTTAATGGGTCGTGCATAGGCCATGGATAAAGTTTCAAGATGGAATTTGAGGCCCATTAGCAAAAACAAAGTGTTTTGAGCAAAGTTGACTTTTGCAAATTCACAAAAATTTCCCAACTTCTCCAATGCATATCTTGCTCAATTTTGATCATATGAACATGTTCTTGGACATTTTGGAAAGGTCTTGAAGTCCTCTAACCAATGCCTTTGGTACCATGTCATTTAGATTTACCAATCTCAAGTTATGGTCTTTGACTTAAAGTGCCTTTTTGTTGACTTTTGAAATTGACCTATAATGTAGAAATTGATAACTTTTTGTGAGAGCATTTCTTGGACTTGGAATGTGAAGATGAGTTGTAGGAAATGTCATCCCCTTAAAAATGAGCATTGGATGGAATTTGTATGATGAACCATGAAAAAGTTATGCCCTGGTCAAGGTACAGTTGACTTTTCTACTGTCCAAAAATAGTAACTTTTTGCATCTTGATGATTTTTGAGCCATGCTTGTGGAATCATGATCAAGACTTGATCAAATGATGATTGTGGACTCAAAATAAGATGTTGACCAAAAATTATGACTTTTGACTACAAAATGACCATTTTACCCCTGCAGTTGATTGTGAACCAAATAGGGCTTTTGATTGTGCAAATTGACATTGTGAGCCTTGAGACTTGGCATGTAGATGCTTGACAATGTATATAGGCCTATGGGACTTGATTGAGCCATTGAAAACCTCAAATTCCTTGAAAGAAACAAAACCCTAATTTTGCCTGGCTTAGGAGATGGTTTGACTGTGCAATCCTTGAACAAATCTTGAACCATTTGAAGATGATTCTTGATAAATCTTGAAGAATATGGGAGGGCAAATTTTGGGGTACAACAGTTGCCCCTGTTCAATCTTCTTAAACCTGAGGATGTAGATTGGCTTGCGTGCCTTTCGTGATCCGAAGGTGGAAGATGATTGAACACTAGAGTGCCCAGAAATTTGCACTCGCATAGTGGAGTATCAGCAATGTGATGTCGGGAATGGGCTTACAGATGCCATTTGGAGAGATGATGGATAGTTGTGGAGATGGGCTTAACGATGCCATCTGGAGGTGTCGATCGCGTAAGAGATTCCTTAGCGAGAACTTGCATACCTGAGAAGGAAAGATAGTTTTCCTGTCTGGTTTTAGGTATTGATCTTCAATATCTTCATGTAGATACTTTCCTGGCTAGTTACAGGTGTAGATCCACAATCATTCGCTCACAGATATTTCCTGGCTAGATACAGGTGTTGATCCGGAACTTAAAAGGGTTGGTCGAGATAGCTTTCCTGGCTGGATACAGGTATAGACCTCTGACCTGAGAATGAAAGATAGTTTCCTGGCCTGTTACAGGTGTTGATCTTCAAACTCTTCATGCAGATACTTTCCTGGCTAGATACAGGTGTAGATCTACAATCAGTCGCTCACAGATGTGCCCTGGCTAGATACAGGTATCGAATCTGGAACTTCAAAAGGTTGATGGGTTGTCTCTACTGACAGGTTACCTCAGAAAAATCTTTAGGAACCGATTTAACTCAACCAGGGGAGGTTTTGTCTTCTTTGACGAGTTGTCTCTTTTAACGGGTTGTCTTCATGGACGAGCTGTCTTCATTGACGGGTTGTCTTCATTGACAGGTTGTCTTCAATGACGGGTTGTCTTCAATGACGGGTTGTCTTCAATGACGGGTTGTCTTTAACGACGGGTTGTCTTCAACGACGAGTTGTCTTCAACGACGAGTTGTCTTCAATGACGGGTTGTCTTCAATGACGGGTTGTCTTCAATGACGGGTTGTCTTTAATGACGAGTTGTCTTCATTGACAGGTTGTCTTTAATGACGGGTTGTCTTTATCGACAGGTTGTCTTCATTGACAGGTTTGCATCAGAAAAATCTTTAGGAATTGATTTAACTGGATTTGTCTTCTTTGACTGGATTAGCGTCAGAAAAATTGATTTAACTGGATTTGTCTTCTTTGAGTGGATTTGTCTTCTTTGACTGGATTTGTCTTCTTTGACTGGATTTGTCTCCTTTGACTGGATTTGTCTTCTTTGACTGGATTTGTCTTCTTTGACTGGATTTGTCTTCTTTGACTGGATTTGTCTTCTTTGACTGGATTTAGAGTTTAACTGCATCTTTCCTGAAAGGTAAAGGCTAGTCATATGCAATGCATGATATGGATCGAGCAATGATGTTCTCAACATAAATTAGATTGTATGATATGATGCGTATATGCATGTATCGTGATGTATGACAATGTGATGTTTATGAATGTATTTTCGTTTGGGAAAATAAATCCTTGACGAATGCTGGGAAGTTCGTTGAATCTTGGGCTGATGTTTGAAGAGTAGAGTTCTTCATTTCCGCTGGGGATGATGAACAAAGATGATTGCAAGAATAAACCGGTAGGAGAAGATGACTCCGTTGGGGAATAAACCGGTGAAGATATTACTCTGCGGGGAATTACTCTGTGGGGAAGAGGCACTTCGCTGAGATTTTTAACGATAACTCCGCTGGGGTTACCGTTGATAAGCTTTGTTGGAGAATTTGATGAACTCCGCTGGGTGATAGAAAGAACTTCGATGAGGACGATCTTTCCGTTGCAATTTGCTGAGGATAACCCAGTTATAGGCTATGGTGGGGAATAACCTTTGAACATGGTCGGGGAGAGATATTTGTACTCTGCAGGGGACAAGCTTCCAGAATCTACTGGGGATAAGCTTCCAGAATCTACTGGGGATAAGCTTCCAGAATCTACTGGGGATAAGCTTCCAGAATCTACTGGGGAGGATGATTCAACTCTCCTGGGGAAACTTTTTTTTGACTGCATTGGGAAATGGCTCCACTGGGGTGTCTGGTATTCCGCCGGGGAACAATCTTATATTTCCGTTGAGGAATACTAAGACTACCAGGGATGCTTGCTGAGGAATATCTTTATACTCTACTGGAGAATATTAAGATCTTCTGGGGATACCCAACTTCCTTATGGCTGACAGTAGCATAACTCTGTTTGGGGAGAGTGTCGCTGACTTGCTAGGGATACTGTGCCTTCTTGGGGCTGATAGGAGACCAACTCTGCTTGGGGAGAGTATTGTTGATTTGTCTTACTCCCGGGGAGTGAAGATATCTTGGTTACATTCTTCAGCCGAACCTACCTTGGTACCTTGGTGGACAGAGCAACTAGACCGCTTAGACAATTCTTATTACCCTTGTTTCTAATATCACCTGTAATTAGTCCTTTGTTTCGCATGTAAATATTTATGATTAACAATTAATGTCAAATGCATATATCAAAAATGAACATTGGACGTTCTTTGCAAAACAAAACAGATAAAGGAAAAACAATTGGCAATTTGTCTGAAAAATGAGCTTGTATTGATTTTTGGAATTTGCCTGTAAATAGGCGTTTTTTGTACAAGAGGCTGACGTCCTAGTAAGAGAACTCCGCCGAACAAAGTAGAGTTTATACAATTTGTGAAAAGGAAAACAAAACAGCTATGTGAAAAATCCCACTGGGTTCCAACTCTGCTATCGCCTTTATGTCTTCAAGTGTCTCATCACTTTGCTGCTTAGTTGGAGATGAAGCTGATTGATCGATGCCGTTTGAACCTGATAGTTGATACCGAAGTCTGGATGCAGGGTGATCCAATGAGACATAGTATTACGCTTTAATCCCTAACTTTTTCCTGGACCTCCATTTCGGGTTTTCAGTCCACCGGGATACCCATTTTTGCCCAAGCCGCCTTTTCAGGTTTTCGACTTGCCGGGTGTACAGATTTTTTCCATTTTCATCCCTTATTTTTTCCCGAACCCTTTTGGTTCGCCGGGAAGCCCTTATTTTGCCTAGGTGTGTCAACCTAGCGGGTCTTTTATCATGCGTAGTATCTTTTTACTATGTCTGCATTGGCGGGGTGAGGAAGGTCGTCACCATCCATGGTTGTTAGAATCATTGCACCTCCCGAGAATATGTTCTTAACCACAAATGGCCCTTCGTATGTGGGAGTCCATTTGCCCCTGGGATCACCTTGAGGTAGAATGATGCGCTTGATTACCAGGTCCCCAACTTGATACTCTTATCGTCTGACTTTCTTGTTAAATGCCTTGATCATCCGTTTTTGGTACGTCTGACCATGGCAAATAGCAGTGAGTCTCTTTTCTTCGATTAAGTTTAATTGATCAAGCCGAGTCTGGATCCAGTCATCTCCGCTCAAACCTGCATCCTTCATTATCCGGAGAGAGGGTATCTGAACTTCGATAGGCAAGACTGCCTCCATGCCATAGACCAAGGAAAAGGTGTTGCCCCTGTTGACGTCCGTGCTGAGGTACGGTACCCATGAAGAGCGAATGGTAACATCTCGTGCTAATCTTTGTAAGTCATTATCATCTTCTGCACGATCTTGTTAATATTCTTATTAGCGGCTTCTACAGCCCCATTCATCTTCGGTCGGTAAGGAGAAGAGTTGTGGTGCTGTATCTTGAATTGCTCGCAGAGCTCAGTGATCATCTTGTTGTTAAGATTGGTACCATTGTCCGTAATGATCCTCTCTGGTACACCGTATCGATAGATCAGGTTATGCCGAATGAACCGTGCCACAACGTTCTTGGTTACGGTAGCAAAGGAGGCTGCTTCGACCCACTTCGTGAAGTAATCAATTTCTACCAGGATGAAGCGATTCCCGTTGGATGCCGTGGGTATGATCTCGCCGATCATATCAATGCCCCACATTGCAAAAGGCCAAGGTGGTGTCAAGACGTTCAGAGGAACTGGAGGAATGTGCACCTTATCAGCATAGATCTGGCATTTGTGACATGTCCGAGAGTGTTGATAACAGTCGGCTTCCATTGTGGACCAGTAATATCCTGCCCGAAGGATTTTCTTTGCCATGGTATGTCCATTGGAATGAGTTCCGAAGGTACCTTCATGCAGCTCTGCCATGATCCTTTCTGCTTCAGTCTTATCCACACAACGCAGTAAGGTTTAATCATGGTTTCGTTTGTAGAGAATGTCGTTGCTGAGGAAGAACTTCGTCGCGAACCTTCTCAGAAACTTTTTGTCATTAACAGATTCGCCTTCGGGGTATTCTTGAGTTTCAAGGTACCTCTTCACTTCATGATACCAAGGTTTTTCAGTTACCTCTTCAGCCTCAAGATCACAACAATGTGCAGGTTCATCCAATTTCCAGATAATGATCCGGGGAGCCTCGTTGTCCCATTTTACTTTGAACATGGAAGACATCGTAGCTAGCGCGTCCGCCAACTGATTCTCCTCTCTTGGGAAGTGTTCAAAAGTTATCTCCTCGAAATGGGGAATCAACGTCAATACATACTCCTTGTAATGAATAAGATTTGAGTGTTTCGTATCCCACTCGCCTTTGATCTGGATGATCACGAGAGCGGAATCTCCGAAGACACTCAGAAACTTGATCCTTAGGTCAATTGCAGCTCGAAGACCCATGATGCATGCTTCATACTCCGCCATGTTGTTGGTGCAGTTGAAACATAGTCGGGCGGTAAGTGGAGTATGAGTGCCTTTAGGGGATATGATCACAGCGCCAATGCCGTTACCCAAAGCGTTTGAGGCTCCGTCAAAGTGCATAGACCATCGGGATCCTTCCTCAGGCCCTTCATCCGGTCCGGGTACTTCACAATCAGTCACTACCATGATATTTTCGTCTGGAAATTCAAAGTTCATGGATTGGTAGTCGTCCACTGCCTGGTACGCCAAATGGTCTGCCAATACACTTCCCTTGATTGCTTTCTGAGTCGTGTACTGGATGTCATATTCAGTCAAGATCATCTGCCATCTTGCTATTCTTCCGGACAAGGCAGGCTTTTCGAAGATGTACTTGATTGGATCCATTTTTGAAATCAACAGAGTAGTGTGAGTCAACATATACTGTCTCAGCCGGCGAGCAGCCCATACCAAAGCGCAACAAGTTTTCTCGAGCAGTGAGTATCAGGTCTCACAGTCGGTAAACTTTTTGCTAAGGTAATAAATAGCATGCTCTTTTCGTCCAGACTCGTCATGCTGCTCCAGCACACACCCCATTGAGCTGTCAAGTACGGTCAAGTATAATATTAGAGGTCTCCCTTCAACTGATGGCATAAGAATGGGTGGCTCTTGGAGATACTCTTTGATTCTTTCGAAAGCGGCCTGACATTCATCGTTCCAACATACTACTTGATCTTTCTTCAGTAGCTTGAAGATTGGTTCACAGGTAGCAGTTAGATGTGAGATGAATCGGGCAATGTAGTTCAGACGTCCTAGAAAGCCTCTGACTTCTTTCTCTGTCTTGGGAACTGGCATCTCTTGTATGGCTTTCACTTTGGCAGGGTCCACTTGAATACCTTTATCGCTCACGACGAAGCCTAGCAATTTTCCAGATCTCACCCCAAAGGTGCACTTGTTTGGGTTCAACCTCAGCTTGTACAACTTCAACCGATCAAACAGCTTCTGTAGATGGTCAAGGTGTTCCTCCTCAGTTTGGGACCTTGCAATCATGTCGTCAACATATACCTCAATTTCATGATGGATCATGTCATGAAACAGAGCAACCATGGCACGCTGGTAGGTTGCCCCAACATTTTTTAACCCAAAAGGCATGACCTTGTAGTGAAAGGTACCCCACTGAGTAACAAAAGTGGTCTTCTCCATGTCTTCAGGAGCCATCTTGATTTTATTATAACCGGAGAAACCGTCCATGAAGGAGAACACCTTATGCTGAGCAGTATTGTCAACCAGAACGTTGATGTGAGGCAGAGGGAAGTCATCCTTGGGGCTCGCCCTGTTCAAATCCCTGTAGTCAACACACATTCTGACCTTACCATCTTTCTTCGGCACTGGAACCACATTGGAAACCCACTGAGGGTAAGAAGTCACTGCTAGAAACCCGACATCAAATTGTTTCATAACCTCAGCCTTGATTTTCTCGGACATCTCTGGACGCATACGGCGGACCTTCTGTTTTACCGGAGGGCATTCTTCCTTGGTAGGCAAGTGATGAACCACAATGTCGGTATCCAACCCAGGCATATCTTCGTAAGACCAAGCAAAGATTTCCACATAGTCATGCAACATCTGAATCAATCGTTGTTTCACACTAGACTCCAGATTGGCACCAATCTTGACTTCCTTTCTGTCTGTCTCAGTACCCAGATTTACCGTTTCCACCGGCTCTTCATGTGGCTGAATGGCCCTCTCTTCCTGAAGTAGTAGTCTTGCAAGCTCACCAGGCAATTCGCAATCATCTTCACCTTCGTCTTCGGCTAAGTTGATCGGATTTTTGAAGTCATAACTGGCAGTAGCAGAGTCGTTACCAGTGAGATCCAGAGTGGATTGGAACCTGTATAGGTGAGTGTGTGTAAATATAGCTATTTTGCAATATATAATAAAGAAAGACAAGGAGCGCAAGATTTGAAATGCAAAAACGTCCAATGCTTTTATTAATGATATATGAAAATGACACACAAAAGCCCTCATAAATGAAGCCGCGGTGCCCCGGGTAAGACACCGGACCATAAAGTTTCAAATTATTGTCTGTTACAAATTCAAAACAAAGGAGTTCATTACTGAGTGACAAAAGTAATAGGTGTGAAGTCTTTGGCAGTCCAGTTGCTTGGTCCACCGTTGGTTGTTGGGTAGATCCAGCTGTCGAATTCAGATTCCTCCACGTCTTCTTCAATAACATTTACTCCCGGGTTGGTGATGAATACCGGAGGTCTTCCAATCCTTGCCTTACGAACAACCCTCTGAGCTTCTGCAGTGAAACCCAAACCAAATTTGTCAGTCTTCGGAGTGAAGTCAGGAAGTCAGCCCCAGTTTGCACACTCACCCTTCTCAATCACATCCCGGGCATCCTTTAAGGAAGCCATCTTCAAAGGAGAGTCTTCTTCAGTCACAGTCTCTACTGACGCCAATGTCCGAGGAACCTCTTCAAAATGTTGAAAGGGGGTCTCAATGAATTCCCCATCCATCTCTATGTATCGGAACGAGTTGAGTTGGCTGACCATGTATTCCTCCTCCCCCTGAACTGTCACAATTTTCCCTCTGACCGGGTATTTCAGCTTCTGATGTAGTGTGGAGGTCACAGCTCTAGCCTTGTAGATCCAAGGACGACCCAGCAAACAAGAGTAGGATGGTCGGATGTCCATCACATAGAATGTAGAGTCAAAGACCTGAGTGCCAACCCTAATTGGAATATCAACCTCACCATGTACCATCCTCTTAGACCCATCAAAGGCCCGGACAACAATGTTACTTGGCTTCAGCTCCAAACCCTCGCAATCCAACCTGTCTAGAGCTTTCTTGGGCAATACATTTAACGAGGAACCAGTGTCGCCCAACACATGTGCAAGAGTAGTGCCCCTGCATTCAATGGAGACATGCAGGGCATCGTTATGGTTCTTCCCCTTAGCAGTCAAATCAGCGTCGGAGAAACCCAAACCATTATCAGCAGTTAAGTTGGATACACACTCGGTAAATTGATCAGCTAACATCTCTTGTGGCACGTGGGCCGTCTTCAGGAAGGTAATCAGAGTCTTGGCATGGGCCTCTGAACACAACAACAGTGATAGCATAGAAATTTTAGATGGGGTGTGCCCCAGCTGTTCAACTACATTGAAATCACTCTTCTTGATAATTTTAAGAATCTCTTCCATCTCCTGCTTGGAAGCTTCAATAGTGGTGGTCTTTGGTGCCTCCTTCTGGGAAGGCACATCAGTAGCAATCCCTTTTCCCCGAGCATCATATGACTCGGCAGCAGGGGTAGAAATAGGAACTTGGTCAGGAGGGGAAGCAGGCACACTTGCAGGTGTGATAACAATAGGTCCCTGAATAGTTGGTGGCGCAATATCTGGTGAGAAGAGTCTGCCACTGCGGGTGACTTTGGCAGGCCCGGTGATGTTGCTGACGCCGGTACTAGTATCAAACTCTTGTTTAACTCCAAGCACATAAACATCTGCCCCATAGTGCCAGGGGACAGCTTTGTCAGATGTATAGGGGATGGGCCCCGGAACAGTGATGATGATAGGCGCAATCTTCCGAGCAGACATGATTTTGACATGCTTCTTCGAGGGAGCCTTAGGAGAGTTGTTGAAAATGGTGACAATGGACACTTCTTCAGTAGGGGTAGCAGGAACAACAACCTTCTAAAACAAGATCTCTTTATTATCCATCAGGTTTTAGATACCTGACTTCAACAAAGGACAACCAACAGGTGAAGCAGAACATAGATGGCAAGCTTTGCTACATCCCGGAAATAAACCCGCTAGCAACAGGTTCCTCTTGACAATTCACAGCGGAGTAACAATATCGTCCATAGAGGCTACATACAGGTCTTCCTCTACAGCATTCACTCCATGCTTGGGCATGGGAGCAGTCATAACATTGGGCCTTCCGGGCGCCTCGAACTCTATCTCCTTTGCATCGATTAGGTCCTGAACCTTATTCCTCAAAGTCCAGCAATCATCTGTATTATGTCCCGGGCCATCAGAATGATAAGCGCAACGGGCGTTGGGGTTGTACTCTGGAGATGTCTTGTTGGGATTCTTTGGGGCTTCCCTTAGAGTTACCAAATTGGTTGTCAGCAACTGCGACAATATCTGGGACAAGGTCATGCTGAGTGGAGTGAACTGCCTTCTAGGTCTCTCTTCTCTTTGTTGATTGTGACGCTGAGGAGCACCAGCAGGCTTTGAAATGACCACCACGTTAACAGCTTGGCGGTGTTCAGATTTGTTTGGTCTCCTTGAGCCATAGACATCACTAGATTCCTTCTTGAATGGTTTCTTTTCAGCACTCAAGGAGGCTCCCTTTTGTATCTTCCCGGACTTGATACCAGCTTCTATTCTCTCACCAGTCAAGATCAGATCTGTAAACCCAGCAGAAGAATTTCCAATCAGATGGTTGAAGAACGGACCAGACAGGGTCCCCAGGAACATATCAACAAGCTCACGGTCCGTCAAAGGTGGCTGCACCCTTCCAGCCAGGTCTCTCCACTTTTGAGTGTACTCCTTGAATCCTTCACCCGTTCCTAGTGACATACCCTGGAGTTGGGTACGCATAGGAGCGAGGTCGGAATTATACTGATACTGCTTATAAAACGCAGTAGCCAAGTCCTCCCAGTTACGAATACTGGCTCCATCCAGCTGATAGAACCATTCGAGTTGAGTCCCTGAAAGACTATCCTGGAAGAAATGGATCCATAAATTCTTGTCTGCAGTATAAGGTTGGATCTTCCTTACATACGACCGAAGGTGTAGCTTAGGACATGAAGCTCCGTCGTACTTTGCAAAAGCAAGTGCCTTGAATTTATGTGGGATCACCACCCCAGAGGATAAGCCTAGGTCTCCGAAGTCCAACCCGGGCACATGTTGAATCTCCATGGAACTTAAACGGCCCTCTAGCTGTTTGTACCTATCCTCAGCAGGAGGGTACTGCTCATCATTATAATCCGTCTCGTTGTCGGAGACCACGAGACTAGGGACCCTTCTCTCTTGGGGACTGTCTTTCCCTACAGAGGAAGTAGCCAGATCAACCTCATTTTGTAGTCCATTCCTAAACCTTCATCCAGTGTTGAACAACACAATCCTCTTCTTCTTCTTCTTCAGAATCAGAGTCTTCAACTCCTGTTGACCCTGGGCTAAGCTCATGACCAACTCTTGGAACTGGGCGTTCTGGGCCAGGAGGGCCTTGATAGCTTGTTCAGTAGTAGGTTCAGAAGACATGATGATTGCTGAAATAAACAGCGAAGAAGATAAGCGACCTGTAAAAAAGTGTACCTGTTATGCATATGATGCATGGTATGCTATTTATGCAATGCATTCAAGGGTTCGAAAATTCAAATTTGTTGTAGACAAACAAGAACACACGTTATATCAAAAAGTAATCTGTTTAGTACATCAAGGCCTCATGGGAGAAATATTACAAAATACTTAATCCCAAAAGATATTGTGCATCCTCTTTGGAGCGATGTAGGTGTTAAGGGTCTTTTCCTCGTGAAGTAGGCGGGTGAGCTCCTAAACCTTCTTCTCACTGGCATGTAGATTGGCTTCAAGAGAATTCCGCTCTTCCTTTATGTTGTACCCCAAAATTTTCCCTCCCATATTCTTCAAGGTTTGCTAAGATCATGCTTCAAAATCTCCCAAGGGTTGCACAGTCCAATTGCCTCCTAACAGTCAAAAATTAGGGTTTTGGTTCTGGCAAATAAATTGAAGTTTTCAAGGGTCCAATCAAGTCCCACATGCCTACATACATTGTCAAGCATCCATATGCCAAGTTTCAAGACTCACAACATCAAATTGCACAGTCAAAAAACCCTAAATGCTTCACAGTCAACTGCAGGGGCAAAATGGTCATTTGACAGTCAAAAGTCAAAATTTTTGGTCAACATCTTATTTTGAAGCCACAAACATCATTTGATCAATTCTTGATCATGATTCTCAAAGCATGGCTCAAAAAGTCTCAAGATGCAAAAGTTTCTATTTTTGGACAGTTGAAAAAGTCAACTGCAAATTGACCAGGGCATAACTTCCACATGGTTTATCAGAAAAATCCCATCCAAATCTAATTTTGAAGAGAATAACATTTCCTACAACTCATCTTCACACTTCAAGTCCAAGAAATGCTCTCACAAAAAGTTATCAATTTCAACATTATAGGTCATTTTCAAAAGACAACAAAAAGGCACTTTAAGTCAAAGACCATAACTTGAGATTGGTAAATCAAAATGACATGGGACCAAAGGCATTGGTTAGAAGACTTCAAGACCTTTCCAAAATGTCCAAGAACATGATCAAAGCTTCAAAATTGAGCAAGATATGCCTTGTAGAAGTTGGGAATGTTTTGGGAATTTTGAAAAGTCAACTTTGCACAAAAGGCTTCAAAAATGCTAATGGGCCTCAATTTCTTCCATGACTCATTACCCAAAGGCCATTCACGACCCATTGACCTCCAAGGGAGTTATTTTCTCATTTTTGATTAATTATTTGAATTTTTATTATTATTAATTCACTTAATTAAAATTAAATATGAAAAAATAGCAAATAACACCTTTCAAATCTTTTTGTGCAGAAAATTCACTCATTATGTGCTCAATATTTCATGCATCATTCAAAAAGGAAAGAATCTTCCATGATATGCAATGATTGGCATAGAAAAGATTGAAAAAAGGATATGGAAAATCAAATATTCAAAAACATTAAATCAATGGATTTTGGGCTGGTTTTTAACCTAATTCTATCCACACACATAGGCAAGACTGAAACCTAATGCAAGAGACACAAGAAGCTGCGCAGAAGAGGAAGAACGACATTGCATTTTTTGACAAAAAGTGTGTTGTACCCCAAAATTTGCCCTCCCATATTCTCCAAGATTTGCTAAGAGCATGCTTCAAAATCTCCCAAAGGTTGTACAGTTCAATGGCCTCCTAATAGTCAAAAATTAGGGTTTTGGTTATGGCAAAGAAATTGAAGTTTCCAAGGGTCCAATCAAGTCCCACATGCCTATAAACATTGTCAAGCATCCATATGCCAAGTTTCAAGACTCGCAGCACCAGATTGCACAGTCAAAAACCCTAATTGCTCCACAGTCAACTGCAGGGGCAAAATGGTCATTTGACAGTCAAAAGTCAAAATTTTTGGTCAACATCTTATTTTGAAGCCACAAACATCATTTGATCAATTCTTGATCATGATTCTCAAGGCATGGCTCAAAAAGTCTCAAGATGCAAAAGTGTCTATTTTTGGACAGTTGAAAAAGTCAACTGCAAATTGACCAGGGCATAACTTCCACATGGTTTATCAGAAAAATTCCATCCAAAGCTCATTTTGAAGAGAATGACATTTACTACAACTCATCTTCACACTTCAAGTCCAAGAAATGCTCTCACAAAAAGTTATCAATCTCAACATTATAGGTCATTTTCAAAAGTCAACAAAAAGGCACTTTAAGTCAAAGACCATAACTTGAGATTGGTAAATCAAAATGATATGGTACCAAAGGCATTGGTTAGAGGACTTCAAGACCTTTCCAAAATTTCCAAGAACATGATCAAAGCTTAAAAATTGAGCAAGATATGCCTTGTGTAAGTTGGGAAATCTTTGGGAATTTTGAAAAGTCAACTTTGCTTCAAATGCCTAAAAAATGCTAATGGGCCTCAATTTCTTCCATGAATCATTACCCAAAAGCTATGCACGACCCATTGACATCCAAGGGAGTTATTTCATCATTTTTTATTAATTATTTGAATTTTTTATTATTATTAATTCATTTAATTAAAATTAAATATGAAAAAAAAATACTAAATCATACTTTTCAAATCTTTTTGTGCATAGAATTCACTCAATATTTCGTGCACTATTCAATAAGGAAAGATTCAATATGATTGGCAATGATTGGCATAAGAAAGGCATGAAAAAGATTGAAAAAAGATTGGATTGGAAATCAAATATTGAATCATTGAATACATGGATTTTGGGCTGGTTTTTTGACCTAGTTCTGCTCACATACATAAGCATAATCAAACCCTGATGCCAAGAACAAGAAAGCTGCGCTGAGAAAAGAGAACACATTGCAACTTTTTGACAAAAAAAATTGAAAATTGAAAACCTAATTGCAAGGTGTTTCAAGGTCCAAAAACCATTCCACTTCACTCCTGACACTACCAGGAAGCTTTTCCAATTGAAATCCAGTCTCCACGCATAAGGAATTGGTAGAACCACGTTGCCCTGTTCATAAATATTTTCATATTCGTATTTGAATTTGCATACACTTTCCATACGTTTTAAGCATTGATTTATACTAACATGAGTGTTCTGAAGCTATTGGCATTCTTTGATTGAATTTTTAAGCCCTGTACACGAATCCATCATGAAAGCTGCTTAGGGTTTCAGAGCTCTAATTTTGGGGTTTTACGCATAAGGCAAAATTGGCCAATAAAACCAGTACCATTGGAATCGTGACATCAAAACGGATTGAAATCACCCATCGCGCCCTTTTTCTTTTTGCTTATGAGCTAATCGCTATTATTCCATGGCTGTTTTAGTGGGGGTTTAAAACCCCCGCTATCTATTCTATATTTTCAGGCAAAAACGAAGAAGCAAGGGAGAAGACGCTGAGCTGTTGGCTTGTGGTTGGTTAGTTCAAACATTGGCGCGTTTTATTTTAGTCCAGCATAATATTGTTTTCTCTCTCATAATAATCATGGTCCACTAAATGAACAAAGAGACTCAATGGCTCAGTTGGCTTGTGCGTTGTCCTACAGGTATTGGGACCTGGGTTCAATTCCCAAGTCCCCCACCCTTTCCATAATTTTTCTTCTAATGTAATTCTATGCAGCATGCCATCCAAGGACCATCATGCGTCCTCACTATCTAGCCTGCCAAGTGTCCAGGAACTCCAATCTAAGGGCCAGAATGGGAGGATTACCATAGACGCTAGTCAATCATTCTGCACGTGACCACTGAAAAGTCAAAAAGGCCTCATTCTGATGGGCCAAAATGCTCACAATAAACCTCCTCAATTGGGTCAACCACCCCCCATGTTTGCATTTTCTTTCTCTCTTTTTGTTCTTTTATTTTATTTATTTTAATTATTTTAATTGTTTCTTTTAAATTCACAAAATAATTTTCATAACACAAAAAATCAGAAATCATAAAAATAAAATATGTTTATTGTTTCTAATATTTAATTCACTAATATTTTATTTTGTAAATAAATTCCAATAATCAATTTAGCTTAATTTTAGGTTTAATTTAATGTTTTTCTTAAATAACTAAAATACATAAAAATTAGGTTTTTTAGCATTTTACTCTTTTTCTCAATAATTAAAATTTTCCTATTATCATTATTAATTATTAATTATCTTGTAAATAAACTTGTAATTAATTAATTAGGGTTAAATTAGGTTAAACTTAAACAATTTTTTTAACAATTAAAAACAAATTTAGAATTAGGGTTTTATTTAACTTTTAATTTCAATTAATTTTCCTTTTTTTCATAAATACCAAAAAACATAAAAATAATTTCTTTTCTTTATTTAATCATTAATTAATTTGTAATTTCAATTCAATTTCCTTAAAGGGTCCAATGCCCTCGCACTCTCGATTCTAATTTATCTTCGCGCGTTTGTCCTTTATTTTTATTTCAAATATTATGTAATTGCCCCAAAGCCTTGTAATAGTAATTAGGACATTTATTTTCCGCATTTTTATTCAAAATCGGGTCTTTGTTAATTTGGCGATGTATAGACCCGCGCCTTGTAATAGCGTAGGACTTTCTTTTCTGCACTTTAATTTCCGCACCCCTTAACTGTTAATAATTGCATGAAAGAATGAATGGCCCAAATAAAATCAAAGCGTAGCTCACCCAATGCATGACAAGATAAAATATAACTGAAAATGACACACAATTCACACACCACTCCTAGGGTACGTCTCACTGTTGCCTTGCCCCTCGAAACGTGGTCGTCGAGTATAGGACGTCTTAGTGAGTCCTTATGTTCCATTGATCTAGTTGCCTCGAAACGGTTGCCTCGAAACAAGTTGCCTCGAAACAAGTTGCCTCAGAATAGTTGCCTCGGAATAAAAAGATCAATGGCATAAGGGTAGCTTCTAAGGTGTCCTACTGTTGCTCGGTGACCACACTGTCCCTACAAACGAATTGACCCGAACACCTCCAACGGTGGTGCTACCTACCTCTCAATGGTGGGATGGCACTACCTTAAGGACATTTACACAGCCTAATTCCTTAGGGTAGGTAGATGACTCGTAGATACTTGCTCTAATTCAAAACAAATCAAAAACTTCTTTTCACACCGACACTTTTCAAAAAGCTTTCAAAAACAATTTTTTCAAACACTCTTGAGGACTGATACAAGAGTCGATCTGAAACTTTAAACGAAACTTTTTTCAAACCCACTCACGATTAAAAAGCAAACAAACATTTTGAAAACACAATGAGCAAGTATCTAAGAGCCCGTGGATAACCACGGATAGAAAGGGTGCTAACACCTTCCCTTTCTATAAATCTACCTCCCGAACCGAGAGCTAATCTCAATAAGGAATTTTTCTGTGCTTTTGTCCTTTCCATATTGGAGAAAATAAAAGACGGTGGCGACTCTTGCTTCCGCGACATTTCGCGAACCAGCGTTAAACAGTCAGTTCCAGATCCACCGATCACAGAACTGGCGACTCTACTGGGGATAATCTTTGAAAGTGAGGTGTACCTTAGGACTAAGATCACTGTGTTTTCAATTGCTTTGACTTGTTTGCTTTAAATTGTGGGTACTGTCTTGGGAGTTCTATAGGTCCTAACCCGGATCTGGGGATACCTTCTTAGAAAGTAGCAACAAGGCTGTGAGGGAATTGTGTGGGGTATACCGACATGGTTGAAGCAGTCTGCTACGTTGATGTGGCACTTTGGTGTGTACCGGTAACCCTTGAGTCTAGTCAAGGAGAGTACGGGGCCTCCACATGGTGTCGTGAAGCATCAATTGACCTTAGGAACCTTAATTGAACTATCTTGGCCTCTTTAGGGTAGTGAGATAACTGACTTTGGTGCAGTCCGAGGTTGGTTGATACTCGATACTACACTCAATTGAGGGTTGCTTTCCTGGAATATTTCGGTCGCCAGTTCAGTGGCTAAATCGAAACAATGAACAATGAAAGCAATCCAGTGATATTGGGACCCTTAGAACCCGATTACTTCTGATAGGACAGGTTGAGCCCACCAACTTCAAGAGGGTAATACCCAGACCCCATGCAGGCCTAAACTCTAAGGGCTGTGGTGTGACTTGTGTGCCTTATCATGTTTGCCTTTGTAAATATTTGTGGTGTGTTTAATCATAGCATCATAACATCATATATGCATTGACTAACCATTTCAGGGGTTCGAATCTTCATCTTTGTTCTTGTTTTGTAGGACATGGAAACTGTTCGCAGAAAGACAATTCAGATCAGCCTTGTAAGGATCCCTCCTCAGCTTAAGGAGCTTATATCCAGGATTCTCGAGAGCTCTTCATTCAGTGAGAGACATGGGAGACTCATCAGCTTGGTCAACACCAACATTGAGGAAGATATGATAAAGGTCCTGTTCCAGTTCTTTGACCCTCTGCATCACTGTTTCACTTTCCTGGATTATCAACTGGTACCTACATTGGAAGAGTTCTCCCGGCTTCTGAAGATCCCTATCCTTGATCAACTACCCTACAACGGTACAGAAAAGGAACCCAAGCTTGAAGAGATTGCTAAAGCCTTACACCTACAATCATCTGACCTCAAGAGACATTGGGAAGTTAGAAGTGGTATCAAAGGGTTCTTAGCCAGGTTTCTGTTTGAGAAGGCCCAAGAATGTTGGAACTCCCTTGACCTACAAGCTTTTGAAGAAGTTGTGGCCCTCCTTGTCTATGGTTTGGTGTTGTTCCCTAATCCAGATCAGCTTATAGATATCAGTGCTGTCCAGATCTTCATGTCCAGGAATCCTATACCTATGTTGCTTGGGGACATCCTTCACTCATGTTACACTCGAACCATGAGAAAAAGAGGTGTTCTTATGTGTTGTACTCCTCTCTTGGGAAGGTGGTTTATTTCGCACCTTTCACAATCAGTTTTGAAGAACGAGCGGGGTTTGAGATGGTCATAACAATTGATGACTCTTACACATGCAGATATACATTGGTGCTCCCGGTCCATAGAGGATGTCACTATCATTGATCGTTGCGGGGAGTACCCTAATGTTCCTTTACTTGGAATCAGAGGAGGTATTACCTACAACCCATGCTTGGCTTGGAGACAGTTTGGTTATGCTCGGAGGGACGGCCCTCATGACATGTTAATTCCTGACATAGTTTTTGACTTCGACAACGATGCACAAGGACTTCGCCAGAGAGTTATCAGAGCTTGAAGGATGCCAAGTAGGATAGACAGCAAGACACTGGGGCACAAGAACTCCATCCCGTTGGAGCCTTATCTCAAGTGGGTACGCGCCCGCTCCCAAAAGTTAGTGATGCCTTATCCTCATGTTCTCCCCGTGATCAAAGAGCCAGTTTTGGAAGGTGAAGTGTCCTACACCATTCAACATCCTGACATGCCCACATCCTAGGAAGAGATGCAGAAGAGCTGGATCCAGCTTAAGGAAGAACGAAATTCTCTTGAGACCAGTCTACATGCTAGTGAAAAGAAGGTCTTGGAGCTCACCCGCCTACTGCACGAGGAAAGGAATCTCAACCCCTACATTGCTCCGAAAAGGATGCGCAGTGTCTTTTGGGATTGATTTGCTTTTGTAATGTTTTCCCATGAGGCTCTGATGTACCAAACAATTATTTCCTTAATGATAACGTGTGTTCTTTTTTGTCTACAACAAAATTGAATTTTCGAACCCTTGAATGCATTGCATAAACACATATCATTCATCATGTGCATAGCAGGTACTCTTCTTTTCAGGTTGCTTACTGTTCTTCGCTGTTTATTTCAGCATCATGAACCCTGAATCATCTACCGAGATGTCTATCAAGGCCCTTCAGGCGCAGAACGCATAATTTCAGGAGCTGATCATGGGTTTGGCTCAAGGTCAAGAAGAGCTGAAGGCTTTGATCCTGAAGAAGGAGAAGAAGAAGAAGAAGAGAACTGTTCTATTCAACTCGGGCCGGAGGTTTGGTAACACACTGCAGAATGAGGAAGCTGGTTCTTCTGTAGGCAAAGACAGTCCCCAGGGGGGAAAGGCTCCAAGTCCAGTGGTCTCTGACAACGAGACTGATTTTAATGAGGAACAATATCCTCCAGCTGAAGACAGATACAAGCAGTTGGAAGACCGTCTAAACGCCATAGAAATTCAACAAGTGCCTGGTTTGGATTTCAGAGACTTGGGTTTATCTACTGGTGTGATCATCCCTCACAAGTTTAAGGCACCATCTTTCACCAAGTATGACGGGGCATCTTGCCCTAAGCTACACCTCAGATCTTATGTGCGGAAGATTCAGCCGTTTACAGTGGACAAGAACTTGTGGATCCACTTCTTCCAGGAGAGTCTTTCAGGGACTCATCTCGAATGGTTCTATCAGCTGGATGGAACCAAGGTTCGTAACTGGAAGGAGTTGGCTACTGCTTTTTACAAGCAGTATCAATATAATGCCGACCTTGCTCCTACACGTACCCAACTCCAGGGTATGTCGCTAGGATCAGGCGAAGGTTTTAAAGAGTATGTGCAGAAGTGGAGGGACCTGGCTGGCAGGGTGCAGCCTCCGCTAACAGACCGTGAGCTAGTGGATATGTTCTTGGGGACCCTCTCCGGGCCATTCTTCAATCATCTTATCGGTAATTCGTCTGCAGGGTTTACTGACTTCATTCTGACAGGGGAAAGGATAAAGGCTGGCATGAAGTCAGGGAAGATTCAGAAAGGTGCGTCTTCAAGTGCTGAGAAGAAACCCTTTAAAAAGGAGGCCAGTGCTGTGTATGGGCCTAAAAGGCAAGATAAACCAGAGCGCCGCCAATCTGTCAACACGGTGGTGATTGCTAAGCCTGCTGCCGCTCCTCGGCAAACCAATCAACCAAGGGCTGAAAGACCCAGAAGAGAATTTACCCGGCTGAGTATGACCTTGTCACAAATCTTGCCGCAGCTGCTATCAACCAACTTGGTGACTGTCAGAGAGGCTCCAAAGGTTGTGAATACTGCATCCCCTAAGTATAATCCAAATGCCCGCTGTGCTTATCACTCCGATAGCCCGGGGCATTCTAATGATGATTGCTGTGCCCTAAGAAATAAGGTGCAGGACCTCATTGATGCAAAGGAGGTACAGTTTAAGGCACCTGAGAAGCCTAATGTAGTGACAGCTCCCCTGCCTGCTCATGGAGTGAATGCTATCAGGGATGATGACGAGGTGGAGGAATCAGAGTTCGATAGCTGGATTTATCCGACAGCCGACAATGGACCTAGCAATTGGACTGCAAAGGACAACCTACCTGTTACTTTTGTTACGCAGTAATGAATTCCTTTGATTTTGTTATTTGTAATAAACAATGAATTGAGACTTTATGGCCCGGTGTCTTACCCGGGGCACCGTTGGCTTCGTTTGTGAGGGCTTATAACTGTCATTTACATATATCATGAATAAAGATCTTGGACGTTTTTTCGCATTTCAAATCTTGTGCTCCCTTTCTTTCTTTCCTTTCTTTATATTGCAAAACAACTGTATTTACACACACTCACCCATACAGGTTTCAATCCACTCTGGATCTCACTGGTAACGACTCTGCTACTGCCAGTTATGACTTCGAAAATCCGATCAACTTAGCCGAAGACGAAGGTGAAGATGATTGCGAAGTGCCTGGCGAACTTGCAAGACTGTTACTCCAGGAAGAGAGGGCAATTCAACCACATGAAGAGCCAGTGGAAACGATAAATCTGGGTACTGAGACAGATAGGAAGGAAGTCAAGATTGGTGCCAATCTGGAGCTCAGCGTGAAGCAACGGTTGACTCAGATGTTACATGATTATGTGGAGATCTTTGCTTGGTCCTACGAAGACATGCCTGGGTTAGATACTGACATTGTGGTCCATCATTTGCCTACCAAGGAAGACTGCCCTCCGGTTAAGCAAAAGGTCCGCCGTATGCGTCCAGAGATGTCTGAGAAGATCAAAGCAGAGGTTATGAAACAGTTTGATGCCGAGTTTCTTACAGTGACTTCTTACCCTCAGTGGGTTGCTAATGTGGTGCCGGTACCAAAGAAGGATGGTAAGGTCAGAATGTGTGTTGATTACAGGGATCTGAACAGGGCCAACCCCAAGGATGACTTCCCTCTACCTCACATTGATGTCCTGATTGACAATACTGCTCAGCACAAGGTGTTCTCCTTCATGGATGGCTTTTCAGGTTATAATCAGATCAAGATGGCTCGTGAAGACATGGAGAAGACTACCTTTGTTACTTAGTGGGGCACCTTCTGCTACAAGGTCATGCCATTCGGGTTGAAGAATGCTGGGGCAACCTACCAACGTGCCATGGTTGCTTTATTTCATGACATGATCCATCGTGAGATAGAAGTATATGTCGACGATATGATTGCAAGGTCTCAAACTAAGGAGGAACACCTTGACCATCTACAGAAGCTGTTTGACCGTCTGAAGTTGTACAAGCTGAGGTTGAACCCGAACAAGTGCACCTTCGGGGTAAGATCTGGAAAGTTGCTAGGCTTCGTTGTAAGTGACAAGGGTATTCAAGTGGAACCTGCCAAGGTTAAAGCCATTCAAGAGATGCCAGTTCTTAAGACAGAGAAAGAGGTCAGAGGCTTTTTAGGACGCCTGAATTATATTGCCCGGTTCATCTCGCATCTAACCGCTACCTGTGAGCCAATCTTCAAGCTGCTGAAGAAAGATCAGGTAGTACGTTGGAATGATGAATGTCAGGCTGCTTTTGACAAAATCAAAGAGTATCTCCAAGAACCACCCATTCTTATGCCACCGGTTGAAGGGAGACCTCTAATATTATACCTGACAGTACTCGATAACTCAATGGGGTGTGTGCTGGGGCAGCATGACGAGTCTGGCCGAAAAGAGCACGCTATTTATTAACTTAGCAAAAAGTTTACCGACTGTGAGACCCGATACTCACTGCTCGAGAAAACTTGCTGCACTTTGGTATGGGCTGCTCGCCGGCTGAGATAGTATATGCTGACTCACACTACCTTGTTGATCTCAAAGATGGATCCAATAAAATACATATTTGAAAAGCCTGCTCTGTTTGGGAGAATAGAAAGATGGAAAATGATCTTGACGGAATATGACATCCAGTACACAACCCAGAAAGCTATCAAAGGAAGTGTATTGGCAGACCACTTGGTACATCAGGCAGTAGACGAGTATCAGTCAATGAACTTTGAGTTTCTGGACGAGAGCATCATGATAGTGACTGATTGTGAAGTACCTGGACTGGATGAAGGACCTGAGGAAGGATCCCGATGGTCTATGCACTTTGACGGAGCCTCCAACGCTTTGGGTAACGGCATCGGCGCTGTGATCATATCCCCACAAGGCACTCATACTCCACTTACTGCCCGGCTATGTTTCAACTGCACCAACAACATGGCGGAGTATGAGGCATGCGTCATGGGTCTTCAAGCAGCGATCAACTTAAGGATCAAGTTTCTGAGTGTCTTCGGAGATTCCGCTCTCGTGATCAATCAGATCAAAGGCGAGTGGGATACGAAACATCCGAATCTTATTCCTTACAGAGAATGTGTGTTGACATTGATCCCCCATTTCAGAGATAACTTTTGAACATTTCCCAAGAGAGGAGAATCAGTTGGCAGATGCGTTAGCTACGATGTCTTCTATGTTCAAGGTCAAATGGGACAATGAGGCTCCCCGGGTCATTATCTGGAAACTGGACGAACCGGCATACTGTTGTGATCTCGAGGCTGAGGTAGTGACTGAGAAACCTTGGTACCATGAGGTGAAGAGATACTTAGAAGCTCAGGAATACCCTGAAGGTGCGTCTGTCAATGATAAAAAGTTTCTGAGAAGGTTCGCAGCGAAGTTCTTCCTCAGCAACGGCATCCTGTACAAGCGAAACCATGATTCGACCTTACTGCGTTGTGTGGATAAGACTGAAGCAGAAAGGATCATGACAGAGCTACATGAAGGTACCTTCGGAACGCACTCCAGTGGACACACTATGGCAAAGAAAATCCTTCGGGCAGGATATTTTTGGTCCACAATGGAAGCTGACTGTTACCAACATTCTCGGACATGCCATAAATGCCAGATATATGCAGATAAGGTGCATGTTCCTCCAGTCCCTCTGAATGTCCTGACTGCACCTTGGCCTTTTGCAATGTGGGGCATAGATATGATCGGCGAGATTAAACCTACATCATCCAATGGGCATCGCTTCATCCTGGTAGCGATTGATTATTTCACGAAGTGGGTTGAGGTAGCTTCCTACGCTACGGTAACCAAGAACGTCGTGGCACGGTTCATTCGGCATAACCTGATCTGTCGATACGGTGTACCTGAAAGAATCATTATAGACAACGGTACCAATCTCAATAACAAGATGATCACTGAGCTCTGCGAGCAATTTAAGATACAACACCACAATTCTTCTCCTTACCGGCCGAAGATGAATGGGGCTATAGAAGCAGCGAATAAGAATATCAAGAAAATTGTGCAGAAGATGACAGTGACCTATAAAGATTGGCACGAGATGTTACTGTTTGCTCTACATGGGTACCGTACCTCAGCAAGGACGTCAACCGGGGCAACTCCCTTCTCCTTGGTCTATGGTATGGAGGCAGTCTTACCGATCGAAGTGCAGATACCCTCTCTCCGGATAATGAAGGATGCAGATCTGAGCGAAGATGATTGGATCCAGACACGACTTGATCAGCTAAACTTAATTGACGAAAAGAGACTCACTGCTATTTGTCATGGTCAAACGTACCAAAAACGGATGATCAGGGCATTTAACAAGAAAGTCAGACCACAAGAATATCAAGTGGGAGATTTGGTAATCAAACGCATCATCCTTCCTTAGAGTGATCCAAGGGGAAAATGGACCCCTACGTACGAAGGGCCATTTGTGGTTAAACATGTGTTCTCAGGAGGAGCCATGATCTTAACCACCATGGATGGTGACGACCTTCCTCACCCCGCCAATGCAGACATAGTTAAAAGATACTACGCATGATAAAAGACCCGCTAGGTTGACATACCTAGGCAAAAATTAGGGCTTCCCGACAAACCAAAAGGGTTCAGGCAAAATGAGGGATGAAATAAAAAAAATCTGTACACCCGGCAAGTCGAAAACCTGAAAAGGCGGCTTGGGCAAAAATGGGTATCCCGGTGGACTGAAAACCCAAAAGGGAGGTCCAGGCAAAAGTTAGGGATTAAAGCGTAATACTATGTCTCATTGGATCACTCGGAATCCAGAATCCGGTATCAGCCATCAAGTTCAAACGGCATCGGTCAATCAGCTTCATCTTCAGCTAGGTCATCAAGTGATGAGACGCTCAAAGATATAAAGGCGATAGCAGAGTCGAAACCCAGTGGGATTATTCCTTTCACATAGCTGTTTTGTTTTCCCTTTGTACAAATTTGTATAAACTCTTTTATTCGGCGGTGTTCTCTTACTAGGACGTCAGCCTCTTGTACATAAAACGCCTATTTACAGGCAAATTCAAAAATCAATATAAATACACTTTTCAGACAAATTGCCTTTTGTTTTTTCCTGTTTTCTGTCTTGTTTTGCGGAGAACGTCCAAGGTTCAATTTGTGATATATGCATTTGACAATAATTGCTAACTCATAAATGTTTGCATACGAAACAAAGGATTAATTACAGGTAACATTAGAAGCAGGGGCAATAATAAGTTGTCTGAGCGATCTAATTGCTCTGTCCATCAAGGTACCAAGGTAAGTTCAGCTGAAGAACATAACCAGTATATCTTAATTCCCCAGAGAGTGAGCCAGTAAGTCAATGCACTCTCCCCAAGCAGAGTTATCTTGTCAGCCTTAAGGAAGTTGGGTATCCTCCAGCAGATCTCAACATTCCTCAACAAGCATCCCCGGTAGTCTTAATCTAAGATTGTTCCCCGGCAGCATACCAGACATCCAGTGGAGCCACTTCCCCAATACATATCAAATTAATTTCCCAGGAAAGTCCAGTATAGTTCAAGATTTCCCCAGGAAAGTTTGAATCCATCTCCCCAGCAGGAAGCTTATCCCCAGTAGATTCTGGAAGCCCCCCCCTGCAGAGCACGAACGCGACTCTCGGCTTTATTCAAAGGTTATTTCCCTACCAGGATATAACTGGGTTATCCTCAGCCAAAAGCCACGGAAAGATCGTCGTCGACAAAGTCTTCTTATCCCCAGCGAAGTCTACTAAAACTTCCAACATAACAACGCTATCCCCAGCGAAGTTATCATCAACATCCCAGCAAAGTACCTCTCTTCCCCACAGAGTATTGCTCCCCAGCAAGGTCGCTAGAGTATTTTCTCCCCGCAGAGTAATCCATTCGCCAAGTTTATCCCCCAACAGAGTTATCTTCTCCTACCGGTATTCTTGCAACCATCACTCCCTAGTGGAAACAAAAGCTCTACATCAGCCCAGGATTTAACTCCCGGCATTCGTCAAGGATATATTTTCCTAGACAAAAATACATTCAAAAACATCACATACCTCGTGATGCATGCATGTACACATCATATAACACAATCTCATTTATTTCGAGAACATCATTGTTTGATCCATATCATGCATTACATATGAATGACCTTTACCTTTCAGGAAAGATGCAGTTAAATTCTGAACTATGTTGAAGACCTTCTCTGGTTCAGTCAGATCGACGCTAAGATCTCCCTGATTCTTATTCCAGTTGAAGATATTCCAAGACTTTAGTCTGGTTCAGTTAAATCGATTCTAAGATTTTTCTGATTCTTATCCAGTCAAAGGTAATCCAAGACCTTCTCTGGTTCAGTCAGATCGATGCTAAGATCTCCCTGATTCTTATTCCAGTTGAAGATATTCCAAGACTTTAGTCTGGTTCAGTTAAATCAATTCTAAGATTTTTCTAATTCTTATCCAGTCAAAGTTAATCCAAGACCTTCTCTGGTTCAGTCAGATCGATGTTAAGATCTCCCTGATTCTTATTCCAGTTGAAGATTCCAAGACCTTGTCTGGTTCAGTTAAATCGATTCTAAGATTTTTCTGATTCTTATCCAGTCAAAGTTAATCCAAGACCTTCTTTGGTTCAGTCAGATCGATGCTAAGATCTCCCTGATTCTTATTCCAGTTGAAGATTCCAAGACCTTTCCTGGTTCAGTTAAATCGACTCCTAAAGATTTTTCTGATGCCGACCCAATCAAAGGCCTTCTCTGGTCCAGTTAAATCGATTCCTAAAGATTTTCCTGATGAAGACTCAGTAGAAGACATCCAAGATTCCTTCATCATTCTGTTGAGGTAGTAATCGCCCAAGGTTCTCTCATCGTTACTGTTGAGGTAGTAATCGCCCAAGATTCCTTCATCATTCTGTTGAGGTAGTAATCGCCCAAGGTTCCCTCATCGTTACTGTTGAGGTAGTAATCGCCCAAGGTTCTCTCATCGTTACTGTTGAGGTAGTAATCGCCCAAGGTTCTCTCATCGTTACTGTTGAGGTAGTAATCGCCCAAGGTTCTCTCATCGTTACTGTTGAGGTAGTAATTGCCCAAGGTTCTCTCATCGTCCCGTTGAGGTAGTAACCATCCCTGATTCATTCATAACCTTTTGAAGCTCCAGACTCGATTCCTGTATCTCGCCAGGGCACGTCCGAAGAGTTCAAAGATCCGATTCCTGTATCCAGCCAGAGCGCATCTACACAAAAAGTTTGAAGATCAACTCCTGTAACAGGCCAGGTAATTATCTTTCTTTTTCAGGTACGCAAGTTCTCGCTAAGGAAACTCTTACGCGATCGACACCCAGATGGCATCTATAAGCCCATCCACCTATCCATCACCTCTCAACATGGCATCTGTAAGCCCATCTTCCTATCCATCAATCTCCAAATGGCATCTGTAAGCCCATTCCCACCATCCTACTGCTGACATTCTACTATGTGAGCGCAAATTTCTGGGCACTCTAGTGTTCAATCATCTTCTACCTTCGGATTACGAAAGGCACGCCACCCAATCTACATCCTCAGGTCTAAGAAGATTGAACAGGGGCAACTGTTGTACCCCAAAATTTGCCCTCCCATATTCTCCAAGATTTGCTAAGAGCATGCTTCAAAATCTCCCAAAGGTTGCACAGTTCAATGGCCTCCTAACAGTCAAAAATTAGGGTTTTGGTTCTGGCAAAGAAATTGAAGTTTCCAAGGGTCCAATCAAGTCCCACATGCCTATAAACATTTTCAAGCATCCATATGCCAAGTTTCAAGACTCACAGATTGCACAGTCAAAAACCCTAATTGCTCTACAGTCAACTGCAGGGGCAAAATGGTCATTTGACAGTCAAAAGTCAAATTTTTTGGTCAACATCTTATTTTGAAGCCACAAACATCATTTGATCAATTCTTGATCATGATTCTCAAGGCATGGCTCAAAAAGTCTCAAGATGCAAAAGTTTCTATTTTTGGAGAGCTGAAAAAGTCAACTGCAAATTGACCAGGGCATAACTTCCACATGGTTTATCAGAAAAATTCCATCCAAAGCTCATTTTGAAGAGAATGACATTTCCTACAACTCATCTTCACACTTCAAGTCTAATAAATTCTCTCACAAGAAGTTATCAATCTCAACATTATAGGTCATTTTCAAAAGTCAACAAAAAGGCACTTTAAGTCAAAGACCATAACTTGAGATTGGTAAATCAAAATGACATGGGACCAAAGGAATTGGTTAGAGGACTCAAGACCTTTCTAAAATATCCAAGAACATGATCAAAGCTTAAAAATTGAGCAAGATATGCCTTGTGGAAGTTGGGAATTTTTTGGGAATTTTGAAAAGTCAACTTTGCTTCAAATGCCTCAAAAATGCTAATGGGCCTCAATTTCTTCAATGAATCATTACCCAAAAGCTATGCACGACCCATTGACATCCAAGGGAGTTATTTCATCATTTTTTATTAATTATTTGAATTTTTTATTATTATTAATTCATTTAATTAAAATTAAATATGAAAAAATACTAAATCATACTTTTCAAATCTTTTTGTGCATAGAATTCACTCAATATTTCGTGCACTATTCAATAAGGAAAGATTCAATATGATTGGCAATGATTGGCATAAGAAAGGCATGAAAAAGATTGAAAAAAGATTGGATTGGAAATCAAATATTGAATCATTGAATACATGGATTTTGGGCTGGTTTTTTGACCTAGTTCTGCTCACATACATAAGCATAATCAAACCCTGATGCCAAGAACAAGAAAGCTGCGCTGAGAAAAGAGAACACATTGCAACTTTTTGACAAAAAAATTGAAAACTGAAAACCTAATTGCAAGGTGTTTCAAGGTCCAAAAACCATTCCACTTCACTCCTGACACTACCAGGAAGCTTTTCCAATTGAAATCCAGTCTCCACGCATAAGGAATTGGTAGAACCACGTTGCCCTGTTCATAAATATTTTCATATTCGTATTTGAATTTGCATACACTTTCCATACGTTTTAAGCATTGATTTATACTAACATGAGTGTTCTGAAGCTATTGGCATTCTTTGATTGAATTTTTAAGCCCTGTACACGAATCCGCCATGAAAGCTGCTTAGGGTTTCAGAGCTCTAATTTTGGGGTTTTACGCATAAGGCAAAATTGGCCAATAAAACCAGTACCATTGGAATCGTGACATCAAAACGGATTGAAATCACCCATCGCGCCCTTTTTCTTTTTGCTTATGAGCTAATCGCTATTATTCCATGGCTGTTTTAGTGGGGGTTTAAAACCCCCGCTATCTATTCTATATTTTCAGGCAAAAACGAAGAAGCAAGGGAGAAGACGCTGAGCTGTTGGCTTGTGGTTGGTTAGTTCAAACATTGGCGCGTTTTATTTTAGTCCAGCATAATATTGTTTTCTCTCTCATAATAATCATGGTCCACTAAATGAACAAAGAGACTCAATGGCTCAGTTGGCTTGTGCGTTGTCCTACAGGTATTGGGACCTGGGTTCGATTCCCAGGTCCCCCACCCTTTCCATAATTTTTCTTCTAATGTAATTCTATGCAGCATGCCATCCAAGGACCATCATGCGTCCTCACCATCATGTAATTCTAATGTTTTTCTTAAATAACTAAAATACATAAAAATTAGGTTTTTTTAGCATTTTACTCTTTTTCTCAATAATTAAATTTTTCCTATTATCATTATTAATTATTAATTATCTTGTAATTAATTAATTAGGGTTAAATTAGGTTAAACTTAAACAATTTTTTTTAACAATTAAAAACAAATTTAGAATTAGGGTTTTATTTAACTTTTAATTTTCCTTTTTTTCATAAATACCAAAAAACATAAAAATAATTTCTTTTCTTTATTTAATCATTAATTAATTTGTAATTTCAATTCAATTTCCTTAAAGGGTCCAATGCCCTCGCACTCTCGATTCTAATTTATCTTCGCGCGTTTGTCCTTTATTTTCATTTCAAATATTATGTAATTGCCCCAAAGCCTTGTAATAGTAATTAGGACATTTATTTTCCGCATTTTTATTCAAAATCGGGTCTTTGTTAATTTGGCGATGTATAGACCCGCGCCTTGTAATAGCGTAGGACTTTCTTTTCCGCACTTTAATTTCCGCACCCCTTAACTGTTAATAATTGCATGAAAGAATGAATGGCCCAAATAAAATCAAAGCGTAGCTCACCCAATGCATGAAAAGATAAAATATAACTGAAAATGACACACAATTCACACACCACTCCTAGGGTACGTCTCACTGTTGCCTTGCCCCTCGAAACGTGGTCGTCGAGTATAGGACGTCTTAGTGAGTCCTTATGTTCCATTGATCTAGTTTCCTCGAAACGGTTGCCTCGAAACAAGTTGCCTCGAAACTAGTTGCCTCGGAATAGTTGCCTCGGAATAAAAAGATCAATGGCATAAGGGTAGCTTCTAAGGTGTCCTACTGTTGCTCGGTGACCACACTGTCCCTACAAACGAATTGACCCGAACACCTCCAACGGTGGTGCTACCTACCTCTCAATGGTGGGATGGCACTACCTTAAGGACATTTACACAGCCTAATTCCTTAGGGTAGGTAGATGACTCGTAGATATTTGCTCTAATTCAAAACAAATCAAAAACTTCTTTTCACACCGACACTTTTCAAAAAGCTTTCAAAAACAATTTTTTCAAACACTCTTGAGGACTGATACAAGAGTCGATCTGAAACTTTAAACGAAACTTTTTTCAAACCCACTCACGATTGAAAAGCAAACAAACATTTTGAAAACACAATGAGCAAGTATCTAAGAGCCCGTGGATAACCACGGATAGAAAGGGTGCTAACACCTTCCCTTTCTATAAATCTACCTCCCGAACCGAGAGCTAATCTCAATAAGGAATTTTTCTGTGCTTTTGTCCTTTCCATATTGGAGAAAATAAAAGACGGTGGCGACTCTTGCTTCCGTGACATTTCGCGAACCAGCGTTAAACAGTCAGTTCCAGATCCACCGATCACAAAGTGGAAAACTGTTTTGATACCTAGAGCTCGTTTCAAAGCCTAAAAGCTATTCCAATACATTGCTGGACGACCTAGGAAGCGTTTGCAATCAAAGCCAAGTCTCCAGACCTCCAGAAGTGGTAGAATGACATCACCCTGTTCATAAAAATTTTCATATTCGTGTTTGAACTTTCATGCATTATTCATGACTTTTAATGGTTGATTTATACTAATATGAATGTTCTAAAGCTAATGGTGCCCTTTGATTGAATTAATACTGCCTGTACAAGAATTCACCATGAATGCATTTTAGGGTTTCAGGAGCTTTGAATTAGGGGTTCCTTCATAAGGAAAAATTAGGCCTTAAAACCTATGCCAATGGAATCAGGACATCCAGACGAAGTCATCCCACATCTCGCGCTCAATTTATGATAAACTATGTGCTAATCGCTATTTTCTAGCACTTGTTTTTGTGGGGGTTTAAAACCCCCGCTATTTATTTGTATTTGCAGGAAAAAGAGGAAGACGAAGATGGCGTGTCTGAGCGTGATTGGAGGGTTTGAATGTTAGCGCGTTTTTGTTTTGGTTCAGCATAACACGTTCTTTTCATATATATTATTTCTATCCTATTATAATATCAAAGAGACTCAATGGCTCAGTTGGTTGGTGCGTTGTCCTATAGGCATTGGGACCTGGGTTCGATTCCCAGGTCCCCCATATTCTCAATAATTTTTGTTGTAACGTGTTCAGGTATTATTTCTCTCCAGTGGTCCACCATATGCCCAACGCCTGTGCCTGCCAAGTGTCCCAGGGGATCAATTCAATGGCCAGAATGTGGATTCCACCATGCACGCTAGTCAACCCTTCCACACATAATTCCTGAAAGTCAAAAAAGGCTTTATTCTTGGGCCAAAAATGCTTCAAACACACCTCCAAAAAGGGCCAGACACCCCCATGGTTTGCATATTTATATTTTTTATTTTAATTTTCCTTTTTATTCTTTTATTTGTTTTATTGTTTTATTTAATTCACAAAAATAATTTTCATAACACAAAAATCAGAAATCAAAAAATAAAAATATGTTTATTTAATATTTAATTCATTAATATTTTTGTAAATAAATCTTTAAATCATAAATTTAGTTAAATTAGGTTTTAAAATTTAAATGTTTTTCTTAATAACTAAAATATGTAGAAATTAGGTTTTAGCATTTTTATTCTGTTTCTTAATAAATAATTTCTTCTTATTATTATTATTATTATTAATTATTAATTATTTTGTAAATACCCATGTAATTAATTAATTAGTGTAAATTAGGTTAAAACTTGAATATCTTTCTTAAATAATTAAAAACAACTTAGAACTAGGGTTTTATTGAACTTCTAATTTTAATTAATTTTCTTTATTTTCATTAAATACTAAAGACCATAAAAAATAATTCCTTTTCTTATTAAATAATTAATTAGCCTTTTAATTTTATTTAATTTCTCAAAAGGGTCCAACGCCCTCGAACATTCGATTCTAATTTCTTTTTACGCGTTTGTCCTTATTTTTTTCGTTTTAAATATCATGTAACTGTTCAAGCCTTGTAATAGTAATTAGGAACTTATTTATTTTCCGCATTTTATTCAAAACGGGTCTTTGTTAATTTGGCGATGTATAGACCCGCGCCTTGTAATAGCGTAGGACTTTACTTTCCGCACTCTAATTTCCGCACCCTTAAAACTGCTAAACTTTGCATGAAAGAATGAATGGCCTAAATTAAAAGCAAGCGTAGATCACCAAAAGCATGACAAGATAAAACATAACTGAAAACAATACACAAATTCACACACCACTCTTAGGGTACGCCTCACTGTTGCCTTGCCCTCGAAACGTGGTCGTCGAGTATAGGACGTTTTAGTAAGTCCTTATGTCCATGATCTATGGCATAGGGGTAGCTTCTAAGGTGTCCTACTGTTGCTCTAGTGACCACATTGTCCCTAAACTCGAATTGACCCGAACACCTCCAACGGTGGTGCTACCTACCTCTCAATGGTGGGATGGCACTACCTTAAGGACTTCTACACAACCTAATTCCTTAGGGTAGGTAGATAACTCATGGATACTTGCTCTAATTCAAAACAAACCAAAAAACTCTTTTCACACCGACACTTTCAAAAAAAGCTTTCAAAAACAATTTTTCAAACACTCTTGAGGACTGATACAAGAGTCGATCTGAAATCTTTAAACGAAACTTTTTCAAACCCACTCACACTTGAAAAGCAAACAAACATTTTGAAAACACAATGAGCAAGTATCTAAGAGCCCATGGATAACCATGGATAGAAAGGGTGCTAACACCTTCCCTTTTTATAAATCTACCTCCCGAACCGAGAAACTATCTCATAAGGAATTTTGCTGTGCTTTTGTCCTGTCCATGTTGGAGAAAATAAAAGACGGTGGCGACTCTTGCTTCCGCGACATTTCGCGAACCAGCGTTAAACAGTCAGTTCCAGATCCACCGATCACAGAACTGGCGACTCTGCTGGGGAATCCTATAAAAGTGAGGTGTACCTTAGGACTAAGATCACTTGTGTTTTCAATTGTCTGAATTGTTTGCTTTATTATTGTGGGTACTGTCTTGGGAGTTCTATAGATCCTAACCCGGATCTGGGGATACCTTCTTAGAAAGTAGAAACAAGGCTGTGAGGGAACTGTGCGGGGTATACCGACATGGTTGAAGCAGTCTGCTACGTTGATGTGGCACTTTGGTGTGTACCGGTAACCCTTGAGTTTAGTCAAGGAGAGTACGGGGCCTCCGCGTGGTGTCGTGAAGCATCAACTGACCTTAGGAACCTTAATTGAACCATCTTGGCCTCTTTAGGGTAGTGAGATAACTGACTTTGGTGCAGTTCGAGGTTGGTTGATACTCGATACTACACTCAATTGAGGGTTGTTTTCTTGGAATATTTTGGTCGCCAGTTCAGTGGCTAAATTGAAACGATGAACAATGAAAGCAATCCAGTGATATTGGGACCCTTAGAACCCGGTTACTTCTGATAGGACAGGTTGAGCCCACCAACTTCAAGAGGGTAATACCCAGACCCCATGCAGGCCTAAACTCTAAGGGCTTGTCTTGTGTGACTTGTGTGCCTTATCATGTTTGCCTTTGTGAATATTTGTGGTGTGTTTAATCATAGCATCATGACATCATACAACATCATATGCATTGACTAACCATTTCAGGGGTTCGAATCTTCATCTTTGTTCTTGTTTTGTAGGACATGGAAACTGTTCGCAGAAAGACAATTCAGATCAGCCTTGTAAGGATCCCTCCTCAGCTTAAGGAGCTTATATCCAGGATTCCCGAGAGCTCTTCTTTCAGTGAGAGGCATGGAAGACTCATCAGCTTGGTCAACACCAACATTAAGGAAGATATGATAAAGGTCCTGTTCTAGTTCTTTGACCCTCTGCACCACTGTTTTACTTTCCTGGATTATCAACTGGTGCCTACATTGGAAGAGTTCTCCCGGCTTCTGAAGATCCCTATCCTTGATCAACTACCCTACAACGGTACGGAAAAGGAACCCAAACTTGAAGAGATTGCTAAAGCACTACGCCTACAACCATCTGACCTCAAGGGACATTGGGAAGTCAGAAGTGGTATCAAAGGGTTCTTAGCCAAGTTTCTGTTTGAGAAGGCCCAAGAATGTTGGAACTCCCTTGACCTATAAGCTTTTGAAGAAGTTGTGGCCCTCCTTGTCTATGGTTTGGTATTGTTCCCTAATCCAGATCAACTTATAGATATCAGTGCTGTCCAGATCTTCATGTCCAGGAATCCCATACCTACATTGCTTGGGGACATCCTTCACTAATGTTACACTCGAACCATGAGAAAGAGAGGTGTTCTTATATGCTGTACTCCCCTCCTGGGAAGGTGGTTTATTTCTCACCTTCCACAATCAGTTTTGAAGAACGAGCAGGGTCTGAGATGGTCACAACGATTAATGAATCTTACACATGCTGATATACATTGGTGTTCTCAGTCCAGAGAGGATGTCACTATCATTGATCGTTGCGGGGAGTACCCTAATGTTCCTTTACTTGGAATCAGAGGAGGTATTACTTACAACCCGTGCCTGGCTTGGAGACAGTTTGGTTATGCTCGGAGGGACGACCCCCCATGACATGTTAATTCCTGACATAGTTTTTGACTTCGACAACGATGCACAAGGACTTCGCCAGAGATTTATCAGAGCTTGGAGGATGCCAAGTAGGATAGACAGCAAGACACTGGGGCATAGGAACTCCATCCCGTTGGAACCTTATCTCAAGTGGGTACGCGCCCGCTCCCAAAAGTTAGTAATGCCATATCCTCATGTTCTCCCGGTGATCAAAGAGCCAGTATTGGAAGGAGAGGTGTCCTACACCATTCAACATCCTGACATGCCCACGTCCTGGGAAGAGATGCAGAAGAGCTGGGTCCAGCTTAAGGAAGAACGGAATTCTCTTGAGACCAGTCTACATGCTAGTGAGAAGAAGGTCTTGGAGCTCACCCGCCTACTGCACGAGGAGAGGAATCTCAACACCTACATTGCTCCGAGGAGGATGCGTAGTGTCTTTTGGGATTGATTTGCTTTTGTAATGTTTTTCCCATGAGGCCCTGATGTACTGAACAATTATTTTCTTAATGATAACGTGTGTTCCTTTTTGTCTACAACAAATTTGAACTTTCGAACCCTTGAATGCATTGCATAAACACATATCATGCATCATGTGCATAGCAGGTACTCTTCGTTTCAGGTTGCTTAATGTTCTTCACTGTTTATTTCAGCATCATGAACCCTGAATCATCTACCGAGCAGTCTATCAAGGCCCTTCAGGCTCAGAACGCCCAATTTCAGGAGCTGATCATGGGTTTGGCTCAAGGTCAAGAGGAGCTAAAGGCTCTGCTGGTCAGGAAGAAGAAGAAGAGAACTGTTCTATTCAACACGGGCCGGAGGTTTGGTAACACACTGCAGAATGAGGAAGCTGGTTCTTCTGTAGGCAAAGACAGTCCCCAAGGGGGAAGGGCTCCTAGTCCGGTGGTCTCTGACAACGAGACTGATTTTAATGAGGAACAGTATCCTCCAGCTGAAGACAGATACAAGCAGTTGGAAGACCGTCTAAATGCCATGGAAATTAAACAAGTGACTGGGTTGGATTTCGGAGACTTGGGTTTATCTTCTGGTGAGGTCATCCCACATAAGTTCAAAGCACCATCTTTCGCAAAGTATGACGGGGCGTCCTGCCCTAAGCTACATCTCAGATCTTATGTGCGGAAGATTCAACCATACACTGTGGACAAGAACTTGTGGATCCACTTCTTCCAGGAGAGTCTTTCAGGGACTCATCTCGAATGGTTCTATCAGCTGGATGGAACCAAGGTTCGTAACTGGGAGGAGCTGGCTACTGCTTTTTATAAGCAGTATCAATATAATGCCGACCTTGCTCCTACACGTACCCAACTCCAGGGTATGTGGTTAGGATCGGGAGAAGGTTTTAAAGAGTATGCGCAGAAGTGGAGGGACCTGGCTGGCAGGGTGCAGCCACCATTAACTGACCGTGAATTAGTGGATATTTTCTTGGGGACCCTATCCGGGCCGTTCTTCAATCATCTTATTGGTAATTCATCTGCAGGGTTCACAGACCTCATTCTGACTGGGGAAAGGATAGAGGCTGGTATGAAGTCAGGAAAGATTCAGAAAGGTGCGTCCTTAAGTGCTGAGAAGAAACCTTTTAAGAATGAGGCCAGTGTTGTGTATGGGCCTAGGAGGCAAGACAAACCAGAACGCCGCCAAGCTGTCAACGCGGTGGTGATTGCTAAGCCTGCTGCCGCTCCTCGGCAACCCAACCAACCAAGGGGTGAGAGACCCAGAAGAGAATTTACCCGGCTGAGTATGACCTTGTCACAAATCTTGCCGCAACTGCTATCGACCAACTTGGTGACCGTCAGAGAGGCTCCGAAGGTCGTGAACACGACCTCCCCTAAGTATAATCCAAATGCCCGCTGTGCTTATCACTCCGATAGCCCGGGGCATTCTACTGATGATTGTTGGGCCCTAAGGAATAAGGTTCAAGACCTTATTGATGCGAAGGAGATACAATTTGAGGCACCTGAGAGGCCAAATGTTGTGACTGCTCCTATGCCCCAGCATGGAGTAAATGCCGTTGAGGAAGACTTGTATGCCGTTTCTGTGGATGATGTTGCTACCCCTCTATTGACTGTTAAGAGGAACCTGTTGCTAGCCAGTTTATTTCCGGGTTGTAGCAAGGGTTGCCTTTTGTGTGCTGTTTCCCCTACTGGTTGTCCGTTGCTGAAATCAGGTATCCAAAGCCTGATGGACAGCAAAGAGATTCTTTTCAAGAAGACCGCCGTTCCTTTTGTTCCTGTTGAAGAAGTATCTGTCGTTACAATTTTCAACAATCCAATCAAGGCTCCCCCGAGGAAGCCAGTTAAAATCATGTTTGTTGCACCCATTATTATTACTGTTCCGGGGCCCCTCCCCTATGAGTCTGATAAGGCTGTCCCATGGCACTATGGGGCAGATGTGTATGTACTTGGAATAAAGCAAGAGTTCAACACCGGTACCAGTATCAGTAACATCACTGGTCCAGCTAAAGTTACCCGCAGTGGCAGGCTCTTCTCGCCTGACATTGCGCCACCAGTTATCCGAAGACCTCTCATTATAACACCTGCAAGTGCGCCTGTTTCCACTACTGATCCAATTGCTTCCCCTGCTGCCGAGTCATCTAATACTCGGGGCAAAGGGATTGATGGTGAGCCTTCCCGGATGGAGGCACCAAAGACGGTCAATGCTGAAGCCTCCCAACAAGAGATGGAGGAAATTCTTAAGATAATTAAGAAGAGCGACTTCAACGTCGTTGAACAGCTGGGGCATACCCCCTCCAAGATCTCTATGCTCTCATTGCTGCTGTGCTCAGAGGCCCATGCCAAGGCCCTGATTTCATTTCTGAAGATGGCCCATGTGCCACAGGAGACATCTGCGGATCAATTCACTAACTGTGTAGCCAATTTGACAGCTGACAATGGTTTAGGTTTCTCGGATGCTGATCTTACCGCCAAAGGAAAAAACCACAATGATGCCCTGCATGTCTCCATTGAATGCAGGGGCACTACTCTTGCTCACGTGTTGGTGGATACCGGTTCTTCCCTGAATGTATTGCCCAAGAAGGCCCTAGACAGGCTGTATTGTGAGGGCCTGGAGTTGAAACCTAGCAACATCATTGTCCGAGCCTTCGACGGGTCGAAGAGGATGGTTCATGGTGAGGTAGACATTCCTATTCGTGTGGGTTCTCAAGTATTTGACTCAACTTTCTATGTGATGGATATTAGTCCATCTTATTCCTGTTTGCTGGGTCGACCTTGGATTCACAAAGCTGGGGCAGTGACCTCCACTCTGCACCAAAAGCTCAAGTACCCCGTCAGAGGGAAGATTGTTACTGTGCAGGGGGAGGAAGAATATATGGTTAGCCATCTGAATTCCTTCCGGTATATTGAGATGGACGGGGAGTTTATTGAAACCCCCTTTCAACTTTTTGAAGAGGTACCTCCAACATTGGCAGCAGCAGAAGCAGTAACTGAAGAGAATTCTCCTTTGAAGATGGCCTCCTTAAAGGACGCCCGGGCTGTAATTGAGAAAGAGGCTCAGAGGGCTGTGCGCAAATCTAGGATCGGAAGACCTCCTGTTCTCATCACCAATCCAGGAGTGAATGCTATTGGGGATGAAGATGAAATGGAAGAATCAAAGTTCGATAGCTGGATCTACCCGACGACCGACGGTGGACTGACCAATTGGACCGCAAAAGATCATATACCTGTTACTTTTGTTACGCAGTAATGAATTCCTTTGTTTTTGTTATTTGTAATAAACAATAAACTGAAACTTTATGGCCCGGTGTCTTACCCGGGGCACCGTGGCTTCATTTATGAGGGCTTATAACTGTCATTTCCATATATCAAGAATAAAGACCTTGGACGTTTTTTCGCATTTCAAATCTTGTGCTCCCTTTCTTTCTTTCTTTCTTTATATATTGCAAAACAGCTATATTTACACACACTCACCCATACATGTTTCAATCCACTCTGGATCTCACTGGTAACGACTCTACTACTGCTAGTTATGACTTCGAAAATCCGATCAACTTAGCCGAAGACGAAGGTGAAGATGATTGCGAAGTGCCTGGCGAACTTGCAAGACTGTTACTCCAGGAAGAGACGGACATTCAGCCACATGAAGAGCCAGTGGAAACGATAAATCTAGGTACCGAGGCAGATAGAAAGGAAGTCAATATTGGTGCCTATCTGGAGCTCAGTGTGAAGCAACGGTTGATTCAGATGTTGCATGATTATGTGGAGATCTTTGCCTGGTCCTACGAAGACATGCCTGGGTTGGATACCGACATTGTGGTCCATCACTTGCCTACTAAGGAAGACTGCCCTCCGGTTAAGCAAAAGGTCCGCCGTATGCGTCCAGAGATGTCTGAAAAGATCAAAGCTGAGGTTATGAAACAGTTTGATGTCGGGTTTCTAGCAGTGACTTCTTACTCTCAGTGGGTTGCCAACGTGGTACCGGTGCCGAAGAAAGATGGTAAGGTCAGAATGTGTGTCGATTACAGGGATCTGAACAGGGCCAGCCCCAAGGATGACTTCCCCCTACCTCACATTGATGTTCTGGTTGATAATACTGCTCAGCACAAGGTATTCTCCTTCATGGATGGTTTTTCAGGTTATAATCAGATCAAGATGGCTCCTGAAGGTATGGAAAAGACTACCTTTGTTACTCAGTGGGGCACCTTCTACTACAAGGTCATGCCTTTTGGATTGAAAAATGCTGGGGTAACTTACCAACGTGCCATGGTTGCTTTATTTCATGACATGATCCATCATGAGATTGAAGTGTATGTCGACGATATGATTGCAAGATCCCAAACTGAGGAAGAACACCTTGACCATCTGCAGAAGCTGTTCGACCGTCTGAAGTTATACAAGCTGAGGTTGAACCCAAATAAGTGCACATTTGGGGTAAGATCTGGAAAGTTGCTAGGCTTCGTCGTGAGCGACAAGGGTATTCAAGTGGACCCTGCCAAGGTTAAAGCCATTCAAGAGATGCCAGTTCCTAAGACAGAGAAAGAGGTCAGAGGCTTTCTAGGACGTCTGAATTACATTGCTCGATTCATCTCACACCTAACAGCTACCTGTGAGCCAATCTTGAAGCTGCTGAAGAAAGATCAGGTAGTATGTTGGAATGATGAATGTCAGGCCGCTTTTGACAAAATCAAAGAGTATCTCCAAGAACCACCCATTCTTATGCCACCGGTTGAAGGGAGACCTCTGATACTATACCTAACAGTACTCGACAACTCAATGGGGTGTGTGCTGGGGCAGCATGATGAGTCTGGCCGAAAAGAGCACGCCATTTATTACCTTAGTAAAAAGTTTACCGACTGTGAGACCCGATACTCACTGCTCGAGAAAACTTGCTGCGCTTTGGTATGGGCTGCTCGCCGGCTGAGACAGTATATGCTGACTCACACTACTTTGTTGATCTCAAAGATGGATCCAATAAAGTATATATTCGAAAAGCCTGCTCTGTCTGGGAGAATAGCAAGATGGCAAATGATCTTGACAGAATACGACATCCAGTACACAACTCTGAAAGCTATCAAAGGAAGTGTATTGGCAGACCACTTGGCACATCAGGCAGTGGACGACTACCAGTCAATGAAATTCGAGTTTCCGGACGAGAGCATTATGATTGTGACTGATTGTGAAGTACCTGGACCGGATGAAGGACCTGAGGAAGGATCCCGATGGTCTATGCACTTTGACAGAGCCTCCAATGCTTTGGGTAACGGTATCGGCGCTGTGATCATATCCCCTCAAGGCACTCATACTCCACTACTGCCCGACTATGTTTCAACTGCACCAACAACATGGCAGAGTATGAGGCATGCATCATGGGTCTTCAAGTTGCGATTGACTTAAGGATCAAGTTTCTGAGTGTCTTCGGAGATTCCGCTCTCGTGATTAATCAGATCAAAGGCAAGTGGGATACGAAACATCCGAATCTTATTCCTTACAGAGAATGTGTGTTGACATTGATCCCCCATTTCACAGAGATAACTTTTGAACATTTCCTAAGAGAGGAGAATCAGTTGGCGGACGCGTTAGCTACGATGTCTTCCATGTTCAAAGTCAAATGGGACAATGAGGCTCCCCGGGTCATTATCTGGAAACTGGACGAATCGGCATACTGTTGTGATCTTGAGGCTGAGGTAGTGACTGAAAAACCTTGGTACCATGAGGTGAAGAGATACTTGGAAGCTCAGGAATGCCCTGAAGGCGCGTCTGTCAACGACAAGAATTTTCTGAGAAGGTTCGCAGCAAAGTTCTTCCTCAGAAATGGCATTCTGTACAAGCGAAACCATGATTCGACCTTACTGCGTTGTGTGGATAAGACTGAAGCAGAAAGGATCATGGCGGAGCTGCATGAAGGTACCTTCGGAACACACTCCAGTGGACACACCATGGCAAAGAAGATCCTTCGGGCAGGATATTTCTGGTCCACAATGGAAGCTGATTGCTATCAACATTCTCGGACATGTCATAAATGCCAGATTTATGCAGATAAGGTGCATGTGCCTCCAGTCCCTCTGAATGTTCTGACTGCACCTTGGCCTTTTGCAATGTGGGGCATAGATATGATCGGTGAGATTAAACCTACGGCATCTAACGGGCATCGCTTCATCCTGGTGGCGATCGATTACTTTACAAAGTGGGTTGAAGCAGCTTCCTACGCTACAGTAACCAAGAATGTTGTGGCACGGTTCATTCGGCATAACCTAATTTATCGTTACGGAGTCCCGGAAAGGATCATCACGGACAACGGTACCAATCTTAATAATAAGATGATCACTGAGCTCTGCGAGCAGTTCAAAATACAGCACCACAACTCTTCTCCTTACCGGCCGAAGATGAATGGGGCTGTAGAGGCAGCGAATAAGAATATCAAAAAGATTGTGCAGAAGATGACAGTGACCTATAAAGATTGGCACGAGATGTTACCGTTCGCTCTTCATGGGTACCGTACCTCAGTAAGGACGTCAACCGGGGCAACTCCTTTTTCCTTGGTCTACGGCATGGAGGCAGTCTTACCGATCGAAGTGCAGATACCCTCTCTCTGGATAATGAAGGATGCAGATCTGAGCGAAGATGACTGGATCCAGACACGACTTGATCAGCTAAATCTAATTGACGAAAAGAGACTTACTTCTATATGTCATGGTCAAACGTATCAAAAACGGATGATCAGGGCATTTAACAAGAAGGTCAGACCACAAGAGTATCAAGTTGGGGATCTGGTAATCAAACGCATCATCCTTCCTCAGAGTGATCCCAGGGGCAAATGGACCCCTACCTACGAAGGGCCATTTGCGGTTAAACATGTGTTCTCAGGAGGAGCCATGATCCTAACCACCATGGATGGTGACGACCTTCCTCACCCCGCCAATGCAGACATAGTAAAAAGATACTACGCATGATAAAAGACCCGCTAGGTTGACATACCTAGGCAAAAATTAGGGCTTCCCGGCGAACCAAAAGGGTTCGGGCAAAATGAGGGATGAAATGAAAAAAATCTATACACTCGGCAAGTCGAAAACCTGAAAAGGCGGCTTGGGCAAAAATGGGTATCCCGGTGGACTGAAAACCCGAAAGGGCAGTCTAGGCAAAAGTTAGGGATTAAAGCGTAATACTATGTCTCATTGGATCACCTTGCATCCAGAATCCGGTATCAGCCAACAAGTTCAAACGACATCGATCGATCAGCTTCATCGTCAACTGAGCAGCAAAGTGATGAGATGCTCAAAGACATAAAGGCGATAGCAGAGTTGAAACCCAGTGGGATTATTCTTTCTTCACACAGCTGTTTTGTTTTCCCTTTGTCACAAAATTGTATAAACTCTTTTGTTCGGCGGTGTTCTCTTACTAGGACGTCAGCCTCTTGTACATAAACGCCTATTTACAGGCAAATTCAAAAATCAATATAAATTCACTTTTCAGATCAATTGCCAAATGTTTTTCCTTTTTCTGTTTTGTTTTGCGAAGAACGTCCAAGGTTCAATTTGTGATATATGCTTTTGATGCTAATTGCTAACTCATAAATATTTGCATACGAAACAAAGGATTAATTACAGGTAACATTAGAAACAGGGGCAATAATGAGTCGTCTAAGCGATCTAATTGCTCTGTCCACCAAGGTACCAAGGTAAGTTCAGCTGAAGAACGTAACCAAGATATCTTAAATCCCCAGAGAGTGAGCCAGCAAGTCAATACACTCTCCCCAAGCAGAGTTATCCTGTCAACCTTAAGGAAGCTGGGTATTCCCAGCAGATCTCAACATTCCTCAGCGAATTATGCAAGCATTCTTAACAAGCATCCTCGACAATCTTGATTTAAGATTGTTCCCCAGCGGTATACCAGACATTCAGTGGAGCCACTTCCCCAATATATCTCAAAAATTTCCCCAGGAGAGTCCAGTCTGAAGATTTCCCCAGGAAAGCTGAATCATCTCCCCAGCAAGAAGCTTATCCCCAGTAGATTCTGGAAAGCTTACCCCTGCAGAGCATGAATGCGTCTCCCCGGTTTTATTCAAAGGATATTTCTCCACCAGAGCTTATAACTGGGTTATCCTCAGCTAAAAGCCACGGAAAGATCGTCCTCGGCGAAGTCTTCTTATCCCCAGCGGAGTCTATTAAAACTTCCAACATAACAATGGTATCCCCAGCAGAGTTATCACCAACATCCCAGCAAAGTACCTCTCATCCCACAGAGTATTGTTCCCCAGCAAGATCGCTAGAGTAAATTTCTCCCCGCAGAGTAATCTATTCGCCAAGTTTATTCTCCAACGGAGTCATCTTCTCCTACCAGTATTCTTGCAACAATCGTCCCCCAGCGGAAGCAAAGATCTATTCTTCAACATCAGCCCAGGATTTAACTTCCCGGCACCCGTCAAGGATTTATTTTCCTAAGACGAAAACATATCTTCATAAACATCACATCTTCATACATTATAGCATGAACATACAATCTCACTTATTCTGAGAACATCTCGCATGTCATACATCATGACATTACACACAACTAACGTTTTGTCTTTTCAGGACAAAAGTTAATACAAAGATGATTGCTATCAATAGTCGTGATTCCAGATCTGATTCCTGTATCTTGCCAGGGTGTATCTGTTGACGACTAACATTACCAGACCCGATTCCTGTATCTTGCCAGGGTGCGTCTGAAGAGTTTGAGGATCCGATTCCTGTATCTTGCCAGGGTGTATCTGTTGACGACTAATATTACCAGACCCGATTCCTGTATCTTGCCAGGGTGCGTCTGAAGAGTTTGAGGATCCGATTCCTGTATCTTTCCAGGGTGTATCTATTGACGACTAACATTACCAGACCCGATTCCTGTATCTTGCCAGGGTGCGTCTGAAGAGTTTGAGGATCCGATTCCTGTATCTTGCCAGGGTGTATCTGTTGACGACTAACAGTACCAGACTCGATTCCTGTATCTCGCCAGGGTACATCTGAAGAGTTCGAAGATCTGATTCCTGCATCTTTCCAGGGTGTATCTGTTGACGACTAACAGTACCAGACTCGATTCCTGTATCTCGCCAGGGTACGTCTGAAGAGTTTGAAGATCCGATCCCTGTATCTCGCCAGGGTGTATCTGTTGACGACTATATTCTCCGGACTCGATTCCTGTATCTCGCCAGGGCACGTATGAAGAGTTTAAAGATCCGATTCCTGTATCCAGCCAGGGCACATCTACATAAAGAGTTTGAAGATCAACTCCTGTAACAGGCCAGGTAATTATTTTCTTTCTCAGGTACGCAAGTTCTCGCTAAGGAATCTCTTACGCGATCGACAACCTCCCGATGGCATCTATAAGCCCATCCCCCTATCCATCAGTCTCCAAATGGCATCTATAAGCCCATTCCCACCATCACACTGCTAACATGTGAGTGCAAATTTCTGGGCACTCTAGTGTTCAATCATCTTCTACCTTCGGATTACGAAAGGCACGCCAGCCAATCTACATCCTCAGGTCTAAGAAGATTGAACAGGGGCAACTGTTGTACCCCAAAATTTTCCCTCCCATATTCTTCAAGGTTTGCTAAGATCATGCTTCAAAATCTCCCAAGGGTTGCACAGTCCAATTGCCTCCTAATAGTAAAAAATTAGGGTTTTGGTTATGGCAAAGAAATTGAAGTTTTCAAGGGTCCAATCAAGTCCCACATGCCTACATACATTGTCAAGCATCCATATGCCAAGTTTCAAGACTCACAACATCAAATTGCACAGTCAAAAAACCCTAAATGCTTCACAGTCAACTGTAGGGGCAAAATGGTCATTTGACAGTCAAAAGTCAAAAATTTTGGTCAACATCTTATTTTGAAGCCACAAACATCATTTGATCAATTCTTGATCATGATTCTCAAAGCATGGCTCAAAAAGTCTCAAGATGCAAAAGTTTCTATTTTTGGACAGCTGAAAAAGTCAACTGCAAATTGACCAGAGCATAACTTCCACATGGTTTATCAGAAAAATACCATCCAAAGCTCATTTTGAAGAGAATAACATTTCCTACAACTCATCTTCACACTTCAAGTCCAAGAAATGCTCTCACAAAAAGTTATCAATTTCAACATTATAGGTCATTTTCAAAAGTCAACAAAAAGGCACTTTAAGTCAAAGACCATAACTTGATATTGGTAAATCAAAATGACATGGGACCAAAGGCATTGGTTATATGACTTCAAGACCTTTCCAAAATGTCCAAGAACATGATCAAATCTTCAAAATTGAGCAAGATATGCCTTGTAGAAGTTGGGAAATTTTTGGGAATTTTGAAAAGTCAACTTTGCACAAAAGGCTTCAAAAATGCTAATGGGCCTCAATTTCTTCCATGAATCATTACCCAAAGGCCATGCACGACCCATTGACCTCCAAGGGAGTTATTTTCTCATTTTTGATTAATTATTTGAATTTTTATTATTATTAATTCACTTAATTAAAATTAAATATGAAAAAATAGCAAATAACACCTTTCAAATCTTTTTGTGCAGAAAATTCACTCATTATGTGCTCAATATTTCGTGCATCATTCAAAAAGGAAAGAATCTTCCATGATTGGCAATGATTGGCATAGAAAAGATTGAAAAAAGGATATGGAAAATCAAATATTCAAAAACATTAAATAAATGGATTTTGGGCTAGTTTTTAACCTAATTCTATCCACATACATAGGCAAGACTGAAACCTAATGCAAGAGACACAAGAAGCTGCGCAGAAGAGGAAGAACGACATTGCCTTTTTTGACAAAAAGTGGAAAACTGTTTTGATACCTAGAGCTCGTTTCAAAGCCTAAAAGCTATTCCAATACATTGCTGGACGACCTAGGAAGCGTTTGCAATCAAAGCCAAGTATCCAGACCTCCAGAAGTGGTAGAATGACATCACCCTGTTCATAAAATTCTTCATATTCGTGTTTGAACTTTCATGCATTATTCATGACTTTTAATGGTTGATTTATACTAATATGAATGTTCTAAAGCTAATGGTGCCCTTTGATTGAATTAATACTGCCTGTACAAGAATTCACCATGAATGCATTTTAGGGTTTCAGGAGCTTTGAATTAGGGGTTCCTTCATAAGGAAAAATTAGGCCTTAAAACCTATGCCAATGGAATCAGGACATCCAGACGAAGTCATCCCACATCTCGCGCTCAATTTATGATAAACTATGTGCTAATCGCTATTTTCTAGCACTTGTTTTTGTGGGGGTTTAAAACCCCCGCTATTCATTTGTATTTGCAGGAAAAAGAGGAAGACGAAGATGGCGTGTCTGAGCGTGATTGGAGGGTTTGAATGTTAGCGCGTTTTTGTTTTGGTTCAGCATAACACGTTCTTTTCATATATATTATTTCTATCCTATTATAATATCAAAGAGACTCAATGGCTCAGTTGGTTGGTGCGTTGTCCTACAGGCATTGGGACCTGGGTTCGATTCCCAGGTCCCCCATATTCTCAATAATTTTTGTTGTAACGTGTTCAGGTATTATTTCTCTCCAGTGGTCCACCATATGCCCAACGCCTGTGCCTGCCAAGTGTTCCAGGGGATCAATTCAATGGCCAGAATGTGGATTCCACCATGCACGCTAGTCAACCCTTCCACACATAATTCCTGAAAGTCAAAAAAGGCTTTATTCTTGGGCCAAAAATGCTTCAAACACACCTCCAAAAAGGGCCAGACACCCCCATGGTTTGCATATTTATATTTTTTATTTTAATTTTCCTTTTTATTCTTTTATTTGTTTTATTGTTTTATTTAATTCACAAAAATAATTTTCATAACACAAAAATCAGAAATCAAAAAATAAAAATATGTTTATTTAATATTTAATTCATTAATATTTTTGTAAATAAATCTTTAAATCATAAATTTAGTTAAATTAGGTTTTAAAATTTAAATGTTTTTCTTAATAACTAAAATATGTAGAAATTAGGTTTTAGCATTTTTATTCTGTTTCTTAATAAATAATTTCTTCTTATTATTATTATTATTATTAATTATTAATTATTTTGTAAATACCCATGTAATTAATTAATTAGTGTAAATTAGGTTAAAACTTGAATATTTTTCTTAAATAATTAAAAACAACTTAGAACTAGGGTTTTATTGAACTTCTAGTTTTAATTAATTTTCTTTATTTTCATTAAATACTAAAGACCATAAAAAATAATTCCTTTTCTTATTAAATAATTAATTAGCCTTTTAATTTTATTTAATTTCTCAAAAGGGTCCAACGCCCTCGAACATTCGATTCTAATTTCTTTTTGCGCGTTTGTCCTTATTTTTTTCGTTTTAAATATCATGTAACTGTTCAAGCCTTGTAATAGTAATTAGGAACTTATTTATTTTCCGCATTTTATTCAAAACGGGTCTTTGTTAATTTGGCGATGTATAGACCCGCGCCTTGTAATAGCGTAGGACTTTACTTTCCGCACTCTAATTTCCGCACCCTTAAAACTGCTAAACTTTGCATGAAAGAATGAATGGCCTAAATTAAAAGCAAGCGTAGATCACCAAAAGCATGACAAGATAAAAAATAACTGAAAACAATACACAAATTCACACACCACTCTTAGGGTACGCCTCACTGTTGCCTTGCCCTCGAAACATGGTCGTCGAGTATAGGACGTTTTAGTAAGTCCTTATGTCCATGATCTATGGCATAGGGGTAGCTTCTAAGGTGTCCTACTGTTGCTCTGGTGACCACATTGTCCCTAAACTCGAATTGACCCGAACACCTCCAACGGTGGTGCTACCTACCTCTCAATGGTGGGATGGCACTACCTTAAGGACTTCTACACAGCCTAATTCCTTAGGGTAGGTAGATAACTCATGGATACTTGCTCTAATTCAAAACAAACCAAAAAACTCTTTTCACACCGACACTTTCAAAAAAAGCTTTCAAAAACAATTTTTCAAACACTCTTGAGGACTGATACAAGAGTCGATCTGAAATCTTTAAACGAAACTTTTTCAAACCCACTCACACTTGAAAAGCAAACAAACATTTTGAAAACAAAATGAGTAAGTATCTAAGAGCCCATGGATAACCATGGATAGAAAGGGTACTAACACCTTCCCTTTCTATAAATCTACCTCCCGAACCGAGAAACTATCTCATAAGGAATTTTGCTGTGCTTTTGTCCTGTCCATGTTGGAGAAAATAAAAGACGGTGGCGACTCTTGCTTCCGCGACATTTCGCGAACCAGCGTTAAACAGTCAGTTCCAGATCCACTGATCACACTTTAGTTGGATCTAGCTCTTTTGCATTTCTTCCCAAGACGTTGGCATGTCAGGATGTTGAATGGTGTATGGAACCTCTCCTTCCATAACTGGCTCTTTGATCACGGGGAGAATGTGAGGATATGGCGTCACAAGCTTCTGGGAGCGGGCTCGTACCCACTTGAGATAAGGCTCAAGGGGGATGGAGTTCTTGTGCCCCAGTGTCTTACTGTCCACCTTGTTAGGCATCCTCCAAGCTCTGATGAATCTCTGGCGAAGTCCTTGCGTATCGTTGTCGAAGTTAAAAACTATGTCAGGAATCAACATGTCATGAGGGCCATCCCTCCGAGCATATCCAAACTTCTCAAATCCAGACATGGGTTGTAAGTAATGCCTCATCTAATTCCAAGTAAAGGAACATTAGGAAATTATCCGCAACGGTCAATGATAGTGACATTTTCTCTGGACCGAGAACACCAATGTATATTAGAATGTGTAAGAGTCATTAACCGTTGTGACCATCTCAAACCCCGCTCGTTCTTCAAAACTGATTGTGGAAGGTGCGAAATAAACCACCTTTCCAGGAGAGGAGTGTAGCATATGAGAACGCCTCTTTTTCTCATGGTTCGAGTGTAACATGTGTGGAGGATGTCCCCAAGCAACGTAGGTATGGGATTCCCGGACATGAAAATCTTGACAGCATTGATATCTATAAGCTGATCCGGATTCGAGAACAACACCAACCCATATACAAGGAGTGCCACAACTTCCTCAAAGGCTTGTAGGTCAAGGGAATTCCAACATTCTTGTGCTTTCTCAAACAGGAACTTTGTCAAGAATCCTTTGATACCACTTCTGATTTCCCAATGCCCCTTGATGTCAGATGGTTGCAGACGTAATGCTTTAGCAACCTCTTCAAGTTTTGGTTCCTTGTCCGTACCGTTGTAGGGTAGTTGACTAAGAATAGGAATTTTCAGAAGTTGAGAAATCTCTTCCAAAGTAGGCACCAATTGATAATCTGGGAAAGTAAAACAGTGGTGTAAGGGGTCAAAGAACTGGAACAACACTTTCACCATATCCTCTTTAATGCTGGTACTGACCAAGCTGATGAGTCTACCATGCCTTTCACTGAAGGAAGAGTTCTCGGGAATCCTGGATGTAAGCTCCTTAAGCTGAGGAGGGATCCTTACAAGGTTGACCTGAACTGTTTTCCTGCGGATAATCTCCATGTCCTACAAAACAAGAACAAAGATGAAGATTCGAACCCTTGAGGTGGTTAGTAAATGCATATGATGCTTTATGATGTTATGATGTTATGATAAAGACACACCACAAGTATTCACAAAAGCAAACATGATAAGGCACACAAGTCACACCAGACAGCCCTTAGAGTTTAGGCCAGCATGAAGTTTAGGTACTACCCTCTTGAAGTTAGTTGGCTCAAACATGTCTTATCAATAGTAACCGGGTTCTAAGGAGCTCAATATTATTGGATTGTTTTCTATGTTCATTGTTTTGATTTAGCCACTTAACTGGCGACCAAAATATTCCAAGAAAACAGCCCTCAATGAGTGTAGTATCGAGTATCTACCAACTTCGGACTGCACCAAAGTCGGTCATCTCACTACCCCTAAAGAGGCCAGGATGGTCAAGTAAGGTTCCTAAGGTCAGTTGATGCTTCACGACACCATGCGGCGGCCCCATACTCTCCTTGACTTGACTCAAGGGTTACCGGTACTCACCAAAGTGCCACATCAACGTAGCAACTACTTCAACCATATCGATATACCCCGCACAGTTCCCTCACAGTTTGTTGCTACTTCTAAAGGGTATCCCCATATCCGGGTTAGGATCTATAAAACTCCGATGCAAGCCCACAATATTAAAGCAAACAAGGCATACAATTGAAAACATATAATGATCTAATCCTAAGGTACACCTCACTTATATAAAGATCCCCAGCAAAGTCGCCAGTTATGTGATCGGTGGAAATAGAACTGACTGTTTTTGAAATGCTGGTTCGCGAAATGTCGCGGTAAGGAAGAGTTGCCACCATCTTTTATTTTCTCCAACATGGAAAGGACAAAAGCACAACAAAATTCCTTTTCGAGATGTTTCTCGGTTCGGGAGGTAGATTATAGAAAGGGAAGGTGTTAGCACCCTTTCTATCCGTGGTTATCCACGGGCTCTTAGGTACTTGCTCACTATGTTTTTAAAAATGTTTGCTTTTCTTGTGTTTGTGGGTTTTGAAAAAAGTTTCGTTTTGAAAACTTCTAGGTAACTCTTGTATCGGTCCTCAAGAGTGTATGAAGTATTTGTTTGAAAACTTTTTGAAAGTGTAGGTGCGAAAAGTTGTTTTTGTTTTTGAAAGAGCAAGTACCCAGGAGAAATCTACCTACTCTAAGGAATTAAGCTGTGTAAATTTCCTTTAGACAGTACTATCCCACTATTGAAAAGTAGGTAGCACCGTCGTTGGAGTTATTCAGGTCAATTCGATTATAGGGACATGTGTGGTCACAAAAGCAATAGTAGGACGCCTTAGCGGTAACCCTAATGTCCTAGATCCTTTTTTATCCGAGGCAACCGTTTCGAGGCAACTTGGATCTTTAGACAGGAGGGCAACCTCTAAAACACCCTATACTCAATGACCACGTCGAGGCAACCAAATGAGGCGTACCCTAAGAGTGGCATGTGCGAGTGTATCAGGATTCAGTTCATATTATCTTTGCACATGTATTTGTGAGCTACGGGTTGATTTTATTTGTCAGGCAAGTCTTGTCATGCATATTTAACAGTTAATAATTATGCGGGAAATAAATTGCGGAAGGTAAATCTACGCTATTACAAGGCGTCGGGTATTTACATCGCCAAAAACATAACCCTTGAAAAGATAAATTGCGAGAAAATAAAGGAAAGCGATAAAAGTCCTAATTATCTATTACATCCTCGGAATAAATACATAAATATAATCAAAAATAAATATGCACGCAAAGAGATTAAATCGGGACGTCCTTAGGGTTTTGACCCTTTTTGAGAAAAGAATGGAATTTTGGTCCTTTTTGCAATTAATTAATATCAAACCTAATTTACTAATTAATTAAATAAAAGAAATGTTTTTTTAAGCTTTTTATGTTTTTTAATGTCTTAATGAAAATAAAAATAAAAGAAATTAAAAGTTGTCAAAAGAAAAACCCTAATTCTATGTTGATTTTATTTATTGTGAAAAAGATTAAAGTTAACCTAATTTAAAAGACTAGATCAATTTTGTTAGTATTTATTTACAAAATAATAATTAATAGTGAAATTATTAAATAATAATAATAATAAAAATATTTACATTTTTTAATTGTCTGAATTTATTATGCAAATAATAGTTAAGTTAATTAAATAATATTAATAATAAAATAATTAAAGACAAAAACATAAAAGAGAAAAAATAAGAAAACAAAACCCAGGGGGGTGTTGGGCCCAGATGGAGGTTAGAAAGCAGATTTCAAGCCCATTAAGCTATTCAGTCCATTGACTTTTTTGATTGTCCAGTGCATGCTTTGACTGGGAGTATGGTGTTCTTCATCTCCTGGCCATTCCATCTAAGCTTGTGGCCACATGGCATGTGGGATGTGAGAGTGTATGGTGGAATTCATTTGGAAATCTGCACATAACCATATTATGAAAAATATTATAGAGTTTTGGGTGGACCTGGGAATCGAACCCAGGTCCCAATGATCAACGTCCAGCGCATCTACCACCAGGCCATTTGCTTGCTTTGATATTATAATGAACAATGAAATTAATATATAAAAACAACAATTATGCTGGAAAGTAAATAAAACGCGCGCTATTTTTTGAATTGGCTAATCATGTGATAACACGTATTCGTCTTCTTCCTTATGCCTGCAAAAAACAAATTAGATAGCGGGGGTTTTTAACCCCCACAACCTGCAACCACGAATAATAGCGATTAGGCCTGTGTGCTATATAAATATTTCGCGATAGTCCAGTTACATTCGTCTGAATCTCCTGAATTCAACCATGGGTCTTAAAGGCTCCAATTTTTCCTGGATAATGAAGCCCCAAAATCAAAGCTTAGGAACCCTAGAATTTTTCAATGGTATCTTTTGATTTAGGGCTCTATAATTCAATTAACCTGTACCATTAGCTTTATATGAATTCAAGCAACACAAAACAATGATTAAAACATATTAATTATGCATGAAATATGAGTTTCGATTCTGAAAAAAGTATGCAAGCCGTGCGACTGTTCTTGGGTATTTCTGTAGCTTTAGCGTGTGATTTTGATTGCAAAAGGTCCCTGAGAGTTCCTGCAAGGTATTAGAAACCACAAAATGCTTTGAATCGTGCTGGAACCTGGAAAACAGTTTTCAAGTTTCTTGGAATTTTCTTGAAAGTGGTTATGGCTTTTCTGCAGAGTTTTCACGTTTAATGCATTAGGGTTGACTTGTGTACTTATAGAGGAAGAGAATTAGGTTAAATCCTTGGGCAAAGATCCATGAAATAATGGTTTGAATATTTGATTTGCAATCACATATTTTTGAATCTTTTTGATTGGAAAAACTTGCCAAACTTGGAGATTCTTGTCCCTTTGATTTGCACACGAATTGCTAGCATATCTTGAGCTTGTTTGCTTCACAAAAAGATTGAAAAAAACAAATCTTTGAATTTCCTACAATTTAAATTAATTAAATGAATTAAAATCAATTAATAATCCAAATAATTAATAAAAAATAAGAAAATAAATCAATTTAATCTTAATGGGTCGTGCATAGGCCATGGATAAAGTTTCAAGATGGAATTTGAGGCCCATTAGCAAAAACAAAGTGTTTTGAGCAAAGTTGACTTTTGCAAATTCACAAAAATTTCCCAACTTCTCCAATGCATATCTTGCTCAATTTTGATCATATGAACATGTTCTTGGACATTTTGGAAAGGTCTTGAAGTCCTCTAACCAATGCCTTTGGTCCCATGTCATTTAGATTTACCAATCTCAAGTTATGGTCTTTGACTTAAAGTGCCTTTTTGTTGACTTTTGAAATTGACCTATAATGTAGAAATTGATAACTTTTTGTGAGAGCATTTCTTGGACTTGGAATGTGAAGATGAGTTGTAGGAAATGTCATCCCCTTCAAAATGAGCATTGGATGGAATTTGTATGATGAACCATGAAAAAGTTATGCCCTGGTCAAGGTACAGTTGACTTTTCTACTGTCCAAAAATAGTAACTTTTTGCATCTTGATGATTTTTGAGCCATGCTTGTGGAATCATGATCAAGACTTGATCAAATGATGATTGTGGACTCAAAATAAGATGTTGACCAAAAATTCTGACTTTTGACTGCAAAATGACCATTTTACCCTTGCAGTTGATTGTGAACCAAATAGGGCTTTTGACTGTGCAAATTGACATTGTGAGCCTTGAGACATGGCATGTAGATGCTTGACAATGTATATAGGTCTATGGGACTTGATTGAGCCATTGAAAACCTCAAATTCCTTGAAAGAATTAAAACCCTAATTTTGCCTGGCTTAGGAGATGGTTTGACTGTGCAATCCTTGAACAAATCTTGAACCATTTGAAGATGATTCTTGATAAATCTTGAAGAATATGGGAGGGAAAATTTTTGGGTACAACACTAATAAATAATGGATTAATTTTATTGACTCAGGAGGGAGAATTGGATAGCAGATAACCGTTGTCTTGTATGTGTACATATTTGAGTTTGGTTTTCATGTTTTTTTGAAGAGTCTTCTTGATTCTTCTCTTTTGATTTTCATTGGGTCAGTCATGCTTGGGGGAGTTGTTTTCTCTTAAGTCAGTTTGGTGCTTCTTGTTCTGCATCAAGTTATTGAGTTTCTTTTGAGTATTTTTGTTTGTCTTGAATCAATTCTTTCCTGTATTGATTCTCCGTGTCAGTTTATTTTCACTCTGTTTTTGTAATTTTTTGGCTAAAAAAATGGGAGAAAAGTATTAGTGTGAATCATATGTCTAGGTCTTAGTCAAGTGTTGTTACTTGTTGTATGCAACACTTTATGGGGAGCATGACTGCCCATCATGTGAGTCTTGAGTTTATTCTTGGCGTTGTTTTGTAAGGATGTTTCATAGAATATTCTAACATCATGTATGAGTCTGAATCTTCTTTGTTCTAAATTCTTATGTTGTGTCTTGTGGTCTGAGTTATCTGGAGTTTAGGTCTGGTCCCGTCAGTCTTCATCTGATAAATTCAGGGTTGTAAGTTGGGACTGTGTTCGAGGGGGAGTAACATCTATCTTCTTCCTTATGTACAAAGTTTACATGTTTAGCATATAGCTTATGTTGGCGTTATATGGTTGTAATACCCCAAATTTATCTTACCCCGTTGTTTTTATCTAGCTTACGCATCTTGCACTCTTCATTTCATCTGCATACACTACATTAGGTCATTCGATACACCATTCATTCATTGATCAATAAAATGTGGCATGTGATTAAGGATTTCGAAGAATTAGGGTTTCTTTAAGGCTTTGAGGCTCTTATCTTCATCCAAAAGATTCAAGTTGTTCCTTCAACAAGTAGGGAAAGATGTTAGGGTTTTTACTTGATATGGGAAGGATGATAGGGTTTTAACTTGTTATATTTTATCAAGAGTTCAATTGTAAGCTAAGGTTTTGGTTTCCTCCATCACCTCAAACTACCTTGATTATCAAATTTTATCAAAAGCAAGCGAACTAAAGTTTGTTACTCATCATATTTGAGCTTGTTGATGATCAATAACTGAGGTTCATTGAGTTTCATGTCAAGGTATCCTACTATGCTCCAAGTCCTACCTTTATCAAAAGATTCAAGGCATTGGCTATCTTGTTATTCATCAAGTCGAGATATAGTGGAATTGGATTCCGAAATGCAAGCCGTGGTGCAAGAGATGAGTTTGCAGATTCATTGTAATAAAGGCATCATTATTGTCTCGCATACTTGTTGCTTGTCATGAAAGTTTTCTTAGGATTGGAAAATTGGATGGAATATAGGGCCTCATTGAGAATGGAAGATTAATGTGAGATATTCATTCAAGTTTGAGATGTGGATCATAATCAGGTCATCATTCTCTCAAATTGTTGGTTGCTTGACAGGCGAGCTAATTTGGATTAGGGTTGAAGTGAATTTAAATGATTCAATGAATTCGAATTTGGTTCAATTCATCAAAGTTTTGGGAACTCGCAAGGTTGGAAAGGGAATGCATTTGGGCTTCTTGAGATTTAAGGAATAAAGTACAAGCTCAAGGCGTTCATTCATCATAATCATCTTCATCTTATTCATCATGTTCAACACTTAACCATTTCACTATAAAGGCTATTCAATTTCATTCGAGTCCATGTTCACTAAAAATTCATTCAAGTGTCCAAGGCATTACAAAGGTCAAGAAAGCTCATTCAAGTTTAGATCACAAGGCCAAATTTCAAATACATATAGCATCTAAATTCCATCCAATTACATTCACAATTACATAATTTTTTTGGTTCTAAGCCTAATCCTAAATATGTTCTTCAAGTCTCCAAGTAGCTTTATTTCATCTTCATTTTGCTCCCTTCAAAAGTCTACCCTGCACACAAAACCATTCAAGACATCCCTGTAAAAAAATCCAAATTGATTCAAAATCGGCATTGCATTTAATTCAAGGAAGGAAATCAAGGGAAATACAAGATAGTAAAACCAGCCAAAAACAATTCATAAATAAAATCAGCCCTCCATAACCGCCAAACAGAATCCAAACAAAATTCCAAAAAAAACTTCTTCTAACCTTTTTTTTAGCTGTCAAAATAGAATGATGAGCTATCCTAATGAACTAAACCAGTTAATCAACCCTGCATAATTAACAGCCCATCCCAAACAGCCTAACAAAATTCTAACTCCCCTAAACTAACAATAACAGTTAACTAACTTCTAACCATAACCAGAAACATAACTCTATTCATAACCCCCTAACAGTTTTCAAAATTAATTCCCCAACAGTCCAAAAAGTTTTCAATCAAAAGCTAACCAATCTCTAACTGACTTCCCAACCTCTAACAGAAAATGAAAACGTCATAACAGTTAGCAAAAGACCAAATTCTAAGAGAGTCATAACAGAAAAATCCCTAGAAGTTTCTAAACTAACCATCAACCAACCTTCCGAACCGTTTTTTCCCTAAAAAAATTCTCAACAAACTTCCTAACCGTAACAGAAGAGGGGGATCTTAACAAAAGAGAGGGGAGGAATCAGAGGATATAACAAAAAAGGATATAAGAAACTGATAACAGAAAGAGAAGGAAGGGAATTCAGTTACAAAAACTCAGAAAATTACCTCCATTTTCTCTCCTCCAATCTTGGCCAGAACCTTCAAATATACACCTTTAACCTTCATCTTCCTAAAAAATCTCTAAACTCTCTTCTTCTTTCATCTTCATCTTGACCATTCTTCAACTTCACAGAAAAAACTTCCCCTTCAGTACTTTCATCCTCTGTAACCATTCTTGAACCTGCACTTTCTTCTCTCTCTGAATCAATCCTCTGCAACTTCATTGCCTGTGGCTTCAAGCTTCAATCACCAACAAACTCGGAAACTGTTTCTCTTTGCTCTCACTTTCTCTGCTTCACCCTTCCACCCTCTCTCCATGATCATTCCTGAACCCACGCCTTATCTTCGTCATCTTGCCTTGTATTCGTCATCTTTGTAACGTCTATCATCATCATCACCATCAGTTCGTGATCAATTTCAACTGTAACAACGACATTGCAACAACGCAAAACAAAAATGTGAAAATGGAATAAGTAGAGGAATGAGAGGAGGATTCACAACAGAAAAACAAGAGAACTCATCGTAAACCTGAAGCTGTTTCTCGCTACTCTCTGATTCATCTTCATCAACCTTGATACAACAATTTCTTCAAACTCTACATCTTCATCACCAACATAACTTCAATCAACCTTCAATTTGTTCTTTGCAACGACCCCGTAATCTGCAACAAGTTTCTTCAATATGCACCATAGAACATAACGTCAACACAACTTCGGAATTGCTACAACAACATCATGACATCGCAGAAGTGAAACAAAATCTTGAAGGAAGAGAATCAGGAAATCGAAGCCAGTTCATAGGAAACATGATTTGAGACGATGCATCTTTGAATCATGAATGAAAGCGATGAACAAGTCACGATGAGTTAAGACGGTACTGCCTCAAAATCTTGATGGATATGGAGACGAAGCAAATCAGACGGAGGCGTTGATGTCAGAGTGTTGATGTTGGTGGCCAGAAAACAAATCATGACGGCAAAGGGGAAGAGGTGGTCGGAGCCGTCAACAAATGAGAGAGTTTTCTCATGAAGATGAAGCTTTCTGACCTAGAATTGTATCAAAACACAGTCGTTTTGCTACCTACTTTCCTTTTATTATTTTTATTGTTTTTTTTAGTAATAACCATTATAATTAAATTAATATGGAAAAATGGTGATTAATATTGATATATTGGACTGGACCGAATCATCTCTTGGTCTTGGCCCAAAATTGTCTTTTTTTTTACAGCTTCTTGGTTTGTCAACAAAAAAGCATGGTGGGCTCAAATTTAATGGGATTAGCACCCAAAATACCATTTGTTGTACCCCAAAATTTTCCCTCCCATATTTCTCAATACATGTCAAGTGAGGTCCTCAAATTGCTTAAAGAAATTCAAGAGTTGACCAGACAAACTCTCTCCTAAGGCAGTCTACCTCAAATCAGGGTTTCATTTTTCATCAGGATATATGAACCACAAAGGACTCAAATGCTCACGATTGTCCTAATATGTTATCAAGATCATCTAGGTCAAGTTCCAAGCCTTGCAAAAGAAGTTTGCTCAGTCAATTGCTCAAAGGCCTGAAAATCGATTGTGCTAGGTCAAAAGTCAACTGTGGCCCACATACAGTCAAACTTCAAGATTTTTGGTCAACATCCTCATTTTAAAGTATCATTCATAATTTGATCAAGGGTTGATCATGATTCATCAAGGATTGCTCACAATTCATCAAAACCCAAAAGTTGCTAAATTAGAGTTTTACAAGAAAAGTCAACTCAACTTTGACCAAGCATAACTTTCTCATACTTTATCAGAAATGACCCATCCAAAGATCATTTTGAAGAGGATGCAATTCCGTACAATTCATATTCATCCCCAAAGTTCTAAATATGCACTCACAAAAATATATGAATTTTGACATTATAGGTCATTTTGAAAAGTCAACAAAAACACCTTTTGGGTCAAAGCTTCATACATGAACATGGAAGACTCAATTGAGATGAGACCAAAAGGGTTGCTTAGGGGACATCCTAAGATTTCTAAAAAGTCCAAGAACACCTCTCTAGGGTTAAAATTGAGATAGTTATGCATTGGCCATGTTGACCTTTTTTTGCAAAATTGCCAAAAGTCAAGTGTTCTCAAATTTGCATTTTTTGCTAAATGGGCCCAACTTTTTATGCTTGCACCTCAATTATAATGTGGTCCACGACTCAAATGCTTACCCACCAATTGTTTGCTTTATTTTTCAATTTATTTTGATTTTTTATTAATTAAAAGGTGAATTAAATCAAATAAATGATGAAAATTAGCAAAGATTTGATTTGATTGGTTTTTGTGACAGGTTAGCAACCAAGATTTGAAGAGCTTGCATGATCAATTCGTATCAATGGTAATTGGAACAAAAAGAGCATGATTAGGCCTAATTTGGAAACAAATCATACAAGGAAGGAATGAGATCAAATCTTCAAAGTTTTCAAAGATACATGTAGTTTTTATAACCCTAATTCATTCAGGGTTATATATGGAACGTGTCCAAGGCAAGAGAGAGGGTTGACAATCGTGCATAGCCAAGAACAAAAACTCAATTTTTGGTAGAAAAGTGGTGATATGATATCTACCCTAGAGGAAGATTCAAAGATTTCCAACACTCCTAATCGCATCCTGGAGCGTCTCTGAAGCTATCTGGATCAATTGCAAGCCTCCTCGTGCCCGAAATCGACCCATAGCAGTCACACTGTTTGCCTAAAAAACTCGTTTTCGATTTCATTGATTTACTCATCATATGCACGTTTTGATTATATGTTCTTGTTCTTTATTGAGTTTGCAAGCTAATCATTCTATTCAATTGCATTTTTGATGATTGTATGTGAAACTGCCATGGCTAGGGTTTTGCTTTCTCGTTTAGGGCTTTGCAGTATAGGTTAAATTGGACGTTAATTCTGGTACCATGATACTCGTGAGGATGAGACGAGTTGATTAGTACCTTTGAATTCCATTTATCTTGCTTGTGGATAATTTTTGAGATGCACAAGTCTGTACCTACAACGAAACATCCGTAGGTAAAAGCTTGTTTACCTAAATCGAAGGTTTGGTGAAGAAGACGATGCGTGGCACTCCCTGGTTGGGTGGTTTGAATTTTAGCGTGTTTCTCCATTAACCATTATTTTTCATATATTATATTTTGTTTTCATTATATGTACAAACAAGTCAAGCAGCTCAGTTGGAAAACGTGCATTGGAAATATGCATAAGGACCTGGGTTCGATCCCCAAGTCCCAACCTTTGTTCATATTATTTTGCTTCATGAGATCAGGTACACCACACGTCCAAGCATCCACCATGCAACTCAAGATCTGGCCATCCAATTCATCAGCACTCCAGATCCAATGCCTTTCCCTTGAAGGACTACCATGCGCCTCAAGTCAACCTACACACCAGATCCAGTAAAGTCAAATGGGCTTGGATCATTTGGGCTCAGAATTTTAGCAATATACCCCCAGCATTGCTATTAGGCCCATCTCTAACCTTTTTCTATTTATTTCTTTTCTTTAATTCTTTTAAATTTTATTTTAATCTTTTTAATTGACAAATTAACTATTTTCCATAAAAATCATAAAATCAAGACTTCATAAAAATTAGGATTAGTTTTTTTTTATTATTATCAAAATTAATCTAATTTAGTTTAAATTAGGGAAATTGTAATTTATTTTCGTAAATAAAATCAAATAGAAATTAGGTTAAAACTCTTGATTTAATTTTATTTCTCTTTTTCTCAAATAAATAAAAATACAAAAAATAGGTTTTTAGAATAATTTATTTATTTTTTCTTAAATTAAAATTAATTAGAATTAGGATTTTTTTAATTGTTTCATTATTTTCTTAAATAACAAAAACATGACAAAAACATTTTTTAATCGCGAATAGGTCTAGTCAAGGGTCAAAACCCTATTTGTCTCGTATTTAATTCATCACGCGCGTTTATTATTTTTGCCAATATTTTTGTAACTGTTCATGGTTTGTAATAGTTTAATCTAGGGCTTTTTACTTATCGCCTTTTCCCGGGTTTTGGCTATGTAATTAATCCCCCACCCCGAAGCCTTGTAATAGCGTAGATTTACTTTCTCGCATTTTTAATTCCCGCAAATATTTAAACTGTTTAGATGTATGCTAATAGGATTGTATGACAAGAATGCATGACAAATTAATACAGTTAGAAAACCCTAATGTGCAAAGATTAAATAACTGAAAAAAGATCGCTCGCACATATCACTCTTAGGGTATACTCTCACTTCGGTTGCCTTCGGTAAACGATCATTAAGCATAGGGTGTCTTAGTGGTTGCCCTCCTATCTAAAAAGATCAAATGTCCCGTTCGAATGTTGCCTCGAAAATGTTGCCTCAGAAATGTTGCCTCAGAAATGTTGCCTCGAATATGATCTTAAGACTCTAGGGTTATTACTAAGATGTCCTAACATTGCTTTAGTTATCGTACGTCCCTTTCAAATTGAACCTTACAACTCCAACGACGGTGCTACCTATTTCTCAATAGTAGGATAGCGCTGTCTAAAGGAAACGAGAATAGAAACAATCTTTTTTCGAGTAGGTAGATGCTAGTAGGTACTTGCTCAGTAAAAACTTTTCACACTTACACTTTTCAAACAAATTTTCAAAACAACTTTATCACACCTTTGAGGACTGATACAAGGGTTATCACGAAGTCAAGCTTTTCAAAAACAAAGCACAAACACAAGCAATTTTTAAAAGATGAGAAAGTACCTAAGAGCCCATGGAAAACAATGGATAGAAAGGGTGCTAACACCTTCCCTTTCTATAATCTACCCCCGTACTCAGAATATCTCAAAAAAGGATTTTTTCTGTACTTTTTTCCTTTCCGATTGGATGAAATAAAAGTCGGTGGCGACTCTTGCTTACTGCGACATTTTGCGAACAAAAAACTCAAAATGCAAACCAACGTCAAACAGTCGGTTCTGCCACCGTATCACAGAACTGGCGACTCTGCTGGGGAATGAATAAGTGGAGTATACCTTAGGATCTAGTTCATCATAATTGCTTCTCTTGATTTCTTTGTTTGCTTTCTTTTTAAGGGTTTTGTTTGAGGGTTACTATAGATCCTACATCCGGATCTGGGAAATACCTTTTAGGTAAGTAGCAATAGACTGTGAGGGAACTGTACGGTGTAGACCGATACGGTTGAAGAAGTAGCTATGTTAGTGTGGCACATTGGTTGGTACCGATATCCCTTGTGGAGAAACGAGGAGAATACGGGGCCGCTGCATGGTGTCGTTAAGCATTAACTGACCTTAGAACTTTTAATCGCCCAACTTGGCCATTAGAAAGTAGTGAGATAGCCGACCTCGGTGTAGAGCTGAGAACTGGTTGATACTCGATGCTACACTCATTGAGACCATACTCTCGGGATAGTTTCGATCGCAAGAAAAGATTGCGTGAGCTGAAACCATGATCGATGGAGGATGGTCAGTGATATTGAGATCCTCTAGAACCCGGTTACTTTTCTAGGACAGGTTTGAACCAAATTAACTTCAAGAGGGTATTACCTTCGACCTTATGCAAGCCTTAAACCTAAGGGTTTTGTGTGATTTGACTGTGTTTGCAATACCCGTTGTTAGCTATACCTGTGGTTTATCATGACATCATGCATCATAACATGGCATTCATACTTCATTACACTAACCATTTCAAAGACCAAGGGAATTCATCTTTGTTCTGTTTTGCAGATCATGGCTTCCGTGCATAAAAATACCATCCGAGTCAACTTTTTGCAAATACCTGCCCAACTTAAAGAGTTAGCATCAAGAATTTCTGAAGCGTCTACTATCATTAAGAGACACGGTCAGCTTCTCAGCCTGGTTACTTCAAACCTTGATGAACAGATAATGAGTGTACTATTTTAGTTCTTCGATCTCGTGCATCATTGCTTCACCTTTCCAGATTACCAGCTGGTACCCACCTTGGAGGAGTTCTCTCATATATTGGGCATATCCATTCTTGAACAGGTACCCTTCACAGGTATGGAAGAGGATCCTAAGCCAGAAGACATTGCCTCAGCTCTGAATTTGAAACGGGCCGATATGGTATCCAATTGGGAAACTCGAAGCGGGGTCGAAGGTTTTCTAGCCAAATTTCTAATAGACCAGGCTCAACTATTCTGGGATGATTTGGATTTTCAGGCTTTTGAATATGTCTTGGCTCTTCTTATCTATGGTTTGGTTTTCTTCCCTAACCCGGACTCCTTTGTAGATGTGAATGCTGTCAAGATTTTCCTTTCTCGCAACCCCGTGCCTACCTTGCTGGGAGATATCTTGCATGCTCTCTATACTCGTACTATAAGGAGAAGAGGGACTCTTATGTGTTGCATGTAGTTGCTGTCGAGGTGGTTTATTTCTCACCTCCCTAAGTTTGTACTGAAGAACGAAGAAGGTTTGGGTTGGTCGTACAGAATAATGTCACTTGCTCATACAGATATTCTTTGGTGTTCCCGGGCTATGGAAGACACCGCTGTTATTAACCGCTGTGGGGGATACCCTAATTTCCCATTGCTTGGAATCAGAGGAGGTATAACTTACAATCCTTGTCTAGCTTTGCGACAATTTGGTCGTGCTCGTAGAGATGGTCCCCATGAGTTACTTCTCGAGGACATTGTATTTGACTATAAGGAGGACATTAAGGAGCATCGTCAGAGGTTTATACGAGCTTGATGCATGGTAAACAGATCTGGCCCCAAAGAGTTGGGACTGAAGACTTCCCTTCTTATGCAGCCTTACCTCCAATGGATCCGTGCCCGTGCCCAGAAGCTCATGATGCCTTATGAGGCTGTATTACCAGTGATTGTGGAGCCCACTAATGAAGAAGGCATTCCTTACACGGTTCTCTACCCTTACATTCCTACTGATCCTGGGGAGTTACAGAGGTCTTGGATTCAGCTAAGGAATGAGCGAGATACTTACCGGGAACAGTACCATGAGCAAGAAAGGAAGATTTTGAAGCTCACCAGGCAGCTCGAGGAAGAAAGAGTGATCAATGACTACATCATCCCAAAGAGGAAGAGTCCATAGGACTTTTGATTTTGCTAGTTTTAGTTTTGTTTTATTTACTTCTTTGTAACGCCTTAAAGGCATTGTTGAACCTTTTAAAGTTTAGCTAATAAAGTTTTGTTTATTTTTGGTTTGCAAATTTAAATCTCCCAAAGTCTTTGAAATCATTACATGTGCATCCCATTATCATGCACACCATTACATGTACCATTACAGGTTTCTCATCTTCTTCACTGTTTATTCCTACATAAATGTCTTCTGATCAAGCCATCAAAGATCTTCAGGCACAAAACGCCCAATTCCAACAGATGTTCATAAGTCTGGCTAAAGGGCAAGAGGATCTGAAGACCCTTATTCTGAAAGAGAAGAAGAAGAAGAAGACTGGTATTCTGAATATGGGTAGAAGATTCGGAGAAAGGTTGGGACAACCAGCTGATCTGACCTCTTCATCCAAGGACGGGGAGAACCAAGAAAGGGAAAAGCACACTAGTCCTGCAGTTTCTGAAAACGATACTGATTACGATGATGAGCAATATCCTCCTGTTGAGGATAGGTACAAGCAACTAGAAGACCGTCTGAGCGCTATGGAAATTCAGAAAATACCCGGTTTGGATTTCGAAGAATTGGGATTAGTATCGGGAGTGGTCATTCCTCATAAGTTCAAAGCTCCGGTTTTTGCCAAGTACGGTGAGGTGTCCTGCCCAAAGCTCCATCTCCGCTCTTATGTCCGGAAAATCCAACCCCACACCGCTGATAGGAATTTGTGGGTGCACTTCTTTCAAGATAGTCTGTCAGGGAATCAACTTGAATGGTTCTATCAGTTGGAGGGGGCTAGTGTCTGAAACTGGGAAGATCTTGCTGCTTCTTTCTACAAGCAGTATCAGTACAACACCGACCTTGCTCCCACTCGTACTCAGCTTCAGGGTATGTCCATGGGTGCAGGTGAAGGTTTTAAGGACTATGCTCAAAAGTGGAGAGATTTGGCTGGAAGAGTCCAACCCCCATTGTCTGATAGGGAGTTGGTTGACATGTTTCTAGGGACGCTATCTGGTCCATTTTTTAATCACTTAATCGACAACTTGTCATCTGGTTTTACTGAGTTAATTTTGACTGGAGAAAGAGTAGAAGCTGGCATTCGAAGTGGTAAAATATAGAAGGATGTCTCTTCGAGTTCGGTAAAGAAGCCTTTCGCTGGTAAGAAGGAAGCTAGTGCAGTCTATAGCCCGAGAGGCCAAAGCAGATCTGAACACCGTCAAATGGTAAATGCTGTAGTGATACCAAGACCCGCAGTTGCTCCACAACGCAACAATCAACAAAGGGCGGAAAGACCACAACAGAAGTTTACCCGCATCAATATGACTTTGGCTGAAGTTCTGCCTCATCTGTTAAAATCCAACTTGGCGACCTTGAGAGAGGCTCCCAAGAATCCAAACACTACTTCTCCCAAATACAATCCCAACGCGCGGTACGCCTACCATTCTGGGAGTCCAGGCCATGAGATAAACGATTGCTGGGCCCTGAGGAATAAAGTACAAGATTTACTCGAAGCCAAGGAGATAGAGTTTGATGCTCCAGAAAAGCCGAAAGTTATAACTGCTCCCATGCCCAAACACGGTCGTGGAGTCAATGTTGTTTACACTGATTTGTTTGTGACCTCTGTTGAAGAAATTTCTACGGCTCTGATGAATGTTAAGAAGAATTTGCTATAAGCCGGTGTGATACGGTGGGAAAACTGACTTGGGATTTTGCGTTTGTGTTTGCAAATGTTTCGATTTAGCAAGAGTCGCCACCGACTTTTTATTTTATCCAAAGGAAAAGTCAAAAAGCACAGGAAAGACCTTTGAGATGTTTTCTTGGGTTCGGGGGGTAGATTATGAAAAGGGAAGGTGCTAGCACCCTTTTCATCCATGGTTATCCATGGGCTCTTAGTTACTTATTTTAGATCACTTGCCTTTGCTTTTTTAATTGTTTGAAATGGTGCTTTGTGTGTGTGGTTTTGAAAATGTTTTAAAAAATATGCCTTGTCTAGGCAACCTTTGTAATGATTCTTGTTTGAATATATACAAAGGTTTGTGTCTTTTCGAAAAGATAATTCAATGTTTTGAAAGTTGTTTTGAAATTGTTTTGAAGTTGTGTTGTGAAGTGTGTTTGAAAAATGGCAAGGATGTTTTGCAAGATTTTTGATCAAGTAACTAAGAGTTGTCTACCCTATTTTACTCAAAGATTTTTGTTATGTTTTTAACCCTTTTAACAGTGTTATTTCACCATTGTATTTGGTGAACAACCTTGCGTTAGGATGTTAAACGGGACAGGCGCGGGTCATTGTATACAATCATTGAAAGCAACTTGTGAGACGCTCTAGCAATTTTGTAAGGGACGAGATCGTTTTATCGAAGGCAACATCGAGGGTCATTGAGGGACTACGATCTTTGTTTATCGAAGGTACATTTGCTAGAGTGTCTCATACTCGAGGGACATGATTGTATTTTCCGAGGCAACAAGCGAGGTTACCCTAGAGGTGCAAGTGTGAATTGTGTATTGATTTTCATGCATTTATCTTGTATTAGGTCATCTAGCGATTGATTTTGAATCTTCGCATACAAACCCTAATTACTATACAGTATATAGAAAGCGATAAATTGCGGGAATTTAAAGTCTAAGTTATTACAAATAAGTATCCGGGGATGGGGGTACAAATGTTTACAAATGGGGATGAGTTCTATCAGAATATTAATGTCCAAGTATTATGTTACAACCAAATAGAACTGTCGCATTCTCAATTATAACAAGGTATAAGATAATAAAAAATCAAAGGAAATATGAGATGCGTATACTTATTCACAAATGCTCAAATAAAAATTAACCTAATTAAAGACTTAAGTATTTATTATTTTTTTGTATTTTATGTTTTTTATTGATTATATAAACAAAGAGTTTTAAAGAAAAGAAAAATTATTTTAAGTTAAAATTCTATTACTTATATATGTTGATTAAATGTAATAATTGTTAAGAAAAATTATTAAGAAAATTTATACAAAAATTTAATATATTCTTTTTATTTAACAAAAGAGAAAAAAAGAATTAGATTATAGAAAATGAAAATAAAGTGATAAAAAGAAGTATTGGTTTTAAAAAGATAAATGGGCTTAGGGGAAGATTTTTGGATGGCCCAAATAAAAAAGGATAAAGAAACAACAAATTAAAGAAGAGGGAAGGGGGGTGTAGGCGCCAGAAAGCATTTGGGCTTTATGTTTTGTTGGGTGAAGGCCCATGATGGGTTGAACAACATTGTTAGGGTTCGTTCATTTGTTTGGAAGTTAGGGTTTACAGCTTATACAGCGGCGCCTCCTTCTCTCGTCTTCGTCCTCTTCGTCTCTCTCAAACCATGGGGCTTCTGATTCCTCCCTCCAATCTCCAGGCTACCAGAATGTTGCCTCCATCCTCTCCTCTCTGTGACTATACAGGGCGGTGATTTGAAAGGTATCATTTTCGTTCTTGACGCGTTTTCTTTACAGTTTGCATGTTTAATTCTTGTATGTTTTATTGTTTGCAAAGTTTTAATCTTTGATGCTTTGGGTGTGAGATGTAGGAAAGTTGAGGGAAAAATACCTTGGCATTTTGTTCTCTGGAAAGGATGGTGGAGAGAGGACTTGGAACGGCGGCGCTCTTGGTGGCCGGAGAAGGAGGACGAGGATGATAGTGTTGCTAGCTTACCTCTGGTATTTCTGTATCTTTACGTTGTTTGATGATGATTGTTGCTCTGAAAACACTTGCTTTGTTCTTCACTTCTGGATTTCTTCCTCTTCTTTGAGTGTTGGCTTTGTTTTTGTTGGCTTGAGTTGATGATGAGTACTTCTGAAATTCTTCCTTGTTGTTCTGATTTGATGTTGAATATATTCTGTTGATTATGTTGTTTGGATTTTCATGGATGTTTGATGATGGTGAAACTGAAAACCATTGCCCCTGAAAGCTTGACAATGATGAATTTATTTGTTCTTTGTTTGTCTTTGTTGAGCTTTTGTGAAGGCAGGCTTGTTGTTAGCTTGCTTGTTTCTGGTATCTTGTGTGGTTGGAAATAGGCTTCAGTTGGAGGCAGTTTTTAGTGTTTGTTATAACAGGTTGATGCAGTTTGGGCAGATTTGTGTGTTTTGGTTGAGTTTTGGAAAGCAGTTTTGGTCACAGGTTTGTTGGCCTGAGTGTTTGAGTTTTGGCCTGGTTTAGCAGACTTATAATACAGGACTGCAAGCTGTGGCTTGATTGATGTTCAGGCAAGTTTGGTTGTTTACAGGTTGAACTGGTTTTTGAGGCAGGTTGATGAGTATTTGGGGTTTGTTGTTTAAACTGTTTCTTTGCAGTTTTGTGCAGTTTTGAGCTTTAAACTTGCAGTTTTGCAGGTTTCTATAGGTTTGTGTTTTTGAAAAGGGCAGGCTTGCTGCTGGCTTTGGAAGGCAGGCTTGCTTGAACAGGTTTTCTTGTTATTGATAAGGCAGGCTATATGGAGAAAGAAGGCTTTGAAGGCTTGTTGTGCTTGCTTCTTTTTACAAGCGCTTTGTTGTTTTTACTGGTTTTTGCAGTTTTGTGTAGTTTGAGTACGTTTGAATGGTTTGTGAGGCAGGTTTAATAACTTGCAGTGTTTTAGGAAAGTTTGAATTGAGTTGCAGTTTGTGGCCCTCTTTATCTTTCTTCTCTCTTGTGTTTAGACTGTTATATTGTTATATATTTTCTTTGGTTCCTCCTATCTGCCTTTTACAGCCTACCAAAACTGCAAACTGCAAAACCTATTCACTAGGTTTTCTCTTTCCTCTCTCTTCATAAGCATTTTTAATTGCTTATTTATCTTTTTATTGCTGAAAAATTGGGTTGTCTAGAAAATGATGAAAAAGAATCTTTGACAAGTTTTTACTTGTCAAACAAATTGCTTCCTGCTGTCTTGCCTTTTGTCTGATGTATTGCTGTTTTCATGCTGCATTACCATTTCTATCAAATCTGTCTTGTAACTTAGTTTTGGGAAATTTTGTACTGTAGCTGAATATGGGACTTTACTTGCTGCTGAGTTTATTCCTTTGCTTGACTTACCCTGGCAGTTTTGGCGCCTGTTTGTCTCTTTGAACTTGTAATACAATTTGGCTTGGTTAATGTAGCTTGGAACTTTTTTGTAATTCAGTTTGCTTGGTTAATGCAACTTGGAACTTCTTTGTAATTCCGTTTGCTTGGTTAATGCAGTTTGGAACTTTTTGTACTTGACCCATGTTTTTGCATTGAGTTTGACATGCTTGCATTTATATTTTATTTTTCTCTCTGTGAACCGAGAAGAGTGATCTTCTTGTGATTTGCAGGGAGAAAAATAAAGTGTGACGAAAAATAGGCAATCTGATTCTAGACGGCCAATTTTAATGATGATTTTTTTTCCTTCTTTTCATTTAAAATAATCCTGTACTGATTTTCTTTTCTTCTTTTTTCAGGTAGGTACCAGTTGAATAATGGAAGAAACAGTAGAAGATCAAAGATTTCAAGAGATTTAGGCTTTAGATTTATTTTCTTTTCATTTATTGTAAAAAAAATATTATTGTAAACACTGCAAATTATAAATTTACAATATTCGAATAACATTTGTACCAATATTTGAAATAAATAAATAAAAAGTCTTTGTCAAATAAGAATTTCCTACTGTCAAATATTCCATTCTTTCCCTTGTACCGTCTATTTAATTATTTAAGTCTCTTAAATTAAAATAACTAGGAATATATCCCAATAACTTTAATCCAGATAAAATAAATAATCAATAAACTTTGCCATCTCGCAACCTTGCATTAATCATCATACGCCTTGCATTCCAATTAACCATGCTTTGTACAGTTAATCAAACAAGTGTTCCATACACTTTTCACTCCACTGATCAAACCAATGCCTCAAAGTTTCAAACAAAGCCTCAGCTCCTATCCCAGATATTTAGGTTCTTTAAGAAAGAACCAGTAATCTTGAACAAGCATGACAATAATGTAACAATTAACTGAATATCTGAGGATTCAGTTCTTTCTGAGAAATGCGAGCGAAAAACCCTAATTCTGGATTGACTGATAAAGAAAAGTCTATTTGACTGATTCTTGAGCCAATCTCAAAAATCAGAGGAAACCCTGGGGTTATGATTTCTTGTGAAAAAAAGGAGGGCAAATTTTGGGGTATAACAGCTGCCCCTGTTCAATCTTCTTGAACCTGAAGAGTTAGATTGGCGAGTTTGCCTTTCGCGACTCGAAGGTAAAAGATGATTGGACAATAGAGTGCCCATAAATTTGCACTCGTCAAAGCATGGTTGAGGGAATGGGCTTAAAGATGCCATTTTGAGATGTGACAGAATCTTGTCGGGGATGGGCTTAAAGATGCCATCAGGGAATGTTTGTTGAATTGTATGTTGTAGGTGAAAGGATGAGGATCAGAAAAGTATCCGTGTTTGGAGCATCTCTGAACCGGGGTCTGAATAAGCAATAGATTAGCATCCACGTTTGGAGCTTCCGTAAACTGTTTTCAGCAAACTGAAGTTGAATAAGCAATAGATCAGCATCCATGTTGGGAAGCATCTGTAAACTGTTTTCAAAAGTTAAATCTGAACAAGCGATAGATTAACACCCGTGTTTGGAGAATCCGTAAACTATTTTCAGAAGTCTTGAAGTTGAATAAGCAATAGATTAGCATCCGCGTTTGGGGCTTCCGTAAACTGTTTTCATCAAACTGAAGTTGAATAAGCAATAGATCAGCATCCATGTTGGGAAGCATCCGTAAACTATTTTCAAAAGTTGAATCTGAACAAGCGATAGATTAACACCCGTGTTTGGAGAATCCGTAAACTATTTTCAGAAGTCTTGAAGTTGAATAAGCAATAGATCAGCATCCATGTTGGGAAGCATCCGTAAACTGTTTTCAAAAGTTGAATCTGAACAAGCGATAGATTAACATCCGTGTTTGGAGAATCAGTAAACTGTTTTCATAAGTCTTGAAGTTGAATAAGCAATAGATCAGCATCCATGTTGGGAAGCATCCGTATACTGTTTTCAAAAGTTGAATCTGAACAAGCGATAGATTAACATCCGTGTTTGGAGAATCCGTAAACTATTTTCAGAAGTCTTGAAGTTGAATAAGCAATAGATCAACATCCATGTTGGGAAGCATCCGTAAACTGTTTTCAAAAGTTGAATCTGAACAAGCGATAGATTAACATCCGTGTTTGGAGAATCCATAAACTGTTTTCAGAAGTCTTAAAGTTGAATAAGCAATAGATCAGCATCCATGTTAGGAAGCATCCGTAAACTGTTTTCAAAAGTTGAATCTGAACAAGCGATAGATTAACATCCATGTTTGGAGAATCCGTAAACTGTTTTCAGAAGTCTTGAAGTTGAATAAGCAATAGATCAGCATCCATGTTGGGAAGCATCCGTAAACTGTTTTCAAAAGTTGAATCTGAACAAGCGATAGATTAACATCCGTGTTTGGAGAATCCGTAAACTGTTTTCAGAAGTCTTGAAGTTGAATAACCAATAGATCAACATCCATGTTGGGAAGCATCTGTAAACTGTTTTCAAAAGTTGAATCTGAACAAGCGATAGATTAACATCCGTGTTTGGAGCTTCCGTAAACTGTTTTCAGAAGTCTTGAAGTTGAATAAGCAATAGATCAGCATCCATGCTGGGAAGCATCCGTAAACTGTTTTCAAAAGTTAAATTTGAACAAGCGATAGATTAACACTCGTGTTTGGAGAATCCGTTAACTGTTTTCAGAAGTCTTGAAGTTGAATAAGCAATAGATCAGCATCCATGTTGGGAAGCATCTGTAAACTATTTTCAAAAGTTGAATATGAACAAGCGATAGATTAACATCCGTGTTTGGAGAATCCGTAAAATGTTTTCAGAAGTCTTGAAGTTGAATAAGCAATAGATCAACATCCATGTTGGGAAGCAACCGTAAACTGTTTTCAAAAGTTGAATCTGAACAAGCGATAGATTAACATCCGTGCTTGGAGAATCCGTAAACTGTTTTCAGAAGTCTTGAAGTTGAATAAGCAATAGATCAACATCCATGTTGGGAAGCATCCGTAAACTGTTTTCAAAAGTTGAATCTGAACAAGCGATAGATTAACATCCGTGTTTGGAGAATCCGTAAACTGTTTTCAGAAGTCTTGAAGTTTTATAAGCAATAGATCAGCATCCATGTTGGGAAGCATCCGTAAACTGTTTTCAAAAGTTGAATCTGAACAAGCAATAGATTAACATCTGTGTTTGGAGAATCCGTAAACTGTTTTCAGAAGTCTTGAAGTTGAATAAGCAATAGATCAACATCCATGTTAGGAAGCATCTGTAAACTGTTTTCAAAAGTTGAATCTGAACAAGCGATAGAATAACATTCGTGTTTAGAGAATTCGTAAACTATTTTCAGAAGTCTTGAAGTTGAATAAGCAATAGATCAGCATCCATGTTGGTAAGCATCCGTAAACTGTTTTCAAAAGTTGAATCTGAACAAGCGATAGATTAACATCCGTGTTTGGAGAATCCGTAAACTGTTTTAAGAAGTCTTGAAGTTGAATAAGAAATAGATCAACATCCATGTTGGGAAGCATCCGTAAACTGTTTTCAAAAGTTGAATCTGAACGAGCGATAGATTAACATCCGTGTTTGGAGAATCCATAAACTGTTTTCAGAAGTCTCGATCGAAGCTTGCTAACCTTATCCTTGGAAAGAGTAAAAATTAGCTGAATCACAAAGTTATGTTGCATGAAATATATGATGCAATATATGTGTTATATCAATGTTTATGATATATGAATGTAATGTATGCGCATGTGAGCCGATGAGCTGTCTTGCTGAGGAAGATAAATCCTGGATGGCTGGAGATAATAAGATCTTTGACCGTTGTCGGGGAAAACAAATCTCTGACTACTGTCGGGGAAAATAACTCTCTGACTGCTGCAGGGGATTATAACTCTCTGACTGCTGCCGGGGATTGAAAGTCCTTTGATCGTTTGAAAATGAGAAGTCTTGGGACCGCTGTTGGGGAAATCAGAAGCTTGGGTTGTATGCCAATCTACTGGGGATTCCTGCTTGGAGGAGATCTTCACCGGGGAGTATCTGAAAAACTCTGAGAAAATGAGAATGAGAGTCTTCATTCTGCTTGAGGGTTTGGAAATTCTGACAAATTTAAACTTAGAGTAAAGAAAACTTTGGAGAATCAAGGATGAGAATCTTGATTCTGTTAACGGTTAACTGTTATCTGGTTGATCTCCAGGCTTCAAGATTTATCATACCATTATCTAGTCAAATCCAGGCTTCATGGCTTGTGTTAAAGATATACCAGTATCTGGTCGACTCCAGGCTTCGTAGTATTCTTGGATGCTATCTGGTCGTAATCCAGGCTTCACAGAAATTTGTAGAGATCAAGATACTATCCAGTCGAATTCGGGCTTCATAACTTGAATTTTGTGAGAATTTGATCTTTGACGACCGTAATCTCCAACAGGTGATGAAGGAATTTTTGATGACGACCGTAACTTCCAGCAGGTGATGAAGGAAATTTTTAACGACCGTGACTTCCAACAGGTGATGCAGGAATTTTTGATGACGACCATAACTTCCAGCAGGTGATGAAGGAAATTTTTAACGACCGATCAATTCGAAATGTAATTTTGTTGTGGAGAATAAATCCTTGATAAATGTTGGGGAAATAAACCCATGACTGCTGGTCTGCTTAGAGAGGTGATAAACTTCTCGAGGACGTTTGAACTTCTTTTCAGAAAGATTTCGGAGAGGTTCATCACTGCCCCTAGTATTAGATGCTTGTGGCACTGCCAGGAAACTTGGACTGTTCGTAACCCTTTGAAGAGATTGACGTTATAAATGCCCCAGGTGATGGTGAGGGAGACTTGCCCCAAGTTTAATGGTCTTTGAAAGATTTGTTGAAATCTTGACTGGACTGCCCCGGGTTTACTAGACAATACCATACCAAGTCCTTTTCTTGTTGATAGGAGATCTTTGCAACGAGAGTGTCATCCCACTTGAAGTGATTTCATTCACTGAGAGAGTTTTCGTTTCTCCGAACATTCACCGTTGTGAATTTCTTCGCTGTCAAACAAATAAACATGTGCAGACAATGATATTCGAATAATGCAAAGTTTATGCTTGTCTCGAAGTTTTGAAAAATGCGTTTTTAGCAGAAAACTTTTTATAAGACAAATTCAACACCAGATTTAGGGCAAAGCCTTACAGGAGTCAGGATACCTTTTGTAACAGTACACTTTCGAACTAACCCGTGCTTCAATTAGGACTTTCGAAGGGTTGTAACGTGGCTTGGTTCATGGTTTAAGAAACAAAGGATAAAGGCTCGAAGTATATTTGTACCCACCCGCTCTTCATGATGTTCTTCAATCCTAAACTCAATTAATTGTGCGTCGAACTCTATTCGAGCTTGGAACACCGTTTTGGGTGATGGTCCACACCAGTTGAATTTCATGGGAAGGCAGTCATTTACGCAACATTTTTCATGTTGTTGAGGATTTGTAATGACCTCTTTCTTTTGGATTTGTTATCCCTAATTTTTGCCTGACTATTCCTGTTTTCGAGATTACAGTCAGCGGGATGCCCTAGCTTTTTTAAGCCTCCTTTACAGGTTTTGGCTTTAGTGGGCTTTTCTCTTTTGAGAGGTAATGACTGCCTATGAGATAAGGAACCATCACTGTCTTTTGGTTTCAAAGGAATGTTTTTGATGTCATTCGTTGTATTACGAACTGAGAGTTTGCGACTTCAATGTGCATCTTTTGAATTAACTGAGAGACTACCCTGCCCCAGGTTTTAATCAAAGGTTTCAATTTGTGTTTAAAATAGAAAACTCCTACTTCTTTTGCTCGAAGGGGGTTGAATAGGGATTATCTTCCTTATAACTCCAGTGTTTAGGGTTTGAAAGAAACGCCTGTACATCGCCAGCAAGGTTTGTTCAAAAGCATACTGTATGAGATTACGGTATTGTTTCGTCATCCTCCCTCTAAAGGCTTGTAGCTTTTGCAAGATTTAAATGTCATAATGAAAGTAGAAAGCATAGTTCAAGAATAGTGAAAACGAATGGATGAATTCAAGACAAACATATGCAATGCATTAATGAAACAAAGTTTGACATCATAGATAATTGTTTGAATAACAAAAGAAATTACAACTTGAAAATTCAAATGAAACAAAAGTCTCTTAGTTCGAACTTGTCATTTCAGGTGGAGAACCCTCAACGGAAGATTTTCATCTCGCCATCCGGCATGAATTTCAGCACTCCATTGTCAATCAAGTCTTGGATCTTGTTTTTCAAAGCCCAACAATCGTCAGTGTCATGTCCAGGACTATATGAGTGGTATACACAAAATGCGTCGGGGTGATAGCTAGGAGCAGAGGTATTGGGCTTCCGAATAGGATCCTTTAAAGCAGTCAGATTGACCTCCAACAATTGTTCCAGTATTAGAGATGATAGTTTGTCAGTCTCAGTGAACTATCTTCCAGGCGTATTTTGCTTACGCTGATTACACCGTTGACGCTGGCGTGGTTGTTGTGACCCTGAAGCAAGTTGAGGAGCTTTTCCCTTGTCTTCTTGTCTCAAAGGAGGTTGAATGATGACTTGATCTTCAACCCTAGTTGTTTTCCCCACTTGGTTATCTCGAAGCAGTTTGTTGACGAGGACCCTGAGCTCTTCTTGTCTTTGATCCAGGTCTTGAATGAGAGCCATCTGTCCCACCAGTTGTCCCATCATCTGGATCTTCATTGTTGCTAACTCAGTCTGTAGTTCTTCCAACTGATCATTCCTGACACCGCCTGAATTTCCCAGGACCATGCCCCTTGTGAGGAGAGCTTTCACTTCTTCTTGCCCCTGGGACAGGTTCAAGAACATTTCCTGAAGTTGAGCGTTTTGTGCCTGGATATCTTCGACAGTCCTCTCTAGAGCCATCTCTATTGAAATAAACAGTAGGAGAATAAGGAAACCTGAAAAGGAAAACCTGTTATGATACAATGCATGATATGTGGATGCATGTTTTCAAGAATCTCTCGGGGTAAACACAAGAAAAATGTTAGAGGTTGAACTTCGATCAACATCCTTGATTGGAGAACTTTGCATTGGTGGATGTCTTTCCACGAGAATCAAGCTCACCATATCGAGTGGGTCATAGCCCCTGATTCAAGTTGTTGTACTTGATCTTTAATGGTGTTTGTTTAGAGGAAAATGAAACCTCTTGCCCTTTGGTAGACGTCTGGTTCAACGTGACCCTTCATCAAAAGACCCTCGAGATCCTTGAAATGGTTATTGAAAATGCTATGGTATGATGTTATGATGTTATGTACATGTATGCAGAAGTAGGCAAGTGTATATACAGACAATCATATTCACACAAAGCAGACAAGTCCTTAGGTTTAGGCTTGCATGGGGTTTGTAGGTAAGTACCCTCTTGAAGTTAGTTGGCTTAACCTGTCTTAAAATAGAAACCGGGTTCTAAGGAGCTCAATGTCATTGGATTATTTTCTGTGTTCATTGTTTTGGTTTAGCCACTTAACTGGCGACCAAAATATTCCAAGAAAACAATCCTCAATGAGTGTAGTATCGAGTATCTACCAACTTTGGACTGCACCAAAGTCGGTCATCTCACTACCCCTAAAAAGGCCAAGATGGTCAAGTAAGGTTCTAAGAGTTCGTTAGTGCTTCATGACATCACTCAGCGGCCCCGTATTCTCTTTGATTAACTCAAAGGCTACCGATACCCACAAATACGTCACACTAACGTAGCTACTGCTTCAACCATGTCGGTATACCCCGTACAATTCCCTCACAGTTTATTGCTACTTACCTAAAAGGTGTCCCCAAATCTGGGTGTAGGATTTAAAACAAACCCAAACAAGGAACCCAAAAAGTAAAGCAATCAAAGCAATCAAGGTAAGCATGTAAAGGTGATCTAAAACCCTAAGGTAACCCCACTTTTAAAACTTGATCCCCAGCAGAGTCGCCAGTTCTGTGATACGGTGGGAGAACTGACTTGGGATTTTGCGTTTCTGTTCGCAAATGTTTCAGTTTAGCAAGAGTCGCCACCGACTCTTTATTTTATCCAAAGGAAAGGTCAAAAAGCACAGGAAAGTCTTTTGAGATGTTTTCTTGGGTTCGGGGGGTAGATTATGAAAAGGGAAGGTGCTAGCACCCTTTTCATCCATGGTTATCCATGGGCTGTTAGTTACTTGTTTTAGATCACTTGCCTTTGCTTTTTTAATTGTTTGAAATGGTGCTTTGTGTGTGTGGTTTTGAAAAAGATGCCTTGTCTAGGCAACCTTTGTAATGATTCTTGTTTGAATATATACAAAGGTGTGTATCTTTTCGAAAATATAATTCAATGTTTTGAAAGTTGTTTTGAAATTGTTTGGAAGTTGTGTTGTGAAGTGTGTTTGAAAAATGGCAAGGATGTTTTGCAAGATTTTTGATCAAGTAACTAAGAGTTGTCTACCCTATTTTACTCAAAGATTTTTGTTATGTTTTTAACCCTTTTAACAGTGTTATTTCACCATTGTATTTGGTGAACAACCTTGCGTTAGGATGTTAAACGGGACAGGCGTGGGTCATCGTATACAATCATTGAAAGCAACTTGTGAGACGCTCTAGCAATTTTGTAAGGGACGAGATCGTTTTATCGAAGGCAACATCGAGGGTCATTGAGGGACTACGATCTTTGTTTATCGAAGGGACATTTGCTAGAGTGTCTCATACTCGAGGGACATGATTGTATTTTCTGAGGCAACAAGCGAGGTTACCCTAGAGGTGCAAGTGTGAATTGTGTATTGATTTTCATGCATTTATCTTGTATTAGGTCATCTAGCGATTGATTTTGAATCTTCGCATACAAACCCTAATTACTATATAGTATATAGAAAGCGAAAAATTGCGGGAATTTAAAGTCTAAGTTATTACAAATAAGTATCCGGGGATGGGGGTACAAATGTTTACAAATGGGGATGAGTTTTATCAGAATATTAATGTCCAAGTATTATGTTACAACCAAATCGAACTGTCGCATTCTCAATTATAACAAGGTATAAGATAATAAAAATCAAAGAAAATATGAGATGCGTATACTTATTCACAAATGCTCAAATAAAAATTAACCTAATTAAAGACTTAAGTATTTATTATTTTTTTTGTATTTTATGTTTTTTATTGATTATATAAACAAAGAGTTTTAAAGAAAAGAAAAATTATTTTAAATTAAAATTCTATTACTTATATATGTTGATTAAATGTAATAATTGTTAAGAAAAATTATTAAGAAAATTATACAAAAATTTAATATATTCTTTTTATTTAACAAAAGAGAAAAAAAGAATTAGATTATAGAAAATGAAAATAAAGTGATAAAAAGAGGTATTGGTTTTAAAAAGATAAATGGGCTTAGGGGAAGATTTTTGGATGGCCCAAATAAAAAAGGATAAAGAAACAACAAATTAAAGAAGAGGGAAGGGGGGTGTAGGCGCCAGAAAGCATTTTGGCTTTATGTTTTGTTGGGTGAAGGCCCATGATGGGTTGAACAACATTGTTAGGGTTTGTTCATTTGTTTGGAAGTTGGGGTTTACAGCTTGTACAACGGCGCCTCCTTCTCTCGTCTTCGTCCTCTTCGTCTCTCTCAAACCATGGGGCTTCTGATTCCTCCCTCCATGCTCCAGGCTACCAGAATGTTGCCTCCATCCTCTCCTCTCCGTGACTATACAGGGCGGTGATTTGAAAGGTATCATTTTCGTTCTTGACGCGTTTTCTTTACAGTTTGCATGTTTAATTCTTGTATGTTTTATTGTTTGCAAAGTTTTAATCTTTGATGCTTTGGGTGTGAGATGTAGGAAAGTTGAGGGAAAAATACCTTGGCGTTTTGTTCTCTGGAAAGGATGGTGGAGATAGGACTTGGAACGGCGGCGCTCTTGGTGGCCGGAGAAGGAGGACGAGGATGACAGCGTTGCTAGCTTACCTCTGGTATTTCTGTATCTTTACATTGTTTGATGATGATTGTTGCTCTGAAAACACTTGCTTTGTTCTTCACTTCTGGATTTCTTCCTCTTCTTTGAGTGTTGGCTTTGTTTTTGTTGGCTTGAGTTGATTATGAGTACTTCTGAAATTCTTCCTTGTTGTTCTGATTTGATGTTGAATATATTCTGCTGATTATGTTGTTTGGATTTTCATGGATGTTTGATGATGGTGAAACTGAAAACCATTGCCCCTGAATGCTTGACAATGATGAATTTATTTGTTCTTTGTTTGTCTTTGTTGAGCTTTTGTGAAGGCAGGCTTGTTGTTAGCTTGCTTGTTTCCGGTATCTTGTATGGTTGGAAACAGGCTTCAGTTGGAGGCAGTTTTTAGTGTTTGTTAGAACAGGTTGATGCAGTTTGGGCAGATTTGTGTGTTTTGGTTGAGTTTTGGAAAGCAGTTTTGGTCACAGGTTTGTTGGCCTGAGTGTTTGAGTTTTGGCCTGGTTTAGCAGACTTATAATACAGGACTGCAAGCTCTGGCTTGCTTGATGTTCAGGCAAGTTTGGTTGTTTACAGGTTGAACTGGTTTTTGAGGCAGGTTGATGAGTATTTGGTGTTTGTTGCTTAAACTGTTTCTTTGCAGTTTTGTGCAGTTTTGAGCTTTAAACTTGCAGTTTTTCAGGTTTGAATAGGTTTGTGTTTTTGAAAAGGGCAGGCTTGTTGCTGGCTTTGGAAGGCATGCTTGCTTGAACAGGTTTTCTTGTTATTGATAAGGCAGGCTATATGGAGAAAGCAGGCTTTGAAGGCTTGTTGTGCTTTCTTCTTTTTACAAGCACTTTGTTGTTTTTACTGGTTTTTGCAGTTTTGTGTAGTTTGAGTACGTTTGAATGGTTTGTGAGGCAGGTTTAATAACTTGCAGTATTTTAGGCAAGTTTGAATTGAGTTGCAGTTTGTGGCCCTCCCTATCTTTCTTCTCTCTTGTGTTTAGACTGTTATATTGTTATATATTTTCTTTGGTTCCTCCTATCTGCCTTTTACAGCCTGCCAAAACTGCAAACTGCAAAACCTATTCACTAGGTTCTCTCTTTCCTCTCTCTTCATAAGCATTTTTAATTGCTTATTTATCTTTTTATTGTTGAAAAATTGGGCTGTCTAGAAAATGATGAAAAAGCATCTTTGACAAGTTTTTACTTGTCAAACAAATTGCTTCCTGTTGTCTTGCCTTTTGTCTGCTGTATTGTTGTTTTCATGCTGCATTACCATTTCTATCAAATCTGTCTTGTAACTTGGTTTTGGGCAATTTTATACTGTAGCTGAATATGGGACTTTACTTGCTGCTGAGTTTATTCATTTGCTTGACTTACCCTGGCAGTTTTGGCGCCTGTTTGTCTCTTTGAACTTGTAATACAATTTGTCTTGGTTAATGTAGCTTGGAACTTTTTTGTAATTCAGTTTGCTTGGTTAATGCAGCTTGGAACTTCTTTGTAATTTCGTTTGCTTGGTTAATGCAGTTTGGAACTTTTTGTACTTGACCCATGTTTTTGCATTGAGTTTGACATGCTTGCATTTATATTTTATTTTTCTCTCTGTGAACCGAGAAGAGTGATTTTCTTGTGATTTGCAGGGAGAAAAATAAAGCGTGACGAAAAATAGGCAATCTGATTTTAGACGGCCAATTTTAATGATGATTTTTTTTCCTTCTTTTCATTTAAAATAATCCTGTACTGATTTTCTTTTCTTCTTTTTTCAGGTAGGTACCAGTTGAATAATGGAAGAAACAGTAGAAGATCAAAGATTTCAAGAGATTTAGGCTTTAGATTTATTTTCTTTTTATTTATTGTAAAAAAAAAATATTATTGTAAACACTGTAACTTATAAATTTACAATATTCGAATAACATTTGTAACAATATTTGAAATAAATAAATAAAAAGTCTTTGTCAAATAAGAATTTCCTACTGTCAAATATTCCATTCTTTTCCTTGTACCGTCTATTTAATTATTTAAGTCTCTTAAATTAAAATAACTGGGAATGTATCCCAATAACTTTAATCCAGATGAAATAAATAATCAATAAACTTTTCTGTCTCGTAACCTTGCATTAATCATCATACGCCTGGCATTCCAATTAACCATGCTTTGTACAGTTAATCAAACAAGTGTTCCATACACTTTTCACTCCACTGATCAAACCAATGCCTCAAAGTTTCAAACAAAGCCTCAGCTCTTATCCCAGATATTTAGGTTCTTTGAGAAACAACCAGTAATCTTGAACAAGCATGACAATAATGTAACAATTAACTGAATATCTAAGGATTCAGTTCTTTCTGAGAAATGCAAGCGAAAAACCCTAATTCTGGATTGACTAATAAAGAAAAGTCTATTTGACCGATTCTTGAGCCAATCTCAAAAATCAGAGAAAACCCTGGGGTTGTGATTTCTTGTGAAAAAAAGGAGGGCAAATTTTGGGGTATAACAGCCGGCTTATTTCGGGGTTGTGGTGAAGGTTGCCACACGTGTTCAATCATACCTAGTGGTTGCCGTTTGTTGAAGACAGGTGTTCAACGCCTGATGGACAATAAAGAGATTTTGTTCGAGAAGATTATGATTCCTGTTGTTCCCATTGAAGATGTCGCTATTATAACCATTTCCGCCAATCCTTCCAAGGTTTCCTCGAGAAGACCTGTTAGGATTACACCTGTTCAAAGAATTGCTCCATTGATAATCATTGTTCCTGGTCCCATCTCGTACACCTCAGACAAGGTTGTCCCATGGCATTACGGTGCTGATGTGTATTATCATGGTGTTAAGCAAGATCTGAAGACTGAAGAAGCTGATACTGATGTCAGTAATATTGTCGGGACTAGTAAAGTTACCTGAAGTGGAAGGGTCTTCTCTCCTGAGATTTCCCCGAAGACTATCATCAAGCCTGCTATTATTCAAGCTGCTGTTTCAACCAGCACTCCTGATATTTCTCCTGTTCCTACTCCAGTTATTACACCTGCAACTATTCCTGTTCTTACTCCAGTTATCACCCCTGCTGCTAAGCCATCTGGGACTCGGGGCAAAGAAATTATAGGTGAGCCTGCCCGGACAGAGGCACCTAAGAAAATCGTTGTGTAAGCCTCTAAACAAGAAATAGAGGAAATATTGAAAATTATCAAGAAGAGCGACTACAATGTGGTCGAGCAGCTGGGGAAGACCCCGTCAAAGATCTCCGTGTTGTCTTTGCT